>JAPDKZ010000018.1:0-734882 GCA_027569885.1 Aspergillus diversus
ACAAAACCCCCCCCAACAACGGCCCATAAACCAAAACCCAACGCTTCCCACCCCGATATGTGCGCGGACAAGGGTTATAGAACAGCTAAAATACATTTGAGCGTGGACACAAAACAATGCAATTTAATTATCTGGCTATCCCATTCTCTTTCTTTCTTCATTTTTCTTAAATTTACTCTGAAGTTCTTTTTTATTTTCACCCCCCCCCCCCCCCCCCCTTTTGTCAGTGGCGTGGATTGCAAACTGCAGGCCTCCCATCGTCATATGAGACTCGGAGCTTAGGTTCTCAGGTGCACAATTTTGGTTGAAGCCATTTTCTCTCTAGTTTTCGCGTTTCTGACATTGCTTGTTCGGCGTATGCTGAGATTTTTATTTGTCCTTTTTTATTCGGCATATGGTGACTCTGGACATTCTTTACTGTCTGCAAGCTGGAAACCACGCTGCTTCCGAGTGTCCTCCCACCTGATATTCGTTGATGTATTTGTACCCTTACATCATGGTGTAAATTTGACTTGCATATTGGAAGATCCCAACAAGAAGACAGTATTCTGCAGTCCACTTTCCAGACTCTTTGTATGAGACTCGGACCGAGCCAATGGACGTTAAATATATTTAATGCTGCCTACAACTAAACGCCATTGTATCATTTCCAGGGAAGGATGCTTGATAACTAAAAATACAATTTGAAAGGATAACCACATCTCTCGACCATGAATAGCTACTTATCCATCGAGAACAGATATTGCGACACAGAATATACATGGCCTTCCACATCTCAAGCCCTCTCGTTGAAGGCATCATCTGCGAGTACCTCTCCGCCATAAATGGGTTTTTGTCCGGGAATGACATGATCACGTTTCAGCTCCAGCTCACCGTGTCGAACGCGATCCGGCCAGGACTCCGCGTGTCGAGCATCATGAATATCAGTCCAAAGAATCTTGACGGCATTTTCTCCCGATGCGGTGGTATCATCTGCAATCTCTTGAATTTTATACTCGACTTCGGATGTGCTTATGGTCTTCTCGAGCTTGGCCACACGCTCTGCGTTTTCCTCGGCTTTGGCCTCCTCCTTCTTGCGTGCGTCCCGCCTGCGTCTTCTGGCAGTACGAGTCAAATATCCCCTTTTGCCGTCCGCAAAGCCGTTCTCGATTTCTTCTTCCTGGATCGCCAAGACCGCCGAAATATCAGCGACGCTGGTCGTCTTTTGGTCCATGAGGACACGAGCCCGGTCTTTCTTCTCCATCAACCAACCAATCTTATCGGCATACTTTTCGTCGAACTTTTTAGCCTCCTCAGGGTTCCGCGGCCGTTTCTGGTCAAGAAATCGTTCCGTGATGGTGATCATCTCACGTGGAGGAGCGAGTTGACGTTGGAGGGCAAATTCCCGGAGGAGGTGGTATGCGCGAAGGCCAATCTTGGAACTATCGAAGTGAACTGAATAATAGGGAACCCAGATGTCTTTTCGAAGAGTAGCGGGGACGGTTTTCTTGCCGTGGTACACCAGTTGGCGGAGGACATTATTTTTCTAGGCGTAACAGAAGTGCGTCAGTAATGTAAAATTAAAACCGAGATACTATCCACACTATTAGATAGCTTAAGAAAAAATGCCTACCTCCAAGTACCGTGTTAGGGAATAGACAACTTGATTGGTGCGAATGTTGTGGTAGACGAAGATATTTTTGCCGTGCGTGATGGCATTCAGGGCCTTCCTTAACCGTATTCCTTCCTTGAACTGATGTGTCTTGAACGCATTCGAATTTTGCTCCCGGGACTTTCCTTGAATCACACTATGATTCTCCACTGGCGGTCGACGGACGATGTTCCAGGTCCCGATCTTGGTTGGATCCAAGATCTTCTGGAAAGGTTTTGACACCGATTGGGAGGCCATTGAGGCCGGAAACGCTAGCTTGCGACTCGCCAATGTCTTTTAAGATGGTATCCGAGTAGTTATATTGTGGTAATATCTACCACATTTCAGACACGGCGCGGAATGGAGTGGGATGTCGAGCGTGTGGTCTGGCTAATGGAGGACGGAATGCGAAAAAGGATGGAGGTGCGGATCATCGATTTTTCGATGGCGGAAACCAGACGGGCGACTCCGCTTTGGACGGGGGAGCTGTCTGTAACACTAGCTTCTATAGAAACCTCATCATAACGGTCGGCAAGCTATCGTCTAATTTCTCATAGTTAGACCCAAAGACACGTTTGAGCTCTTCTACTACCTAGTAGGATGAATTTATAAGGCATTCGCCCCCCTCGAGACGCCTAAGTTCTCTCGAGCGCCCGCAATGTCGACGACGACCACTTTGGCTAGATTGAACAATGACGATGCTGGCGGTCGTCGCGAAAGACCTTTTCTACTCCCATCGGTAAGCACACCTCGTCTATCACATTAGTCGGTGTAATCGCAAAATAACTGATAATATTTTGCCCCAGAGCCGGAAACTCCGACACTTACAGGCCATCTCCGTGCGAAACCTTGTCCTCGTCCCCCCAAGGAGATCTCGGGGGAAGACGATCGATGATGAGGATATACCCAACTCGTTGCAATCTCCCTCGAAAATTTTAGCTCACGATGCCAATCGATCATTACATCAGACCCGATCCTTTTCCAACCTACAATCTTCCTCGGCCACGGACGATCGCGAGAGCCGTAAAGAGCTACAGCTTCCATTGCGGCCAGTAAATCGGAGAAACACGTTGCCTTGGAGTGATCCTAATCCGCAGAGGAGGCAGATAAAGCTAGAAGATATCACAAGGAGTAGGATGGGGGACACATGGTTTTCGATTCATCTTGATGAAATTGGAGGTCCGGTCTATGTGAGCGAGGTCATTGAGAATGCGACAAACCCGAGTTTTCGATCGTTTGACCTGAACATGTGTGGGCCATCAATCTCACGTTTGGACCATATAACTTTGAAGCTCTGGGTAAAAACACCATCAGTAGGGGATTACGTGGTACTGGTCGAGCTGCGGTCGAGCCTTCAATCATTGCAATTTCTCGGCCGGACCTTGGATAGCTTCCATCAACCGCTTCCCCCGAATTCCATTCTTTTTCATTTTCCAGATGGAGTGTATACGAATTTGACCGATATCCCGCCAATCCTCACACCAACCTTGATACCAAGCTCAAAATCCGACGACGCATTCTCCCTTCCCAC
The DNA here is from genome assembly GCA_027569885.1 of Aspergillus diversus. Classification (NCBI taxonomy): domain Eukaryota; kingdom Fungi; phylum Ascomycota; class Eurotiomycetes; order Eurotiales; family Aspergillaceae; genus Aspergillus; species Aspergillus diversus. The sequence continues at coordinate 3,162 of JAPDKZ010000018.1, forward strand.
ATCATCCTATGATACATTAACCCGATTGGCAAATTTAGACGAGTGCATCCAGGATGCCCTGATAACCAGAGAAAGGCTTGAAGCTGAAATCAGCTCTATCTTAGAGAAGAATCAACATGCCCTGAGAACAACCGCCGCGGCCTCCCGAGCTCAGGACAAGCTAGCACTTACCCAACGTGCAGTCTCTTCTGAGAGAAAAAAGCTGCGGCTCGCCAACAAGCGCAAGGAGGAGCTAATTGCTAGCATAAAAGCGAGAAAGGAGGCCATGGAGAAAGGAATTCATATCCAGGAAAAGGCGCGTAGCCATCTCCCTGATGCACAGGTGAAATTGGCCTCTAGCACCAGATTTCTGGAGCAAAATACGGAAGATACCAAGGGACAGATTCGACGTATTTCCGAGGACCTACTCGAGATCTACCCGATCGAACCTATCCCTGAAAAGCCGCTTGCCTTTACCATCGCTGGTCTTGGCCTTCCGAATTCGAACTTTGCAGATGTTGACCGCGACGCGGTTGCTGCTGCACTCGGCTATACCGCCCACCTAGTCTACCTATTGTCGTTCTACCTGTCTATTCCTGTCCCCTACCCAATTACGCCATATCTTTCAAACTCGCTGATTCAGGACCCCGTATCCTCTTCTCTACCGCAACGAACTTATCCACTCCACCCAGTCAATGTCCAATACCGATTCGAGTACGGAGTATTTTTACTTAATAAGGACATTGAATTCCTGCTGAACAAGCAAGGCTTGCGGGTTTTGGATATCCGCCACACACTTCCCAACCTGAAATACCTGTTGTATGTCCTTACCGCTCAGTCGTCAGAGATTCCCGCAAGGAAGGCCGGTGGCATTCGAGGCCTTCTTCCGGGGCGCCTGACGCCCAGTCTTTCCAGACGGGGGAGTGAAGACAGTGCTGTGTATGGCGAAACTTATTTTTCACGAAAGGGGGTGAATTCAATCTCAAGATTAAATGGAGATACCACACTAGACAAGGGAAAACAACCCGCTACTGCATTACCAAGTGCTCCGCCATACTTTCAAGTAGCCTAGCAGGGCTCCAGTTCCTCTGGCGGAGCGGATGTAACCGAATCGTTGTTTATGCTTTTTCCTACCGCAGATTTTATTGCTAGTGTTTGGGGTCTTAATCTATTTCTAAAGACCCCGTTATTCTCACCCCCTTATTCTTTGATATTTCATTTTAATTATTTATTTGGTTTTCTCTTCTTATGTCGTTCTTGTCATCTTGATCCGCTTCAGTGGCGTGGCGGACACGTGCGTAGTTTCCTATACACGCCAGCGTGCAGGTGGTATATATGGTAACAATTCTTGTACCATAACCAACAGAAATGGGGGTTGTAGGATTATGACTTGTTCTGTATATATTCTTCTCGTCCTGTTAATATTATTAATGATCCTGAGAGAACTACATTAATACCAACAAATGATTGTGAGCCTCTTGGCCAAATTTAAATTACCAAGATTTAGCCTTGAGTCTATTGGAATTCCGATTGATAACAAGGTCATCTCGGGGTGCTTTGGCCATACTGACACGAAGCAAGGAACTTGATTCTCCTTTTACCTCATTTCTACCCCGCATTTGACACCCAACGAGCTGAGTTCTTATGACGGATAGCATCGCAGGCGCCGTAAGCACGTCCCGAGTTCTTGATCCTTCCTGTCAGCAATTTTCTCGAATCCCCTCCCCTCATTATCGTGATTGTCCCCTGTGCCATGCAGCAGTGACCGACCGGGAAGAAGTCCCCGACGGTGCCTGATAAACCGCCCCGTTTCCACCCCACCGCTTTTTGGCGGCCCTTCGCTTTGCATCGGCAAGTCCAGCTCCGTCGTCCATCATCCACTTTTTATTGCGCCGGCTCAAGGCGGTTTGACTGGGCCACCATGGCAACACACAACGGACAGACAGATAACGCCCTCTACTCTCACGACAACCCCGACCGGAGGTCATCATCCCCCCAGATTCAGCATCGCCGTGGCTATCAGGCCTGCGACCCGTGCCGCAAACGCAAAGTCAAGTGCGACCTTGGCAGTGAGATTCTCAAACCCACCCCAAAAATAGCTAGGGAACTACTCGGGGCATCAACTATTGAAAACTGACACCCGTTTGTAGGTGTTGATAACCCCCGTCCCCCACCTTGCGTACGATGCCGACGCGAAAGCAAACGATGCGAGTTTTCTGCCACACGACGCAAGCGCAAACCCTCCGAGACGGATGAAACACCAGACGGTGTGTTACGGCGGGACAAGCGGATGATGGTAGGAGATACCATTGCCAATGGATCTTCGACCGATGGCACATCATATTCGCAGCCAGAACCATCACCGTTCGATAATGCCAGCCAGCCGCGACAAAAATGGCTGGAAGGCTCACCTTCGACGAGACAGCTGCCTGCAGCGACTGCTCCGCAGCAGTACACCCATAATGCATCCACATCTACGGCTCAGTTTACAGATGTAAGAAATGCAAGACCCTCAATGTACTCTGTTGGGGACAGGGGACAAGGCTCAAGGTTTAGTCTTGAGGGAAACCAGCCGATGATGAACCGTACTGCCGTCGAGCTCCTGTCTCCCGCGATCAGTAACAGCCATGATGCGCTGCACTTGTTGTCAGAAGCCGCAGGGAGGACGGAAGATCTGAATCGACAAAGCCTTGAGAACCGTTATGCGGCGGCCCGACAATCCGTCTCGTCGTTCAACTCTCCAATGTCCCCCATGACCCAAGCAGGTACCCCACGGAGCGCTGGCGGTTCCTTTTCGCGGCCACCTCGGTCTGGAAGCATGCATACTGGTAGCTACTACCAAGGTGGTGGGTTGGCCCCTGCGGACTCACATATCACAGAAGGTGGTGGTCGAACAAATGCGGACAATTCTTTAGACCCGGGCTACTTGGATGCAGTGAAAGCATGGTCGCGCCTACGCTTCGTTCGCGCTGGCTGGCTTTCGGTTGAGGAGTCTATGGCATATGTCGCATAGTAAGCTCTCTCTTTACTCCCTCCGCGAGAATCTTTTGCTGAAAATTTTCTTAGCTACTATGAACATCTCGCCCCATTGAGCCCGATCGTGATTCCGGATTTCTCCCATCCCTCGACTCATCGCTCCCTTCTTACAGACGAACCTGTATTGGCAGTCATGATACTCACAACTGCATCGAGACATATGAAACCCAAAGGTGACGGTGCATACACCCGAGCTTTCTACATTCATGATCGGCTGTGGTCGTATCTCCGTGGGATGATTGAGCGATTATTCTGGGGCCAAGAGAAATTCGGCGGCAACGGCATCGGGATCAGCAAACCTCGGTCTTTTGACCTAGCCCCCACCTCGGCCAAGTTAAGTCACAAGGGTAATCTGAGATCTTTAGGTACAATTGAGGCTCTACTTATCCTAACGGACTGGCACCCGCGGAATCTGCACTTCCCTCCCGGAGATGATGAGAATGCTCTCCTGGATCTGGATGCCCATGCTCAAAGTCGCTACGAGAAGGATCTTGATAACGACGGGGAGAACCCGACAAACAGAGCCTCCAATGGTGCCCCTGAGGGTAAATTAGCTTTCCAGACATGGCTGGAGCCAGCTTGGCGCTCCGACCGAATGTCTTGGATGTTGCTTAGCACCGCGCAAGCGTTGGCGTTTGAGTTGGGAGTTTTCGACCAGAAGAATGAAGCTAAGGCCGCAGCTGAGTCCCCTATCGAGCAGATCAGGAAGCGTCGGCTCCGCCGCCTTATTCTTGTATATATTACGCAGAGTAGTGGGCGTCTTGGCATTCCTTCTATGCTTCCTCTACCCCAATGGGCTAATGACATCCAACCTACTCCCGTGACAAGCTCCAAGGATAGCGACATCGATAGAATGCATGATTGCTGGATCGGCATTTCGAAGATCATGTATCAAAGCAACCAGCTTCTTTTCGCATCGAACGAACAGACTTCCGAGCTAATTAGAAGTGGTCGATATCGAGAGCAAATCGACAGATTCCAACCATTCCTTCGAGAATGGCGGCATAATATTGACACACTCGAGTGTAAGAAACAAAATAAACATGCTCTACCTTCTTATAGGTGTTAACAACTTTTTAGTGGCACCTGCAATGCGGAATATTTTGATGATTGAGTATGAATATACTCGTAAGTATATATCCCCTCAATTGCTCGCCCATCACACAGCTAACATTTCCCGAAGGGTTGTATGTCAATTCTCTTGCCCTCCAAGCCGTAGTAGATCGGTGGACAACGATGTCGAATGAAGCCGCTCAAGCCCAAAATTCAAGGCCAGGATCCGGTCCTGCGACTAGTAGTGGGCCTTTCCACGTCCTCATGGAGCTATATAGGGTCAACGAGCAATACATTCAGGAGGTGGTTGACGCGTCGCGGAAGATTCTCCACACCGTGCTTGATGAGCTTGTTCCGGGAGACCACCTGAAGCACGCGCCTGTACGAACGTGCTTCCGTATTTTATCCGGCATGATATTCATTCTCAAGGTAAGGTTTCATCAAAGACCGGAGGAAACAATTCACAACGCCTAACATCCACAGACGTTCACCCTTGGTGCTAAGGAAGACGACGTTCGTGTTTCGTTGGATCTTCAGGACCGGACCATTGAAGCGTTGCGGACTCATGTGGTTGACGACATCCACTTGAGTCACGCTATTGCCCGACTACTCGAGCTACTTACAACTAACATTCGTACTCGATTCCTACGGTTTGCTCCGTTGGACCGCAACGGCGATGGCGAGGGCCACGATCGGGCGTCCGCCCCAACCTCGCGGGCCCAGTCACCTCGTCCTCGTGAAGGCGTGCAAAGTCGCCGCGATGGCGTGGGTAACAGCAGCAACTGGGCTCCCGGTCAAGGTGCCGCACAAAACCTTGGATATGTGGATGGCAATCAACAGAACAACCCAATGACTTCGGTGCATGATCCTTTGGCTGGAATCCCCGCTCAACCCATCAATTCCTCGAATATTAATGTTTCTTTTATGCCACCACCACCGTCAGTCTACTACAATTACTACGACCCGAGGGCCACGCCGCCACCAGGAGAAATGGACGGGTCTAACGTCGCGTCACAATCCATGAACGACAACCCCGGGGCTCCCGACTGGTTCGCGCTTCCTTTGGACCAATTTTTTAACAGTTCTACCGCGGTAGTAGACCAGGGACTTGGAGGAACGGGGCCTATGGTAGGGGAATTTGACATGCTCGAAGTCCTCCTCAATGAGCAGTATGATGGGAACGGTGAAGGGCTTGAGTCCAATGGAGGTGGGGGCCTCTCCTCACAGTTTCTGCAATCCTCATGAGCTATGATTTTCGTTTCTGGTGTTCTTCCTTCCAACTGCGTGTCGTTCTTCCTTATTTCCATATTCTATGGAAACAATACCCTCATGAGTATTCACGTATAGTCTTACCTGATTTTGGCCCCCAGAGCTCGTGTTAAAATCTAGGGCTCATGTTCTTTTCTTGTTTTGAATCCTTATTTGCCCCTCTTTATTCCAGATTCACTTCTATGTACAGTTTTTTTCTATATTGTGCTTGAGCGCGCCGACCAAAGCCGGTCGGTCTGGAGAAGACTGATGACTTGGATGTGTAAACTGATTGTATCACGACATTTCCGCAAAGCTGTTACAAACCTGATTCATCAATATTAATAAAAGCCATGTATAGCCAATCTGTATCGAACTCAAGGCTACCAAACCGCTTACAGCAAGTCCAAGATAACTAGTTATTAACTAGTTAACTAAATTCACAAGTGATGTCAGAATTCATGGACAATCGATTGAACAACGCCCGGAAACTCGTCCATAGGCAACAACTAATACCAAATTGGTTGTTCGACTTAATCTTAATATTCGCAATAATCTACCGAGATCATTCGGTTAACATTTAACTTGCGAACAACGCAATGTAACACAAAAAACGCTGACGCGGTACGAAGTCTTGTCCTGCCTCGACCTATGCCAATCTGGAAAAAAGGACCGACTTTCCAAAATTCAATCCGTGAGCGCAAAAGAGAATCTACGGAGTCCCTGAGGGACTTTTTGGGCTCCCCCACGCTTGCACACGAACAAGTGACAAGTCCAAACCAAGGTGGTAAGCGTTCCAGTGATCGACAGCCCTAGGCCAGCTTAGTGTGATAGATAGCAGAGTTCTTCCTTCGGTCTGTCCAGTCAACAAATTTCCTGAACCCTGATGGAGGGGAGTTTGTTGGTATCTGCTCAGTGGCGGATGCCGCTAAACCACAACAACAAAAAAAAAAAAAAAGAAAAATAAGAAAGAGGAAGCACGTTCAGACTTCAGAACTAAGCCGAAATAAGCAGAGAGATCGTCGAATTATAGATAAAAGGATAGAATATGAAGGACGAAGAATACCGGTTGGCACCGGGTATTTCAAGAAAGGGTTCCGTCGGGGAGTTCTGAAACTTTGAATGTCGACTGCAGGTGGGGAGCGTGAGGGGATTTGATAACAAGGATATCCTTGATAATAACAGACAAGGAATCAGGATCTTGAGTTTGAACTTTGCAATCTAAATATAACACAGTGGAATCCTAGAAGGACGGCAGAACGGCCAGTTCCGTTCGGATCGGCGCATGGTCAAAGTCACAAAGTCACATCGTGCGGTTTCTCTCGTATCCCAAACCGAAGACATCTCGACGACGAGATGGCGACACAATCACATGGGATTACTTTGGAGCTGGCTTTGAGATGACAAGAAGTCTTTCATTTTCTCTTCAGTTCGAAAATATGACAAGGGAAACTAGAGGGAACTCTTCATAGAAGCTCTATCCTGGATGGAAAACAGCTGAAACAATGCCAGCAACTTCCTCCACCTCTGCGGCTTCAGCAATATTCCACGGGCCGAAGCAGGTCATTGTCATGAAGCCCGCACCCTTGAAATACCCCTATCGGGTATAATTTTGTCAACTTCTTAGTTCGGTCGCAAATGTGATGAACATTACGACCCATCTTGTGAGAGAGAGCATTACCCGGCTGTTCCAATTAGCCATCAGCTTACATGCCTAGAGATGATTTACTTACGGTGATTCCAGCTCTGTAACCGGTTCACCGACGCCACCATCTAGGCGGCGGCTTCCTGCCTCTCAACTTGTGGTGAGTGCATTTGCCTGTGCTGCCTCTTGCACTCGACAGGGGCCTTGATCTTATAGGGGCCCATTTGTTGCAACCCCGTCCGTGATGGCCGTATATTGGGGGGCTCTTCACCATCTCGCCTTCCAAAACCACGCAGTTAGTTGAACCTTTGTTGACCTTCACATCACGTTCGAAGCTCCGGCCACGGTTCCAACTGATCTCAGCAAGCTGAGAAAGCTGCTGTTCACTGGCGTTTCGTGGTGTCCAGGCATTATGTCGTTTAGAAAGTCCACGAGGATCTCCTTCTGATCCTCACTGAGGATGCTGAACTCCCCAGTGGCTCTCCAGCCCCCCACCTCTGATTGCTTAGATGTAGCTTTGAAAGGGCAATGTGTCCCGTAGTAGGGGTAATGCCTCTGCCATGGCTTGCTCCAGCCTATACTTAGATGCGTGGGAAAGGGTTGGAAGTGCCATGATGCGCAAAGTGCGTAGGAGTAAGAACTACTCCCAGCTGATTTTTGATGTCGAATCAAGGCCATCGAGGCTGGTGAGGTCTCTCTTGCCTCCCCTGATGGCCCACGCACCTTCACCCACTCCTTGGGCGTTGGGTGAAGCTGCCAATTGCTCTCTGAGGAAATTTTAGTTTATTCTTGGAAAGATTGGGCCCTGCAGTGTAGTACCCGATAGAAGGCCTAACCAGGGGGACGGAGACATCGTGGGCGATAATGGCATTGGTAAATGTCTAAATACACGAAGGGCAAGCAGCATAGGTAATACCATACGCGAGGTCACGTATCATGCCCCAACAATATCTGCAATTAGGACTCTAAAGCCACATTTTATCTGTGTCGACCTTCTTAATTACCGAGATACCACGTATATCTGATCATCTGTGATCAACCTGGTTGTCTGACGACCTGTTTGGCGTAGTGGTACTTTTGATCTTCGAAAAAATCCATAGTTTGAAACGGGAGCAGTGGCTGGGCTTTACTGCACATTTTCCTAGATTTAATATTGTGCTCAATATATGAGGGTAGCCTGCATATATCTTCAGAAGTCTGGGCTGAAATTCGCTCATCACTAGGCAATGTGAGGCAATAATATGAAACACAGACTTCATACTCCCACCTCGAGCTCCAAGTTTAGAATGATTTGGTCACGTAAAAATGTCAGGGCAATCAGGGGCCTTGCAGAGCTCGAGATGCATCTATTTTTGGGAAAAGATGAAACAATTCCCTTAGATTACCGAAAGTAGGTCGTAGGACGCGAGCATCCTAATTGCAAGGACAAGTTGGATTGGCGTGCGGAAGGCGATCAATAAAACCATTGAGACACCATTTCACCATATTCACACACACCCCGCAGGCACCGGTGACTGAAATATAGGTCTTCAATATCGTCAGGTGTCTCGTAGGTGCGGAATCCCGTGGTGAGTTCTTGGGCGTCACGGCTTCCATAATCCTTATCCTCCGTGAGGCTGGGATGGGCTCTCAGACCAAAAAGCCAAGGGATTGGCATAGCATTGGAGGGGCTTTAGAGGGTAGATTCGAACTTTTGAAGTGCCATTCAGTGAGCTGAAGACAGGAACTCGGCTGGGACTTCGTTGTCGATCCCCACCTGTTTCGCCAAATCCGCCGGCCGAGCTGGCTGCTACAAGAACATCACCAAGTCCGGCGGAGGCACGACCCATTATTATCAAATAAGAGATTGTAAAGTGGATGCTGACTGGAGAGAAGGTCAGTCTGATTGTACCGTATAGAGTTTAGGTCGGTCAAGTGTTACTACTCTGAGCGGGATGATCTTCAGCACCGGTCGTTTAGGCCCGATCTCTCCACATCAAATCATCTCGCTTCAATCCATCATCACCGCTTTGCCCCCTCTTGCCATCCATGTGACAACTCATTCAAAGCCAATCATATTTCGAACCCTCATCAAAACCTCCTCTCCTCATCCAACTCCTCCTCTGACTGGCTCCAACGGAGATCTCCGTTGCATTTCTCCTGAGAGTGGCTCGGCTGGGCGTCAAGAACATAGGTTACATGGCGTGCCACTCCCCGAAATCCTTCGTTGTCATCCCGAGCCCCTCTTTCGTCGCGACACAGACAGGGCGAATGGCGATCATCCTGCAACGTCGAATGAGCTGGCTGTCTAGGGCCCATGCACAAACACGCCCAGACTTGGGCCGGCGTTGTCCGTCCGTCTAGCGTCAGACAAAGGACGACTGGTACCCTCAGACAAGCCTTCTTGGAAGACTTCTTGGTTCGAAACAAGCAATATACTTCTCTCCCGCCCCTGACCATGACGACTGCTCGTGTCAGGAACCTGATTGCTTGTGTTTTTCCCCACCGTCATCGACCAATCCTCACAGCATACTGCCGGACAGTTAATCTCTCCCCCTCTTGGCACATGCTTAACTGTCGCCTTTGTGGCCCGTAAAAATGGCCCTTGGGTGTCATTCTCATGGTGCGTGAGGTGCTGAGGGCCCCCGATCTTCACCTTATATTCCCAGAATAGACAAACCTCCTAGTCCGATGCTTGAATCCGAGGAAGGTGGGTTCCTAATTACGGGCAGGCAGTTTGGCTTTGTCTCTCGTTTTACTGTCTTTCAGGGTTCTGGGCGTGTAGGAGAATTAGGTATAAAGGAGCCGATTTCCTGGCCAACTCATGCTTGACAACACACTCATTCTCTTCTGTGCAGAGTCTGAGATATCGTTGTTCCTTTCTGTCTCTTTTATATTAATTTTATTTTCATTCACTTTCACTTGTTCGACTTTAATTCACTCATTCAAAATGGTGGTCCTCAACCAAGCAACGACCGTCCTCCTCGGCCTTCTTGCTGCTGCAGTGTCGGCTGTGCCGATGGCCCCTGTTCGCAAGGGTTTTACTGTCAGTCAGCTCTCGAAGACAGTCCCCAAACGTACTCTCAATCTTCCCGGCATGTACGCCAAGTCACTGGGGAAGTACGGTGCTGCCGTTCCAGTGAGCATCAAGGATGCCGCTACCCATGGAAGTGCCGTGACTACCCCGGAACAAGATGACATCGAGTATCTTACTCCGGTCAACATCGGAGGCACCGTGTTAAATTTGGATATAGATACGGGCTCCGCGGATCTGTACGTCCATTCTCCTTGAAGCCCTTTAATCCCCTTTGCCACGCTTTTGTTTTTTCTTTATTCTAGTTTTCTTTGGCACCTATCGCTGATACTCCATCTATAGCTGGGTCTTCTCGACCAATCTGCCTGTCGCACAGCAGGCGGGACACAGCGTCTATGATCCTGCAGGAAATGCAACTAAGATGCCAGGCTACTCCTGGAAAATTTCCTACGGTGATGGTAGCAATGCTGAGGGCTCGGTATACCGTGACACCGTCACTGTTGGAGGCATTACGGCGCGCAGCCAGGCTGTCGAGGCAGCGACCCGTATCAGCCAGCAATTCACCCAGGATAAGAACAATGATGGCCTACTGGGTCTTGCATTTAGCTCTATTAACACTGGTAAGATATAGACGCCTCCCCCCGCCCCACCCATCTCGATTCAAGACTAAGTAAATGGAATTACAGTCAAGCCCGAGACGCAGACAACCTTCATCGACACGGTTCGTTCCCAGTTGGATTCGCCGGTGTTCGCTGTTGCACTGAAATATCATGCTGCTGGCTCCTACGATTTTGGTTATATTGATAAGTCCAAATACACCGGAGCGGTCACATACGCCGACGTCAACAACGGCGATGGATTCTGGAAATTCACATCAAGCGGCTACTCAGTCGGCGAGGGACAGGCTAATTCGAAGTCTTGGGAGGCTATTGCCGGTAAGCCACCTCCCAGAGCTCTCCCCGAGTATCACCGATTCACTCCCACTAATCTGATATCCAGACACTGGTACAAGTCTCATGATGATCGACAGCGCCATCGCAAGTGAGTACTACAAGCAAATTCCGGACGCTGAGGAAAGTCAATCGTACGGTGGTTGGGTTTTCCCTTGCTCAAGCGACGTCCCCTCCTTCACTATTGCCATCAATGGCTACAATGCCGTTGTGCCCGGAAAACACATCAACTACGCCCCTGTCACCCAGGGTAGCGAGACCTGCTTCGGAGGAATTCAAGGCAACCAGGGTCTCGATTTCTCGATTCTAGGCGATGTCTTTCTGAAGAGTCAGTACGTAATCTTTGACCTGCAGGGCCCACGTCTGGGTTTTGCCCCTCAGGCCAATTAATCGCAAGGGGGTTCTATTTTTCGATTAATTTCCACGCCCAATTTTTTTTTTCGGCTGCGCCATTAGTTCTCTCTCCTTAGCTGGAAATTTTTCGATGAAGGTCGCAGGCGACGCTAGCTGCTGCAAGCTCTGGGAGTTTGTCTCACCTGCCAAATACCTTTTCTCTTCCCCTTTTTTTCTCTACTCCTGAAATTGTTGTCTATCTACCCCCATATGGCAGGCATCATACATAAAGATGTATTACATTACATATACATTGAACCGATAATGGAATTGGTCAAACTGCAAAAAGTGGAGTGGCCCATTTCATTATATTAAATGCATGGATCTATAAACACTGCATACCAGACACTGTATAGTTTATGTAGATTTATTTCGTCTTGCCCTATCCTATCCAATCCCAGCCATTTAGAGGTCTTCAATATAAAATATACATTTCCCACTTAAACTAGACCCTTGGCCCCACCCAAACTGATAAAAGAGTGAGAAGATAGAGGATAAAAGGGATTAGAAACACCAGAGCTCCAATAATACCCTATGGATGCAATAGTATTGAGACAAACTTTCTAGGGTGGTGGGTTAGTGCCATTTCTTTTCCAGTCTAACTGCGAAGTCGACTGACCTTTTGCAACATAAGGTATGTGGCAGTCACGCGATAGGGTATCTTGTAATAGCGATTATAAATAAAACCGGAAGCAATTTTTTTTATGGATCATGAAGAAAGTTGGTAAAAGGCATTACAGTTCTCGGGTGTCTAGGCCCCATACCTCCCACTGTTTCAGCACATCCCAACCTACCCGTCGCACTCTCCGTCTAAAGGAACGGTCTGTGGGTAGAAGACAGGTGGGCTCTGCGCCATTGGTAGGCTTCCATTGTCGGTCAGACGAGATAACATAGAAATCTTCATCTCGGGTCCGTTTGCCGAGTAATGAGGGCGGTTGTGCTGTGGCCTTTTGCTGTTGCTGTTGTAAGGACGATGGGGGTTTCGGAGAAGGTTGTGCATGGGGACTCAGTAGTCCCGGGGCGCCGTTCTCGTCGTCGAGCTGAGCTTCATTATTGGAGGCTAGTGGACTCCTGTCCAGGTTTCCATTGGCTTCTGCGCTTGCTGCGCGTGAAGCTGCAGGGGTTTGAGATTGGACTCCACCCGACGGCTGTGTTTGTGACGACGGGACGGTATAGTATTCGCCAAGGAAGAAACCCTTGCGGCCGATTCCAAACACCTTTAGCTGGCGGAATACCTGCTGGTCGGATAGCGCCTCGCCTAGCTTCTCGGCGATGATATCGTCGTCCAGTTCGACGAATTCCGCAAAAGATCGTGCCCCTTCCAACGGCGAACAGTTCGAGAAGTGTGAGGGAACCTTCGGGGGTTTCTGGGGGCGAGCTTCTGGGGTACAACCGGTTGGAATGAGGATGCGTAGAGCCACAAGATTACGTAGGAATGGTAGTAATAGCCCTAAGGTGTCCAAGCTTGAGAATTCTGTCGCGAACGCAAGCTGTTCCAGCTGTGGGCTTGCATGGACAAGGCGGGCTATTGCGGAAGTCGAAAGAGGCCAACGGGAAGGAAGTAAGAGATGTTTGAGGGTGGCGGAGTGGTTCATGATGATGTTGTTGAGATAGCTATCTCGGATACTAGCTTGGAGGCTTGGAGAGTTGGATGGGGCAGTTGAGGATGAAGGTGTGGCTAGTTCATTCGAGGTTGAGTTCGCTTCAGATGTAGGGGTGAGCGCTGTTGTAGAAGATGAAGTGATCTGTCGGGGTGAGTTGATACCGTCGCTTGAACTTGTGTTGACAAAATACAACTTTTCCAGTCCCGTGTAACTTCCGATGAATTCGCTGTGCCTTTGCGAATAAGCGTCCTGCCTAATAGACTTCAGCCGCACCGGTGCTTGATGGCCTCTAACCATCCATGTACTATCCACAAATGTGTTCATCAAGTCCGTATCGTTGAGCATCGTCACCTCCTCCACTTTATTGTAGTCAAACGCGGTGTTGAACTCTTCGGTATGAAGTGCATACAAGTTTTGAAGCCCAATACTCCTGACTCCGAGAGGCTGTTTGGCCGAGATACACTTGCGGAAATAATCGTGGAGCATGACACTAGGCTCTTGCGCATTCCTCATGCGAGGTGACCAATGCATCTTAAGCTCCACCAACTTCTTGGCCTTCCACAGAAGCGTAGAGATGTCGTCAGGATAGCAAAGAGGATCAATGTCCGTGATTTTCAGGTATCGAAGGTGAGGCATCGCAGGAATGACAATTGTGGGTCGAGGATGGCGACTGGACGGGAATCGCACTGTGAGCGACGTCAATTTGGACGACTGGGCCAGGCCCAGGTAGACCGTTTCAAGCATCTTAGTGCTGAGCTCCCAACGGAAACATTCCAGATCAGGCATCCTATCGACTGCGGCCCGGACAGCGATATTCAACATCATCGAGGAATCCGGAACCCGCCCAACGCGCGCATGTTCCTCCAGCTCCTGCTCCCGCCAATCACCCCGCAGGGTCAACGACCGGACTAGAGTTGCATAGGGCCGCGTGATAACCGCATTCAAGCCCATGGAAAACGGGCTTGCACTCCCCATCCCTTCCGGCTCCTCGCCACGGTATCGGATTTTATCATAGGAAGTCAAGGTGAGGTTCTTGTAGAGTTGAGGGAGGGCCATGTAATTGAGGACGCGACATGTTCGACAAAGCCGCGCGAGATCACCCGCATCATCAACCTGGAAAAAATCGACTTCGTCAGCTCCTGATATCCATCAAGTCCGTTGGAGCGAAAAGCAACGGAGAGTGGAAGGGGGATGTTTAGAAATCAGGAGCAAAACTCGTACACTGGAGACAATCTGAGCAATCAGGTTCAAAGGGAGAACCAACAGTGATGCCCCATGAGGCAGATCTGTAGTGACGCAGGCGTCAAACATATTTCGATTGACGGCCGCCATAACGCGACGCCCAGAGGCGATGGGGTCGTCGCAGCATCGACTATCGAGAAGTCCGAAGCAAGCGGAGAACGGTGCATCGATCGATGAAGGGTTTGGCGGAAGAACGTGGAGGTGTGGATTTTCGGGGAGTTTGGGGCGGACCACGGCGTTCCCGAGACTGAGTTATGAAAGTGGCCTGGAGGCTGAGGTTCCGATGCCAACCCAGCCTGTGATTCCCCTCCCCGTCAGCACCCCTGTGGTTCTCCTCAGCCATCGATCTCCTGATGGGTACGATATCCTTAATTAACCCGGAGTCATGTCAGAATATTATGAATGGGTATGTATTTAATTATTTATTTATTCATTCATTTGTATATATATCTCACGTATATATCTGCTGCTTATAGCTCAGTAGATCTGGACAAACCAATCCCAGGGTATCTTTGGTGCAAGAACAACAGCAGTCCATAATCCTCTCCAATATCGCCTTTTTTTAAGAATAATTGTAGTTGTGGCCATGCCAGCGTCTTGCCGGAAAATGCTCCAGTCCAGATGAATGGACAGTGTCGAATAAAAACCCCGTCCAATCGCCACATGCCGAACATCCATACCCAACTGAATTCCCATTTTTTAGATCCCAGATAGATTCAAAAAAGACTCAAAAAAGACTCAAAAAAAAATAAATAAATAAGAATAGGAAGACGAAAGAATCAAGGAAAGCAACAAAAAAGAAAAGAACTGCCCAAAAGAGCCGGACGAACCCCCAATACTCCCCGCTAATCCCAAACAAATGTAATAATGTCAATGGTGAAGAGAAGTTTAAAGGTATGTAATTAAATAGTAAAAAGGGGAAAGAGTGAATGAAAAAAGGGGAAACAAGCCATCAAGCAACTGTTGTCACAGTTTGTGCTCCAGTATCAAGGGCTATTGGCGGGACCTTGAATCCTCGCCACTTCGCCTGTTGCTGTGTGGATCGTTGGAAGATTGCAGTGGTTGGTGGTCTTCCTCATTTGGCTGCTGCCCTTGAGATGCTTGTCCCTCAGCCCCATCGGCCGTTGCACTAGGCGCAGGATGGTTTGCGGAATATTCGCCTCCAGTGTGTATGAACTCACGATCAACCTGATCATCGGGGACAAGAGCTGCTGCTTCGGGATCATAGCGGAGCTCATAGTTTGCTGCAGGGAAGTCACCCTCCACATCAGCAGCAGTCCAGGGGGCGGCGGTTTGGACTTGCGGTTGAATCACTCTTGTACGTGGGTCCATATGGTTCGCTGTACCTCGCTGACTAGATGATCTTTCCGGTAAATTGGAATCATTGAACCACTGAGGTGACCAAGTATTTTGGCCGCGGCGTCTAGCTGGAATCACAGTAACCGGCAATGATGCCGCAGGGTCTAGTCGCCCAGTCCCGGTTCTTCCTTTCCAATTGAAATAGAAGAGGTCTGGTCGAAGTCGCGAAGCATCTTGCCGTTTCTCGGGTTCGTCCGGGGCCACGTCCTCCCCATGAGCAAGAAATCCCTCTTCTTCTGCCTGTGCCGATGCTACTTCCTTCGGCAGAGATGCATGTCGCCTCCTAAATGGATTGAGAATGGTTCGCCAGCGCTGGTCCGTGTTAATAATTTGAGGTGAGTGTTCCCTATTCGGATCTGCGGGGAATTGGTCGGGAGCTTGCTGCCCCTCAAGCGCGACAATTTCTTTGTCGCCCTCTGCGTCGTAGCCATTCTCATCCTCCTCCTCCATATATGGCATAGTAACAGGGGGTGTAGGGCTGGAAACAGGATGGTAATGAATATTATACACGGTGCTAGCGGCACTCGTTGTGTCTGCTCGGCTGACAGGTGTGACAGCAGCAGGCGGCGGCGTGGGCCGGGGTGCAGGTCGTCGCCGTCGCGAGTTAGCTGACGCAAGAGCATTTTGATTGTTAGGGTTGGGCTGCCAATTACGTGTAACCCGGGTTCTCAACGGGCGAGAACCCAGTCCCATCATACCTCCCCATCCCGAAGACATACCAGTGCCTCCGCCTCGATCGTTCCCGGGCAAGTGGTGGCGAGGCCAATCGACCTCCTCAGAAGGTGTCACCTCCAGCATTTCATCTCCATCGAATACCTCCCGCCCAAGGATGCCGTCTTTTCTTTCATCTCGTTCTAAGGCCTCAATGCGTTCGACCCATTCCCAAACGACGACACTGGCTGCGGCGGATCCAACCCACCTGATGTACGTACCCCAACCAGCGATCTCGGGCTTCGCAATGTCCAAAACAAAAAAAACAACAGGTATTAGGACGGCGCATAAGGAAAGAAGCGCCACAAGGCAAATGTTCCTCATCTTCGGGTGAAAAAAGGCAAATCGGTGTTTTGAGATAGAGTAGAAAATAACCCAGGCAGCATAAAGAAGGTTGAGAGCAAGCTCAAAGAGGTAGCTGAGGGCGGGAATTGCGTCTTCATAGAGCCGTGGTCGGGTAGTATTAGATTGAACTAGAAATTTGTCTAGGATACTGAAAATAGTATCCAAAACAATCAGCGCGAAACCGGCCCACTTAATCATTATCTTTTCCTTATGTCGGGGAAAGAGGCGAATTAAGGTTTGAACCTGCGCAAGCCATAGAAAGGTACTTGAGATGACTCTGACGATTCGAATCTCCATCCCATCGATAACTTCACTGGCTAGCGCCTCCGCATCGGAGTAACCGTAATCGTATTGTCTCTCGGCCACCTCGAAGGAATCAGCAGTCGCTATTGTCAGAGATATAGCGACCAATATTGCAGCGACCTTCTGCAGCCATGGGCGACCGCCAACCCCCACGACTGAGGAGTTGCCACTATAGGATCCCGTTATCATGCCATGTCTCCCCAGGAAATTTGCGCCTCCTCCCGGCCCACCAACATAAAATGTACGGGGTGTAATAAGGAGAATAATGACGAGAAGATAGCTAACCACTGTGGCACAGCCGATCGCATACAATTGGGGGGTGACCGAAGCGTAGAAGGGGTCGCGGGTATCTAGAACAGGGGACGGGTTTCGTGTAGCAGTCGGTGTGGTCGTGCACATAGGATCGAAGATGGCATTTTCCGAGAGTGTTATCGCGAAGGTACGATTCAAATATACAAATCCTAAAGGCGATCGAAATCCAATGAACTTTGGGTCAGCTCTGTATGAAACGCGCAGAGACAATTTCTCGGTATCCACCGAAAGCAAAAATGCAGATATAGAACACCTCGACCTTGTTATAATGCAACATACCGTCACTTGGGAGCAGAAAAGGAGTACAGCCGGGGAGATAGGTTTTCGTGGAGGTAGTCGTGGGTTGAGCCCATATCTGGCGGGGAGCAAGGCGACCGTCATCCCCCATGGTCAGACGGACAATCCAGGCGGTTCACGTCGCGACCAAAGCACTCATACACGCCGCGAGACTTCCGAATCGTATCTCATCAATGACAACTAAAGCAAGTGGTTGGAATGCCCCTCAGAGCCCCATTATGGCGTCAGCTCCGTCCTAAAGGGAGACGTTTAGGTCCGATCGACCGGTCGGGAGGGTGTTGGTAGTTGAATGGTGAGAAGGTAAGCGAGACAGCAGCCGCTTACAGGTCTACTAAAATCGGCCGGGGGTGGCTATTGAGGAAAAACGAGCTCTTTGGATATTGACCGGGTTGAAGGAAAATTGAGAGAGGTCTGGGTCCAGGAGCTGAGGGTCGTCGGTCTTTGCTGGAAAGGAGCCTGGAAGGTGGTTTAACCCGCCACAGTGGTCCAGATTTCGGCCAATTAAGCATTATTCACCGCCCACTCGGGAGCCAAGCTGACTGGATTCCATTTGTCCTCAATGGAATTCCAGATTCATTTCTCTTCTCACTTAGCTATCTTGTTCTTAGTATTCTCTTCGGTATCATTATTATTAGGAATGTTACTAATTGCCATCGTTTGTCTCCGAATGGCAACTCTAACTATTGCTATTAAATTCTGTTGATAGCTCCGCTTTCTAAATATTTAAAATAGAGGTGCTTGCATGTTACATGAAGAAGGCCCAAACCATATGCAAGATGAGAAGGGAAAGGATTGTACAAGAAGAGGAAGGAGAGGGAGGGCATCACCTAGTCAACTAGGAAAAGAAAAGAGAAAGAAAAACCAGGGGAATCAAATGACAGGTCTCAACCCCGACCCAGCGCCAACATCATGTCGCACGACAAGAGAGTTGCATACAGAGACACGGTCTGCTGAAAATTTCAAATTTTCGGTGAGCAAATGAGTCGGTCATATAAGGAAGTATGCAATAAAAATAAGAAAAATGAAGGAGGGAGCCCTAATCAAGATAACCAATAAAAAAGATATACAGTGTGGAATCATTCTCATAACTTCATAGCATCAATCGTGTGGCAGAGAACGGGCACAGACATCAAGTCGGGTGTGGAGGGTACGACATGGGAACTGGTGCAAGGTACGGAGATACAAATGGGGCCCCCGAAGCCCTGGATGCTTTTTCACGCTCCTCTTCTCGCTCCCTTATCTCATTTTCATCTTGGATTAGCGTACAGCACATGCAACAGGTTGCTCGCACACAATCCGATGCAATGCTACCCTGTATTTCATACGCCTTGCGTGTTCGCGTGTGCTGGATTGTTGCCAGAAGCCCTAACGTCCTGTCAGTCTCGGCCCAAGTTCGTTGGGAATAAATAGAGACGCTTACATTGGCAACCGCACAATACAGCCATTGCTGTACATGATCCATTACACGTCTCATAGCCAAGCATGTTCGTCGGATCTTTCCTGTTGGATTTCATGGAAAGCCTATACTGCGTCCTTCCGTACAGGATGCAGGGACAAAGGATACCAAGGCAGCACGTCTTAATACTCGAACAACTGCACAACCCATGCCTCCACGTTCCGCCTTTGATTTCGATGTTGGGGTGAGATACTTGCCCCGGCCGATGATATGCCACCAAGTCTACAGGGCCAGGCGTGGGTGGCGGAGGAAAATAGGACAGTTTAGGTGACTGCAAAGGATTCGCGTCCGGTACCACCGGTACTACTAACGTATTAGGGGGGTGTGTTGAAGTATCAATGCTAAGTTTAGGGGGGAAACTCGGCGGAGAATTGGGTTGGTGCGTATTCGACTGCTCGTTGACCTCATAAGACAGTCCGTCCTGTGGTATACCGTCGACAGCGGGGGGGGGATAATTGGAAGGATGCTGTACAATACTCGGGCTCTGAGGGTGATGGAAAGCGGCGGGATAATGGGCTTTTTCGCTATAGGATGGTTGAAATTGGTCGATTTCAGTGGCTCGATGTGATAGATTCGGGTTAAGGACGGGTTGTGGCGGTTGCGGTGGTTGTTGGTGTGTGTGTTGGTTGAGAGAAGCAGTTCCGTCCAGTGAGCGGGTGGTACCCACACGCTGCTGTCTTCTCATTTTCGCAATTTGAAACGACCGAACTCCAGTACAGGGTTGCGTACGAAACACTCAATAGAGCCAGTCTCCCAAAAGAAAGCCTAGTTTGAAAACACTGCGAGGGCAAGGCTTAGAGTTTTGCTGGGGAGGAGTGGGCAACGTGCTGTCGGCTGCTATTTTCCTAGATATAGATCTACATCAGGCGGGGAGACGCAGATGTTCCCCTAGTGCTGCTGGAGGACATCGATCAGTTGAGCGCTCTGGATATCAGTGGACAAGCAATAGGGTGCAAGAAGCTGCGGCAAAATATGAGGCAGAAAGAGAGAAACTCGTGTCTCATTGATGTCAAGCGAAAAGACTTGGGGGAAGAGTTTAACCTTTGACCTGATCGTGTTGCGGGGATAAGCAGGATTCAAATGGCCAAAGCTCGATGATCTATTTGGTTGGCCCCTGTCGCGCCAAATCCTTTTGGCTGCATAGTTTGGTGCGCCTTTCACCCCAGCGACGACTATGGTTGGTTTATGGTGGCTTGGAAAGGTGATAGTCTCTCGAGAAAGTGGTTCCCATCACATCACCGACCCATCGCATCACAATCAAGGCTTGACAAGGATCCAAGCGCCCCTTATTCTGTCATTTTGGGGTAACTACATATGCTGGCATGCAGCCTGACTGCGCCGCCGCTGTGAAGGATGATGATCATGAACTGTTGTTCTGGAGTCATTCCTTTTCCGAGGCTGGAAACGAAACACTGCCACACTCCTAATAATAGCAGCTAAAGGATCCGATCCGCAACTAAGGTCGACGGCTTGGTAGGCTCACAATCCATTTTGTCTTGTGAAACCAATTTTTGAAAATCATTGTCTTTGAGAGATTGGCAAGGGCAGGTTTTTATGTGAAGTGGCTATTTTTTTGACTCGCCCTTATCTTTCCTTCTCTCACTTTCCCCCTTTTTTGCTTTTTCTCTTTCATCAAAAACTAGCTTAACGTTTGGCATTTTTCTCTTACTCTGAGTAGTATCAAGACGGTTTGGCAAAGCCTTCCCCATCAGAGCCACAATAAGGTGCCTCGCGCCCCACTACTGTAAACAGGGATTCGATCAACAAGGTGCTTTGTTGTGGCACCCTGGAGGCTGAGCAAATCTCGTATAGTTACCCATCATCCATCACAGCTCCCGCTGTTTTCAGATAGCAGACAAAGACACTGCCGAACCAGGACATATCACCATTCCATTTATTACCTATCCTGCCCCACCTGACCTAGCATTTAAATACGAAGGACAACGAGAACTATGAGCCACCCAGTCTGGGTGAGCGTTGATTTTCTCCGGTATCTTTCTCCAGGAAAACAAGCCTACAATCGAGAGGCTCACCACCTCACCACCTCGGCATGAAGAACAAACCCGCAAAACTTTCGGGGCAGAGAAAGACCTCAAGTCCAATCCTGAGTTAAAACACCCAGGTCTATAAGAGAAAGCTCCTCAAATATTCCGCGGTTCTTTCCACGAGTTTTATGGGTTAACTCTCTAAGGCTAGATAGATGCCCATTTTCAAAGATGCCATATCCCAACTCTAGACACTGGCCTTCTAGGGATCGCCAGGGTCCCTCCACCAGGAACCATTCCTCCTGTAGCATTTAGAATCTTGAGTGTACCTCCATCGCCTCTGGTTGTGATGAGAGATCCTAGCGGTGTCACGTGACGTCGTTTTACCTCTCGAGGCTCCAGTTCATGACATTTGCAACTAGAGATAAGATCGAAGTAGCGATTGAGTTTGAGAATCTTCTGGCGGCACCGGTCGCCACTAAAGTAGGAAGTGCAAGTGGCTTTTTGCTTCGTGGCTCCTATTTACAAGTGGGGCATTAACACAGGATGGAAGGTTTCGGGAAAAGCAAATGTAACTAATTAAAATATATGACTATTACCGATCTATCTATATCTGAAACCTGGGTCAGTAGGCATCTAAATGATTTCACAGACTAAAGCACATGGTGGTTAATTTGCCTCATGGGGCGGTGATATATCTTCGACCAAAGTTATGCACAGTGATGATTTTGGAAGGTTGAGGAACAATCGAAGTGAAAAGAGGACCCACAAGTCAATTAAGTACCCGATAAAGTATAATCTAGCAGCGTTTGATATCGAATACTATGTTTCTTTTGGTCTGGGGATATCAGATTAATCAAACCTAATCTCGCATAGATGACGTCAGGGGGTATACGCAATTGGGGGATTGGGTTGGGCGCACCGACGTCGAGCGATCTGCAGTAGAAACAGGATTCTAGCGATCTATATGACATATTGTGGCGTCAAGGGCCATGTAGAAATTGTGGGATGATTATGATGTATGCATTAGTACCCCATGCGGAGAGTAGCCAGTTACGAGGTCGGATCAGATATATATCAACCATGTGGTGAACAAGTTATCTCACATTAGAAAGTTCATTTGACATATAACGAGCATCAATCCAAAGGAGAGAGCGAAAAGAGGAGAATAAATTGTCTCACTTTGCTTAATACTTCCAAACCCAAAATTTAGGAACAAACCTATATCGCGACCTCCTGACTTTGAGTTATATACCTATCATCATGGACATTATCAACAAAGCTACAGGGTCGGCCCAATCCGCTCATACGGAAGACCAAAAACGTCACTTCTATGACAATCTCCCGATAGAGAAGAGAGAAGAGCAGACATATGCTGATTGGGTCAAAGAGGCCTACACAGAGCAATATGAGAAGTGGGTGCCCTGGCTAGAGGATCAATATCTAAAGTGGTTTGGCGGGGGGGATAACAAGACAGCATTCGTGACAAAAGGTAATTGCAAACTCCCAATATGGCCCCATTAATCCTATTCTCTCTGACCTAGTGGATTGTCATGCAGAGGGCCTCTCCAAGACCAAAGTCACGGGGATCGAACAAGTCGACCAGCTCCAAACCGACGTCCATAACCTGGTTGGCAACCAGCTTGGCGATAAAGGCCTGCTTGCACCAGTTGGGCAGCTGGTTTCTAAGCAAGGGATTGATCGTGTGGAGAGGAAAGGAAAGGGCGAAGATGGATCTTATGGGGGACCACTGGGTGGTATCACTGATCCCATTGTTAATGGATCCAAGGGTGCTGGACAAAGCCTGATGTCCGGCGCTCAGTCTGTTGGTGCTTCCATTACCGGTGGGAAGGAGGCTTAATTACGCTTTACCCATGACCGATGAGCGTTGATACCTCTGCTGCTGTTTTTTCCTTTCTGTCTGTCCACCTTGCTTTCTTTTATTTAATTGTCTGGCAGTTCTAATTCGTATTTGATGGTTTAGCTGCATTATATTCCCCGAACTTACCGGAAAATCCTTTTCAAAAATCCCCCTGTAAGTAGGACGAGTGATGCATAATAAGGTTACCCATCAAGTACCAGAAAGTTGGAATTCTTATAAGAATAGGATTGACATTTCTGGGGCTGCTGACTGGTTCAGAGAATCGAAAGGTAGAGAGCCTTTTCCTTATAGCCTTCATCCTAATGATATCCATCGCGTGCAAGGCTTTCTCTAGGTATGCCTCGAGGGAAATTTATCTTTTGTTGAAGACAGTGAAGTTAGTGCTCTTCATTATCTATAGTAGTATAGAGAGATAACTTCCTTCATATCCCTAAGTAGCAAGAAAATATCGCCGAATGCTTTACGGACTAGGATAGGTGCTAACTCTCTGGTAGGAACTAATAAGCTGGTATAATGGCAATGCAAAATCTAAGGAAGTTATTTTAAATGTCTTCTAGCAGAGCTTCGCCGCATTGAAGAATATATAAAATGGTGAACCGAAGCTTGATGGATTCCTTGTTTCTCTCGGGATCCGCGACACCATTTCGATGTCTAGATGAAGATTCAACCAAGGAAAAATTAGGATCCTGTGGAGCACATGGTTAAAAGTGTTCATCGCAAAAGTTCTTATGCGATGATTTGTACCTTCCGCATTGATTGAAGCTAAGAGTTGTTAGCTGGTTGCCTGAATTCACAATCATCATCGTAATGTTATCGATCTCTCGTTGCCTTTTTCCTGAAGTGTTCTCTTCCTATATATTTATTTTATGGCGCCTATATCGCTCCGATTTTGTGACCCCTTGAGGGTAGCAGCTCGTCTCGACTTTGGACTTTTTACATGGAGTGCGCGCATAGCGCATGTATTACGAGATCAAGAGAGTACCAATCAGTGAGGAGTTTGCTCTGGGTCTAGTGAGCCTCAGGCTGTTCAATCAAAACCTCCTGATAAAGACTGGAGCTCTTGATAGCTTATCAGCAGAATCTGCAGAAAGACATTTGAAGACTCATCGCAAATACGACATGATGTCACGAAACATCGCGTTACTACATCAATACAGTTACTGGCGTGCATGTTGACAGAGCGTGGAGCATGCATTATATTGAATATCGAAATTCAATTACCTTCCGCGGACATCTCCAATAAAGTGTGCGTTGCCCATGGGCGGTAGGTTGCAAAATGCAACAAAAAAAGGTTAAGATAAATTTGCGCTATCGTTTGGTTGCTTCTTCTGATTATGCGTGCTGGAGGTGGTATATTGCTGCCATGACACGAAATACCAGCCCTACAAAATAAGATGTAGAAACTACTACCATGCGAGTAATCAAACCCGGTGACTATCGTCAGTTAGTTAAGAGACAGGTCGCTTGCTCAGGGGTCTTATGATGCATGTGACGACTTGCTGTCGGGAACCTGTCAGTGTACCCAAGGTTGTTCTTCACCTCACATCGATTATCCCCATGTGTAAGGCTCTTAAGAGTACCGAGTCTGAAAACATGCCTTGGGCAGCAAGGGAAGAGAGTATGCTTTATCAAACTCCAAATCCATCCGTTCCGCGTGACGAAGCATGGTATATTTCTTGCTCAGAGCCCAAGAACTATTACCTGGAATTTTATATGAAAGTAGTGTGAAGAATTTGCTCCACATTTGCTAGAGGTAGATGTGATTTGGGTGGCCAACATCCGAGTTCGAGCCCGAGCCCGAGCCCAAGCCCAAGCCCAAGCCCAAGCAAACAACCCGAGCATATCGAGCATGAAGAAGAGACAATTACACAGCCTTGCGGTGGGGTTATGGTGGCTGTTAGAGAGGGTCGTGAGTTGGGTGTTTTAAGTGATGACTTAATCGAGTTTCCTATAACTAGCCTAACTAACTAGTAAGTTACCGAGGACAAGGGTCCAAGAGTGTTTCAAGGCCTTGTGGGATCGACCTGTATCATGAGTCGGGAGTTCGGGCGGAAAGCGTAATGAAAAAAGAAAACAAAACCTGAATGATCACGCAAAATGTAAGATGTGATGGCGGTGAATCAAAGAGGAAAAAGACAGACAAGAGAAGGGGGATTGGAATCCGATGCCGTAATAAGTATTCGGAGATCTGGTGAGGGAACAGGGATTTTTGACTTGGAAGCGGAACGGTTGAGGTGTCTGGAATTTCTGGCTGCCTTATCAATGGTTGGTGGGAGCTCAGAGCCAGCAACTTGATCACGTTGCTCAATGATTGGTAGACTGGGGATGACTGGGTCATGGGGTGTGGAGATGGGGAGCATGGGCTGGGGGGAAGAGGGTATTTGATTTTGTTCTGCCAACCTCAAAAACTCAGGCCAAGTCTCGGACAATGATGATATACTGCATTGCAGCATTGATTTTTTAGCAGTAAGAAAGTAATTCCTGTAAAGAATACTAGATGTCGATGGTCCACACCAGGCTTTCGAGATGCGACTCGAGGTAGTAGAATCCATACTTCCTAGTACCTACTACTAGGTAGCAAGTTTGGAGCGAAAGTTAGGTGGTATGCGAGACGTCGAGCTGTGTTGCTCCTCACTCGCTGTCGAAAATTAAGGAGACAATGAGCACTGGACTTTCACTTTCACTCAATTCTTTCCCACTCTGGCCAAGGCAGATCATTGGAGTACTAGGTATCTTTAATGAGACGTAATCATAGAGAGCCAATTATTCGTGCTTTCGCTGGTTTATTTATTGAGTAGTAGTAGGAGTTCTGCACAAAGAAGGGTATGTAGGTATTATTTGGTTGGTCATACGTACATACATTCCGGAACCCCCGAGTTTAGCTCCTGGAGCAAAGTAAAGAGCTGATGCTGCGGAGTACATATCATATGCAATATATGATCCCTGTTGATATTATTATTAATAATAAAAACAATATCGTGGTTGTTTGATTTGATAAGTATCAATCAAATGCGTTGATCTCAGAACATGGTAAGACAAGGCCCTCAGTACCTAGGTGTGTACGGAGTAAGCCATCCGGATTTCATGATAATGAGGGATACGTGTATTTGGTATTTCTTCCGTGCTATATAGGAGAATATTGCTGGGATGAAAACCCTTTTATGCCCCTGTATCTTAATTTGGTAAAGAGCCCTAGCTTCTGGCTCTGAAACCTTCCAAGAGAGGAAAGAAACGGACTGTGAAGGAGCTGGCCGCATCGAGTTGGAGATTCTGCTTGAATCTTATTACCACCGCATTTTGTTCTCGGGAACATTATTGGCTGAGATATTTTGCAATCGACTGAGCAGTGAGTTTCCCTTGAACTAGTAGTACTACTGTACTACGATGGAGTACTGGACAATCTGCAAATACTCCATGCCACTGACTGAATTACTTGCCGACTTGCCGACGGACTGAAGTCAAGGGGCAAGTAAGGCAGGCGTTGTTATGTTGATGGTTGAAGAATTTTTTGGCTCTTTCACCTCCCGTCGCTCAAGGCTATTTCTTCAATTAATATTTTGATGTGTCGTAAAGTTTAGGTTTCAATCTGAACATAAGGTATCTTCCATCTTTCCATCCTGGGTTTGGATCATACAAACTTGATCCCATATGAAAGCCAAGAAATCGGAGGGTTGTGAGCTCTTGTGGAGTATAAGAAAGTAGTTCGAATTTTTCTTTTCTTTTTTTTTTTTTCCTTTCTCTTAAAATTCCTTCTTGTTCTTATTTGTACTGCCTTTTTTCTTTAATTTTTTACCAAGAGTCGAAAAATTTTCATCCTTTTTCCTTTTTTTTCTTTGGTGTATCCGCAAAGGCGGTGACGACGATCCGCGTCATTTCTCCCTGGTTGGGCCAAACGTTTTTCTTCCTAGCCTCCTTCCCTTTACCACTAGGAACCCCGGTATCTGTTCCTCCGGTGTGCTTTACTGCATTAAGAACTACTCCTTTTGGCCCGTTGCCTGCCTGGCCATTCCATCATACTTTGACGATAACGCTGATTATTCCGTTAGAGCATTCCCTCGCCCGGGGTTTGCGTTTGAAATCCAGCCTGTAAGGTGCCCTTGCCCTGGAACGTGGCTGACGTTCCTTGATCTTCTCGATTGTCCCAAGCCGGCTAACGCAGTGACGCCAGATCCTTTCTAGCTCCCTTCCTCCGCCTTGCGCGAAACACCAACCATAATCTTCCCATCGACGCTTTCTTCCTTCTCGGTTCCTTTGACCCTGTTCTGACCGTGCAGTCCCGACCAATGTTCTCCTCATGTCAAGACCTCCATCTGCAACAGAGAATACTTTGTCGACACCCCCGGTGACACCTGCTGCATCTGCCCAACATGATTGCTCTGAGGGCCCGGGATTCCGTCACGGCAAGCAGCGGCGCCACCACGCTCGGGACCAGCTCATACACCTTGATTCTCAGGAAGCTCTGTCTCCATCCCGCGCTGAATCCCCCACGGCCCATCAATGGGCTAAGACAACGTCCACCTTTACTCTAAAAAGGGCCGCCACTGTCCCCCTCGAGGTCCTTTCTCGTCCTGAACTTTCTCACAGTCCCCAGTTATCTGAGAGGGATAGCATATTTGCAACACATTATCTTCCTTCTGACAACGAGCCTAGTAATACACCGCAACTTCCGCCCGTGAAGGATGCCGACAATGAATCTCCAAACAACTTAATTCCTAGCCTTGAAAATGTGTCTTCTTCTTCCA
Source organism: Aspergillus diversus (assembly GCA_027569885.1). Classification (NCBI taxonomy): domain Eukaryota; kingdom Fungi; phylum Ascomycota; class Eurotiomycetes; order Eurotiales; family Aspergillaceae; genus Aspergillus; species Aspergillus diversus. Next base: position 30,717 of record JAPDKZ010000018.1, read on the forward strand.
CCTCGTTTTCCTCTTCCAAGGTCCTTCCCTATACTGCTCACGGCGACCCTTCCCACATGGAAGTTGACATCCACAGACCCAATCCGTTGCGCCCCACCTCGTTACTTCCGTCTCCTATCCCCGTTCATCCTTCGCCTTTGTCGTCGGCCGATTCTGATGTGAGATTGGGAAAACAACCTGAGACAACGGACCGGGGCCCACGGATGCATATCTTGGATGCCTTCCAACCTCTCCGTCCATCATCTTTGCATGGTCTTGATACAAGACCAGGTGGCTTAGAAGACTCCAACAACGGTCTTTTCTCTTCTCCCCTGAGTGAAGTCTCCTTGTCCCAACATCAATTGATGGTGTCACCGTCGGATAATCGACCTACAGGTGCTAGTTCTGGGACGAGCTCTCAGCAACAGTCGGGACGGCCCTCATGGGACGGCACGCATGAATCCAAGGTCGAGCGAAGCTCCAGTAGGGGCCGACGCGGGAGGGTGGAGAATTCGATAGAGGCTAATCTGGCAAATGCAGAGCCTGCATCACATGTTCGCAGCCGTAAGTCAAGCCATTATTTGGGTTTGTTCAAGGAGAACACCACCACTTCTCCCGACCGCAAGCGAAGGGAAGACCGCGGAGGAAGACACGATGATACCCTCGACTTGAGTGAGGAGTCAAAGGTCCACCTGGATCAGCGATACCTTCGCGACACCTTTGACTCTCAGGTTCCATACCCCGGGTTGTCAGAGGATTCTGGACCCCGAAGTTCGAAGAGCCTCTCGCAGCTCTCTCTAATCGATATTCCCCAAATAAGGCCGACGACGGGGACCGAAATGGGCGAGCAAATAGTGAATGAAGACATTCCGAAATCTCAATATAAAGCCCTGCCTCGTAGCCTGCTTGAGGAAATCCGAAATTTTCACCTAACACCCGGAGGAGGCCGCGGCACATCTTTTTCGAAAAGTATCCCGACGCAGTATTCGGAAAGGGGTAGAGGCTACTTCGCGAAGGACACTTTTGACTCACGTTCCCCACTATCAGATACAGAACGGGATCATCATTCTGACTCTGCACAGCTTGACGATGAGGATGATGAGCAAATCTCGTCTGCGGTATATTTTCCCCATGAGCGCGTCACAGTATCGGATGAGGTCGATCCAGTACAACCTATGCAGTCATATGATATGTCGAAGGCAGGAAGTAGCCACGATCTAGTGCCAAAGAAACATAACGCTCCTCAGGAGCAGGAAGCTAATCATGTGGATATTTCTCTTCGATCTAAGAATGACAGTAGAATCCTGCACGGCGATCTACATGGAATACAGACAACTCTAGATGATCACAATGAGAAGCCAATTGGCCCCGTATCTGAACACGGCAATGAGTATTCAACATGCGAAGAGTCTGAATCCTTGTCTGCAGATGATAGTGGAATGTCTGCTCGAGGCGAGGACTCTAGCGTTACGGACGAGGCTGAGGTAACACCGACCGCTACACCCACTCAGCGCCCACGTTTTTCCCGTCCTCGACGCACTTCAAGCCCGATTGCCCCGCTTGGAGCTGTGGAATTAAAACCGTACCGGCATCAGGTGGGCGGCCATACAACTGTCTTCCGGTTTTCAAGGCGCGCTGTATGCAAGCAGCTCAATAACAGGGAAAATGAGTTTTACGAACGCATTGAACGCCGGCATCCAGAAATGTTAATGTTTCTCCCAAGGTGCGTTGATAGAACCATTGTATCCGTTCCGGATCCAGTCTTTCTTTTTTTCACCCACCATACTGATGCTTCCCCTCATATGCTACAGATACATTGGCGTCCTTAATGTGACTTTCTCCAAGACGCCGAAGCGGCAAAAAGCATCACCCGAGGATCAACCAGAACATACGGACGTTGAAAACCCAACGGACGGGCCACAGCATATCAAAGAGGGAGAAGGGAATTCCGGAAAGAGCGTCACCCAGAAACTGCAACCTACGGAACCTCAACGAATTTTCAGTCAAAAACAGGTTACTGGGATCATTCCGAAAGTAATACTTGAGAACAACCGTCATATTATACCGGCTGATTTATTTGCTGTGCCCCCAAGACCAAAGACAGCTGATGGATCAGTTTTCGGTAATCGCCGCCTCTCCCGTACTACGGAGATGGTGGCTGCTCAAAACAGCGCTCCTGAGGATAAGGCCACCCCGCCAGCCTTGAAGAAACATAATACCAGCTGGGGGGCCACCACGGTCAATCGCAAGCTCCAGGAACAGGTTCTCAGAGAGGTTTTTAGCCCACCCGCAATCCACCACCATAGGCGGCATGCACGGGGTCATATTAACTTGCCAAGAACAAATTCGGATGGCCATCGTCGAAGGTCAAACCACTCCGAGGGACAGATATTGAGCAGCGCACGAATTATGGACAAGGCTGAGTCGCCTCGGTCTGCTGCCATCGACATCACCAAGCAGGCGAACGACGGCCCCGGTTTATCATCCTCTGCTTCCACAGCCTTAGATGCCGGCCATAAACGCCTTGAGTCCTTACGGTCCCAAGAGTCTCCCTTGCGCTCAAGCTCTATGTCCCGAGCTCGACAGGTTCGGCGACGGCACTCAGGGAGTGGCTTACAGAGACGAGGGACTATGGACCCCGAAGACAACCGGGGTGAGCTCATGTTTTTTGAAGATGAAGGGTATGGGGGCGATAAAGAGGATGATATTTTTGCGATGGAAGGTGACCCTTCGATGTCCTCCTCGGTGTCTCTTGACACAAAGTTTAAATCATCCACGTCTCTCAACAATGGGTCGACTGGAATTTTGTCCTATGAGGGATCGAATGCTAGCCCTTCAAGACCTCCTAATCAATTTGGACTTATGGACACCACCCACGTTCAATTCCCATCCAACCCTAAAGAGGCACAAATGAGGAAGGACGAGAGAGTCCAGTTTTTCCTCCTGCTTGAGGATTTGACCGCCGGGATGAACAAGCCTTGCGTTCTGGATCTGAAAATGGGCACACGCCAGTATGGCATCGAAGCCAACGAGAAAAAGCGAAAATCTCAGAGACGCAAGTGTCAATCAACAACTTCCCAGCAATTAGGCGTTCGACTGTGCGGGATGCAGACCTGGAACGTGAAGAAACAAGAATATACGTTTGAAGATAAGTACTTCGGACGAGACCTGAAGTCTGGTAGGGAGTTTCAAGACGCCCTCACTCGTTTTCTTTACGACGGCATTAGCTACACAAGCGTGGCAAAAAAGATTCCTGCGATCCTTGAAAAACTAGCAAAGTTAGAGAATATGATCCGAAGACTGCAGCGGTATCGTCTCTACGCAAGCAGTCTCTTGATTCTTTACGACGGGGAACAGTCTTCTCCTGCGAAAACGCCTCAAACCGATCTCAACTCTAGCAACAACAAAAGAAATAATCTACAGCGCCGAGTATCTGATGACGGCCTCAAGGATACCGATGTCCAATTGAAAATTGTGGACTTCGCTAACTGCGTGACTGGGGAAGATGAGCTTGCTCCTGATGTTCCTTGTCCACCTCAGCATCCAGACGACATTGACCGTGGCTATCTGCGTGGCCTTCGAACTCTGAAAATGTATTTTCAGCGAATCATGAAGGAGGTTGCACAAGATGATTATATCGAACGAGGCGAGGGTGAAGTTATCACCCTTGGTTCCCAGTTCGCAGGCAACGATCATACGTCAGACCGGTACTGGGACGAAAGCGTGATGGAGAATGATCCTGGGGAAGTCAGTTTTTAATGTCAACGATTCTTTCCTCACCACATGAGCTTTATATCTCATAGAAGCTTGCAAAATTCCTTTCTTTTTTTTCTTCCTGTACCTCTTCAAGTTTTCTCTTCAAGTTTTCTCAGGGCCTCTAAACTGGAGTTAACGGCTTTCCCTTTTCATACCTTGTCCAAGCAAAAGGTGATTCGGATTTTAAGGACATGGCGTTAGCATTGCATGGTGCCGGCTCGGGGGTTATCACTGTCTAATTTCTTTCCAGCACTGTCTTCGTTTCCCCAAAGACCAATGATTATCAAAAGCATTGTCACGGCAGAGGTAGAGATCCAATGTCTCTCATGGCGACAAACGAGACAACGACTGATCACGGCAAATTTTTATATTGTTTTGCCTCCAGAGACCTTATCTGTCTATGCCTGGAGCATGATAGAAGGTCTTTGTTCGGGGTCATTCCATTCTGATGGCATGCATGAAATTATGTTTTGTATTAGTTTCTCTGCCCTCCTCGGGCTTCATTTCCTTGCTTTTTGCTCACAATACCTTCGGGAAAGGGTCCGATTCCTGGATGTTTTACCTTTACTTTTCGCTGCATGGTGATGATATTGTGATAATTTGTTTATGTACATAAAATGTAACCAGGCATTAGACAAGACCGATATAATTCAGTATTCTTAATTCAACCACTGTTTGTGTTTGCCTCCTAAGCTACTATACCAACATACCTCGGCCTTCATCTAGTGCGGAGAAGGACTGATAAGCAGCGTCACGTGGGATGGCGATAAGCGGTGTCGGAGCTCATGGATGACGATCGAGGCTGTACCGACAACCTCGCCATCTCCTCCCCCTAACTTTCCTTGCTTTAATCCCGGAAATATATTGTCCATGCTGATTAACCACAGGGTAGCTATTCGTTTGTCATATCTTTGATCCTGGTTGCTCGTCAGCTGTCCTTACCCCTTGAAGCAGCCACCATGTTGCTGTAGTCATATTCCAGGACTCAACATTAGAGCTCTCATACACCAATCCTCCCCTACTAGGCACCGAAATCGCAAGCTCCGGGACCCGCATCTTGATTACATCTGTTCACGCCGTGAATCCTTTCCATAACCACCGAATTTCCGATCGATAATCAAGTGAGCTATTCGAGCAATTTACTTCCCCGCATCATTCCGCATTCGGCTCATTTGACTGCGAAGCCGGGGAGACGTGATGGCAGACCCAAATGGTCGGGATAAACCTTCCATTGACAAGCGAGATTTTGACTCAAACCGTCCGATATCAAATGAGCGTGAATTCGACCCCCAAGAACATCATGGCCTCCTCCAGTCTCGGTCGGAGTCCAATTTTTCTACGAGCCACCATTATAGCGATAATGAAGACGGCCTCCTGAACAATGTGGTTGGGGAGATAGTAGAGAGGGACCGACGCAGAATAGCGAGAGAAGTAATCCGCATCTGTAGTTTCGTGTGGGGTGTGATCACTTGGTAAGCCCGTGTTTACATTTGCGAGCAACCTGCAGCCAGTGGCTAAGTCAGACTTTTCTAATCGATTTAATCTTGTGATTTTAGTCTTGGTGCAGGCAGCATCACAGCCTTTTCCCTTTATGGGCCTCTACTGCTTACCCGTCTTCACTATACCCAGCTACGGGTTAACGAAGTTTCGATTGCCGCAGAGATCGCTATGTATCTTCCTGTCCCGATAGCAGGATATCTCTGTGATCGATACACGCCGTCTCCATTGGCATTATTTTCCGGCATTACTTTTGGTATTGGCTATCTTCTTGCTGCATTTGCCTACAAAAGTGGACCACCACCGGATGCGGGTGGTGATGGTTGGCCCTTTTGGGTGATGATCGTGGCTTTTGTCGCGATTGGTATAGCCACTTGCAGCATGTACTTGGCCGCGTTAACAACCTGTGCGAAGAATTTCGGCAGGGGTAAACATAAAGGAGTGATGCTCGCGATCCCAATTGCTTCCTTTGGTCTTAGTGGGATGTGGCAGAGCCAGGTTGGGACATACCTACTCTGCGAGCGCCTAGAAGACGGTAGCCGTGGAGATGTTGACGTGTACCGATACTTCGTATTTCTCGCTGTGTTGCTTGTCTCTATTGGCATCATTGGTACATTTGCCTTGAGAATCGTCGAGGAGGAGGAGGAAAAATATATTGAGGAAGCGGTTGAAGAACTCGAGCGCAGCGGATTATTGACGGAGAGTGAATTTTTCCGACCTCGTAGTGAAGTGAACGCTGCATATGGAACATTTTTGCATACCGATGAGGATACTGCGGCTGATGATGACCAATCACTTACGCGCTCAGATGAAAGGCGAGAAGCTGCGAAGCGCGAGAAGGAAAGGGAAGAAGAAGAAAGAAAAAAAAAGACATGGTTGCTCAACTACGAAACAAGGGCTTTCCTCAAGGACCATACCATGTGGTGGCTGGCGCTAGGCTTCTTCTTGGTTACTGGCCCGGGGGAGGCATACCTCAATAATGTATGACCCTGTATAATGTATTTCTTGCGTCTGCTGCTCTTGCTAACTAGTTTACTTTTCCCAAAGCTGGGAACGATTGTTCAGACGCTGAACTCCGATTATCGAAGTGAATCTCCTGCAGGTCTCCCATCAACACACGTCAGCATCGTGGCTCTTACCTCAACAATGGCCCGGCTTCTCACGGGTACACTATCCGATATCTTTGCTCCCCGAGCTCCTCATCACTTTATCAACGATCAAGAAGCTGATCCTCCTCCTATGTCTGACGGGTCGAATCGATTTACTCTGTCTCGGTTAATGTTTCTTCTCCCATCCGCCCTCATTCTATCCTTAGGCTTCCTTCTCCTCTCGTCACCCTTATCTATGCAGCACCCTTCCCTTTCACACCTGGCAACCGCTTTTGTTGGCCTTGGATATGGGAGCACCTTTTCTCTCACTCCTATCATAATATCCGTCGTGTGGGGAGTCGAAAACTTCGGTACCAACTGGGGCATCGTTGCCATGTTCCCGGCCGTCGGTGCGGCGATGTGGGGAGTCATTTATTCCCACGGGTACCAGGATGCCACCGATGACGGTAGTGGATCCTTGGACGGCCAATGTCATGGTTGGAAATGCTTTGGCTTCTGGGCTATCGGATGCACACTCAGTGTCTGGGTGGCTATTGGGGTTTGGCTAGTTGCTTGGAGGTCTTGGAGGAAGCGAGGGGTTCTTGTTTAGCGCATATATCAAATCTCTGACACTTTGGTTATTTTGCTACTTATATAAAGGTGGATCCTTTCCCATTCCAGGTAGAGTTCCCATCTAAAAATTTGGTTGTGTCGATACAATATGAGGCAATGTGAGACGCCATCCCCATCCAAGTAGAACTTACCGGGAAGCAAATATCAAGGCTGAATTTCGGCATGCTTTCCAATAGGAAAGGCATTTTCTCTTTGTTTCCACCTCAGTTTCGATAATAGCTTTACTTTTTAACTAAAGTCGCCATGGCCCCTGTTATTCCCACATTGTGGGTTCAAACAGGCAAGTGTGATGTACGGCCCAAGGAGGTTATCATACCTATTTACCAATATAACCCAAGAATAAAAGTATCATACTAGGGCACATGTCGAGATACCACCAATAATCCTATGGACAAAAAATGTGTTTCCCAATCGGGGCACTCCTGGACCTGAATATGCAAGATATCGATACTTCAAAAATGCGATAGGAGCAATCAAACATCTGTCGAGGACGGATCAAGTCCCATAAAAACTTTGTACAGCCGTTTACTTGCTGCTGGGCCAATCCTCGAGTCCGTAACCCCGCCGGTTCTATTTGCAGATTTCTATCAATCAGTGATGTTAGCTTGGGTTCTGGAATGTAATTATTGCAACAAGGCCTATGATAAACAGGGCTGCACAGTGATGTTCATCAGCAAAAACAAACCTTAACATCCTCCAACATGGCCGGGCCATGTTTTCGCATCCCCTGAACCAATTCCAAGACACTTGGATACTGATTCGTCACCCCGTAGGCCATAGAAGCTGTGACGCGATTCACCTCCTGGAGCATTTTAAGAAATGTGTCGGATTTGTTTTCCCCTGGTTTGACTTGGCCGCCATCCATGCAAAAGGCGGAGTCGTTCCTTTCTAGACGCTCGCGGCGGTAGGGGACGGTAGAGACATGTTCGGTGAAGTTCTTGATCCATTCAGCGGATTCGGGCGCTGCATTGGTGTGATGGACTAAGCAAGCTTGGGCGACTTGAAGCTGTAGGAGGGCGTCTTCAATTGTATCGTCATCGACAGGTGGGGTCGTTTCCGGTTTTTTAGCCTTCTTACGCGACGAGGTGGTCGTCGTTACAGTGGATTCTGATGCTGAGTTATTTGTGTCCTGCACCTGATCAAGCTGGCGACGAAGTTCTGCTTGATAGGCTCTGTTTCGGGAGTTGGTATTCTTGCGCATCCAAGCTGTGAGGCCCTCAATGAGGTAAATTACCGTGCATCCTGGGTAAGCGCGCTTGATTTGGAGAACATGAAGTTCGAGTTCGCTGGGCTCATCTGACAATGGATCTAAGGAAGCTATCGCCATGTCGACGAATTCTTGTGCTCGAAGAAGACAGAGGACGTGTTCCTCTTCCCGGATCTGAAGGGGACAGGGTTCCCAGTACCCGAGAGTATCGTTATACTTAGCCACCATCTTTCGACGCCATTTGACAATGTTGGGAATTGGGCTTGTAAAAAACGTATGTTCCACGTCGAGTCTTTTCATGTATTCCACAACCTGATTTCCGGTGCTGGTCTCTTCGATAGTGGAGGCGAGATCGACAATCATCTCCCGGGTCGAGTCTTTCTTGTCGACCTTTAGTTTGTTCGCTTCTGCGATGTCCGCAGCTAGTTGCCTCTCCTTCGCCTTTTCTTCTTTGAGCCTTTGTTTTCGTTCTTTCTCTAACTGTCGTTCACGCTCCCGTTGCGCTTTCACCGCCTCTCTCTCCCTTGCCTTCGCCTCTTTGTCAGGGTTCGTGGTAGTCCGTTGAGTTCTTGGCTTGCGCGCGGGTTTTCGAGGCTCCGGAACCTCATCAAGGCAGTCTTCATCATCATTATGGCTGTCTTTCTTTTGACGGGATTTTGCCTTGGTTGTTGTAGTTGACCCATCGCCTTTATCGACGTTGGAACGGTCGCCGAGACTTGCTAGTAAATTTGCTGTCCGACTTGAGAACTCATTGGCCACTATTTCATCCTCTGAAAGATCAAATATATCGCTCGGGGGGTCTGAAAACGGGATCTGATCGGTGAATCCCTCAATGGCGTCCTTCCAATTCCTGGGCCCTTTCGTTGCCGTAGTATCGCAAAAAGAATCAATTATGTCATCGTCTATTACAATTGCGCCCGCTCTACGCTGGTCATTTTCTTGTCGTACAGGGCCTTTCTTACTTAGATTCTCGGGTGCGGATGACGTGAAAACGATGGGATCAGACTCTAGTTCCGTCCATGCCAAAGTCGTTTTCGGTTTTGGTGGTGGCCCGTCCGAGGAAAGGGCGATGTCGTCTGAGAAGAGGAAGAGTGGGTTTGGGGATGGTTTAGCTGTTGTAGGCTTTGGAGATGCGGTATCATGGCTCAGTCGTCTCTTTTTCTTTGGGTTCTCGAGGTCATCGTCGTACGTAAAGAGGGTTTGTTCGATGTCATCCGATACGATCGAGAATGAAGCCGGACCCGCCGGCCCGGGAGGGCTGGAGTGGAATCTTCTGAGGGACGATAGCGGTTCTAGTCGATCGGGGGGGGGAGGGGTAGAAGAAAGAAGGCTGATGACATCTGGCATGTTTTCTTGCTGAAAATCGAATGGTGTTGACAAGATACTGTTGGCCATGTCATGATAATTAGTGTCCAAATTTGGGTCTTTCACGTGTCGCGACGTCACCGCGCCACATTGTCGCGAAGTCACGTGACATACATTAAATGTCGGAAATATAGTATTTCCGTACGGTATCTAATCGGTGGAATGTGTAGACTGTCTGTGCTGTTCTTGTCTATGTCTAGGGGTGGAATGTCTGCAGGAATCGACGGGATTCGTCGATTCCCCCTATCTTACATAACTAGACGCTATGTCCGCTTTGGGACTAGTCTTCTAACATTAAAGGCAAAGCCCTGAAAAGAAAGCTTGAGATCAGAGGTAGGCGAAAATATTAAAAAAGTATATAGTACAATTAGATGTAACAAGGGGTATTATTCATATAACGCTCAGATCATCTTCAAACCCAGCGCAACAACTATTGAGAGCACTACTCCCGACAAAGCCAAGAAAATTAGAACCTGGTGGAATCCGTAGAACGGCCGTCGGTCATGAAGGAGCATGTCTGCGATTTGTTCTTCGAGGTTCTCCCCCATAGCTATGAGGGAAAATTCGCTTTCAACCCGCTTCTTCGCCAAAGCGGACATCCGGTCCAGCTCTTTTTGATCCATTTGGTAGAGCACCTTGGCCATGACGGCCGTCCAGTCCGCATCCGCCTTTGCGTCACGAAGCCAGCCCGTTTCCCCTTCAACAATTGTTTCTAAAGGTCCACCGGTGTTCGATGCAAGGACCGGGACGCCCGCGCGCATTGCTTCAACAGGAACAATCCCAAAATGCTCGTTGATAGGAGTGTATAGCAGCAATTTACACTGTGCGAGAAGAGTGTCGCGAAATGCGGTTGGTACAGATAGCAAGAAGAGCACATCTATAGAATCGGGAACTGAAAGAGCGGATATAACTGTTTTAGACGTAGCAGTTTGTAACCCGAGGCTGGTCGCAAGTTCGTCCAGCTCTTTATGATACTGGACATTCTCGGCAACTCGATTGTCATAACCGCCTACCAGAAACCGGGGGTCAGATCAATCCGATCCTTCCAATGAGGGACGAGGGACAGACAAGAAAGAAGGTGAAGCGACATACCTGCAATTACCAACCGAGTACCTTTCCGCCTCCCCTCCTCAAGCCCATGATACGCCCGAATCGCGAGACCCATATCCTTCTTCCTCTCGAACCGATTCACACTGAGTAAAATCTTCTTCCCACCCCAGAGACTCCCCGCCTCAGCCGTGATGGTCGTCTCCGCCCCATCATCCGGCTTCCGATCCCGCACATCTGTATCAACACATGGATACACGACCCGCACATCACCCAAGTTTCCCTCCCCAAACACCTCACTCACAACTTCACAAGTAAACTTCGAATTCGCAACAACCTTATCCGATGCACTCATGGTCCACCCTTCAAACCAATCAAACGGACCGCGATACAGATATTTCGCCAGCCGCAGAACCGAACCCCCCTCATTCCTCCTCGCCAGCAACTGATCGGGGAAATGGCAATAAAACAAGATCCGCTGTCGTGCAGAAGTACGTCCCGGACCCAACGCTTTCAAAAAAGGTACACACGCCGGAACCTGATCCACTATGAAAATCTCATCCTCGGAACCACTCGAGCCGGTCCCCAAATCCCTTAACACCGAGACCGTTAGATGTAATTGCCGCAAGATCGCCATGAAAACGTATAACCGACCGCAGAAGTGCGCGGGAAATATTGTATTCCCACGTACCCGAACATCTAGTGTGCCATCCCTCGTTTCTTCAAAACAGTGTGATTTGTCGTGATGCGAGGTGTAAATCTTTACCTGGTGGCCATTGTTTTGTAGTGCAAGGGCAACGTCGATGATGAGTCGCTCTGCGCCGCCAATGCCTAAATCCGGGTGGATAATGATTACATTGAAGGGTTTGCGACCTTGCATAGCGACCCCCGATTAAAAAGTGGAAAGCTCTTTGTTGAGGATGGAACTCTGCTTGCTTTGCTTGACGGAGCTCAGCTCGGAAGAGATATGTGGCCGGAATCTTGGGGAGCTACGTCATCCGATTACTCATCGAGCTGGATGGGGATAGAAGGTTTGTATGGTACCTAGGCATGTGCCAACGATGTTGCAACTCTCCTGCATCAAATTAAATACTGCGAAAGCTTAATTATTAATGGATATGATCAAACCGGCAGATTTTCTCTTGTTTCAACCTCTGCTTATTAAGGAAATTATTTACCCCGCCATATATGGGCATGTGTACGCATTAAATGAGGGCCAAGATGGAAAATTTATGTTGGTATCAGCACAACTCTTATGTGCAGGCTCAAGTAAACCTAAGGTCAAAAGTTCCAAGGGCTTGCAATAGTAGGTACCAAAAATTCGGCTGGTTAATTTAAACGCAGGTAAACACAGGGTAGTCAGAGAAATGTACAAAAGTATCAGCCTAAGCCATAGTAGTAAGTCACACAAGGAGGAAGCTGTCATCAGGCAGAAGTCGTAAAAAAATAAGGGCGAGTTGGATAGAAAGGTAATATAGGTTAATGTGCATCAGGGTCAAGAAATGGAAAATAAAATATTCACGTGAAATACACATGGTAGAAAGGAAAAGGTATCGACGAAAGAAAAGGAAAGAAATACAAGGGGGAATCAACGTTGAATTCATAATGCAGAGCAAACCTGAATATCACATGTCAATAGAGGGGGGTCAAAGGAGAAAATGTAACGGAAAAGAAAAGGCGCGGTGGTGAGGTATTTAGAAACAGTTGAGTGTGCTCTTCTTCTTCTTTTGCTTGTTCAGGGCGTTCATCCGCTCCTCAAGCTGAGCTCTAGCAGCCTCGGCTTTCTGGCGAGCGCTCCTCTCCTCCTCGACGGCTTGAAGGGAAAGGCGTTGAGAATTGCGCTCCTTGCGAAGGGTGGTCAGCTCGTCCTCCAATGACCATGCCTTCTTCTTCCAAGCTTCGCAGTCTGATTTCACTTTATTGCTCTGCGCCTCTAAATCACCAAGAGCTTCTTCCAGGGTAGCAGTGAGTTGCTTTTCGGCATTGAGATGCTTCTCAATTGTACGGATACGTGCCTCTTGGTCCTCAACGAGCTGGGTGCTAACCAGTTCCTTGCTAGTATGCCGGGAGCTGGGAGGAGAAATACTTCCCGTGGTACCGTTGGTAGCGGAAGCGATGCTGGGAAGAGGTGGCAGAGGAATAGCGGGGGGTGGAGATGGAAGAGAAGCGGCCGAGGAGCTCTTGCGAAGGTTGGAGGTGAGGGAACTGCTCCGATCGTGCGAGGAGTCTTGGTTCTTGAGCTGGAGCTGTGTTGATGTTAGCTGTGGGAACTCGATAGCAAAAGTTTCAATGTTACTTACCTCAAGCTGTTCAATTCGTACACGGTACGTCTCGATATCCTTCTCGAGGGTAACAATCTTGGCCTTAGCTTCTTCCAAAGCTTGGTCGCGTTCCTGCTGGATGATAGAAAGGCGGTTGTGGTGTTGGTCAAAGCTGTTTGTAATCTGGTCTTCGAGCTCCTCCACCAGTCGAGCGCTCCTCTGCTTTTCTGCAGTAACCTCCGCCAGGAGGCTCTCTTTCTTCTTGACCTGCTCATCCTTTTGCAGCAGAGTGTCCTCGAGAGTAGCGACCAATAAAGCGAGCTCGTTGACCTTGCCTTCCTTGGTCGAGTTGCTTTTGGCAAGTTCTTCTAGACGGCCAGAGTCGCTCTCCTTCGCCTCTATCTGCTTGCGGAGGTCTTCGTTCGAGTCCATCAGCTCGGCGTACTTGTCTGAGAAATGCTGTTTCTGCATCATAATGTCTTGGATCTGATCTGCCAGGTTGTCTGAGGTAACATCTGAGTGAGTAAGGCTAGAAACAGTCTTAAGCAGTTTCGTCAACTCGTCTCGCGATTCCACAATCTCAGATCGTAGAGTCTTCATGGCCTCATCATTTTCCTTACTCCTCTCTGAGAGTCGCACCTCATGTTCAGCCTGCACTGCAGCTGTCACTCGAGTCTCAAGCTCGGCCAACTCCTGTTTGTGAGACTCCTGCAAGGACTCCAGGTCCTTCTTGTGCGACTCGACAAGGGATTTCTGGGCCTCCATCTCTTTTTCGAGCTCCGTAATGCGGGTTTGGTGAATTTCAACTTCCTTGCCGCTGCTTTCCGATGATGTTGAAAGCGCGTTTACCTGTACCTGCGCTTCCCGGTGCAGTTTCTCGAGAGAAGCGATCTTTTCGAGGTGCACCGCAGACGTTGCCTTGTGTTCTTCGATCTGCTTGTTCAGGTCCTCGACAACCTCGCTTTGTCGAGCTCTCTCACCCTCAAGCTCCTTGGCCGTTGCCTCCTTGTCATCCAATTCCTTATCAGCGGATGCCTTGCCTTCGGCGCGCATTGTGTCAACGGTCGCGAGAGCACTATTGAGTTCCTCTAGGGTCGTAGAGAGCTGCTTCTCCGATGTTTGAAGGGATTCGACGGCACTTTGGTGCTTGCTCTTCCACTCCGTCAGCTCGCTCTCAAGGCCGTTGATCTTCTGATCTTGCTCCTCCGCACATGCATCCTGGGCCTTGGCAGCCTCCTCTTGGGTCGTGAGAAGAGCCTTCAGGTCCTCAATCTCCTCCAAAAGGACCTTCTCCCTCATCTCGTGTGCCTCCTTCATCTCCTTGACCACATTCTCCTGCTGGACGACTTGGTCACGCAACTGAGAAACAAGACCCATGTCAACGGACGAAGCCCCCCCTTGCAAACTGGATCTCTCGCGAGTTAGTCCAGATATGATAGTCGACTTCATCTCCATCTCCTTCTTGACACTCTGGTTTTCGGCCTCCAGTTGTTGTATACGCTCCATGCGGCTATGGAGTTCGTGCATTGCCCCATCAAGATGGACTTCGAAGTTCTGCATAGTATCTGGGCGAGACTCAAACTCCTCAGCTGCAATGTTACGCAAACCGGCTAGGGAGCGGTGAGCGCGGTCTACGGTTGACATCAAGCTCTGGCTAGTCTTTCTCCGGATGACCCCTGGCTTGAATCCGGGTGTTGCTGGTGGAGAGGTTGACTTGGATCTTTGCAGTTCCGCCTTAAGAGAATCGATGAGATTCAGGGTGTCTTCGTGCTCAGCCTGCAATTCAGCATATTTCTGGGTCATGATAGTGACACCCTCCTGGTGTTCCGAGAGCAGCTTGCGCATATGTTCGACCTCCTGGGTTGCCTTCGGGTCGCTTTCTGAATCCTGGGTATCCAAGTGGTTTTGAGACGTAGAGTCTGGAGTATTATAAGATTCGTGCGAAGTAGCAGGCTCCCCGGCCAAGGACAACTCCGATGAGAGTGATTGCGAGAACGAATGTTGCATTCCATTCCTCAATTCGGGGGCCTTGTGATCCTCTAAAAAAGAAACCGGGCGGGATGTGGTTGTTGGGGAGACAAGGGTCTGCACGTTCGATGCAGGGTGGCGAGCTTCATCCGCCGCATCTTGTCGGAGCTCTGCCAATGCTTTCAGGGCTTCCTCGTACTTGTTCTCCAGAGCTTCATAATCATTCATGGTGTTTTCATGCTGCATACGCAGATCGAAAAGCTCCTGGCTGACGGTATCGAGTTTATCTGCAAGGAATTTCGACTGGATGGGGCTGGGAGTAGGAGCTCGACTGTCCACCTCCCCATTGCGCTGGGACTCCAGACGGCTCGTGGCCCTTTCCAAAACATCGAGGTCGGATTCGGTATGGTCAAGCGCAGTGTGGACCGATGCCGTATCTTCGTCGTCGACTTCGGGGATCGGGTCAACAAGGCCTTCGTCAGATTCGGGAATGGCCGTCTCAACAGCCTCGGTCAAGACATCAAGGGATGGTGCCCGATTTCGAGGAACGTAAGCGGCCTTCGGAAGGGTAATAAGCTCGGGTTCCTCCGGTGTTTCCTCTTTCTTAGTCCCATTCTGGTGGATGTGATCTAATTCGTAGAGCAGGTTGTCAAGCTTTCCGAGGCTTCGCTGCCGTTCGATAACGTGCTCCAGGCGTTCCACTTCGCGCTGCATAAGTTCCATGTCTTGGTCAGCCTCCGCTAGGCGTTCCTCCAATGTCGATATGTAGTCTTCGCAGCTGGCTTCACTCTCACGAGCGCGGCCGAGCTCCTTTCGCAACTCCGACACGATTTCCGCGTGTTTCTCTTCGCCCGAGGAAATGCCGTCCAGCCTAGACTCAAGCTCATGCAGATAGGTCTCTGTGCTAGCTTCTCGGTCAAGGGACTTTTGGATCCGAGCCTGCAGCTGTGAATTAACTGTCTCAACATAAGCACACTTAGTCTCGCGTTCTAGGAGAGTGCTTTCCGTCATGGACAAGGATGAGCGGGTGTTGGACAAGGACGACTCCAGGCTCTGGATTGTCTTCTCATACTCGAGAACTACCTGTTCAACAGACTCTGCGAAGGAGTGGGACCGCTTTAATCTCTCAACAGAGCTCTTGCCAACTGCAGACGCAATATCATCACCGTCCCCTTCGCCTGGTCGCTCAGAATCTCGAGTGAGCTCTGATATCAGTTTAGCATGACGCTGGCTTAGTGCGTTGTAGCTCTCTTGGACGTCGAGAAGTTGGTTTTGGAGGTCAATCTCCTTCTCATTTTGGCGCTCACTTCGTTCCGCTGGCGCAGTAGTTCGTCGATCATTATCCTCAACATTGCGGAGTTGTTGCCGCAGGAAGGCGACTTCGGCTTTCAGTCTTTCGATGACGGCTTGTTTGTCGCTCTCGTCTGCAATCTGCTGAATGCGAGGTTTGCTTTGGATCGCCCTAGCCCTCTGCGCGTATTGTACGGTATTGAGGGTTTCGCTTAAGTGAAATTCCGGTGGGGTAACACAGGCAATCATGTATGTGTAAGCGTTTCCTCCCAGCGAGTCTTGAAGCAGTCTCGTCAGCTTTGAGTCGCGATATGACACGTGCGCGCCGGCTTGACGAGATGAGAGCTGCGAGATAACTTTTCCCAAGGCCGCGAGACCGGCATTGATCGAGATACCTTCTCTAGCACGCTCCCCAGATGCTCCAGTATTCTTTAGCCTTTCGCTTCCAGCCAAGTCAACGAAATGAAGCTTGCTATCGACTGTTATTGTATGGTCATTGCCGGACAGAACCTCTACGGGCATGGACATGCGCTTTTCCTTAGGGGATGTTACTCCGTTCGCGCTCTTTCGTTGGACAAGATTCAAACTGAATACCGCATGTGATCGAGATGACTTGGCGTTGATTGCAGTGGAATCGGTCTGACGGATCGACGAACCGAAGTTCAATGCACCCATCAAATCCTCGATGGAATTAATGTTAACCTGGTGTAGGCCAGTTAAGAGAATGCGACCCTTAGTATCCTCACGAATAGTCACGGAATTTCGTTCTCCCATGGAGACGGAGTCGGGCAGGAGGAGATCTCGTAGTTGTTCATTGTAAATCTGTATCGATCAGCGTTTCTCATCTCATGTTGGCGATAAGAGTTCCAGCCAATCATACCTCCACATAAGTAGCCTTCAACTGCCAGGTTTTCTCGACATTTGTTTTTCCAAAACTCGATGTAGAGCTAATGGAATATCGTGCTGGCGTTCGAAGGCCCGTAGAGCTATTCCGGCTATGCTTGGGACCCTCCAACTTATCAAACAGGAGCTGGGCAGCCCGCGGGATAATACCTATTTTCGTCAGCAACTTAAGCGTTGTAGGGGTCAGCTCTCGGCCAGGGGAGGGTAAGGGGACCAACCCATGGCCTTGGTGTCATTTTGTTCGTTGGGCCCAGACGTTCCCATTGTGTACGATTTACCAGCGCCCGATTGTCCATAGGCCAGGATGGAAACATTGTAGCCTTGGAGGAATGAATTGACGCTCTCGCTGAGATACTCCCAAATCCCATCTTGATCAACAGTTTCAGGGAAAACACGATCGAACACGAATAATTTACGACCTTGAGGTACATCGACAGCCAGACTCGTTGGTGTGGTGACGTGGACCATCGAACGTTGAAAACGTTGCGGGATCAATTCGTAGCCCGGGTCGGTGGGTTTCAGAGGGGGGCGGACACGGACAGCTACAATCGCGTCAGTACGGTGGTGGAACAAAAAAACGTTGCTGCGTTGGGTGGGAAATTCCCCATGGCGGGTAGAATCAATATTTCCGTTGTCGCGGCATTCCAGGCACAGAAAAGGGGGCAACATCGGGACGAGCGGAGAATGTATGGGTTATGACGCACCGACTTTGACAGCGGTTTTTCCATCTTCATCAGACGCTCGACTTCCTCCACCATGCTTACTGCTCATGCTCATGCGACTATTGCTCCTAGGGGTGCGCATCATGGCGCTGAAAGGTCGCTGGGGCGCCCCCGTGGGCGACGCTGGCGGCGAGGCCGTCATGACCCTTTTATAAGAGCGATCACAAACTGAGTTGGGCGAAGACGGAGATCGACGTGGTGTGTGGGTTAATTATTGGTCAGGAAACAGGGGAGGAGGGAGTCATCAGCGATAATTAGGTGTCCGAATCAGATTCGTGGTCGTTTGTTTATCGATGCAATCGCAATCGAGTTCGGGTGTTAATAATTATTAATTGGCAACGAAAATCGCAAGATTTGGCGGCCTGCGACAATCTGCGATGTTAATAGTGTCCTCCTATTTGAAAATTGGTGGAAAAAAAGAGATCGAGCAGATCGGATATTGGTCGGTACCTGGTTTGAAAGATATCAACAATCAGAGAAGTTATTTTTACTTTTTAATTTTGTTTTGTCCTGATGAAGAGAGGAAAATAAAAAAATAAAAAAAGTATAATCAAAATAAAGAGGCAATCAGAGACAGGCAAGCCCCTCGATCCCGCTCAGGACAAAGAAACCAGAAGCGCTGAGGGCCCAAAAATAAAAAGATCAAATGAGAGAGAAAAAAAGAGAGGCAACCACAGTACAAACAAGAAATAATGATGGATGGAATGATCAATGCAGACAGAAAGTGAAATGAGGGAGGAGAGGGAAAAAGGACTCCCTGACAGGTCTGGGGAACCATCGGCAAGGACAGACAGGGCCTACCAATACTAACTAACTGCTAACGTACAACTGAGTTAGACTCTGAGGAAGAAAAGGATGGAGGAGGAGTGGACGCCGGACTCCTGAACGACCAGTAAAGTTAATTGGTGGCATCAAGGTTGAAGCGAACCAACTGGGGCGTTTGGTCGAATCGGCCGCTTGGGTGGGTGGAGGAGAACCTCAGTAGCGCAGAAGTGGGAAAAGGAGAGCCGGCCAACGGCGCGGTGGATGGGTCAATAATAATAATAAAACCAGCAATAGTTATAATAATCTCCAGCGAAGAATGAGTCGATAGTTGGTAGTTTCTCAATGATGAAAGAAACTCTCTGCGGCCGTGGGATGAGAAAGTATATAAATAGAGGACACAAAAGTTGATTTTCGCTCCATATCATTAAACCTCCAGCCTGCGCCATCCGATGTACTTACATACGTGCGCAGGTCGTAAGGCACGCCGCCCACCACAAGAATAGGTAATTAAGGATGGGGAAGCACATCAGCTCAGGTACTGGTAACTATCAAAGCTTCGTGGTATTGCCCGGTACAATTTTTACGACGCCAGGGGAAAAACTTAAGGGGCCTAGGCCTGGAAGAGCTGGTTCCTTTCTCAAAGCAGTGGCCCGTTATTATTCCTGTTCATTATTATTCTTGATGAACCCCGCGAGGGACTCGGAGACGGTTGAAAGAGATCATTATGACAACCAGGCGATTCCGTCCTTTTATCAGAAATGTGAACTAGAATTTCTTTCCTGATTATTTCCGATCTATCATCTCCATTCTTTGTGGTTCGGCGCCATGCATGACGGGTTCCCGCACGGCCAGAACCTTGGGTCATTCTTCCATGGTTTCTCTTGTTGGTGATGGTGTAATTCAGGAACCATCGAGTAAGTACTTACCGTAGTACCTTTATGTTATTCACGATACCTCGATACTGGCCATCGCTGATAATCGGAGAATTGAGAGCCAGCCCGTAAACAAAGGTACTCCGTATTCCTCGAGAGACATTGGTTATTTCGATTCCGAGTTTCTGGTGGATGAGCCAGGTCCTCGTGGTGATTATTCTCACAGACCAAGTCACAAAAAAGTCGAAAAACCAAAAACAACCCAACCTTCTTTTGGAAATTCAGAGTGTTCATCCACACCAAGTCTCTCTTTCATTATTATCCAGACAGGCTCTTCTCTTTTTTCTTTTCTCTTCCATTTTTTAGGCCCTGTCCATCCATACCAGAAAAAGCGACTTGAAACAACACCAATTTAAGTACGATATCAAATTTCAAGCAGGCTTCATCACACTACTTTTGCACCACTCCAGGTGCGGATTTAGCTTCAATTTTAACTACTGGACACCAAGAAAGGGACAGGGTAACAGCCGCAGCAAGTGCCAGGGACGGTCCGGGAAATACTCCGTACAGACTTTGGTATTTTAAACACTCTTCTAATACTGCCAGCGGTTATTCTAAGGTACGGAGTCCTCCATACTCTGACCATACACTGTCTGTACCTTTCAGGGGAGTTCGTGCATGAAACAGGCGAACAAGCGAGATGACGACCGACCGACCGATTCACTGACTTCCATGCCTAGACTCATTTGCACAATCGCGCGAAACATGTGAATGGATCAAAAAATTATTTAATGGAGAAGCTTGACCTGATGGTGACACAGTCTGTCGCTTTTTCCTGCGGGTCCCCGAGTGCTATGACCTGTGGCCAACGAGTCGAACGACAATCGTCCGTTATTAAACAAACTCCCATCCTGATTCCTCAGAATCCTTATAATATTAAAACAATAACAAAAATGGTTGGAGTGGGACGAACGACTCCAGTTTAAGAACCACCACTTCTATCCATCAATACTTTTGACTGGCCACTTGTTTCTCCAACAAGAGAAGTTCGCCCATGGTTCTTGAGCATTCCTCAGCCACCTGGCAGCTTCAGACCACTTCCGGTTCCTTGTATGGACTCACTGCGTGGTCGAGTTTAGAACTGAGGTTCGACAAAATTCATTCGGTTCCTCAATTGATCGCTGCATGGACAGATCCGAAAGGGAAATTCGTTGGCTAATTCTTCCTTTTTTTCCCTTTCTTTTTTTATCCTGGGTTTTATTATTTTTATAATTTTCATCATTATCACTGTGATCATCTCGCAACAGAAGAAGAATGCGGAACTGTAGAAAAGCAATTATGATGTGGAATCCGATCCAGACAGCTGAGGCCTGTGGACGCCACGAACCCTTGGAACGTGAGAGAAAAACGCCAGCATGGGTCAAGGACTTATGGGGGTTGTGCACTGTTGGCCAATTTGTTCAATAATAATGGGTCCTCTCCCGCATGGGGATCGGGAGAATAATTCCTGGTAAGAAATGATTCAAATGAACCAATTATTCTCTTGGCCCCCCTCTATCCTTTCTCCTCCCCCTGCTAGTCCGCAAGATCTTTTGGCCCCGTTTGCCGATTTTCTGTCGTTGTCCCCATCCAAACAAATAAAGTGCGGGACATCATGAGAAAGCGAGATCATGAATAGAATTTCAATCGCAAATTAGAATTCAATGGTAGACTGTACTATCGGGTAGCGGGGGCAAAATAAGAACTGGAACAGATAGATCAAGCAAAACCGAGATGGCAAAAAAATTAAAAAATAAAAATAAAATCTTTATCCCAATTCCATCCCATCCAGACACGAGCGGACAAGAAAATCTCAAAATGTCGATCGCCAAAGGCTAGACGGGCCAAGACACGAAAAAAGGGGAATTTAATCGGCTGTCCACTTCGAGGTTGTTGCGGCACTATTCTTCCACTCCTCCACTGGCTAGATACTGAAAGGGAATAATGGACTGCGATTCATGATTTCAGATGGGGGCAATGCAAAATAATAATAATAATAATAGTATTGAATTCAAAAAATAAAAATTCAAAGAAAAAGAAAAAGAAAAGAAATCAAGAAGATTATCACAAAGCAGATAAAAGAAGGCAAGAGCAATCAAAACAAGCTGTCAGCCAAAAACCGTTGAAGATACTCCCGCCACATTAAATTACGAGTCAACTCTCCTCTTCCCAGGAAGATCCAAATATACCTCCAGCTCCTCACCACAGATCATCATAAATAAACACAAACACAGCGAGAAAAAGAGTTGAACTGAAACAACTCCAATTTACACATAAAAAAGAAAAATAAAGGATCCAAATCCATCACTCCCTCCCTCTCTCCTTCCATCGATCAATTCTCGAATCTCTGGACTCCGTTCGAACGAGCAAAGAAATCCCGGCGGGACAGACGGAAGTCGCTTCTCCTGAATCTGCTCCGTGCCATGGCCCGTTCTCTCTCTCCCCTTCTCCAACAGCCGATCATCTCCCGTCTCAAAGGAGATACTCCGTAATGGTAGAGGTAAGCGCTGGCCTCTAGTTCGGTAATGATTGGCTGAAGGATTCTACAACTATGATCGGGATACTCCGTAGAATCATAACAAGGAGCAGAGAGAGAAGGGGAGATCATTTCTCAACTCATCTGCCCCGTTCTTGAGATCGGACATAACTAGTAGTTAAGGAGTGGACGCAATAATTGATACTCTGTAATATCAGCGGTCGGATCGGAGGAGAACCTCGGGACGACATTGAGAGGAGGTTAAAAAAGGATACCTTTTCCGGTTTTCTAGAAGCTCTCTCTCCTTCTCACGCATCCGCTTATACCTTATCCAGCACTATCGGTGAACTATTTCCTGCAAATAATAGTCATTCCGATAAGCGACTGCAGGGCAGGAGAGGTTATGCGAATCACTTGCGAGGACCGGTTCATTCGGAAAGGACTTTTTTGCTTTTATCATGAAAAAAAAAAAAAAAAAAAAAAAAAAAAAAAAGTGCGAGCCTTGTATTCTACAAGGTTTCACAGCTTCTTTTCTCTTGTAGAATTATAGAGGCATGCAGTAGAGGTGGGATTTGGAATTCGAGCTGCAACCCTCGGAGTAGTCCTGTTGCGTTTGTTTCATCAAATCAAGTGGTAGTAGGGTGGTTGTTCTCTTCCAATTTAACTAGTAACTATACCAACTTGAGGGGGCCCGTCACGGCTTCAAGGTTGCAAGAGGGCATCTCAATTCTGCTCTTCTGGCTAAGGCACTCTATAGCGAAGAACCGAGAATATTAGGTTAGTTTGTTTGGTAGCAATAGCAAAGGACTGCATGAAAAGTTCATTAGACTCATTAGACTCGTTAGCATTATGGAATTTCATCTCTCACACAACCCCTTGTCGCCAATAGTATGAACGCTCTAGCGAGGGTACTGGATAAACATATGTACAAAAATAGAAATATAAGGAGGGAAAGTACTGGAGCCAATGGACGGGGCCATGGACGAGCTCCTGTGTTATGCTCAAATGTAATTGTGGTAATTGTGGTCTGATAGCTCTGGTATATCAAACGTCCGCGTCCGCGACTCGGAATTGGTGCCCAAGGGTGTCACGGACCGCGATTTCGGTCCTAATTCAGCCGGCCCATAGCTCCGGAACAGAGGCGGATTGGCATATTGAAGAGGGGGAGGCAGCGGTGGAGCATGGGCCATGGGTAGATTCGACTGTGCATATTGCTTTTGAGCGCTTCGATGCTGGAGGAATGCAAGTATTGCAAGAAGGCTAATGAGCGGCACTCCAACCCCAACTCCGAGGCCGAGAGCGATTTTGCCGGTGGATGTCATGCCAGACGACGTGGCTGCTGCATCAGAGGCAGAAGCTGCCTCTATACTTGCTGGCGTAGATGCGATAGAGGGTGATGAGGAAGAAGTGGTTGGGTCCGGTGACGTGATAGTGAAAGAGTCCGAGATGAATCCATCCGAGGTATGAGAATCCACCGACAGAAAAAAGGTGTTTGAAGCACTAAGGTCGAAATCAAAGGTCTGTACCACCCAAGTGAAACTGGCAAGGTCATCTTCCGGGTTTATTTTTGCTTTTCAGGCCAGGTTAGTCATTTCAGTGATTGATTGTGATATGGCGTGTCGCAGGGAGAACATACAAAATATAGTTCCACCATTTAACCCGGAGTTCCCATTGGGACTTTCTTGTCTAATTGAGATGTTGAAGGCGCTCAGAGTTGTCGTCCATGACACAGCCAGCCTTTGCCCCGCTGCATAGTCCAGATTCTCCCCCGAACCTGATGCTGGAGGGTTGATGAATTTGTTACCAGAATCACTTTTTGCAGTAACCACCCTAAAGCAAGCAATGAATATCCAAAGAAAGTTGAGTGACATGCCGGGTGATGACCATGTCATCTAGCAATTTCTTGTGCTGGGAATACCGCAGGTGAAAATGACTCGAAGAATACAACAACTTATCACGTTTCGAGGAGAGGAGAGACCACGTTATTAACAAGCGAGGACAACATGTCCAGTGTATTATATGTGGCGATGAATTATCTCCGTCCCTCTTCGCGAAAAGAACATACTGTTTCAAACCTCGTGGTGCACCAGTCAGATACGGTTGATAGCCGCCGTTGGACTGTATATTTTCCTATTTTCTCCTGCGGCGTAGGTACTCTGCATTGGAGCCCCACGGAAAAGGTTCTAGTTTGTCGAGAACATTAGGGTCTTCCGAGGGTGAAATTTCTTTTTTATAAACGCTGAGTTATCGAAGGGCGTTTTGTGTCTTCGGTTGGCCGGGACGGATGTAGGCTATAGAGAGAACCTAATTCAGAAACCAACATTTCCGAGCTGGCACTGTGCCTACTTCTCGAAACTGTTAGGGCTAATGCCGTTCAATCAGTAGTTGATTAACAGCGAGGTGAAGTAGACCGCCGAGCTTTTTCAGGGTGATGATGATCGTGCTGCCTACATGTCAAAGCGAGTGTCCCACCAAAGATTAGGAATGCAACCCAGCACATGACGGGTGATGGGGAGCCCCATTTCGGGTAAGAAGAGAAAAGGGGACAAAGAGACCAGACAACAAATATGGATTTAAGCGCCCGGAAGTTCGAAGCTGTTACCCCAACAATTGATCGTCCGTGTTGAAGCGCCAGGGCCTCACACGGAGAATAAATTGTTAGAAACCTTGGCGCTTATTCTCTTAGTCCAGCGGTTTCTAATTTGGGTGGCCCAAGGGATTCCCATAAGGACAAAGACAAAAGGTTAACTCTGCTGCTAATTTATATTAGATCACACCCTGCAGTCGCAATATGCCATACCATATATGCGCGCCATGTGGTCCCAATACCTATTGTTTCGCTCGGGGGAAATTACGTTCTAACTCAATCCATGCTGCTCGATTCCGTTTTATAAATGGTTCAAAGTCAGCAGATATGCCCACAGAGATAGAATAGACCCTTCTTGCTCAAGATTTGGCAGCCGGGCCCACGGATACTGTTCTGGAACCAATGATGGTATCATGATATATTTAAAGAGTTAAAGGCAAAGAGTGAGAGACGAGAAAATGAATAAAAATTCCCTCTTTGGAATAGAAATATATATATGCCAATATGAAACTAGATAGGAAGAAGATTTTCCGCTCATAAATTGTTGATGGGCTTATATATTTTCGCTTTAAAGAAACAACAGGGTAGAAAGAATCCCTCAAATATACTACCTCAGTTTTTAAGTCATTTATCCCCATTCCTAACATATATTTAGACCTAGCCTGAAATTAAGTATCAAATAAGTAAATTTTAAACAAAAAATAGGAAAAACAGGCCACTGTTATTATAAAAAAATTGGGGTGGTTATGCAAAAGGCGAAAATAGATACGTTCAGAAGCTTTGATCCTGCGCCCATTGGATATTATTCAAAAATATAAACAATCTCGTAAATTCTCACTAAAGATAGGTCCTTTGGCCATATATATTCGTTATATACTAAGTATCTACAGCTCGCTCGAGTGGGAGATCGAGAGGGGTCCGTTCTTGACCATGATAGTAAGCACCTCGTAAAGAACGTCGGCAGCAGCCCTGCAAGGACGCATATGTTAGCAAACCGATATATAATGAGTCAATGGACGGGATTTAGCTCTTACATGGTCGAAAGTTCTGCATTGGTATCATATGCAGGAGCAACCTCTACGATGTCTGCCCCAATGAAGTTCAAGCCATCAAGGCCACGGATAATGGTGCGCAGTTCACGGGTAGACCAACCTCCAGTCTCGGGGGTACCGGTAGCAGGGGCGACTAGATGGGATATGTTAGCAAACAAATTATGAAGTTTAAAGGCCACAACATACACGCAGGGTCCAAAGTATCGATATCGATGGAGAGATATATAGGATTCTCAGTGCCGACTCGGTCGCGAATCTTCTTGATGATGCCATCGGTGCCAATCGTGTCAATCTCTCTAGCCTCCACAATCTCGAAACCAACGTAACCGTCGTTTTCATAGTCAGAAGGACCGGAAAGTGTGGTACGAATACCCGCATGGATATTGGTGTCGTTTCTCAGAAGGCCTTCCATAGCAGCATGATAGAAATAGGTCCCGTGGTTGATCGAAGCGACCTGGCTGGGGGAGCCACCGAAAACTTTGGGCTTCCAGGTATCACTAGAAGGGGACAAAACGTTAACCATAGGGCCACATATAGGCTTTGGTGCATTCCTCACAGATGGCTGTCGAAATGAATCACGGTAACTGGGCCGTAGGCCCTGTTGATACTGCGCAGCAATGGCAGGGTAATAGTGTGATCTCCTCCGAGGGTGATAACACGGGGAAGGGTCTTGCCAGCCTTGGACATTCCATATTCATTGGCATTCGTAAAAGGCTTGCGCATCAAGATACTGTTGTGGCCTTCTTCGATCTGTTGAATTGCCCAGGTGTTGTCATATCTGCATGCGTTAGAGCCATGTGGAAATGTTTTCCTCTTTTAGGAAAGCATACGATGTGACAGGAATATCACCACAGTCCAAAACCCTCAATTCGCTAGTGAAGGGGTTCGCCTCCAAAGGAACGTTGTAACCACCGCTGAACCCCAATTTGCGTGAGCCTTTAGTCCATTCCAGCTAACCGTAAGCGTAGCCCTTCAGAGAAACATACTAGAGATTGAGGCGGCGAGAACCTTGTCTAATCCCACTAGGGCCAAATCTAGCACCGGGGCGGTAGGAAGTTCCAGTATCAAAGGGGGCGCCTAGAGGACTAGTTAAAGAAAATTCAACTTGGACGGTTCAGGACTTGAAGGCGTCGTACCAATGAAAGCAATATCATATCGCTCCTCCTCACTGGAGAGGCAAGGGAAGTAAGGAAGGCGGCCGAACGTGGAGATACCAGAAAATACAGAATCGGCCTAATTAGAAGATCAATATGCTGTCTTGCGCAGGAATAAATTCAATAGGGAATGCTCTTCACTCACCTGAGTACCTCCGTCGCCAGGAAGAGTGTTATACCACAGCTTCTGCAGGGGCCCCGCAATGGGTGTCTGATCGTGGTTGCCGTGGGCAGAAGCCACGGCAGAAAGGGCGAGAAGGCCTACAGTTGAGATAAACATGGCAAGATGTGGAAGAGGAGGGGTGTTGGAGGAAGAGAGGGGTGAAGCAGTTGGGGGGAAGTAGCCAGCCAGGACCAAGAGGGGGACTGGGGAGGTACTTATGTGCAAGCGCAATTCGTACTCGACTTTGACTTTCAAATCACTGGCCGTGGAAGTTCCCTCACTCTTTCCTGTTTCGATAGAGTGCCCCCTCTCGAATTTCTACAAGCTTTTAGGTAATTGAAATGGATAGCTCTGGAACAATGACCCCATCGGATCCTGTTTATTTGCCTCCCAAGCTGGAGCCTCACCCCTGTGTCAAATCCAGTTTTACTGAGCCGTGGCTACATTCGTCAACACAGGTGTCTTCCACAGAGATTCGCCCATCCACAAGCAAATCCAATCCACGGCATTATTATCCATAACTGCCCCTCTTTCTCTTCTCGCCTTCTAGATTGAGCCGATGATCGCAGGCCGAGCCAGTGTGGGGAGGATAGGAGACCGGGGCGGAAATTGGATAAATATCTAAATTTTGGAAGATAAGAGCTCGAAACCCTGCATCGAGATTGGCAATAGGCTTGACTGTGCTTGCAGTTTCCACAATTGCCAAATCGGAGCGATGAGAGGAGAACTAGAGCCGTTAATACATCAGGGTGGGATGTCATTAGCAGTCTAAACGGCTCCAGGAATAGATTGACCGGTGCTAAGAATAAGGCGACGACAAAAGATAGCAAATGCACGGCTCCAATAACGCTGCAGAAGATTGAGAACATATAAAAATCGATATTCAAATGTACGAAACAGGAAGGCCGGGGGAGAGAGACTAAAATCCCAAACTGGGCTAAAGCCCAAAGGTCACTATTCCCCGGCCTGCCGAGAATCATCATCCCAGACTAAGTCTAACTAATAGCGATCAGGCTTCTTATCGGCTCAATGACGTGAATCCATTGCTCTTATCTCTGGCGATCCATCTTGGTGGAAGCTAAAAGAAAAAATTATTTTCAGCAATGTCCCCTCTACAAGTTAGGATATAAACCCTCGGAGAAGTGATAAGGGACTTTCTGGGGTAACGACCTGCATCTACGGCGTTTCATTCGCTGTTATTATGCATTCTCCATCTTCCTTCCTATCTGAGTTACTGGAGGGAGAAACCCTAAATCGCTTGAGCAACTATACTGGAATTGACTTCGTCTTGATCTATCTTTCGATTATCTGGTTGTCGTGGCGCCATTCAAAGGATCTCCCACCTCCAATCGCTCATGAACCTCCATCCTCAGAAATGCCTTATCGACTTCTTTATCCCAATTGCTCAGAGCCACAATCAGCCATTCCAAGGCCCCCACCAAATAGAGTGCAATGCATTGCCCTACCCACAATCCCTTGAGTCCCCATCCATGGAAGGCCAGCCAAATTCCGAGGGGCAATGCGCCGCAATAATAGCTGACCAAGTTGACAAGTGCGCCTATATGCTGCCGGCCCATACCTCTCAAACATCCACCGCAACTTCCATTGAGGCCATCTGCAATTTGAAACAGGGCCACATATGGTAGCACCTCGGCTGTCAGGCTCACAACTCGCTCGTCGGAGTTAAAAATCTTTGCAAAATTATTGCGAGTCCCCATCAGCACGGCGAGGACCACCCCTCCCAAGAGCATGCTAAGCCAGGCGGCCGTATTGGCCGCCCTCGCAGCTCCGGACGCATTCCGGGATCCTAGTAGATTTCCCACCCGTGCCGACGTGGCCACGCCTACCCCAAATGGGATTGTGTTCAAGACCTGATCAGCGGTCATGATGACGCTCTGAGCAGCCAGTGGGATGGTTCCAAGCCGACCGGCAGCCAGGGCTACGATTTCAAAGGCCCACCATTCCGTGCCAACATGAATAACACCCATAATGGCCAGTCGGGCAAATGTTCCCAAATTTTGGAAAGCTTCCCTGGACCATCCGCCCCAGCATTCTGAGCCCGCAACAAATCGAGTGTATAGGACTAAGAGGCCAAATGACAGCCAGTATGAGATACCTAGCGCGAAAGGAGCCCCTAGAAGCCCCATTTTAAGTGTGTAGCTGAAGGTATAGTTGAGAACAGCGCTGACTGGGGATGTAATCAAGAGAACATACGTTCCCGGGCGCATGATCCCTAATGTGTACATCGCCACGTGAGTATGCTATACATATAAGTTTGCTCGATGGGAATTGAGAATGAGACCTACCTTGTGCCTGGAGAAACTTTTTCATGAGCTCAAAATAGATATATCCCAAACCCCCGGGAATGAGACAGGTAAGGAAACGAGCACTGTCCCTGGAAAGCTGGGGGTCCTGACCCAGAAACAAGAAGACAGGTTCGGAGCATGCCCAGAGGATGGCTATAGGAAGGTAGAATAAGCTTAGAATAAAGAATCCCCTCTGCAATAGGATCCCAAGGTCATGTTTATTCACGCTGCCTGTGAAAGATGAGGACGCCAGCGTATCTACCGCAGTTGTTCCACCCAACGCAATCATCCATGCAGTAATCATGGCGAACATGAGAGAGAATGCGCTGGTTGCCAAGTTCTCCGGGGAAGAGCGACCAACGATCAGAACCGAGATTGTTTGGAGGCTGTTCTGAAGGGTGTATGCAACAATGACTGGAATAGACCCTTTGAGTAGCCACCAAAACTCCTTGAGAATGGCTCCCAAATCCCCATCGTCCTTCCCATACTCCGCGCCAACATCTCGAGTAGCGTCGATATCAGTCGGTTTGGGAAGAAGAGAGGTATACTCATCCGGCTGATCTTCAGGAATGGTCGACATGGGGCTGCCCTGGGTAGTATTGAGGGAGTCACACATCTTGATGAGGATGATGAAAAAGAACGGTATGGTGATGGGAAGGAAAGGTCCGAACAGCCGGAATATGAGGGAAGGGAGAAGAGGATATGAATACCGCCTGGGCTCAGGTCTATATCAGGAAGGCATCGATAGTCGGGGCGATATTGCTTCTTTGGATTACACCCTGCCCGGGAGAGCTATACAATCAAGACCAATGGTAACCAGTGTACCATGTACCTCTTGACGTAGTGTCAATTTCTATTACTATTCGCGGACCCGTGCAGTATAGTGGCACAGATTGGTTACTGGCAATCATCGAAAGGATGACTTTTCTTATTACCACACTTTTTTTGTAGAGAAACATCGCTGTGCCCCTCCTCTGGTGGAGCTGGGACCGAGTCTCCATCTCCACGCCGGATCCAGAACGATGGAGCAGTCGACCAGAGATTCCAAAAGCCCCTCCTTCATGCCACCGGAGTATCTATCGCCTGTCTTATCGCCTGTCTTATCGGCTCGGCCTTGTTTTTCACGTTAATTTCTTTTTCTTTTTTTCTTCCTGCTCTTCCTTCACCACCACCATTTCCCTCTCACATCATCTTCTCGAAATATTAACCCAAAACGGCATGGTTCGGTTTGGCGCACACCTCTGGTTGAAGCGGCTTGAAGAGTTAGTTCAACCATAGTGAAAATAATCGGAAACCCTTGTGCCGCGGACGAAAAGCATTATCAAGGCCATGAATAATGCTTTCAGTAATCATGTTCGTCGCCGCAGAAAATAATGCCATTACCTTACTGATGATAGTGAATTTTAGTTGGCGTTGTTGTTGCTTCCTAATTAGTTTGGCAGGTGGTCCCTAGAAGAGTTGTGGCATCTTGGCTTCCTGAATGATCCAGGCGAAATCCGGGGCAACAGGAAAGAAGTAAAACCGGGCAATGAGAAAAGAGACTATATAAACAATCAGGGTGTACTCTCTGGGAGTTTGATATCGCTGTTGATTCGATCTTGCCAGCCAAAATAAAGACTTTGATTGTGCTTCTCGTTGATGGGCTGTTATGCATCGTCCTTAGTCACCGAATGAGTAATGGGCTTGATAAACGATCCTGGTTGACGATTATCGCCTTATCAGTGGCGGTAAAATGTGTAAATTATCCAGGCTCAGATTCATCCTCCACGCTTCTTCATCATGTTCATCATCCTTTTTTTATTATTAAGGGAACATGTGAATCATTCAATTCTTATACTTTTCAAACTTCGTATTCAATGCAAGGGCTGAATAATAGGGGAATTAGGGGCATGGAATCATGTAATCTTCATACCGTAATTGCTTTTGTGGAGTTGCCAATAGTCCAGACATTATTATTCTTTTCACCTCAGCTTCACCAATTTCAAGATCAAGATCAAGCCAATTCCAACAATAGCCTTGTAGATTATTGCTTTATATCCCAGATTGCTTTTTCTTTTCTTTTTTTTCTCTGTTTCTATTTTGGCTAACCCCGTGTCGAACTAAACCTGCAGCACTAAGCGTTTAAGTTGCTTCTCCTTTAATTGATGGTATACACTATATGGCTTGACACCCTGACGAGATAAGAAATCCTTTGAGTTTAGATATCGCCTCGACCGATGATTCGACATGTCCCCCCATCACGTCTCTCCAGCATTATCGCCGTCTATACTGCTAATATCAATCCTCCAGCCTTACATTGTCCCTTACTTACTCAGAATGTTATGCCCTGCCTATATATCTTCATTCCTCCCCGCCGTCTATCTCTCATCCATCACCTATAGTCCCTCTATCGATTTATATGGAGGAGGTAAAGAAGAACTCGAATTCAATCACCATGGACGCTGGTTCAGAGGTTGTCCGTGAGAAGCAAGATCCAGAGATCATCGCCGCTACCATTGATGTGTCCATCGAACAAAATGGCATCAAGGTCCATCCTCAGCCAACTGCAGATCCTCTGGATCCCCTGAATTGGTCTCGCTTTCAGAAGCATTCCATCTTGGCCATTGTAATGTTCAAGTGAGTTTCCCCTCCCTTTATACGCCGATGATAAGTCATGGGCTTCTTAATACCTCTTTTTTTTTTTTTTTTTTAATATCAAAATGCATTGATCGTCCTCCAAGACTAAGGCATATACTAACATATACCCTGTTTTAGGTACTTCCTCTTTACTTACCTGACTACCACAACTGTTCCCTCGTTCCCTGAAATCCAGACCCAATTCACCATCAGCTACTCCCAAGTAAACTGGACTGTTGCTGTTCCAGCCCTGGGCCTTGCAGTGGGCCCCCTATTTTGGACATCGATCAGTGACATCTATGGGCGACGAATTATCTTCATCATCGGCACTACTATTGCCCTCGTATCCACCATTGGCGCTGCAGTCGCTGATTCTTACGATGGCTACATGGCTGCGCGATTCTTCCAGGGATTCGGTGTGAGCCCTGCCTCCACTGTGGGGATGGCAGTCGGTATGCTTTTAACTTCAGAACTTCCATATATTAGGGCTCATCAACTAACCCGTGACAGTCAATGACCTCTTCTTCGACTATGAGCGAGGGCAAAAGCTCGGCCTCTGGGTGCTAGCCCTTGATTCGGGTCTTCTCCTCGGTCCTACCTGTATGTACTCGTTCGTTTCACTGCCCTAATTCAGAAGCATGATATGTATAGAGAAACCTCCAGCTGACAAACCTCCCCCAACCAAAAAGTCGGTGGGTTCCTCAACCTCGTCAGTCCAGCTTGGATTAACTGGTTCAATGCCATTCTCTTCGCCTCCCTTTTGGTCATCGAGCTCTTCTTTATGCCAGAAACCCTCTACCCTCGAAATCTAATGCTAGCTCGCATGCCCAAGCATTCAACAACTACAGCCACGACCACCACAACAATTGAAACCGACATCGAGCAACAATACCCCGAGAAATCCCCAGCCGCAACAGCAACAGGAACAACAGAGACAACAGACGATATCGACCTCCCCCGCACCAAAACCCTTTTCTTCCTCAACTTCCGCCCAGTCCCTGGCATGCGCCATCCGAAAGTGTGGGACTCTGTCATCCGCTTCTTCCTCACCTTCCAGTTCCCCGTTCTCGTCATCGCTGTGCTCGGCTACTCATTTGTCTGGTACTGGTGGGTGTTGTCCGTGATCACTATGGTCCCCGCCGCGTACGCCAACTACACCCCGCTCATCCAAGGCCTGCTCTTTCTGGGCCTCTTAATCGGCACCGTTGTTTCGGAGATCTGCTGCTCAGGCCGTCTGAGTGACTATCTCGTCAATAGATTAGCCAAGAAGAACAACAATATCCGCGTCGCCGAGATGCGACTTTGGTTGGCGTATCCTGCGATTCTGATAACAGCTAGTGAGTGTCCTGTCACCATCAGTCCGAAGGAAAAGAAAATAAGAAAGGGGCTAACAGACCCTTGTGCACATCTTAGTCGGATTGATCCTCTGGGGCGTTAGTATAGATAAGAGTTACCACTGGATGGTCGGCCAGATTGCCTTCTTCCTGTGTATGTTCTGTCTTCCAACCAATAACCAAAGATAGAGAGGGTACTAACATGATATTCCGATCCAAAAGTCGCCGCCGGAATCCAAATCGGGAATACCGTCACAAGCAGCTACATCATCGACAGCTACCCACTCCAATCCACCAGTGTGGTTATATTCTACGCCGTTTTTCTTAATTTGAGTGCCTTTATTAACCCTGTATGTTTACCCTCCCATCCATCGGAAATTATCAAAAAAGCCTCTTAACTGCGCCGTGTGGCTGACAAAATCGGTGATTCTAGTTTTTCATTGCCCCCTGGCAAGAGTCCGCTGGATGGACATGGACATTCACCACACAGGCTCTAATTGTTGTCGTAGCGGGCACGGCACTTTTCGGCCTTTTACAGAGATATGGGGCGCTTTTGCGGGCAAAGGCGCCTTTGCCATCTTGGGTAAACCCGGAGTTTGATTCAAATTAATTTCGCTCTCTCCTTTTTGTTCTATTTGGCTGGCTGGCTGTTTGTTCTATAGCGTTTGTATTTATGGGATATAACCTTTGGTATATATTTACCTATTATGATTCTACCAAAGTGTGAAACTAACGACAAAACCGGGCATCTCATGTGATCCTCCACTGGTCCAAATCTTCCAAAGTCTTGCCAAATTGATTACGGCTGCGTTGCCGCGGTACTGCTTGTGCTTGAGGTTGTGTAGCCGTGTATTCACAATAGTATACAGGCCAAGCTCCGGTTGGGGGTTGTTCAACGATTAATGTCGTCTATATCGGTGGCTGTTTGTGGGTTCTCTGTATCATGACAACCGCATGATGTTTTCCAGAACAGAGTCGTGGACAGAAGCTTGAGAACCAAATGGAAGTTAACTCATTCGTGAGTAGACTCCTCTGCTCTACTCCTCAAGTAGAAAACATAGACACCCGTGTTCAGTGAAGGTAGCTTGGCTCAGGAGCTGTGGAGGCCCACAGAAAGAACCAGGCCTGGTCCACTTAGATGCAAGGAGCGTCCCATTAGGGGGGTTGTTTAGTCATATCATGACAAGGAACTTGATCAATGCATCCATTACATATGTCCATGTAGTTTTAGCCGATAAATGCAGGTGTTGTTCCCCCCCCAGTTGGAATTGACACGGAAAACGACCTTATCGACTCGTATCTCTGGAGAATCAATGATCGCGTCCAAGGAAAACTTCTGAATATTGTTTACACCGTTGATGTCATAAGTCCAGCGACCGATGCGGTAGAAATAAGGCCCCAGAAGTCCATCGCCTGAATATGCGCTTTCCGGTTCGTCCTCATATGCTTGACGTAGAGTATCCATGATTGGGCCATGAAGCAAGACCCTGTCTGGAGCGATTGAGTCTTGTCCGGAAGGATTTTCACGAGAAGGAAGGAGCAGTCGGGAAATATAAGATCGGCCGGATGAGCTGCTATTTGCCATGTATCTGTATCGAGCCCACAGTTCCATTTGCTTAGGAGCAACTTCAGGTCGGATCGTTGCGCCCTTAGCCATGTGCTCTACCACCACCTCCTCCGGTACAATTCGACGGCCTAGAAGGATTCCGAGTTGTGACATTCCTTGCCGCGGCACGCTGCACCAACACTCACCCATATCCTCCCATGGCGTTAAAGCAGCGAGTGGGGGTTGGGGGAGTCTGTGCTTACCACGAGAGAATTTTAAATACATACTCTGTAGCCAGGTCCGAGCAGGTTCAGCAACTGGGCTTGTGATATACGGATCGATAATCACACCAAGGCCCAGGGATAGGAAATTTGTTTTTGGTATTTCCTGGCGCGGGACATAAGGCTCACGGACGGCCGTAGGTGCAGCAACATTCTTAACCTCCGTTTTCATCACCTTTACCTCGCTGGAGAGCGAAGATACTTGTGCGCCGATTTTTACCATTTGATGGGAGAGGCTATTGAGAGCTTCTAGGCCGGAATCGTTCAAGGCAATATTGGGGATTTTCCCGTCAAAGATAGAACCATATCCAGAGTCCGCAAATTTCCCCACGAATGTATAAATCGTGAGCATTGATGTCGATGTAAGTAGCACCAAGGTCGCGATTCGAAGAATCAAAGTCCATAAGTCATCCCGGGACTTGTGCTGTTGGGGAACGCTGTCATTGCGAATTTGCTTCTGCAACGGCTGAGCTTCATGAATTGAAGATCCTTGCGATGGCGATTTCTGCATAAGGCGACCCGAAACGATAGTTCGAGTGGGGGCACTAGAAAGTTCTGGGCGACCCTCGGACTCAGGCGTCGATTTTGATGTAGGTGTGGGAACATGGGATGGAGATTGAGAGCCGAGTATTGCGGATTGGGGCTCTTCTTCTTCCTCAATGGTTTCGTGGGCATATGCAAGCCCCGAAAACCGTCGAGGTGGCGCATTGATATGCTTCCCTTGTGGGTCTTCACGATATCGATCGGACCGCGTTCGTTGTAGGTTATCGTCATGGATCTCTCGCTCAACTCCCCAAGAGATGACGGATTCGTTATCGAGGGAGAGTCTAGATATCGGCGAGCTCCCGAGCAGGTTATCATCACGAGCCGGTGAGCCTAGCTGCTGCAAGGGAGAAGGATAGAGTCCTTGGACTGGTTGTCTCGGACTGGAGGTCGTTGAAAAGGTGTGGGGAATAGGAGGGGTGGGGGTAGCAGTAGACTGCCCAGTGTCGTTTGAGTATCGAGTCTGTGGCCGCTGGGGGGATGCAGAAACTTCGCGTAGAGAGTCGAGTAACTGGATCTGGTCCGGGGTTGGCTCGCGCCGAGGCCGACGAACCGGCGACTGACTAAGTGAGGTCATTCTGCCACGGGAACGTGAGCGCGTGTTCATATGAGGGCTGCCCATTGTCTCGAGCTCCTCGCGATCCTTGGCATTTTGGACGGCGTCGTCGATTGTGTGCGCCATTTCTACTAGGTCCATTTTCGGCCTGGCCTCCAGTTTGCGGGGAAGAATCGGGGTCGTTGAGGACCCGTAAGCATAGGACTGCTTCGCTGGGATATTAGGTAAAACAGGTCCCTTGTTTGCACTCAACTGGGAGAAGCGCAACGGGGAGCCGACATCAGAGGAAGTTCCACCCCCAGGCCGCCTGGCGCGCTTGGGAGGCATCTGTCTCAAGCCTTTCCCTTAAGAGTCGGGAGTTGGTTGTCCTCCAGAATCTGCCAAAAAAAAAAGTCAGTTCAAACCCTGTGCACTATGAAGATTCTGAAGCACACGTACTGCGTAGTACAATCATGAACACACGACTGGCCGAAGAAATGTTCGCCTAAGGCAGAAAATCTGATGGTGTTGAATCGCGGAAACAGTAAGAAGAGGAACAGTGAAGAGCAAGAGGCAAAAAGAAAGAGAGAATAAGATAGCAATTTAGCAGCGGGGGTTCAGCTAGTTATGGTGCAAAGAGGTTGGTAACACTAGGTGATGAAGTGGTAGGCCGCCTCTGGGTATTGGATGAAGCAATGAAAGAAATGCGCAGAATCGCGACCGCCACCTTAGACACCCCCTTTGTTCTCTATTGGAAATGGATGAGAACAAAAGAGAGAAATACCCCTTCAAAGGCAGTTCAAGGATGCAATTCAACCAACTCAATTAGCCTCAATTGTCAATGAAAAAACGGCGGGCGCTTCCCACCCTGTTGTTCTTCATCCAAGAAGTGAGGACACAGCGCGTTAGACGCGGGCGGATCGCTGATCGACGCCAGGCACAAACAGATAATTAGAGTGATCGAAGGCGGATGCCGGACAGGTTGATGAAGCCGCTGTGTTTGTGCACTTGAAAAGACGCGTTTTTTATAGAGGCTGGCCGTGAGGCTGAAGAATGGCAGGCGGACATGTATGCTTGAAAGTATGATTTGCGATTGATTTCATTGCCAGAGACACGACTACCCGATTCGGTAAGGTTTCGCTGGCACAGTCAAATCTTATGATCACTTCAAAAGCAGCGGAACTATGGCAGTGATCCTTATTTAAACAATCGATGCTACACCATTCGTGTAATATCCATCATTTCTATCACCCTTCGAGGATAATTTTCCAATATCATTTTTCATTTTTCTCCACTTTTTCTTTCCCCCCCTCAAGGCATCAGCCTCGACAAAAATGCAATCCCCTCCCCCACACACAAAGAAACTCTTCTTTCCCTTAATTTCTTTATGTTGATCATTCATTCGTTCTATTTTTATTACCCACCATATCATCTCTTTATTTCCATATTTCATTCGAGTCCTTGATCCAAGGCCAAGGAAATGCGCTCGATCTGTACGCTTCTTTATCTCAAATAGTACAAGGAAAATCTACAACCTGGCCGTGCGACTGTATGAACGGGCTTCCCAATCCCTTCCCAATTCCGGTCCAAAGGAGGGGGGGAAAGAAAAAAAAAAAGAAAAAGAAAAGAAATGGAGTGGTAATATACAGGGGCCAAGAGGCTGTAAACACAATTGCAAAAGTAGTGTTCCATAGTACAATGCTAACATGTATGTGACGAAGAGTCATACCCTGCCGTTCCAGCCTACTGTTTCATATCATCGTGGATCAACAGGTCCATGCCGCTACAACTCCGTCTTTGCGGCCTTCGACTAGGAACCCATCCTTGAGTCGTACGCGCTCCACAACGGCAGGACCAGGTCCATCTTCTTCAGCGCCAACTCCAGCGCCACAGTCCCAGTGGTTGCCGTCTCCCTTATCATATACCTTGACGACGTTTTCTCCGGCCGCCGCCACAATGCGTTTGGCGTCGAACATCATACTCGTAATGGGTTTATCATAGGCATAAGCGTCATATATGGATCCCATTCGGAGGTCCCATATCTATACTCCGGTGTTAAGAACGTCTTCCCAATACAATGCAGCAATAGGAATGAAAAGAGTGGATGGAAAAAAAAGAACATACCCTAATACTTCGGTCAAGACTTCCCGTCACTAGATGTGCGTCGTCAAATTGCAAGCAAGAAACCGGGCCGGTATGGCCTACTAAACTTCGGTGCACTTGACCACTACGAAGATCCCACAACCGTACCATACCGTCGGCGGTACCGCATGCCAACGCCGCATCAAAGCATTGAAGGGCTCCGACAAAGTCCGCAGAGGCATCTGGTAAACGTCCAGAGGGCCTCCACTGTGTGTCTCCTCCTAATGTCTCGGCCTGTGCCGCTGCCCAAAGGACATCCAATGTTTGGACGCAACGTCCTTTGACAAGATCCCATTGTCGTAGTGTCTTGTCCGCGGATCCGGAAATTAAGTTGTCTCCCTTGAAATGAAGAGCCGTGACTTCGTCGACGTGAGCATCCAGTGAAAATACAAAACAGTCTTCCAGGCTGGTAGAGTGAGAGGCCACGGTATCGTCATCAGCATTTGCATCCTCTTCCTCGCCATCTTCACGCTTGTTGACCCGATTTTCTTTAGACGACGTCGATCTAACGCGACTCAAGTCCCAAAGTTTGACGGATGCGTCCATAGAACCCGTTGCGACAATGTTGTCCTCCACCTGAAGACATCGGACAGATGCGTTGTGGCCCTCAAGGAACCCTGTACATCGACCGACGTTGAGATCCCAAACTCGTACCGTATCATCCAGGGCGGCTGTGATCATTGTACCAAATGGAAAGTCGAAATCAATAGCAGTTACAACGTCATTGTGGGCCTGCATTTGCTTGATCTCCGAACCGGGAGCGAAATGTTCGTGCAAAACCGGCATAGATCGTTTCCCTGTCATGGCACCCTTGTTAACGAAACTGAGGCCGGAGCTTCGGGATAGGGGTATAATACTTATTGAGCGCTGCTTGATGCTTCTAGGAGAGGGGATTTTCTGGTATATAGATTCTGACATAAAGGACGCATCCATTGCAGGGTCTTCCGAGATAATAGAGTCATCGTTGACCTCCGAAGAGCCGGGGGTAGCTACCGCCTGGCTTTGCGCAGCTTCCTCTTCCTGGATATCCTCCAGTTTATTATCGAGTTCGGTGACTGACAACAGGTTAGGGAGATTACGACCACAAGTGCATTGGTGGGCCTAGGATGGTACCCACTCTCATGTTCCAAATCTGCTTCCTCCATCTCTAAACCCGCGAGGCGATCCAAAACAATCTGTCGCATTTTGTGAAGATTTGCGATCTTGTTATCAATCTCATGAATCTCCGAGCTGCACATGTTTTTGCGGACACCCATCAGTTCCATCCGTCGGTTCAGGACATCCCGATCTTTCTTGAGGTCAGTTGCCGTTGACGGGAGGGCCCCCCGCGCTTCCCCCTCCTTCAACAATTTTTTGCTCTTGGAGATCCGCCTTCGGTGACTTCTTCTATATTCATGGTCATCCTGGGAGGCTTGAAACCCTTGGAACAGGGAGTAGGAGCTGGAATCATCAGGGATATTCTCTAGAAGGTCGTCGGGGAGAGAAGAGATGGCACGGGTTTGGATTTCGGAGGTCGAAAGCTTGGAGCGGACCAGGTCGGTCGGGGTGGTTTGCGCCAGGGAGAAAACTTTGCGCTGTGTGCTAGGTCGACGTAGTTCACGTTGGATATCTACCATGGCACTCTGATAGTGGGTGTTATTGGCCGTGTCACCGGTTGGTCCCATCAAATGCCCAGCAGTTGATGTGACCTTTCTCCCAAATGCTTCGATATGGCGAGTCTGTATTCAAGGCGTAGATTAGTATGGTGGTTTGGTGTGAAGAGTGATATACCGAATTCAAGGAAAGGTATGGACCCAAGCAACCAAAAAAAAGGAGCTATAAAAAAGAGTAAGAGGAAGAAGGGAGGGTAGAAGTTGGGCATACGGTGATCCCGGTCCCCAGCAGACCATCACGTTCGACAATATCTGATAAACCGGAGGGCGAGTCATCACGGCGGTGCTTGTCCATGGCACCGACCAGAGCAATTCTAGATAGCTAAAACCCCATGCGGGTTTTTGGGGGTAGGGGATGTTCGACAGGGCACAAGACAGTCGTTCGGGAAGCTGAACCGCTTGTGAAGAAGTTCTAAAGATGCACGCGACGAATTACCGCGGTGCCGGAGTCTCCCTGTCTTGGACCTGTAATCTTACCGCCTCCACCCGATTTTCCCACTGGCAGTAGCGACGACGCAGCTCTGAATCCGCGTATTGGTCGCTGCCCCAGTATTTTTCTTGTGGGCTCGCTATCTCTCATTCTTGTTTCCAGAATAACATGTGAGTTATTTGGTGAGGACGAAGAGGGGGTGGGAATGAAGATCTTGGGGTCATCTGGTCATAGGTTGGGCTTTTATGGTTCACTGGTCGCTGCTCAGTATCTCGAAACAAAAGAGAAATTTGAATAAGTGAATTTACCTCTCGAGGCCTGGTATCTTGAGAATTTTCAGCCTCCAAGATTTCCATCGAGCTGTTGTCAACGATGTCATGGATATAATTTAGGGCTCTGAGATTGGAGGGGCATATGAGTATGGAGCTCCCAAATTGGAGGCTAATTAACGGCCTTTGGAAAGCAGCTCATCAGACACAATAATAATTTCGAGAGCCACCTTAAATTATCATTCAACGAATATATTATTACTATGGAGGTCCGCTAGTCAGAAATGTCACGACCTTGCATTGGTCCCCTAGGCATCCACTGAGGGAAATTGTGCGCTGTTCTCCCGTCTGACATTCTGGATGTGTTCAGTAAGCGAGAGAGAGATTATTTGGTTGGAAACTACCGGCAACGCCGTGATAGTATTCCTCGCCCAGATTGGTTGGTTGAGAGGATGCACTCGGACTACATCAGCCAGCCTTGCAGACTTAGGTTCAGCGGGCCCTGTCATTTCACCACTCGAGGGGTTATTTGCCAGGGTTTAACTAGAAGTTGGGGGCCACTTTGGTTTGCGGAAGGAAAAACCATCAGTTCCTTCAAAAAGGACAAGGGGAAGGAAACAATAAAAATCTAAGAAAAGGAAAATAAAAAAGAAAGAAAATATCAATATCAAAAGAGAGTGTGTGCGGTTGACTGGGAAAGTAAGGAGGGAAAACACCAAGCAAGAGACATTCCAATTCTTATCATCATCTTGTTTGCTTTCTTTCCCTTGCACCACCGCACCAGCCCATCATGAACAGCAACCCAAACTCTCCAACACTAGGGGTGCCCTCTCGGTCGAAGCCGGTAGACGAGCAAACATCAGATATCCTCCTTACTGCTCAACATATTGACAACGAAGTCACTGAAGCAAAGCGCTTACGCCAGGTCAAAGATACTCTATTAAACGCCCATGAGCGAAACTGGGTTGACAATGTGATCACCGAAGTGGAAGATGCTGTCGAAGCGGTCATCCGTGTGCTTGAACCCTGTCGGGTCGAGCGTGATTCAAGAGCGGGGAAACTGGGAATGGGCAGGAAGATGCTCTGGATACTTCGAGATAATCAGAAAGTGAAGGGGAAATACTCTCGACTGATCGTCGCTCATCAAAGCCTCACGACCGTTATGTCGATGCTTCATAGTCGGACGCAAGTCGCCGATAACAACATTAATGGTACTAATTCGCCAAGTCGCTCGTTCTTCACAGATCGGCAGGCTGAGGGTCCTCCAAGCTACGAGCTGAGCCAGATGCTAGATTGGAGGCAGAGCAAACAGAAGAGTCGCTTGAGAACCTCGACTCGGAGGCGGCCCGCCGAGTTGGAATAGGGCTAGTTGTCCTGTCTTGTTTTACCTATTTATTGGATCCTCAAGTAGTAAATAATGGTTGAAATAACTATCAAAATCTTCAGGCACATATTATTGTAACCTGAAAGTATGCGTTGATCACACTCATTTACGAAGGGACACCTCATCATCCCGTTTTACCGTAAGGCAACCCAGCACTTCTTCCATCATCCCGTTGGAAAAAACAAAGGATCCCAACCACTGTGCCAAAGCAATATCACTACGGAGTACCGAGTAAAGGGGGGGGAAAGAGAAACAAATCAGAAAAAGAAGAAGAAAATGTTGTTCAGCCGAAGATCTGCATTGGATGATATTTTGCATCGCCCAGAGAAAGAAAGCATCTGGCGGCGCCTTCTGAACTCACCAGTGAGAGTGATTGCGGAGCTCGCATATAATTACTTCTCGAAAGGACCCTTGCGCGCTCTTCCGAAACACCCTTACACGCCGGTCCGAGTCGTCTGTATTTCTGACACTCATAATACCCAACCTCAGCTCCCGGACGGCGACATCCTCATCCACGCGGGAGATCTCACCCAATCCGGCACTTTGGAGGAGCTGAATGCCCAGGTCGAATGGCTCCATAGCCAACCGCATCGGTATAAAATCGTAATCGGGGGTAATCACGAACTCTGCCTCGACCAAAGCTTACCCAACAATCATCACAAGGAGCCGCTAGACTGGAAATCTTTAATTTATCTCCACAACTCCTCGGCGGTGCTGAAAGTTGACAACCACCGAAGTCTCAAGGTTTTCGGATCCCCCCAAACACCCAAGCAGGGCAACTGGGCGTTCCAATATCCACGCGACAAGGATATCTGGTACGATATTGTTATTCCTCATGATACGCAGATCCTAATCACACACGGCCCCCCGAGGTCACATTTAGACCTTGGAAATCGAGGGTGCAAGTCTCTTCTCTCCTATCTATGGGCGATGGAGGTAAAGCCACAGTTACATGTATTTGGGCACATCCATGGCGCATATGGCTGGGAGAGGCTGCGGTGGGATTCATTTCAGTTGGATTATGAGCGGATTATGAATGATGACACGAGTTGGGTTAATTTAGCCAGGCTAGGATACCATGGGATCACAAGGCTATGGGGGGGGCGGGATAATGTGGCTGATCCATCGACGATAATGATCAATGCAGCTGTGGTTGGAGGGGCCCGCGACGAAAAGATGCGAGATGCCATATGCGTTGATATATGAACTCGGTCTTATTATTGTTACCCATATAATAATCTGCCGTAACAATTTGAATTCCGTTCCTGGTCAGGAGCGTTGGCAAGAAATCATGGCCTCGGGGTTTTTGGTGTAAGTTCAACCCAGTCGTTCTTAGTGGGTTTCTCGAGCCAGTTCCGAGAATACAAAAATACTTTGGCCTGCAGAAAAAAAAATTTAATTAAATTTGGCATCTTGGATAATTAGTTTAGTTTACATTAATACACCACGCCGAGGACTGTTCCAATAGCCAAGGAGCCGTAGGGCGACTTTTAGCACTGACCAGTTGCTGTCTTACACCAGTATCGACCGCAAGCCGTTCTCCATCCAGAACCAATCCAGCTTACATCCGCCCAGAAGGTGAGTTGTCCTGAATTCTTGTGTCACAAAGCCAGGGACGGCTAAGATGGCAGGGAGAACAGAAAACAACACCATGGAGTCGGGCGATTGGGTCCCTGATTTCATTGTTGGGGTGGATTTTGGCATGACCTGCACAGGTACGAAGTGAAAGAGACCCTGAGGAGAGGAGGCGGGTGGGGTTCCTGAACTTCCTCCATCCCCGTCGCCTCGAATTCCTCGCTATTTCAGCAACCTCCATTTCCCTTTTTTATCCTTCTTAATTCCCCTGCTCCGCCTTTTCTCTATCTTTTTTGGCTTAGCGACAATGTAGGTATTGCCTATTCCTATGCGCCAGAATGGGCATCCCCAAAGCCCCTCCAGCACTGGCCGAGTCTGATGAGTACTCAACTCGCCAATAAAGTCCCCAGCCAACTGCGATACGAGGCCAAATCATCTGCAGTTGCACAGTGGGGATTCCAA
Organism: Aspergillus diversus; assembly: GCA_027569885.1. Taxonomy (NCBI): domain Eukaryota; kingdom Fungi; phylum Ascomycota; class Eurotiomycetes; order Eurotiales; family Aspergillaceae; genus Aspergillus; species Aspergillus diversus. The sequence goes on from JAPDKZ010000018.1 coordinate 74,616, forward strand.
TGCGAATCGGAAGATGGCCATGAGCATGGAGATATCAAGGAATTCTTTAAACTCAACCTTGATCCTCAGTTTAAGGATGTGCGTTTTGATGCCCCTAGCCGTGAGGATGCAATGCAATGGTTCCAGGACTATATGCATTGTGTCTACCAGTACACAATCTCGCACTTTACAAAGTCATTTCCTCGGTTTACGTCCCGACGGGTGGAGTTCGTCTTCAGTATCCCGACCACATGGAAGGACCCGAGAATGGTTGCCGAGCTGAGGGAGTTGATCCGGTTTGATTCCCCGAATCATAGGGCTACTATTGGATTGACGGAAGCCGAGGCCGCCGCTGTGTATGCAAGTGGGCAGTTTTACCAAGTAAGTACTGGGGATGCCGAAGCTTCAAACATCGGAACAGTGCTAAAGGGGGGTATAGCCTAATGATGTGATTCTTGTCTGCGATGCGGGTGGGGGCACAATGGTATATACTCTCACATTTTATCAACAGAGCTGTCGACAGAGTGATTTAACAAGCATACAGGATGTCAATATCCTCAAACTAGTTTCTCCTCCAAATGAACCCACCAAGTTCGAACCGCTCGGCGTTGTTGAAGGTACCAAATCCTGAAACCCGATCAAGGTAGCAGAACACAAATTAACCCAACAATAGGAAAGCCAGTTGGCTCCGTTCAGATTGACATGGGTGCCCATCAACTCCTTTGCCAGAAGCTTGAGCATATCCGGAACGTATTACCGAAACCACCTCGCGATATAGCTTTCGAGATGCTTTCCGGTCGGTTTGAGCGATTCAAATGCTCATTTGGAGAGAAGGTGGGCGATGGCCCGGCGCTGACACTTGACGTCCCCAGCCTTCCCGCTGGGTTCGATTCCCCTGCAGCACAGGTGACGGATGGGCAAGTACATATCAGCAGGTGCATTTCTTTGGATAAACCCCTATTATAATTTGGTATGCGGCAGTCTGACGTTCAGTTTAGAGACGAGATTAAAAATCTCTTCGATATCCAAGTTGAGGAGATGCATGACTTGTTGGATGAACAAATCAAACGACTAAAACAAGATCACCCTTTAGAACAAATAGTTTGTGCCCCTCGGTCGACCCCTGTTTATTCGTCTGTAAATTAACCCGTATTTTCTAGTCATTTTTAGTATTGTCAGGCGGTTTTGGGAGCTCCCCATACGTGAGGCGATGTCTAAAGGACCGATATTCAAATCCAGCAGTCATGCCCAACATTATTGAAATCCTCACTGTGGATGAACCGTACGTAAAGGGCCTAATCTCTGAATTTTTTATGGGACAGCAGACATAGTCTCAAACTAACCTCCCTCCTCGCTAACCAGGCAGCTTGCCGTCGTTCAAGGGCAAGTGATCAATCGGGTTCAGGAGCTTAGGCGGGGAACAGCCTCTTTCCAATCTCTCTACAGCCGAGTCAGTTACGGGGTAATTTGTGATCAGCTATACGACCCAGAGAAACACGTAGGACAACCCATCCGATATGACGAACGCAACAAAAAGAGATACGCTGTGCAGCAGATTGATTGGCTTATTTTTCAGGTATGCGCACCCACTTCTATACGTCTAGTCAAGCAGCAAATGGTGCACCGACCAATCGTTTTTTTACCTTTTTTTTAACCAAGCTCCATCAGGGTGACACCATTTCCCGATCGGGAATCCAAAGGGAGTTTCAACGAAAGATCGATCCTAAGGATGTTTCACGCCCATGGGCAGCTCAGATTGTCATGTCAAATCTCCCTAAGCGCCAACTCCCTCAGAGCATGTCGTCCTCCGGGGCAAAGCTCATTTGCAACTTAGAGGTGGATATTGGAAGTGTAGAACGAAAGCCGCGGAATCACCACTGGTATAATATCAACCCGGCATATCTCATAGCAAACTTCAGCCTCCGAGTCAACTTCGGAGCCAACAATGACCTACAATTTGAGCTTTGGAATACCAATGGCACTCGCATCAAAAGTGAGAACCGCCATCCCCTAAAGGTGAAATGGAAGCCGGTGGTGGAGAAGATGGAGGACGAACGACGGGCATAAGCGCCTTCTATACTCCGAGCATTCACCTTTTCGGTCGATTAATTGGAAGCAGTGTATCATTAGAAAGTTTCGATAGTGCTCATCCTTTGTCTTTTCCCCTGTTCTGTGCATTCAAGATACTCCGTTTGGTCATTAATAAGTCTGTTCGGATCCGCCGGTAGCGTTGTTGGTTTTTTTGAGAAAAAAAATTTTGCTGGTTTCTCATTCTCCTTTTTTCTTTTTTCCGCTGTCGAGTGACGTCCTTGGATACTTGGTCGTTCGGACTAGTGAAATCCAAATCCGTTATTAAACCCGCCCCGCAAACCCAAAGTTCTCTCCAAATTCTTTTAACACGCCAACGACAACCCCAGAATTCGAAAAGGTCAGAGGAAAAAGGAGTGCGTTTGGGGAACAGACCAATTTTCGCCATGGACACAGCCATAGACCTCTCAGATGCCTCTAAGGCGCTGGATCTCGCCAACATCCGTTTCCAGTTAATGTAAGTCCGAGCGACATCGGAGAAAGAAACCTTTCCCACCCCGCAGCCCCGAATATCATTTCCTCCCCTTATTCAACAAGATTAAGAAAGACAAAAAGAGACGGGGGGAAGAACCAAAAACGCACCAAAAGACAAACCAAGAAAGTAAGAAAGAAAAACTAACATCAAAATGCAGCCGTCTCGAAGACACAATCACTTTCCACTTAATCGAACGTGTCCAGTTCCCCCTCAACAATACCATCTACATCCCGGGCGGTGTCAAAATGCCGGGTGATGATATCAGCCTCATGGACTACATGCTCCGCGAACAAGAGCGTCTCCAATCCCGCGTACGCCGCTTCCAATCCCCTGACGAATACCCCTTCTTCCCAGACGTCCTCGAAGACCCCATCCTCCAGCCCCTCGAATACCCAAAGATCCTGCACGACAACGACGTCAACGTCAACAAAGCCATCAAAAAGTGCTACACGGAAGATATTCTACCACGGATCTGTCCGCGTTTTGGTGGACGCGAGGACCGCGGCGAGACGCAGGAGAATTACGGCTCGAGTGCGACGTGCGATGTCAATTGTCTGCAAGCGCTTTCGCGGCGTATCCATTTCGGGAAGTTTGTGGCGGAGTCGAAGTTCCAGAAGGAGCCGGAGAGGTTTGTGAAGTTGATTAAGGCTGGGGACCGGGAGGGGATTGATGAGGCGATTACGAATGCGGCAGTGGAGAGGAAGGTGTTGGAGAGGCTGGCGTTGAAGGCGAAAACTTATGGCACTGATCCTGGGTTTCCGAATGAGTCAGGCCCCAAGATTGATGTGAATGCAGTGCAGGGGATGTATAAGGTGAGTTTTGTTCTTTCTCTTCCTCGTTTATACTCGCTCTGCCCTACCGTGTTGAAGTGTGAGAAATGCTGATTCAATCGGGCATAGGAGTATGTTATCCCCCTGACAAAGGTCGTAGAGGTGGAATATCTTATGCAACGCTTGAAGGGCACACAGTGGGAGTGAATCTATTTGATTCCAGGAAGAGATTCACTTGATACCCCGTTCTAAAGAGATTCTATAAAATCTAGATATCATTACAAGAGAGTTTTGATTCATAGAGAGATTTTTTGTAGCGTTACCCATCTACACTTTTTTTTTGTTCCCTTTCTCTTTATCATTAATGCAAGAGAAACCACCACAAACATAACTCCATTCCTAAATCTATATCGACCCCTTCAAATAATCCACCATATCCTTAACAGTCCCTTCAAGCTTCCCCCCCTCAATCAAAATCAAACTCCCCCTCGTCCGGATCCCCAACTCCTGAAATGCCCTCTTCGAATCCGAATGCCCATCATCATGCTTATGTGTATACTCAATCGATCCGGAGCAGATCGCATGCCTCTCCAAAACCTCATCCTCCGGGTGAAAGAAGAAGCGCTCATTGCTCTTCTCGTCACCCTTCTTCTTTTTCTTCTGCGGTCGCGCTTCCTCCGCATCCAGTTTGGATTCGATCTCCTCGTACGTCTTCGAGACTATCAGGTAGTGCGAGAAGTTGTAGGGTTCCTTGTCCTCGATAGCCCAGGCTATTTCCTCTTGCAGCATGGTGTACATGGGCGGGATGACTTCGGAAGGCATGTTGATTAGGCGTTCGGTGAGAATGAGGCCGATGGGGGGAATGGGGGTTTGGGAGAGGAGTTGAGAGAGGGGGGAGAGGGTAGGGGTGGATTTGGATTTTTGTTGGAGGTATTTTGTTAGGTCTTTGATTACTAGTTTATCCTGTTTCATATTCCTTCAGTATTTTTGCAAAAATAATAACAATAGCAGAGAGGGGAGGGGGAAAAGTACACTATGTTCTTGTAAATTCAACACCGTCAAAAACGCATATGGATCCGATTCCTTCCCATCTACTTTGACCGTTGACCCAAGCGTGGGTTGTGATAGGATCAGGTCGGCCAGCGCAGAGAGATCGAAAATCTGCGCATCGATATCAAATAGTTGGCGGAGGAGGTTCTTGAGACCATGGAAATCGACTGCTGGTTGGGGGTCGAACCATTCGAAATCGACGTTCACCATGTCGATATCCTCGTCCGATGAGTCGTCGCCGTTGTTGACTTGGGGGTCTGTGCCTCCCATGTCGATGTCGCCATCTTTTATTTGCTTGCGTTTAACCATTGTGATCGGGGTGTTTGAATGTGTCTGGAGGGGAAGAGTGTGGTTCAATTGTTGATTCTTGCGGATGGCTTTTCAATCCAGTTGGGGAAAAAAAAGTTCTTTGCCGCATTAAAATTCCTCGCTAGCCGTTTTGGAGGGAGACTTTGATTTGAGGTCCAATAAGAGAGGATGTCTTGAAGAGAGAGAAAAAGGGAAGTATTGCTCCTATTACTTATAATTGCGAATAAATTGAATTTTCAATATCATATTCATTTATTTTCAAGTATTTATTTGCGGATAGGACATCTTTGCGCCTGTGTCTATATCTACTACTCTATCGGGTCCAGACCCACTCCAGCTCATTTAATCATATCGTCGTGACTTCCAAGATAGCAATTTTCCGCCCCTCGTTTAGTTTCGAAGGAATGGATTATAACCTCATACATCCCCCTCCACCTCCTCAACGGTGGGCACCTTGTCCAACTTCACCCCATAGAACCCCGCCACAAACTGAACGCTCTCCCAGACAATCTGCACCTCTTCCTTAGGGATACCCAGCCGTCTCGTCCCGCGGATATGCCAATTGGTCTCATTGGGGAGATTCTGGCTCATAATCGCGGGGAGGACGACCATCTGCGTATCAATATCATCCAACACCTGGCGGTCCGACAGGAACAACCCGTACGTGATCTCCATGGATAGCCAGGAGAAGTCGGGGTGGGCACGGAACAAATCCAAAGTGCCGGAGCCATTGTGCGAGTACAGCTTGTGGAACCAGGAGACGCCACGGTCGTGGTTGGCCTGGTCGCATTGCCAACCGGGTCGGGTCGCGGTGTAGTCTTTGTCCTCGTCGCGTTCGAGCTTACCTATGGCCAGGATGGCCTCCATGGGCTTGCAGACCCCAATGAGGATGATGGATTTGAAAAGGGCCTCGCGGAGTCGGCGGACCAGGGCCTGTCGGGCTGCGGGAGTTGAGTACACTTCCTGGTTGGTCAGGTACAGGTAAAGCTGGTCGGCGCGTTCGGGATCGGGCCCGGCGACGATGGTCGAGAGGGCGAGGATATACCATTTGTCCGGAGCGATGGTAGTGGTGGATTGGAAGCGGGATTTCAGGTCCTGGAAAAGCTCCTGATAGCGGGGGTCGATTTGGGTCGTCATGGTTGTGAGGGACTTTGGGGGAGTACAAAGGGGTGATCGCCGGCTGCGGAGGGGGGGAAGTCTCGGAGGTATTCTTAGTGGAGCTGAGAAGCAGAGGGCCCTAACAATGGCGGGAGGTGGAAGAGCGCGGAATATGCAAGTCGAGGGAATTGCGATGGACCGGGTCCTAGAATGCCCGGGGTTCTGATGGGGCTGTGCATGAACACAGGAATGCAACAGACGAGGAGCCGTGGACCTCATTGTCGCATTCTTCTGTCCCAAAATCGAGGCTCTTGTCACTAATAACACCTTAACCCCCACCTATCACTGAAATAAGAAGGTGGAATTGACGTGCATAGGATAAAGAAAGGTGAGAGGAAAGTTTAAGATGTCGGTGAGCGTCAATAGTTCCGCATTTGGCCATGCGAACTAAAGTACTTACCAGGTAAGCGAAGGCAGTGCTATGGAGTATCGACTGCCACTAGAAAATCAAAAAAGTCTACATTACCCCTCAGCATATGATCCAGATGGGTATTTGACCAAGATAATGGACTATCTCAACATCATTCTAATATCCAAAGACAAATTCTCCGCTACTAAAAACCTTATCCCGATTAGCGGTTCCTATCCTCCAAAGTACGGGTTTAAAATCCTTTACAAACCATATGAATGATGCAATCCGATTGGTATAATTCTGATAGAAGTGAGTGGTTAATGACCACCTCCGGTTTGAGCTTGAGGCTCCATTGTTCTCGGTATAGTTGCCTCTATACCTTTACTCGCCACTTTATATTTTCAGCCCAGATGTCCCCGGGCCACTAAATGGGGCTTTTACTATTGACATACGAAATAGTATAATCCTAATAAATGAAATCTCTTATATCGATCTGGAAAAATTGTATATCATTTACACACCTTTAATTGTGTTTATAAACCTCACCCATCGCCACATACAGTGCCCTGTGAAAAGTCCATCTCCAGAGCGAGTACAACGTCATGGGCACGCGACACCACACCCAACAACACGACCAAGATGCAGTCTTCGACTGGATTCAACCCCATTATATTACCTCAGAGATCAGTGATAACCTGGATCCTCACTTCATGTTCTCTTGTTTGCGTTGACGTCCGCCCCACGTATGATCTCAGCATCCAGCAGGGATGACATCACACCTAGATAGCAGGGTAGCACACAAGACCTATATATCTGGCCACCACCAGACCCCATGAAATTTTTTGGATTCGTCTTTACCACTCTTTGATTTTAAAATATACACACAAAAATAAATACCACCAATGCCTACCTCATCTCACAGCTCTGCTCAATCCAGCGTTGGCCGTGCAGGCTTCTATGAAGCTGGTGACCAGCGGAATGAGCCCCAGGCCGTAGTCAACGATCGTAATCGGTACCAGGAGGGCACTAAAGGAAGTCACAAGAATATTGACTCAAGTACGTTCTCTCCTTCCCTGTGCCCTTGTCCTCCCTCCCCTTAACGGATCTAACTCGATACCTATAGAGGACGAGCGATCGATCGCGAATAAACTCCAAGCCCAGTCGAGGAAACCAGACAGCAGCCACCATCACAACTTTGACTATGATTTGGAGGCGGAGATCAGCAAGCAGGATCCAACAAAACCAGTATGTGCCAGCTGGATTATTGTTCCATTTTGAGGGCGTCAATGCATTCTTACTGATTGTCACAGGCAAAGTTGCATGGGAACAAGCCGTCAAAAGGAGCTCGAATTGACCGAGAGCTCCAGCTGGAGGATGAGCAGAGACTGAAGGAAAAGGGAATCAAATGAATAATTGTCTTGTAATATAAGCTTTGTTCGAAGAAATATAATCGAGCCTGTCCAATATGGTTCGGCATAGGAGCTATGTATTTTCAACTTAGTATACAGGGTAAGTAATTAAGGAAATAATATATAAATACAGATGAACAATAAAACGGGGTCGTTCGTTTCGTAAACGGCGTGTCGTGGTGGATCATTCAAGATTTTCAGTCCATAGTTAGTGGTGGTGGTTCCTGAACTGATGTCCGAAAATAGTTTGAGACTTGTATAGTGCAGAATGAAGGCGCATAAGATTATACTGGAAGACAAAGGACGAAGAAGCTAATTTCCGCTCGTAAATTGCGGGTCATCATCGTGCGGTTCCGCAAACACATTCTGCCAGTACCTCTCCGTCTTATCGCAGATTTCAACCTTGGAGCCCCAAGATTGAAAAACGAGATCCGGATCGCAACTGATCAACTTGATCTCTTCCCAATACGTCCTTTCAGCATCATATCCAAATCGTCGGATCACGTCTTTAGGAACAATCCACGCGCGCGAATCGGAGCCATCAGGCCCAATCGTAGGGGCAGTCTCAAAGTCCGTGCCCCAAAGATTTCCACCCGGGTTGAATTTGGGATAGTTGGCATGAATGAAGAATATTCGAGGGGCCTTCGCCACTGCAGGGTCAATAACCCTAAATATTCCCTGGCTAGTCAATGCGTGGTCCTCAATTGGATCCGACTGGACCATGGCCGATCCTGACATCCCTTCTGGAGTCGGATGTCCCACTGGTTGTACTCTCTCACTCACTGCGTAGAAGCCATCGCCTACTGCATAAGCAGCTTGAATGAACGTTTCTTTATCACCTTCACCCGGACCCCCCTGCGACAGCAGCCGGAAGTAGTGGGAGGGCCCATAATAGTTATAATAGGCGGCAAGTAGCAGTGTGCGCATATGAGTCTTTTTAGAGATAAGGAAGGCGCCGGCCTCGGTAGTTTGCCTTGCAGTCAGAGGAAGGACTGGCTGGCGAGCGATTCTGAAATAAAGTGGGGAAACCGATGACTGCCAAAAATCCGGCCAAGTGATCATCCCCGTCGATTTAAAAAGGTCGGAATTGAGGAGTAATTCGGGGTTGTGCAAGGGGAAGCAATCGGCATCCATCCAAATGATTTCCTCGAACGACGAGAGGAGGACAGCAAACACCTTGAGTTGAAAATGCTCGATGGGTTCCTTCCCCATAATATCGGAAAGTATCAAGCATCGGGCACCCATTTTCGGGAGGACACCTTCACAAAGACGCTTCTCATACTCGCCAGCATCCTTCATGTATACTTCAACAGGTAGAACGAACCCCGTGCGGCGGAGCATCCGCAAGGTTGCAATGAAAACCGGGAAATACTGGCCACCTGCAGTCGAGACCAAACCCCGCGTCCCGGCGGTGTGAACGGGACGTAGGCGTTTCGTATCCTGAATCGCTTGAAGAAAGTTCGCATGTGCCCCTTCCATCGCCAAAACGTCATTTTCTTCAAGAAAAGTCAGGTCGGGTCGGGGAGCGGTCGTGGTGGCATCGAAATGAACTGCAGGCGCATCTTCTTCGTGCAAGGGAGAGGGACAAGATGGCGAATGCGCTTCTAATATTGGTTTGAACGCCTTCCAAAAGATATTCTGGCGTTCTGTGAGGGGCACTTCGAAGGCTGTGCTGGGAATGACTGAGGCGGGTGCGGGAGTCCAGTTCACATAGACCGTGACAATGAGAAAGAGGGCACCCGTGGCAGAGAGGATTGACCTCAACCTGCTTCGACGAATTACTGGCATGGTACAGACAAGCCGGGAAAATACCAGCCCTGGTTATAGCCACTCCAAATAGTCAACTCCAAAAAGATTTCACATTCACGGCTGCTGCGAGGTATGTGCTCTTGTGACTGCAGCTTGAGTCGATGAAAGAAATGAATTTGTACACGGAGAAAAGAAAGAAAGAAAGAAAGAAAGGACAACAAACCTGGCCACTCTGAGCCAATTAAGAAATTCTTAGCAGATATAGTAACATGACAGGCGAGCTGGAAATCTCGGGGTACGGAGCTTGAAGGCAAATAAGCACGCCCTCAGGGGGTCTCTTCCGCCGCGTGGCTTCGATAAGATGAGCGCCTCAACACTGAAACAAGTTTAACCGCAACCAAACGATCGATCCTTGACCAGGCCTTGAACAAATGAAGGTCTATAGGCCGTTTCAGTGAGTCTGAGCGACTTTCAGGAGGTATAAAACACGGTTCAAGGCCTCCAATTGAAGATCAGTCTTTGTTGATCTCCACACGCAAATCCGCAGCCCTCCACCAGATTTAAGAGATGACCCAAGAGATCCGAAAATCACTTCAGGAAGGCGGTGGCAGAACCCCTGATTCTTTCCAGATTCGGAGCCGTCATAATATTTACCCGCTACATCTTTAGAGCAATGAGAAAGAAGCCATTCTCAAGTGACAGAGTAACAGCTTGCTTGTTCGAAGCCTCAGACGTACAGCGTCGAAATAATATATGGTTCCATTTTCTACCACCCCCCAACATGGTTGTGAAGAAAATCCATCAAGGAGGGTAATCTTAAGCAGAGTTTTGCGTTCATTTTCCAACAGTCTCTTATATCTCGATGAATTTGGTTGTCTGAAAAACAAACCGAGTTACGACTAAAGAAACAGGCCCTTGCACCAATAACTACCAGGTTATATCGAGTTCCCGCACCATGTCCTTTTTAAAGAAAAAAAAAAGGGAGAGAGAGAGAAGGAGAAGCCGGTTCGCGATCGTTAAACCTTAGCTCACCATTGGTGGCGGGCTTTCGCTTTAGACCCGGCCAGCTTGCCGCTAGAGAAGTGTCCCGATTCCCCGATATCCTTCAAGCGAGCGACCTAATAACCTAATTATAATTAATATTGAATCATGGACCTCACTCCAGGGATGATGCAGGCCGCGACAGAACCGCAAACGAGCAGGTTGCAGAAGACTCGTTAAGTGTTTACAGATTTCCCTTCATGCTCACTTTTCCTCCGATCATAATTCTCCGACTCGCTGGAACTATACCCAGAGTATACTTTCAACAAAACCGGGGGTAACAAGGTGCTATCATAAGTTCGTGTACGTACCAAACTTGACCCCAGGAATAATATACTTTTAGTCTCGGACGGGAAATGCCGCAAAAGCATGATCCCTTATCGCAATCTCCCCGAACCAAGGCACGCCATTCACGAAGGATAATATATTATTTCTTCTTAGTATGGCCGTTATTATTAACCGCAATGGTAGCATTTCCCCCTCTCACTTTTTCTTCCACTTCCTCCAATCTGTTTCCACCATCTCCCCTCCCGTCCCTCTCTAATCCTCCCGCCTTACCCCCTCTTTCACCCGCCCCCTGATATCTACTTCGTAAAGTGTTGCGGACGATCGCCTGCTCTAGTAACATAGTCGATGGGACCCCGCACTGCGGATCGCCTCCGCATTGCTGCCACCCCGATAAATTGATCCCTCTGTTATTGTCCGTCCGGAAAGATAAACCATTGCAACCGTCGGGATAACATGTCGCAAGCTTCGCAAGCGAAAACCCGCAAATCTCCGCCTGCGTCGGCCCCAGTTCCCCGCAAAAGGCGGAAAAGAACCGTGGTAACTGGTGCGGCAGATGATTGCTTCACTTGTGCTCGTCGGGGTTCTTCGTGCGACCGGCGACGCCCCTACTGCTCCCAGTGTCTCGAGAATGGCCAAGACTGCTCCGGGTATAGGACGACATTGACCTGGGGAGTTGGAGTCGCGAGTCGGGGGAAGTTCCGAGGGCTGTCGGTTCCAGTGTCTGGTGCGCAGCCGGCCGCAACCCACTCAAAGCCCAGTTATGCTGCAAGTGCTCAAGAGCTGTCACAACAGCCGGGACTCTACCTTGATTCGACAGCGCAGAGCTCTACCATTCGTACACCGCTGAGGCGACATTGCTCTCCGGCAGTAGAGACCAATGACCGTCCCACGCAAACGTATATACCATCGCCCCCAGTCCCGTCGCCGGAAACCGTAACGCCAAACAACCTGATAAATCTTGATCCTACATTACCATACTCTGAGATGGCAGGTCTATTGGCAAATACGCCCCCAGTTCCAGTCAGGGCAAACACACTGGCTAGGGAACCTTGTGCGCTTTTGGTACAACCACCTACCACTACGACTGGGTGGCCAAACTTTCGATATTCCCAGGACGTTCAGTGTACCGAGCAGAAAGGACTCGAAGAACAGAAGACACAATGCTCCGAGAGCCATCCTCTAACTAGCGCTTATCAATCCCCGTCGCTGTCTCAGTTACTTCTGGCACGATCTGTCGGACGGACACCACGGCTTCGATATCTAATCAGCTATTTCGCTGAAGTCATTGCGCCAGTTATTGTCGCTTTTGATAGCCCCACAAACCCATTCCGCACATCAGTACTACGCCTTGCGCAGGAGAGCACGTCTCTCCAAGAGGCCATTGCGACGTTATCCACAAGTAACCTGCGACAAAGGCAGGAGCGCGGGATCATCTCTACTGGACGAACGGCCCCAGCACGCATGTCCTCACTAGCCCACCGCGCTTTAACTGATAAAGCGTTCAAGGAATGGTATGATACCTCCGCGCCGGAGGGTTTCGCCCTGGAGGAACAATACCACCGGAGCATGGCAGTCAGGGTACTAAATATGGAGCTGGCGGATCCGCACCAGAGGTTGTCAGATTCGGTTCTCGCAACTTTACTCATTCTCTGTCTGTTTCACGTCTGTGATACCGGAGTTGCGCAATTTAAGACTCAGTTTGCCGGTGTGACTAAGCTGCTGGCTATTAGGATGCGCAACTCTTCTCATTTATCAGAAGAATTAAAATGGTTCATCCGCATGTTCACTTGGTATGATACGATGACAGCGACCACCAACGATCGTGAGATACAGTTACATAAAACGTGCGTAGATGTTACTGCAGTTTCTGAAGGGGAGTGGAGCTTGGAGAATCTAGCTGGATGTGATGCCGGCTTATTCAAGCTGATTTCGCATTTGGGTCGCTTGAACATTCTCAGCCAGAATCGAGAGGCCAAAACCCCTGCTTCGCCAGATATGTTCATCCCCACGACGGCACCCCCACCTTCAATGATCTACCAGGCGTCGGATTCGGTGGCACCTGGAATCTCCAGCGCGGCTGACCCTTATGTTTTCCCGCTGCCAACGCCACCGGAGCCCGGCGAGCGAACTGAGCAACCTATATCGCCAGCCTTCTGGGTGGAATGGTTCTCAATCCGTCAGCAACTCCAGTCATGGCGCCTTCCACGGCAGCGCCCCCAGTCCAGTTTTCAATTTGAAGTAGGACATGCATCTAATCCGTCTATGACTGCTTACATATCACCGCCGTCGTCGCCTCTGTCCCAATGCGGGGTAGCTCCTCAAAATGTGGAAGATGTCTTTCACATATCGGAGTCGTTCCGTCATTCGGGTATCCTCTACACCGAACGACTTGCATATCCCAACTTACCGTCGGGCGATCCTCGCATTCAAAATATCGTTCAATGTTCAATTGCGCATATCATGGCCGTTAAATCCGACGTCTATCTCTTGTGGCCATTGTTTATCACTGGCTCCGAATGCGTATTTGAAGAGCATCGCCTCATCATCCAAGAACGCTGCAAAGATATCTCTAAAGACTCCGGCTTTTTCAACAATCTCTCCTGCCTTGAGCTCTTAGAGAGGATCTGGGCTGAGAATCCCGCCTCAGCCCAAGTTCCCGATGACCGTAGCAGTTGGATGGCCCCAGTCGGGGCTTGTGGATCTTACATCGGAGCGACGCGAGATGGCGTGCCAGTCTCACCTCGTAGCTGGTCTGCACACGATGAGTCCATAGTCCCCCTTGCACCCGCGCCTCCCACCGCCACCGGACCTGGATTCAGGTGGCATCAGGTGATGCAGGCTAAGCGGAGCGAAGGGGAGTATATGGTAGTGTGACATGAAGGCGATATTATGTACGAGTGTGCGATATATATATGCCACACGCATGCCTCGCATGCTGTACGGCTTGTTTTTTTTTTTTTTTGCACCTATTTATGCCTGGGACGATAATGGGTTGGCCCCAAACTGTATAAAGGTAATAAGGATTACGACTCCCCTAGGTACTTTGCCATTTGGGGGAAATAATGAATCATGGATGTCAACAAAGCTTTCCACTTACCATAACATCACCTCACCCCATTAGCAAGTGAAAACAAATAAACAAAAAAATAAAGAAAAGAAAAAAGCATCTTCCCACAATTAGCAGTACGTATTTACATCTAATATAGCATTGTTTTTTTTGTAATCGAAACCCATTTACCCCCACGATGGGGTTTTCTGTTGCTATGGGTACATAGCTCAAGAGAGCCAAGTTTCGATAGGTCCATGGTTACGCCAATTGTGTATCAGATGTAGTAGAATTAGGTAGGTTACGTTAAGTTACCTATATGTACTTCGATTTAAGTCGGCCAGTCTCCATTCCAACTCGAATCTATATATACACAGGCTCCGTACGACCCCAAAAGTCAATAAAAAGACAAGCCCCTCCAAGTCGAACCCTACGAAAAGAGCTGTAGAAATGGAATGTTTACCAAACACTCTCTAAACACCCCTCACTAGTAAACCTCATGGCAAAACTTTGAAGTGGGGTAGCTTAAACGCTTTCACTCCAGTCTGATACATACAAAGGGACACCCAGTAATGATGTGGCAGCAATAATAAACGGGGTAGTAATCGGAGACGAATCAGGACGTAGAAAATAAAGAAAAAAATAAGCCTGACCCTTACTGATCATTATCAATACGCGACTAGCCTCCGACTGTTGGCCCGATATGGTGATGGAGGGGGGGAGGAGATCAATGTGGTTCATCGTCGTGTCAACAGCTCATTTGTGGGGTTGGCGGGAATCTACTGCCTTGGATTTGTTTTTTCCCTTCTGTTTTTTTTTTCTCCACTGCAGATGGATGCAGGATCTTTCGGCAGTGTTTAGGTGCATGTGGGATTTTTGACGAGTCGGTAGATGCAGCGAGGATTTCTCTGGTGCGTTCATTTCCCGGAACTTGACCTGAGGTACGAACGTTGGACCACAGTACTCTGAGGACCTGCCCAAGCAAGAAGTTGGTCCTGGTACTTTTTGTCCGCAAGCGCTTACGACGGACGTACTTGAAAACTAACAAACACAACTTGATCTGATATATAACTCTCCCGGCCTGGAAGATGTATGTAGGTTAGTTGGTATATATCCCCGGAAAGGTGGATAGTAAAGTTCGAAGTATCTCCAGATTCAGTACAGTTAGAGATTGGGCAACAAATTTTATTAATATCAAGAACGTTTTTTCAATCAGCCTTGATATTATTAGGCAGAGGGGGGGTTATGGTGTTAATGTAAGGGAGTCGGCTCTGTACTGTAATGGTTTATACCTTATAAGGCAGAAAAGGCCACTTCGTACTCAGTGGTCAGCATAAAAAGCCCAACGGATCTGGAGGGCCCAATATCTGCTTGGCTGACAATGTGCTGGGAGTCTGGTGAGTGGTGGTCGGATCGGGCTGATGGAGAAGCCAGGTAAGGTTGAACAAAAGTCCCGTGCAGGACAAACGAGCAGACTAAAGCACGATAAGCAGATAGGGCTCAGGGCAAGGGCTCGTTTCTCCTATACGCACAAATCCCGAAGAGGTTTCTTTATTTCTTTTTCCCTTGTTTTCCCTGTTTTTGCTCCCACCCATTCCTGTTGGCGCGCGATCGGCAGGAGGGCGCGAAATATCTGTGCAGAAAGAACCCCCCCCCCGGTTACTTCAAAAGGGGAACAATAATATTAAAACCAAATACGTGAGAAGGTTTGATATAAAATATGGGCGCGGACAAATCATAAGACCTGTCGATGAAGGAATTCAGTCCCATGCCATGATGACCCGAAGCCAAAATAACCAAGTATGTATGTGCGATTAAACATTGGCTGGGAGGTGCGACAACCATGGATGAATGGGAGGGCCCACATCAAGCTATGTAAGTAAAATATGTAAGAAATTCAGTATGTACCGTACCATACAAAAGGGAAGAGGGAAATAAAATCAAAAGAAATTATTCAACCCAAAGCAAACCAGAAAACAATGATGAGCATCAGAAAAAAAAGGAAAAATCGAAAAAAAAATCGAACTGTTTAGTCTAGATCATCGTGTTCCCGAGCAAGGGGAGTGAAAACTCTGTTGGTGGGACTCGGCTGTGGAGCACTATTTGTTCGACCTTGATTTAACTAGTTCCTTCCCCCGGCTGAGACCCACACGCACACACACACCACGGAGAAGGGACGGAGCAAAGTTGTAATCTCTTTTCCACCCACCCCTTTTCAGAATTTTTATATGTCTTGACCAAAATGACTGGTTAATTTATTTTTTTAATTTGCTTTAATAGTTAGCAAAGGGGGATGGACGAGGGTGAAACTCTGTTCCTTATAGTTCTTCCCGTTGGTGCCTGGACCTAACCCTGGGAAATGGAATCCAATCCCAAGAATAACAATCTGAAATCCATGCATTTTAACCGTTGGCTCTTGGGGAGAAATACAATTGGCAGCGCTTCGACTCTTTGTTTGGCATTAGTCGATGGGACTAAGAAGGATTTCCGGTCGAATTTCTGATCCGAAATCTTAATGCCCTGGAAAAGGAAACGTCTCATTGGTCTACAGGGAACGTAATGCCAGAACAACGTGTACAACTTTGCCAAAGTCCTGTTATCAAGAACTTCATGTCCACTCAAAAAAAAGCATCGTTGCTTATCTGTGATATCTGTCAGGGGTTACACTGAATTTAAGTCTTTTGGGCCATTCTGAAGTATTATTGCTCGAGTTTTTCACGCTGAGGAGAATGTTACTTTGATATATTCTGTATGGTTGAACGAAATTTCTTCTTCTCAGTGATCTCTTTTTTTTCATTACTTTTTTCCCTCTAGTTTCGCCTTTTTTGATGGTTTTTTTCTTTTGCTACCACTCTTTGAGAGTCAATAAGTACCTCGTAAAGGTGATATTAAATAAGAGCCATGGTCCAATAATTTCACCATTCAAAACAATGATTGAATAATATATATTCCGGACTTATCTTTTATTCTTTTTTTCCCTAGTTTTTCTCGGTCCTCTTCTTCCACCCACACCTTTTCTTTGTTTTATTTTGATTTATATTTCAGACTTTTTTTTCGGTCGGCCCCCGCTACGAGTTGCGGTCTGTTTGACAAAGCCTCGTTGGGTTGCCCAGTTGTGGTGTGGTTGCTGCCCAGGAAGTCCACGGCGGTAAAGCCCATCGGTCAACTGTTGCCCAACAACGGTGGGTTCTTCGAGAAACTGAGGAACAGAATATTATTTATTATCAGTAATAATAATTATTATCATTTTGTAGTACATATGTACCCTGAGAAGTAGGCGATGGATCCACCGCGTTTGATAAACTAAGAAGATGAGCTTATTTACTGGTGTGCCAGAAATGGAGTTACAAATCCATGGGTTCCAGGCGGGTGCATCCGGATAAGGTCCCATGGAACAAGCAGACAGACTTATCTCACATTGATATGACTTCATGCCCAGTACTCGTAACTGGATACGTACCTGGGAGATGTACTTGCAGCTATGGTGGCTTATCCTTGTGACGGATTCTTTTTCTCTTTCTTGTCGCAAAGGCTATTTGATATAGATCACCAATGGGAGCAGCCAGAGGAGGAGATTATCAATGATGTTCAGCATGGATGGGGTTTTCCGAGCACATAATGATTGATGCCCCCCGCCACATCGCCACACTACAAATAGGCACCTGCAGCTGACGGCACATTCTGTGCTCGACAAAGCATTTCTTTCACCCTCCTCTGCAGAAAGAACCTTGATCTTTACCTCAGATCAACGAGCATTTATTTTTATCTCTTACTCACCTACTCAGCCATGTGCTGGGGGGCGATGCTTGGAAGGTATGACTCATAAATCGACCTCCATAATCCATATACACACCATCGCTTCCCAGCCGACTCCTGTAGGCTCCCAAGTTGTCGGGCCATCCGGGAAATGCGCAGCGTGTGAGTCGATACGACTAGGCTGAATAGACGCCAGCAAATCCCTCAGAAGAAGAAGAGTGCTTCATTCGCCGAGAAAGACAAGCTGTGGTGGAGGGTGACTCGACCAATGACGCATACCGAGTCGTATCGCCTGGTGAAGGAAGGTTTAAAATTCGGTTTGAGGGGGGTTGACTGGACTTATATCTTTTGGCCTGGGTTTACTATTTTGCCCATTTGATTTTCAAGCGGTTTTGAACCCTTTTTGCTTGATCTTATTTGATAAAGGTGAAGGCGATGCCCGACAGCGTGACTCAGATGACTCTTTCTTCTTGAATGTTGCTGGGAATGAACCTCCTGAAATTTTGGTCTATAAAAGAAAGCTTGAGCCCCCCCCCTCAAATTTCCTGTCAGATTTTTTATTTTTGTTTTAATTTTTGTTTTAATTGATGAGATAACCATTAATATTACTTTTCCTTTAAAATTTTGATGATTATTCTCGAATTGTTCCCAGCCTTCTGGTAACTACCGAAAACAGATTGGGCCTGAAACGCGCGCCCAAGCCTTGAGCATAGTACATTACCGTAATACGACCAGCTGAACAGCGACCAAACCGCAGCCCGCTGAAAGTATTACCCCCCTGCCCCACTCGACACGCCCACCCGCGAAGGAGGACTTACTGGGGGTGGCCCACAATTATTCCATACTTACAGAGGTACTAAAACTGGTTGAGATCCGCTGCTTGCACACTCCCCCTTCATCATCGCACTTTACTGCACCCATTCACCCTTCTTGGGTTCTAACACCACAAACACAGGCTGCATTTTTTTTGCCCACGACTCGCGTATTTTCCTGGGTTTTTTTTGCACTCTCCAGGATTTTTTCCGATTTGATCTTCGTGGAGTCGCCTCCGAGAGAAGATCTCTTGACTACGTTGGTTCTCTGCCTCGACCCGCAGGGATTTCGCCTCTCTACCAACGACTAGCTATAGTCCTCCCAACGTCCGGGACAGCGACGTCGTTCAAATGCACCCGTCTCGCATAACATTTCAACCCTCCTCTCCCCTAGAAACCGTTCCGCGGTGACGGTCCTCCATCATCATCGATATCTCGACTTAGTTGTCCTTTTTTGATCGGCGTCGATCGGGTTTTTCTGAACGATATCCTGTATAATATACTTGGGTTGTGAAGTTTGCATCTTTTTTTTGTTCCTGATTTGTTTTTTGGCCGTCTTTTATTATTGAACTCTCATCAAAAGTTTTCGATTTTGGCTTGAATTCTTTTTTTATTGATACTCGACCCGTGACTCGATTCTCATGCTCGTTTCGCGATAATGTACCATTACTCCACTCCACCTCCCGGGTGGCCCTCCTTCGACTACATGAACTCTCCTCCGACCTCTCCACACTACGCCTACTACGCCACACAGTACGCCAATCCTTATGTTTCGCCCCGTGGAACATCCAAGCGTCATAACCGCAAAGCTAGCTACGCCGCCACCAAAGACACGGGAGCATTCCATTCTTCCTACAATCAAGGTTTCTACGAGGCCATGCCCGAATATGGCACCCCGTCGAGCAAGCACGAGAATGTAAGTGCTTTTTTTGGTGGCAATCCGTCCTCTCATCGTCGTAAGACGATGTCCGGCGCTCCTCGAGGCCCTTGGGAAAACGTTGGTGCTCCCCGGTCGCAGTCATCCCGGAAACGGCCTATCTTTGTGGATGTGGTCGATGATGGACTCGATGAGACCCCTCGATTCTTTTTTCGCGAGGAATCAAATAAGACCCGTCGGCGGCCGTCCACGTCTCAACGGAAGCCGAACCCCCCCACTGATCAATATTTTTACCACTCCCAGGTTCCTGCATATGATGACGCCGATACCGCCAAGCGATCCCGTGCCCGCCGCCAGTCAACATCGACACGCACTCCATCTAAGCCCAAGCCTTCGCCTGCAACCAAGCCACCACCCAAGGCCACCGAGGCAGATGCCACCCGAGCCGGAATCCCGTCTGGCTATTCAATCAAGAATTGGGACCCTACGGAGATGCCTATTATTCTCCTCGGAAGCGTATTCGATGCCAACTCTCTCGGCAAGTGGATCTACGACTGGACTGTCTTTCATCATGGCGCATCAACTCCAATGGCCGACGTCGCGGGCGACCTCTGGCTATTGCTAATCAAACTTGCGGGTAAGGTGAAGCGGGCGGACGAGTGCTTGGACCGAATCAAGGATCCCGAAGCGCAAGAAACCGTTGAGGACTTTTTGGAAAGTGGCGAGCGTCTATGGGCTCGGTTTAAGAAGCTGCTTAGAACTTGCGAACAGTTTATGTGGAAGGCTGCGAAACGTGAAGGCGGTAAGGGAAATGTATCGATGGGCCGCAACGCCGGGTGCGAATTTGTCGAGTCCATCTTTGGTCGCGATCGCGAGTTGGAGAACACCGAGAAGTTGATGAACAGTATTCGTGTATGGAACATGCGTTTTGACGCCAACTGCGAAGAGATACTTCGAAGAAGGACAGTTTAAACCCCCCTCAGAACAACAACGTGGAACCCAGGCCTTGAAAAACAACGGGGAAGAAGAAAAAGCGATCGCATTTGATTTGATTATTACAACACCCGTGTGTAATCCGCACCACACCCTCACATCGGATTGATTTATTATTTACTCCTATTATCGTTCTTGTCGGATTGCATTTGAGCGCGTTTGGTTTGATTCCTCTGACTGGATTGCTCGTTGCGTTTCTGATATCATCCAAGCGATATGTTGCTTGAAATATACTACTGATCATCCCAAAAAACTATTTCCTTTGTTTTTTCCTTTGTTTGACCATTTCCTCTTTAATCTATTCTTCTTTTTCCCATCTCGAATCTCTCTCATCTTTATCTCATTTTTTGGGACGGGTGATTTTGCTTTTTTCTCTCTTGTCTGGAGTGTTTGCTCATCGGGAGTCATTTGCATTGCACTACTGCAAGTTTGCGCCCATGACTTGCTTCTGTTTTTTTTATTTTCATGATACCATTCAAGCGACCGTTGTTCTCATGTACGATTGGCATGATTCTTTCCTTGACCCGCGGTCATCTATTTGATTCAGAACTGCGGGATATAGACACCCACTACCACCATCGGACTGATAGACATTACCAAATTATTATTTAACCTTACATTCTCCATACATTTTCTGACGTTAGGGTCTGTTACCAGGCCAAATACTAGTAGTAGACACCGTGAATATCGGACGAGGATACTAGCTGATCGAGTAACCCCGTCATGTACTTCGAGATCACAGCCTTGTTTGGAGGCTTGTCTATATGTGGTTGTCCCCCTGCCATTAGCCTCGCCGGCTGTCTGATGTCATCTGACGGTTCATGCAAGCGCCGACACTTGAAGGGTGACGGCGGCCATGCCTCCTACCCGAACAGTGTGAAGTGTGGCGAAAGAGGCCCCAGCGGACGAATCATGACGATGGTCTCCTGCATGCAACGTTATTAGTCGCAACCACTGACTGACATGGCCCGGGGTCTGTCCATGTCCCCCTCCTCACCCATCGTCTTACCCCTCATTTCTGCCCACATCCTTGCAAACACCCACCCTTCCCTCGCTGGTTTTCTTTGTCAGGGCTTACCACCCCTCTTGAACATGAATTTTTTACAGCTAGCCCTCCTCCTAGTACTTTCCACCACGACAAGGCTGTCGTAACCATTCTGTACGTACGTAACGCGGCGAATTCAAGAAATAAAACCTGCCAACCATCGTCGCTTTTTCTCTATACGGCTAGACTGGAAGGGGGAGGATGTCGTGGAAGACATGCATTGGCGGCCCACGTGTTAGTGGTGGAAAAGGTGTGCTATCGCTCCTTTTTGCCTTTGCGCTGTGTTCTTTTCCCCTCGTACCTCCTTGACGAATTCCGCACGGCATTTGGTATCAATGGTATTATTATTATCGAGGGTAGAGTTCTGGATTTAGCCAAAGGGTGTCTTATTATTGGAATTTATATTAATTACTTAATTATGTTGAAAACGGCATTTATATTTTTAACTCACCTGAAGGTAGCCTTACTGCCCTCTGGGAGAGATCGGGGGCAGTGCCGAATGGTTTATTGGGCCCGAGTATCTCGAGGCTGTAGAATGGGAGATATAATAACTCGGAGTATTTTGGCGAGGCGGGACATCTGGTACTTGAGGGATAAATGACGGATTTAGTACTTGTTGGGATGGGTTCTTGTTAGCCCATTTTCTTACTAATGTTGCCCTTAACATTGCCTGCCTTATGGATGAGATGAGGTTTCTGAATTTAGAACAATTTGGGGCCTTGGAGGGTTGGCTGCTCATGAACCTGTAACTCGACGGAATTATTCTCTGATTCCACACGTCTTCAGGGTTAGATTAGAGCCGACCCTGCATGAAGACCCGCGTGGGTAGAACTGGGACTCGATATTTGGAGATAAGTACGTAGGTAATACAAGGTAGATCTCGAGTCCTCTGGCAGGGACAATGGCCAATGACAACTATTAAAATTAATGCGTGCATGAACAAATCTGCGATTGGCCACATTCCCTATTAGTGTAGTATAAGAAAAAAGCTCCCATTACTGATCAAGACTTGATATGCTCCATCAGGAAGCTCGAGGTATGGGCATGTCCTCTATCCTGGAAAGCAAGCAACCTAAGGTTGGGGAAAGACCCCTCTAGGCCACTGGTAATCTGTGCGCATCATCATAAAAAGAACTGTGTTTCTATTTGCTGAATAAGTATAGGTGGCGAGGTGGTTGGGCTGTCCGGTATGCTTACCCATTCGTCCACGGATGCCGAGTGGTTGCTATTTCCCTAGCAAGCTTTCCCCGACATCTATCCAGACTTCAGCTTTAAGAAAACAGAACAGGTAGGATTACTTGATTGTGGGAGGGGCAAAAATGATGCTGTATCGGGGATAGTATGCTCAACCTCTACGATATCATCAACATCAAGCATGCGTAGGTCCAAGTGTGGACCCAAGCTAAACCATACCTTATGGATTGCGGTTGCTAACAAGGGTAGGCTACCTGGAGTTTATCCATGACCTCACACTCGGCCACTGTGCAATCATGTTCAGTTTCAAATTCTGGAACAGATAAATGGCCGCGTGATGACCTCCCTGTGGGGAAGTAGACGTACTGAGTGTTGGCGTCATCACCCCATCATCGTTGCCACTCTGCCAAACCCTTCCTATAATAAAGCCGATTTTTTCCCTGAACAATGCCCTTGTGAGAGAGAACAATCCTTAGTCGTATTCAATGTAACTGTGACCTTCATTGATTGCACTTCCTACAATTGGTATGTTCCGAGCTGTATTCAGTGCCCCAAGAAGAAAGGAGGAAGGCTGCTCGCCAGCAATGCGAGAGTTGAGGGAATTTAAAAGAAGCCATGGTTCTAATGTGTGAAGTCTAGCTACCTATTACCAGCCACAATGCAAAGCTCTAAACATAGCTCTTCGCGCTTCTCTGGAAGCCACAACACGTCTTCCTCGTCGACCCAGAAGTCTTCACAACAAAAGGACCCCACTGCGGGCTGGAGCATTGAGGAAATGCTCGAGTCGACAGTTGACGAGAACGGAAACGCTGTTCCCGACCCTATTAATTCCATTGATGGAAAACGAATGAGTCAGGGCCAGTATGGCAAGGATGAGGGTGATGTTGCGGAGGCTGCTACCGGTGACTTCGACTAAGGTGGAAGATTGCGCCCCGCCTCCATTAAAAATACGAGTTGGAATATCTCCATATCGCGAGATTATATTGTGTCAATAGGAGGGGGCTGAGGATAGATCGAGAATCTTGAACTAGAGGATGACTTTGTTGGAATAGTATCCATGCCAGTACGCTCATTTACTTTTGAGGAATGAATCACTGGAAGCGCAGGGTTGAGGAATAAGAAATAAATGAATTATATGTTAACTAATTGGCCAACTCGACTAATTTAGATAGATTCAACAAGTAGAAAAGGGAAAAGCACTGAACGAGCTTCATCTCTGTTATAGAAGGTGCTCTCACATGGAAATCTGGCGTGCGATTGCCATGGCAACCATCTGCCCTGAGATGGCACTGGACTTTCCTCAGGCCCCAAACTATACCCGATCCGGCAAAACCCAAACGAAGCGACCGCTGCCAGCAACCCATCGTCCATGTTGTCCCTGTTTCTGATTCATGTTCCTGGTTGTTGTGAATAAGATGATTCAAAGACTCACTGTGGCAATGGAAATGGTAATGGGAACGATATGATCGATGGCTGATTGAACTGTCTAGGAATTCAACTTGTGTTCAGTTCCGCAATCTCAGTGTGCCGTCCATCAGCACTGTGTCTCTCCCTTCTTTCCGACCCACACCTTTATCACTGCTTGTTTCTCCTCTCTTTTACATACGGCCGCGTAAATCGAACCCAGTCTGTTTTCTTCTTGCTTGATCGGTGGAATTTATGCGGTTGATGTTGTTGGGTATCCGTTGGCTTTCGTTCAATTGATTGTGCAACCCCGCCCATATACTTCAGCGGGTTTGCCAGTTCCACTCCATCTTCCTTCTCTTCCCATCAGGGAAAGAGTTACCCTGGTGCGGTGGCGAGAGTAGCAGCAGCGGCAGCGGCAGCTTCAACTTTATATCTACCTATTCCACTTCACGCTTCCCTCCTTCCTCCCACCCGTGGTACACCTAGCCTGTATGTACCATAGCCTTACTATTCGCCGCCGTGAAGTCGTCACTCAGTTTGTACAGTACTTGACGAATCACAGTGCCGAAATGTCGCTCGATCCACGATTCTATTCCCATATCGCGCACAGCACCGGGCCGAGCTCCCAATCTTCCGTTTCCCTCTCTGGTGCTTCGGTAATGACAGGCATTACAAGCCCTTCAATACGATCTACCACAGCTTCAGCTGCGACTTTGCGGTCGACCGCGTCAAGTCCTTCTCTGCGTGCCAGAGAAGGTGTCGCCGTGTCTGCGAGTTGTTCGGATGGAGTCATGAGTCCTTCACCAGGTGGGAATGTTCGTGTGGTGGTGCGAGTGCGGAATTTCCTACCCAGAGGTACGTCGAGATTGAAGAAGCTGTGGCTTGAGTGGAGGGCAATCGAGG
Organism: Aspergillus diversus; assembly: GCA_027569885.1. NCBI lineage: Eukaryota > Fungi > Ascomycota > Eurotiomycetes > Eurotiales > Aspergillaceae > Aspergillus > Aspergillus diversus. The sequence goes on from JAPDKZ010000018.1 coordinate 99,317, forward strand.
AGGCTGATTCAGGATGCTAATTAATTCCGTTATGACGGGTACTAGAAACTGAGCGCAAGGCACCGTGCCTCATTACCATGGACCCGCACACCCAAATGACGAAACTCAGAGCACCGCAACTCAACCCCAATGACGAGGGGAAGCCTAAGCTACAGGCCCGTGGAAAGATATACGAGGACAAGGCCTTCATCTTTGATAATTCGTTCTGGTCGCACGATGAGAAGGACGAGCACTACGCCGCTCAAGAGGATGTTTATAACTGCCTGGGAGAGGAGTTCCTGGACCACAACTTTGAAGGGTACCATACGTGCATTTTTGCCTACGGCCAGACGGGATCGGGGAAGAGTTACACCATGATGGGTACCCCAGAGCAACCAGGGCTCATTCCTAGAACCTGTGAAGACCTATTCCAGCGCATTGAGGGTGCCGAGTCTCCCGACGTCAGCTTCAACGTTCGTGTTTCCTATTTCGAGGTCTATAACGAACACGTACGAGACCTGTTGGTACCTCGAACCGAACCTCCCCACTATCTCCGCATACGGGAGTCCCCTTCTGAGGGGCCCTACGTTAAAGATCTGACAGAAGTCACTGTGCGAAACTACACTGAACTCATGAAGTACATGCGCAAGGGTGATGTGTCCCGGACTGTAGCTAGCACGAAAATGAACGACACCTCCTCCCGATCCCACGCCGTTTTCACCATTACGCTGAAGCAAATCCACCATGACCTTTCAACAGATGAGACTACAGAGCGCACGGCACGGATTCGTTTGGTTGATCTGGCCGGCTCCGAGCGAGCGAAATCTACAGAAGCTACTGGCCAGCGCCTGAGGGAAGGATCTAATATTAACAAGTCCCTCACGACATTGGGGAGAGTAATTGCAGCATTAGCCGATTCAAAGCCGGGTCGTACCGGGAAACGGAAGGGGAAGGAAATCGTACCTTACCGGGACTCAATTCTAACATGGTTGCTGAAAGATAGTCTGGGCGGTAACTCGAAAACGGCCATGATTGCCTGTATCTCTCCAACGGACTATGAGGAAACTCTCTCTACACTTCGTTATGCAGACCAGGCTAAACATATCCGCACACGTGCCCGCGTTAACCAGGATCATCTCTCCGCTGCTGAACGCGACCAACAGATTGCAGAAATGGCGGAGACTATTCGTACTCTGCAACTCAGCGTCAGCCTAGCAGCTGCGAATCGGCGGGAGAGTGAAAATCAAAATGAGCGACTCGAGGATTACCAGCAGAAGGTTGAGAAACTTCAGCGCCTGATGGAGGAAACGAAGATGGTTAGCGAGTGCAAGATCCGACAGCTACAAACGGAGAACGAGGCTCTTCGCAACCACCTCAAACTGGCGCTGGATAGTCTGAAAAATCCAATTCCTGCCGTTTCCATAGAGAGAGGTCAGAGCAGCCTTTTACCAGTCGAGAAATATGAAGGCTCCACGCCATCAGGAGACAAAGAGAATCGACCAGGGTCTCCTACTTCAGACTTTGAGCCGGAACCGGATCTCAATTGGGCAGGGGACGATACGATTCCAGTTGAGGCTAGCCAGACGGAGGCGCAAGAGATGCAGGAGAATATGGAGGATTTGTTGGTTGACCTGAATGTTTTCAAGCGCAAGTTAGCGACCGACCACGAGCGATTTCGGTCGGTTCAGAAGCCTGGGGACCGTAAGCGACGGCGAGCATTGGGAGTGATTTTAGGGAATAATCGATGACTTCGTGATTTTGGATTGTGATATCAATGAGTTGGCCAGGCGTTTCAGGGTGGTAATCTGCGACGCTTTGTACTTAGTCTTTTGTCTTTTTTTTTTGGGCCGTAATGAAACGAGGAGATGACAGGATGCCAGGATGACGTGCCTGAATTGGAACTTTGATTTCTTGATAATGAAAGGTGTTCTGAGTAAATTCACTGCATTCTCCAACCAGTAGTTATGGTCACATATTGTTCTTTGGTCTGGACGGGAAGCAGAAGCTAGGGCTGTGTTAGTGCCAGACCCAAAGCCGCTTATGGCATCATGGCCCTTTTTTCTGCCCATGAGTCAAACCATCGCGCTTCCTGCCATCCCCACAACCGCCCGCAGAAAAAGTCGCCAATGCCCCTCCCGATTGCCGCTATCGCTCTCGACCCCGTTCTTCCATGATGGCGAATCCCGCTGACTCTTCACTGAATTCTTTATCGCCTCCTCCTGCTGCTCCTGCGCCCGCGCAGCAGCAACAGCTCCCCTCGAAAATGCAACAGCCACCCCAGCAACCTCAACAAGGCTCTCTTAAACCCGCCAAACCCGCCAAACCGCCAGCCAAAGCCAAAAATGCCCCCCCGCCCCCTTCCACTGATGGAACCGGAGGCGAAAAGCTCAGCCCAGCCGAATTAAAGAAAAGAGCTAAGGCCGAGAAAGCTGCCCGTCGAGCCCGCCAAGTCGCGGATAGAGATCAACCGGGGGGTGCTGCGCCGGCGGCGGGGCAAGGCGGCGGCGCCAGTACTCCGTCCGCAAAGAAAGGTCAGGATGGCGGTCCAGGTGCTGAGAAGGGGCAGAAGTCTGTGCCCCGGAGAGGGTCTGCTCAACCCGGGGCTGCTACGGCTCAGGATAAGGCTGCGGAACAGAAAAAGAAGCAGGAGGAGAAGAATGTGGCGGTGTTTGGACATTTGTATGGGCAGCAGCGGCGGAATACCATCGCCGGGGCTGGGAAGGAGGTTCATCCGGCTGTGTTGGCTTTAGGGTTGCAGATGAGGGATTATGTGATTTGTGGGAGTAGTGCGAGATGTGTCGCGACTCTGCTAGCTTTTAAGAGGGTATGTTTTTCTTCCCCTCACACCTCGTGATTCTTTTTGCTTGCTACTCCCCCATCCCCTATGGTCCTTCATAAACGTTGATCCCGAAGTGAATCGCTTTGGGCTTGTGGATGTTGACTGACTTGTTGTGGATGTAGGTTATTGAAGCCTATACGACTCCATTAGGCACATCGCTGGCCCGCCATTTGACTACGCACTTGTCTCACCAGATTACCTATCTCTCCACATGTCGTCCTCTGTCGATCAGTCAGGGAAACGCTATCCGAGCCCTCAAGTTGGCCATCTCTTCGATTGACCCGTCCGTTCCGGAAGCCGATGCCAAGGCGTCGCTGTGCGATTTCATTGACAGCTTTATCCTCGAGAAGATTACCGTGGCCGACCAGGTGATCGCAGCTAGTGCCGCACAGAAGATTCAAGACGGCGATGTGATTGTCACATTTGCGGGTAGCTCGATTGTCAAGCAGACACTGCTCACAGCCTTCAAGCAGGGCAAGAAGTTCCGAGTTTCCATCATTGACTCCCGTCCCCTCTTCGAAGGCAAGAACCTAGCGAGAACCCTTGCTAATGCTGGTCTGGAAGTGCAGTACTCCCTCGTCAGTGGGATCAGCCATGCTGTCAAGGATGCCAGTAAGGTATTTTTAGGGGCTCACGCTATGACTAGTAACGGGCGATTATACTCGCGCGTCGGCACAGCGCTGGTCGCCATGTCGGCCAAGGAACGGGCTGGTGGTGTCGAGATCCCCGTGATTGTGTGCTGCGAGACAGTCAAATTCACCGACCGTGTTGCCCTCGACAGCATCGTCGTCAATGAGATTGCGGACGCCGATGAACTTGTAATTAAGGAGCCCCCACACCAGCTGACAGGGCTCCCTGACCCCGCGGAAACCACCCCCCAACCGGAACCAAAAAAGGGTGGCAAGGCTGCGGCAAACCCAGCGCCATCTGAATCTGCCACTCCTTCGAAAACGAGTGCTTTCCCACTCAAGGGCTGGAAGGACACCCCGAACCTGCAACTTCTCAATATCATGTACGATGTAACCCCCGCCGAATATGTCGACATGGTTGTTACCGAGATGGGCAGTTTACCACCCAGTGCGGTTCCGATTGTTCATCGCATGAGTACAAATATGTAGGCACCAAGGGGTTTATTCACCTTCCTTTTTGCCGTGTGATTCCTCCCTTTCCATCATCCCCTTCGATCTACATTTCCCTGTCCTCCAGTATTTTCTTCACTTGCGTCATTTATTTAATCCTGTTTCGGGTTTTGTTAGTGATGCCAATATCCTGTTTGGTCCTTCTAGCGGCTAGAAAGGCCCCGGGATTACCCCTTTGTTGTATTGACTATGATCACGGTGTATGGCTAGCGGGCATTATTTAGAGGAAAAGTGTTTCAATTGGACATTATCACTTCAGCATTCGAGTAGTGACTAGACATCCTAGTTGGTTACAAATGATTGAACCTAAATTCTCCATCCATCTCCAGTTCCATATCATAAAAACAATCAATAACCGATCCATCTCCAACAATTTCGCCGTCCATATTCTCCTTTCAAGAGTTAGAACCGTGCGCATCCTAGTAGTCACGTCACGTGCTCCTGATATAATCTCCATATATCTGCATCAGGAAGGCGGTCAATAAATCCGTACGCGCTGTCGCGTTCCACCGACGCGTTTCCATTTCGGTTCAGACGAATCGAACAAACTTTAGACAATCAACGCAGACCCTCGGAGTGTGAATTGCTCTTTTTATTTCCCTCTTTTTAACCGGAACCGCATTGGTAATCCCCACATAGATGAGTTCCCCCGGCGCAACAATAGAGGATTCAGCGGAAGAGCTGAAGAAGCTCTTCGCACCCTCATCCTCAGATGGAATCCCCGCCGATATCATGGCCGAGTTAGAGTCCATTATGCGTGTGCACTCGATCTCCGCGCACGAACTCTTTTATCGATGGGAGTCTTACTGCTTTAGGATGGGCCCGGAAGAGACAAAATTGAATCTTGATACCGTTCGACTTTTTAAGAGGGATGTGCAGGATAATCTGGTGCGACAGGCTCGTGGGAGGGCTGGGGCAAGGCAGAATGAAAAGAGGAGTGCGGTTGCGACTACCCCGCGCGTTGGGGCTACGACTGATATGTTTGGAATGTATGTTGTTCGAAGAATAATGGGTTGGGGGAGGGGGTTTCATTGTGTTTTTGTTTTCGAAAGGTTGTGTTTTGCTAATGGATGAAATGTTTTGGGGGGGCATCTAGGTTGGACGGATTGACTCCTACTGTGGGCAGGACACCGAATGGGGTCAACGGTTCTGCGAAACGGAAAGCCGATTTTACCTCACCTTCGATGTCGAAGGTTTCCAGGGCAGATAAGAATGATTCCCCGCTTCGTCCGATGGCCAATAAACCCTCGACGAACGGCGGTGTTGTGGATGCGGTACCGTATGTGCTATCGATAGGGAACGGTCATTTTCTCTTCGTAAATCAGAGGGCAGGGGGCTAATACTTTCGAGCACAGGTCGATTCCTTTTGAAGAACGCCAGGATCCAGGTCAAATCGTTGAGAATCTCAATGGCCACCTACCGATGCCGGAAACGCCCATGGCACCCTTCTCGGAACCTCGAATCCGACCGACGGCTAACACGGATCTGAAGAAGTTTGGGTACAAGCCCTTGGCTATGCGGTTGTCAGAAGCGTCTGAGATTTTGGACGATCGGATAGACGAGTTTATGGCACTATTCGAGAAACAACATGAGAAGGATGATATCACCTTCGGCAGCGCTGCTGCCCAGAGCACGACGGAAATCGTTGCCGTTGGTCGCATTGCCTCGGATAGTATGGAGGGGAAACTCAATGCGGCGTCACTTGTGCTAGAAACATCGAGAAGGTCAGGTGCGGGTATTCGTGTCCCACTGAATGTGGACTCCATACCAACTGTGAACTTTTTTCCTGGGCAAATTGTCGCCTTGTTGGGAATCAACGCCTCAGGAAACTACTTTTCGGTCAAGGAGGTTCTCACACCCCCTCTCCTACCCTCTGCTTCATCCTCTGTGGCTACCATTGAAGGCATCAATGATCGACTCGAGGAAGCGGGCACATCTCCACTGAATATATTCATTGCTTCAGGGCCCTACACCACCGATGACAACCTGGAATTCGAGCCGCTCGACGAGATTTGCCAGAAGGCGGCTGAGACCTATGCGGATGGTATCATCCTTATGGGCCCGTTCCTGGATATTGAGCATCCATTACTGGCATCGGGTAATTTTGACCTTCCGGAAACGGAGGGGTTTGACCCGGACACAGCCACGCTTACAACTGTTTTCCGACACTGTATTGCACGCCCTCTGCACAGACTCGCCGCGGCCGTTCCTAGTATCACAATTATTCTAGTTCCTTCTGTCCGGGATGCGGTGAGCCGGCACGTATCGTGGCCCCAGGAGCAGCTCCCGAAGAAGGAATTTGGCTTGCCAAAACAAGTCCGTATGGTGTCGAACCCAGTGACTCTTTCCCTCAATGAGACCGTTGTTGGGCTCTGCTCCCATGATGTCCTATACGAACTACGGAGGGAGGAGGTTTTACACGGCAAACCCAAGGAGGCCACCCTACTCACACGCTTGCCTAAGTATCTCATTGAACAACGACACTTCCTCCCCCAATTCCCGCCATCCTCCCGGGAAAACTTGCCAAGACCTGGAATCGAAGGCGGAATTGCAACCGGAGCAGTGTTGGATGTGAGCTACTTGAAGCTAGGCGAGTGGTGGAATGTCCGCCCTGATATGTTGATTACTCCGAGCATGCTACCACCGTTTGTCAAGGTAAGCTGAACATGGAAAGATAGTAACTAGCAAGGACTCAACACTAACGATGCAATAGGTTGTGAACAATGTGCTCACAATTAACCCCGGCACGATTTCCAAACGACGCGCGGCAGGGACCTATGCCCAAGTGGCCATTCACCCACGCGTCATTGGGGAAGAGGAGCGGGAAGAGAAACGTTTGAGCCACAAACTGTACGAACGTTCCCGGGTGGATATTATTCGGATATGAGGGGACTTTTGTAAAGGTATAATGAGGCGTTTTTGGTGTAACGATATGATATAATGACCATTGGAAACTTTTTTCAGAAAAAAAACCGGTGGGGGGTATAGAAACAACAAACAAGATAATAACACCATGAACACCTCACGGGAATTAAAAAGAAGAAAGGCTCATCGCAAGCACACTGTCCTTCTCCCACCCATCGTCCTTCCTGCATCCTTCACCGTAACCTTCGTCCCCTTTGCCCTTTGCGCACCACCCGATATCACCAGCTCTTCAAGTCCCAGATCCCTCCAAACCGTCTCCCTTCTCCGTTCCATAGCCCGCGTAATGCCAAATGCCGCATGTTGGTCGGGAACCACGTCGTCCTCATCCTCCGGGTTTGGCGGCTGAAACTGCGGGGGCACATAGATGTCTTCGATGGGTAGGAACGAGGGCACCATAGCGGGAGAAGAGGATCCATATGTAACTGTATGGTTTTGGTAGAGATGCGAGGAAGAGGAAGTTGCTAGGGAGGCCGTATGGGAGGTATGTGGCCGGGTGAAGTCTTCAAAGAAATCGGCCAGGCGCGGGTGGTGCATGTGGATGTGGGTTGGAGAGGAGTCCTTGCTCTGGAAAAGGGTTAGTTATGGCTCTTGAAAGGAGGGAATAGGGGATTGCTTATGGGATTACCATTTTATATTTGAGGTTGAGTTGTAGAATTAACTTGAAATAATTATTAATAGGGTGATGTGCTTGTTGTCTGTCCCCTTGTTTGAAGCTTTGGCTGCTGGGTCTTGATGCATGTCATGTCTTACCGCTTCCCTAATTCGGAGAGTGAAAATTATGCAGGGGATTATTATTCAGCTTGTTCTATTTGTGGTTTATACTCCAAGGAAATTATTCCCCGTTTTGCGATTCATGTTTACTTTTTCTCTGGGGTGGACGATCGAATAAATTCCTGTGTCCCTGTGGGCCTGCCGATCACAGTCCACGCCAGCTGAGCTTCCAGCCAAGGGAAATTCGCAACAAAAAGTTAGAGCCCAAGAAAAAAAACATTAATAATTCAAAAATTAAAGAGATTGTGTGAGGAGAGTTTGGCCTTCCCCAAAGTTTTTTGTCCCTCTTCTTCTCCTTATTATGGCAGGTTTTGCCTATCGTCGATAAAGTTCATAGACCTGGAAACCCAATTGGAACCCACTTGCCACCAAATCCCTCCTCCAAGACAATGTCAGGCCCCTCAGACACCGCGGCTGCGACTACGCCTACGCCAGCCAACGACATTTCGACTCAGAATTCCACTGAAACAGAGACTACCAATTCTACTCAACCCACAGAACAGGATCAGCCGGCCCCCGAGTCCCCTGCGAATAAGACTTCGGCCGAACTGGAACTGGACTTGCCCTTATCCGCCGCTGACGGCCTGATCCAGAAACCTTTCCTCCGGCCGCTCGAGAGCTCGGCACCCCTTCCACCAGCCCAACTCACAGCAGATCAGGAATCCAAGTATGAAACTGTCTTCAAAGCTGTCTCCGAATGGACCACAGTCCCGACGACAGCCGCGAAGAATGCTCCCACCGCCCCCATTACGGATGATGAGCGCATGTTCATGACTCGTGAGTGTTTGCTTCGATACCTTCGGGCGACGAAGTGGAATACCGTGGAGGCAGTGGCGCGTCTCCAGCGGACCCTAACTTGGCGCCGCGAATACGGGATTGAGAAGCTGACTCCGGACTACATCTCGGAGGAAAATGAGACGGGGAAACAGGTCATCCTGGGATTCGATATACATTCCAGGCCATGCCTATACCTCTTACCGTCAAAACAGAATACTCAGCGGAGTGAGCGTCAAGTCCAGCATCTCGTCTTCATGCTGGAGCGCCTGATCGATATTTTGGGCCCTGGCCAGGAGACAATTGCGCTTATTGTCAACTTCAATGAGACCAAATCTGGACAGAATGCCAGTATCGGCCAGGCCAAGGAGACCCTTAACTTCCTCCAGAACCACTACCCGGAGAGGCTGGGTCGTGCGTTGGTCATCAACAGTGAGCTTTCTCCCTCCTGCTCCTCAACCTTACCTATTTTGCCCCATTGGAGTTGTTTCTAACATCTGCTAGTGCCCTTTGTTATTCTGGGCTTTTTCAAGTTGATCACGCCGTTCATTGACCCTCAAACTCGGGAGAAGCTGAAGTTCAACGAAGATTTGACCAAACACGTTCCTTCAAGTCAGCTAATGAAAATGGTGGGGGGTGATGTCGAGTTCCGATACGAGCATGAAATTTACTGGCCTGCACTCAACAAATTGGCTGATTTGAAGAGGAATCAATACCAGAACCGATGGATTCAGGGTGGGAAGCGCATTGGGGAGTATGAGCGCTATCTGAAAACCGGCACTGGCCCGAGCTTGTCGCAAAGCGAAACTACCGCCAATGGCACCAACGGAACTACAGAGGCACCACAAGCCGAAGCATAATGGAATACCCATCCACTTTATCAATTATAAATCCAGCACAAGCCTTCGAAATTGGGGCCTACAAATATCACTGCGTATTATCGGTTGAATTGTTTGATATATTTTTTTTCAGGCACTACCATTTACACTTTCCAGCACACCGCAGTATCATCCAGCTTAGAACCTTGTCTTGTTTTGTGTTCTCCGGCGTATGACCCTAATACAACGTCTTTTCTTCTTTTTCCCTTCTCCTTTTCTTCTTGCACTATCCCTATCAATCGAAGTGTTGCCTATTTTCGGGTGCCTGCCATCATGTTGTCTCGTTTCGCTTAGGAGGGTAATTATTTTTCTTCAGCTTGATTTTTGGGTGTCTTTGCGATAATCAAGGCTATCATGTAGATAGACTCGGCCGTCTGAAGGCATTCACTGCTTGGTATCTGTCTCCCCATTTCGCCTGCTGGCTGCTAACGTAAAGAACAAGGGGTGGATCCGGTTCGATCTCCACTCGAATGTGCCATTTTGAGTCACGTGTGGGGATTGAGGGGCAGTGGTTGAGCGGCCTGAGGCCGCAAACGAGCTGACAGCTTTGGTTGAGGACTAGGTAGAGAACCATAGTACCAACATATACAGGGTATTCAAAGTTGGTCAAAAGTGTGACTATGAATGCGAGAAATGAGGTGTCATTCCGAAAACACCAAGAAACAACAAAGGGGGTTGTCAATGAGCTGTAACTTGGCCCACAAACAGGGTTACCAGGTCTTATATATAGCTGCTGGTGAACACACGAAACCCCCGCCTTTTCCCCTCCCGATCCTCCACTACCATCAACTAGGAATGGTAGACGCGGGCAGTTGCTGAAGACGGTCAAATGCAAAGTATTGTCATTGGTGAGACCAAATGGGAGTGTTTTGCTTTGATATCTAATTCTGCATTAATTTCTGTTCGGAGGAAAGCCCCAGTCGCATCTCATCTCGCATCTCATAATAAGTATCATTTATCTTCCTAATTTTTTCACTCTTGTCTTAAACCCTTTTTTATCTTCTCCCCTCGCGTCCGTCGAGCCCATCCCTTCTATAATCCGGAATCCCAAAATCAGGAACAGTGGTAGAACACAACCGAAAGTAGTACCAAAACCAAGAGAGTTATTCACTCTGCTTGTCCTGGTGTTGCTGTGAAACTCCTGTAGCCACGCCCCTCAGCAAATGCCCCTCTTTTTTCTTTGTTTTTTTCTTTCTTTATTTTCCCACTTTTGTTTGCAAGGGCATATGCGAGTCTCTGTTGTTGAATGATGGCCTTTCATCAAAATCATCATCATCACCAACAGCGGACCCCCACAGGCAGAATCAGTGCTACCAGGTTGCCGCCGCCTCTGCCCGCCACGGCTACCGACGACACCACTACCACGACCACCATCACAACCACGACCACCACCGTAACTGCTCCCACTTCCTCTTCTTCCTCCGCCACGACTGTCGGCTTTTATCCTCCTCCTACCACCTCCGGATCCTCCCTCTCCAACCGTCTCCCCCTCTATGGTCACGAGCGAGGCTTTGTCCAACCTTCCTCTTACCTCCGGTCGCGACGTCTTTCACATCCAATGCCCCCATATCAGCCCGAGAGGGCGATCGATCGGGAAGAGCGTCAGGGCTTAGTGAGTTTTCTTTTTTTCAGGTTTCCCTTTTTGCCCTTTATTTGATCTCCGCGGGGTTATTTTTAAATAATTCCCCCTGTTCTTTACTTTTTTTTAGCACCTAATTTATTTTCCAATTTTTTGTTTTACCCAATCAATCCCTTTCTGTTCTGGCCCGCATACGTCAGGCCTGTTTCTTCCCCCCCTCCACTAGCACCGCAGTTTTGGCAAGGAGGGGTTAAAAAGAACAACCAAAAGCGTCACCCACTGTCCGTGCATTGGTCTTCATTGCATCTCACTGGCTTCAAGTTGTTTGTAATCTTGTCAATGATGACCAGTCAAATCCATCGAGGTCTTGACTAATTAAAGCTCGTCATCTGTTCATATGTGCTGTAGCGTGCCATCCGCAACTTCCTCAAAGTCCGCACAAGTTACGATGTCCTCCCTCTTAGTTTCCGGCTCATAATCTTCGATACCTCCCTGTCCGTGAAGGAGAGCTTAAATATTTTGATCCAGAATGGCATGTGCTATCATCCCCCCCCTTCTATCCCCTAGCGTCAGCTACAATCATCGGAGCCTCTCCCCTCCGATGGATGTTACCTCTGAGAATTACCCGAAATTTTGAGTCATGGCGTGCTGACTGCGCTCTGGTATGCAGGCATTGTTTCAGCGCCGTTGTGGGATTCCAAGTCCTCTACCTTTGCGGGTCTTCTGACCACCTCAGACTATATCAATGTCATCCAGTACTACTTCCAAAACCCCGCAGCTCTTGACCAGATCGATCAATTCCGCCTGGATAGCCTCCGAGGTGCGTGGAACCCTTACCGTTGTCTTTCGTACCACAAGGCTGATAATATTTGTATGATGGTAGAGGTGGAAAAGGCGCTAGGAGTTGCCCCTCCGGAAACCATCTCCATTGACCCGGAACGGCCACTATACGAGGCCTGTCGACGAATGCTTGAATCTCGGGCCCGCAGAATTCCCCTTGTCACCCATGATAGCCAAACGGACCGGGCTCTCGTCTTGAGTGTCATCACCCAGTACCGTATTCTCAAATTCGTGGCTGTCAACGTCAGCGATACGCAAAAGCTGCGGAAACCTCTTGGAGAAATTTTGCTTGGCTCCTACCATAATGTTGCAACGGCGTCAATGGATACGCCCGTTATCGATGTCATTCATATCCTCGTCGAGCGGAGCATATCCAGTGTTCCTATTGTGAATTCCGAAGGTACGACTCTCGAATACAATTAACAGATCCCCTCCAGTTCGCATACTGAAAAACCACCCGATTCCTTTCAATCTCTAGGTGTCGTCTATAACGTATTCGAGGCAGTCGATGTGATTACTTTGATTAAGGGCGGTGTGTACGATGATTTGAGTCTGACAGTCGGGGAGGCACTGAAGAAGCGGCCAACGGTAAACCATCATCCCCGGTCTCCCTACATTCGTTGCCCGTCCGCCATATCCTAATTGAACCTCATATACAGGACTTTCCGGGAATATATACGTGCTCACTAAACGACGGCCTGGATACTATCTTCGATACAATTCGCAAGTCTCGTGTACACCGCCTAGTTGTGGTGGATGAGAATTTCCGACTTAAAGGAGTTCTAACATTGAGCGACATTCTTCAGTACATTCTATTAGAAGGCGAGGGTGACGAAACTTCATGATTTATAAAGCAAACCTCGGAACACTCTACATATACTACACTACAATTTGCATTGGAATGGCGTTTTGATTTTTCTCGGTGGGGGCTTACTAGTCAGTCTAACTCGAGAACTCGAACAGGGTCTGTCGGCGGACGGATGGCCAGCTCTAACCATGCCCTCTGTTTCTTATTCATTTGGACTTTCGTTATGCTTCTATGCTTCTTTTTTCCTTTGTCGATGCAAAGAAAGGTACTGTATGGTGGCTAAAATTAATGTTCCACTGGCCTAGCTCTACTTCGTCAAGGAGTTCGACGGGTTAGTGATTTCTCTAGCATCGGCGCTTGGCTTGACAACAATAGATCTTGTTATTCTCTTTTCTTTCTTCCTCTTTTATTAATTTATTTTTACTCTCGTTCCTTTGCGCCCTTCTCTTCTCCACTGTGATGTACGACCTTTGCTAACCGATGACTTCATGTCTTACTTTACTCTTTTTAATATTTTCTGTATGTATTTGTTGTCCGTTCTTTGTGGAATCCTGTACGTTGCAGATGAAGGTGTATGATTTCGTACGACAGTGACAAATACTACTCACTACTAGTATTAGTAGGTAGTATTCAACCCCACCTCCTGGTGGCTCTCGAGACTTTCGGATAGTTGCCTTCCTCCTATCTGGTATGCGTTGGACAGACTTTCCCTGATATTCCAACGTGAAACAGCCGTCAGAGCTTGAAGTAATAGGCAAGAGCTACCGGCTCACCCGCTTGGTGTGGTTGAACATTGTCAAGACATTCTTACGTTTATTTTTTATCCTCTAAATTCTCCACGCTCTGGATTACTGACAGTGCCGTTCGATACCCAATTCCTTCATCCTTTCAGAAAGCGAAATGGGATTTCTCACCAAGTTTCTGACCAAATCAACAGCAAACACCAGGTCTTCTGAAGTTCGTCGGCCTTCGACCCTTATAAACTGCAAGCAGCTAGCGACCCCCTGCCTTCCTTCAGGGAAGACGGTTTCACAGAGACACGACATTACTTGGGATGAATTGGGCGCACCCAAGGCAGTCCACGACCCAAAAGAGACCCCCAAAGATAATAACGATCCGATACCAGTCTCCCCGCAAGGGGCTCAAATCTCGTTTTCACATGTAAAAAGCTCGACGACTAATGCTAGTATCGAGCCCGTTTTATCCTCTATAAACTCGAAGCACTCAGGGAGGCGCTCTCATCGACTAGTCGGACTTACGAGTCTTTTTCGGCCTCGTAAAGCCCAACAGCAAAGAGTTGGTCTTGATCTTCCGGATCTGTCAAAGAAGTACGATTTACACCAAGAGGATAACGCAGACCAACTACTTGAGCCTCCCGGCGGAACTGTGAGCAAAGTCAGATCGGAAAATGTACAGAAAACCGAAAGCGATCTCCAACAAGCTCCTGATATCCGGAAGGTCAGTGATAAAACGGACTATTCCACGAATTCGAACGTTAGTGGTATAACTATCTGCCGTCGTCCATCCGAACGCGCGTCGATGCCAATTACTCTTGTTGACCAAAAGCTGGGCCACCCGAATCCATTCGATGATTCATGGCAGACGTCACATTCGGACACTAGCCCTAGTAGCCCGTTCAGTGATCCGTCAAAGAGTTTGACTCACTCCACAACCCAGTTGAGTTCCACGTACAGCGAAATAAACAAACCGGCCACGACCTTCCCAGGACACATTTTCGACCTTAGTAGCTCAACACAAGCAAATTCTTTCTGCCTCAGTGTCCCAGAAAACAATTCCTGGCCAACCATTGATGATAGGCGCCTGGCGGCTATTTCGTTCAATGAATTAGCCAGCGAATTGTATTTGGATCCACTGGGCCTAATCGATGGTGATGGCTGTCATACTAAGGAAGAAGTTGCGTCAGGTAGGTGCTGCGTGGTTCGAGAGTTGCACTGTAGACTCTTACTGAGCCATTGCTGAACTTTATTCGTAGGTGAAGACAACTTGAAGCTTCTACGGCGGCGCGATAGGCTCTTCGGCCGAATGAGGACCATGAGATCTACTCTTCATATGAAGAGTGAGATCACTGAGATGAGTCCGTCCCAGTCACAAGGCCTACGAAGGAGGAAGACATTTTCCGGCCTTTCGTTTCGACCTTGTTTGATGACATCACTGAAAGGAAAATCCTTAGAAACCCTGGCTAGACTTGGTGGATATAGTTTCTTGTCACTCCCTGGTGATTTTGCTCCAGCAACGCTTAATTTACCGGTATGCTTTGTAGCTATTATCAACTATTTACGATGTTTTGGTAAGCATAAATCACTCCCCACATGTCTTCTGTCAACATCCGTCCTGACTCTGAGCACATGCACAGGCCCCATGGTACGAAATCTCTTCTTTGACGCGGGTGACATCAACACAGCCGCGCAGACGTATGACTTCTTCGCAAGCCAAGTTCTCACGGCCGAAAAAGACCAAAGTAGAATCCAGATGACAATGAGGAGCGGTAATATGCCAAATTTTCTTACAGACAACCTCGATCTCGAATGCACGGGTAAAAGTTCCGCACAGATTCTTGGTGTGGCCTGGACGTTCAAGGTGTTGTTATCAGGGCTTCCTGGTGGCATCCTCGGCTCTATCCAGCTCTATCGTGTTCTGGCTAGTATCTACTACGGACTAGTGCCAAAAGGTCCGATCAAAAGAATGGTTAGTGGGCTAGGAGGCCTTTCGCCAGAAACTTACGCGAAAGTGAGAGCAGCTAGCCTAGCTATTGTAGCACTCACAAGCTCAATGCAGCTAAATCTCATATGTGCTGTGTTTGGGCTCAGCACTCTTCTGCTTCATGAAACGCAGCGGATCTCCGAACTTGAGCGCTTGAGGGTTCAAGGGGTTTGCGGTACCAGTTTACTCAGCCCTGGAGCATTAAGTGTGGAACGCTTTGGTGAAATACTAGGCCCACTCCTAATAGACCCCAGCCAGGACCAAAATCCGGATAGCTTCCAGGCTATTGAACATGAAATCGAAAGCCAGCGAGTTGTATCTCTCTTGATCGAAAATTGGCGCAGTGTCAGCCGACAACTGAGAGTATGGGAGTATAGGAGCGCAAAAGCACGTGTTAGCGCGGGTTCCTGGACCCAGACAGCGAGTGACGTGAGTATGACAGGAACATAGTTTGTTGAGAAGCTAGAATATCCACCCTTGAAGTTCAAATAACCGTGGTTCTTTTTGGCCAGTATTGAGTCCAAACATACCCTGTGAAAGCTCAACCTTACGCGTCCATGATCATTGGTTGAGAAAGGCAAAAGAGAAAGAATTCTAAAAACGGGTTGATCAAGTGATCTAGACTATTCAGAACCTCTTCTTAGCTTCATTTTTCAAACTTTCTTCTCTTTTCCTTTTACTAAAAAAAGGAGAAATTCAAAATTCGTCACTCTGATTATAATACCCGGACTCATAATATACTTCGACTTCTTAACGGCCGAAAAGTAAGATTAGAAAGGCGAAAGAAATATTGCACATATGTATCATGTATTAGTATATACTAGTCATTATAGATCAAAGGGTAGATCTATCTCCTTAGCGGCCTCCGCCAGCTTCTGCTTCTTAGGCTCTTACCCTAGCAACCAGCCCATTCCCCAACTAGGATCTTACCCAGCTTGCCCTGACGCCCCGATTTTAGAGAATATGGCTGTGTGGTGCACCATCGTCCCAGCTCCATGTTCTCGCAAAGCCCGTTCGTAAACCAACTCATCATCCCTCAGTGGATCCATTCTACAAACCTGCACAAAGGTCCCCGGCATCCCAGCAAATGTACCCATATTCACAAACGGAGTATGATCGTCCGTATTTTTAGGACATAGCTCTCTACCACCAACCGCATCCCCTTCGCCCCCAATATCGGCGCATCCACATTCTGCTCCCTCAAGGGCCAAAGGCCAAAACACCACAAATAACGAAACCCTTGGACAGGTCAGCCCAGAGTGTGGATGCATTGGGCCATAACTAGTGGACACTATACCAGTTGGCATTGGGGGCTGTGGGTAATTTGTGCTCGGGGGATAAACGGTATGAAATCGAGGCGGCGGTGACGCTATAGACTGAGGCCGAAGAGGCAGCCGAATTTGATGAGTCGTTTGTTTATGCCCATTATAAAGGCGCCGGCGTTCATTAGGGCCGCCTTGCGGTTGCGGCTGGGTTGGATTTTATTTGGGGATCCATCGCATATGGAGATTTTGATGGTGGATTCTAGCATTGAAAGTGTCGGGGTTATATCGTAGAGGAGATGTTCTGTTCTCCCCATGTGGTTGCGGAAAGTGTAGCTGGGGGATTCGGAGCGGAGGTTTTGGAATTCTTTGCTAGGTTGGCCCAGGGCTGAGACATCTTCCTTTGTGTCGTAGTTGCTCATGATTATATGGAGAAGGGGAAGGCCCGACTACCTAGTTAGTACTTTAAATACTTGATTTGGGGCTACTCAGCGGGGAGAAAGTGGAGCTCTATCATGTCTCACAATGATTCATAGTGAGAGTATTAGCCTAGGCCAATTCTATGACTAAATTTTGTGAGAGCGTAGTTTGTGATGGTAAAAATCTTGATGTTTTTGTGGGGCAACCAACTGCTTCATTTACCTAGGTAAAATTATAGAATTTCTGTGGAATTTTTGTAGGTCAAAAGTACCACTACGCTGAAAAGGGTGTCAGACAACCAAGTTGGTCATAGATGGTCTTATAACGTGGTATTTCGGTGACTCGTAGGGTCAACAATTTCTTTATATGATGTTTCACAGTTTATACATTTTCTCCCAGAACAGAATAATAATACCCAGTGGTTCAAGTTGGCGGCCCGAGACATTAGGGCCTTGGCAGCCGGGCATCATGGAGATGAAACCGATCTTAAGAATGACTGTACAAGGAATGACTGTACAAGATCGATTCAACAGAAAATGGAGCTGGTTGTCGACAATTTCATCAATAAAATATTCATGATGCTTGAAACTTTGGGGTATATATCTAATGTTTCATCCATGCGCCAATACAGACTGTGTTAGCGACGAGAGTGCGGGAAACATAGCCGGAGGGTAGGAGAAGCCAACGACATAATTGACAAATTTATCGAGCTGTTCAAAAAACAGGAGCTCTCGAGGAGAGTCGTGATCCATGATATTAGGTGAAGCTAAAATGATATACCGCAGGCCGTAAGTTGTCAGGACTCCGGGGTGGCTGAAAGCTTAATACTCAATCTCCGGAGTGGAGTTCCACGTTCCATGGAATGTTAAAATGTTGGGATGAACGACAATCACCATGCAGCTGAAGGAATGCATTGAACCCCGGCAGCAACACTACTGAGTCAAATGCGAGGAGATCGAGATACGTCAAAGTAATACTAATCATTGTGGGGAAGATGGGCTCGTACTTTTGGCGTGTGTAGTTTGTTCTGTTTGCTACCTACCTAGGCACTGCAATCGTCCAAATCAGGAAATGCCTCACACATGCCTAGTGCCGAGTGACCGTGCGATCGACATACGAGGACAAAGAGAGTGAGGAGAAGCAGTCTCAGAGAAGACGGGAAAACAAGTCTATCTCACCCTTTCCATACTCCAAAGGGTATGGACTTGCTTGCGTGATTCCAATTTATCCACCGTGAAGAGGGGTTGTGTTTCCGCTCCCAACACTCGGCTCTACGACCAGGCCAATGAGAAGACTAAAGGAAGAAAGTCAGATCGGAGCTAAAAAACCTGGCGTCCAGACTCTTCTTGGTCTCACACACACTTTTTTTTTTTTTTTTTTTTTTTTCACTCTTTTTGACCTAGAGGGTACCAGAACGGGGCAAGCGGAGGACGTTCCTGACCCAAGACCAGCACCCCTCCCTTCCAAATCTCAACGTATCCTAGACGCCTAAAGTATGACTCGAGTCCGGCCGAAACGGCACATGTGGTTGTGGTCCAAGTAAGCTCTGTCGATCAGCCAACGTTGAATCGTCGGCAATATGATCCGACAGAGGCAGGAAATACGTACTTACGAATCGCCTCCTCGCCTATGGATAAAAGCGCGATCAAAGGCGGGGGAGGGAAATACTAGTCGAGTTACCAAGATGCAGGCCGGTTGAGTGCCAGGAAGTGTATACCGCCAATCACACTACTTCCCTGCCAGAGCTTTCGATGTGACACCAAGGGCTGTGGAGGAGAGATGACATTTCAATTCCCAACTGCCAACTTCCTAAGAAGCCCCGGGGATATATCCGTGTTGGGGCGCTGGATTTCATTCGATCGATCATCACCATTGACAGACAGGACCGTACTTTTTTCTAAATTTTATTTGATTAATCTGGCTGGTTTGGACTCTATCATGCCCTTGTACCTGCGCTGTTTCCGTTTTATTTCCTCTTCGATTGATAATTAGACTTTGTATTTTTGTAGCATTAGCGACCGGGTTTGCTTTGTCCCTCCTTGTTGTTGCCCGTGATGTCAAACCGGCCAAACCCCCTCCTGAAGAACCGAAGTATCTCAACCATTGGGTCTCATATCCTTGGAACTGTTACGCGGAGGGGGGGGGGATTCCTAACCAATCGACCTTCTGAATGTTGGGAGGCTGCCGCTTCTCAACTGTCATGAGGTTTTGCTTCTAGATCTCTGGAGGATGAGTGTTCCGACGGCTTGCCTGTCCCTGGCTTCTTTCCCTGACAGCGCTGTTCTATACTTCCCTCTTTCTCTCTCCTCCCTCGCTCTCTACCCCAACTTTTTCGCGCGCACCGAACAAGCTGCTTAATAGATACAGTATATCTTCATCTGCTCACTACTGCTTCGGCTCCTGCTCACCTTCGTTTTCATCTTTTGCCCTTTTCTGGCTTCCTTTCCTCTCTATAACCATCTCTATTTCTTTCATATTTGTGCCGGTGTTGGCTCCGGCCGATACCGACACCCTCATCCCTCTTTATACCCATCTTTAAATCAGCCCACCCAACCAGACACGCCTATCTGAGGCCATTTCAGTTCTCTCTTAATCTTCGTACAAGATCGTGTTTGGCATAATGTCTTACAGCGACCCGCACTTCATTGACCAAACTTTCAACGGCTCAAACTTCGTCGAGTTAGATCTTCCATCGTCTGTCTGTGGCTTGGAGGAGGAATCAACGTCATACCTCGGCGATACTCCTATCCATGGCCTACCTGGCCAGGGTAACATATGGCATACTCCCACCCACTTCACCACCTTAGCACCCTCAGATCTGTTCCACTCAGTCCCTTTCGAGCTATACAACCTCGTGGATCAACCACTTTTCTCTGATCCTTCCACAGCAGCAAAGCAAGACCTCAAGAACTCATGCATCAACAACGGACAGCCCACACCCCCATTCGAGCCATTCGAGCCGAGTCTACCGGTTTCAGAGGGCACCACAGAAATCCCATCCTACGAGCTAGACGGCTCCCAGCCAGGCACACTTCCGCT
This sequence comes from Aspergillus diversus, assembly GCA_027569885.1. Taxonomy (NCBI): domain Eukaryota; kingdom Fungi; phylum Ascomycota; class Eurotiomycetes; order Eurotiales; family Aspergillaceae; genus Aspergillus; species Aspergillus diversus. The sequence goes on from JAPDKZ010000018.1 coordinate 119,291, forward strand.
GAGCGCAGAAAATATCGTAAACGGCTTCTCACCAGATTCTGAACCGGCTCCTTCGGTGAATATTCAGTCGGCTCCTCTGGGCATTGAGCCGAATCCTGTGCCATCCGCCCCGGCAAAAAAGGACCGTCGACGTCAAAATAAGAAGACAGTCGAGCCTCGAAATAAACCCAGACCCAACTCTTCTTCTTCCGGGTCCGACACATCTTCGAAGAAAGATCCCAAACGGGAGCAGTACCTGGCGCGAAACCGATTGGCTGCAAGCAAATGTCGGAATAGGAAAAAAAAGCACGATGATGAGCTATGGGTGACTTTTCAAAGGGAGGAAAAAAGAAAAGAACTCCTCCTGGCTGAAACCAGTAAATTTCGTGAGGAGCTCCTCTATGTGAAAAACGAGCTGCTGCGCCACGCCAACTGCGGCAATCCAGCCATCGATAGCCACCTAGCGAAAATGGTGCAGAAAATTTATGTCAATGACCAGAAGTCAGGCGGCCTCTCCGTCGGTACAACCCACACTATTTCCCCAGCTGTCTCCCCCGCACAGAGTTCCCCCAGGGTGAAGGCTGACTTGGGGAGCTGTGCCTCTTCCGACCAAGATACGGCATCTTTTTCTACGGGGTTTGGTTTTGAGAACTAAACAAGTTGTCCTACGAATGTATACGTGATATGATATAGTCTGAGCATTGTCCTTGAAATGCTGGTTAGCGAAAGGCGTTTATTGGAATACACCAAAGACCGGAGACGGAAAGACACAGGAAGAAAGCTATCCTGTGACAGATCCGCCCTTCTGTCTATTTTTGTTCCAACCTTGGTTGCTTTATAAACTGTTCATTTCATCAGTCTCTACTGTTCCAGGGCTTGACCTGATGTATTGCGCGGCGTTGATATTCAGGCTTGGCAATATGATTTGGGGCTCTTGCCTTTTGCTTGTATCAGGAGTTTTTGCTTTGGGTTTGGTCAGGGATAAAAATATTAAAACCATTAAAAACGTACCCCAGCTAATACTTATTAGCGTTGAACTCCTTAACTCGATCTCTGGGGACCCTAAGCCTGATGGCCTTGTTTTTGGTAGGTTTGGTACAGTTCCTCTGCGGACCACAATATAACCGCTTGCTTCATCAACTAAACACCAGAGCCATTCCGGTGCGGTGTATGGGCGGGCCATATTATTATATAAATTGATTATATTATATTGAAATAGATCCCTAGGGAAAAAAAAAGAAAGAAAAAAGAGGGCAATTATTTACAAGAAACTTAATATAACATACTAATAATATAGGATCTATATCCCATCCACCCGATGGAACCGGTCTTCCGACCTCCTCTTATTCAACGGAGTGGTATCATCATCTACATCAGCATCAAGTTCATCCTCCTCATCCACGACAGCTGATCGTTCAGCAAACACAGGTTCGAATAGAGCATTGATCTCCTCAAGAGTTTTTCCTGCGGTTTCAGGTAGACATAGCGCCACAAAGCCGGCGAAGATGACATCGAAGACAGCAAAGAGGAGAAATGTGCCCCAACCGATTCCTGTTAGGATATATGGTGTTGCAAAAGACCAGATGAAATTGAAAAGCCACTGGGAGGCGACTGCGGAGGCAACCCCTGGTTCACGGATCCGGGTGGAAAAGAGCTCTGCAGCGCAGGGCCAAGGCAGGGGCCCCCAGGAGAGATTGTAGAAGATTATGTCAAGGTAGATGAGGAGCACGGTAACAATACCGGAGAAAGAAATAGTTGACGGGGATGATGACGATGTTTCCGGGTCGGAATGATTGGATTTGACGACGAGGGAAGTGGCTACCATGCAAATCGACATGGCGAGGGAGCCGGTGACCAAAAGGATTTTGCGACCGAAACGTTCCGCGACGAAGATAATGAATACTAGGCAGCTTATAACTTTGAGTGCGCCGAAGATCCCCGTGAGGAGGAGGGTGAGAGATTGGTTGTTCCCGACGAGTAAGGAGAAAAACTGAGGGCCGAAATACGCCATTGCAGTGGCGCCGGTGGACTGCTGGGCGAAGAAGATAGTGACAGCGAGGCCGATACGTCGGGCATTAGGACGGTAAAGAAGCTCGCGGAGGCGGAAACCGGCAGTGGCGTGACGGTCATCATCTAAGGCGCGTTTCATTTCCGCAAATTCAATGGCCACGGCGGAGTTTGGGTCGGAGATGGAATTGGTGGGAACAGTGCGGATCCAAGCAAGGCTGGTCCAGGCAGCAGAGGTGTCGCCACGGGCAAGCAGCCATCGGACACTTTCGTCCAGGGTCAACATGCCTATACCCATGAGGGCACCAGGGACGAGCTGTAGGGCGAGGGGGATCTGCCACTGGGCAGATGTGGGAGCTCGGAAACTCAGTCCATAATCAATCCAGTAGGAGGCTAGGATCCCGATAGTGAATGTGAATTGATATCCGCTACCAAGGCGCGCACGGAGGTGCTTGGGGCTCATCTCTGTCAAGTAAATGGGGATTACAGTAGCCGATGCGCCAATGCCCAGTCCGCAGATGATACGGCCAAGGTAGAAGATAAGCAGGGAGTGAGAGTTGATAACCTCGAAGATGACCCCCAAACAAAAAACTGCAGAGCAGAGCATCATGGCACGACGGCGGCCCCAGAGGTTGGTAAGAGGCCATATGAGTAGACAACCGACCAGGGCGCCCGCTTGCTGAATACCAACGGCTATGGCACTAACGCGAGTCTGGTCTCTGGCAGAGAATTGGAAATCACGGAGGAAGGAATCGAAGACAAGGACACCTCCTGCAAGACCATAAGTGGTTCCTGATTAATACAACTCTACATATTCGCTCATGGGGGGTGAAGAACCTATGACCCCGGAATCATATCCAAAAAGTAGACCACCGCAACAGACGACGGCAGTAAGCCAGTAAATGCGTAATGAAGATCCATGCTGGGGAGGTGAGAAACCTGAACGATGTGGCAGTTCATGGGGGCCCTGGGGAAGCTGAGCATAGGATGACATAACGATCCATCTACACAATGAGTTAAACGGCCAACTTGATCCGAGAATGAGGTTTTGAATCAAAAGTGTTGTGGAATGTAACTATACTCTTGAGTACAAACCGGGATGCCACGTGCCAGGACCCCAAATCAGATAATGTCACATGTCTACGGCGGACGATAGTGGCCAACGGGCAAGAACATCTTTCCAATGGTAATCTGCTTAGACACCACACCGCTAAGGCTACCGCTTCTAAAAATGGCACTCTAGAGAGCAGTAGGTTTTATAAAAAAAAATTTTTTTAATACAATTGTATTTAGAAAAATTAAATTATTTTATTCTTTCCTACCTATGCCCCCCCAAGCACCTCTCTAAGCCCTCCCTAAGCATCTTTTTAAGCACCCCTCGAAGCCCCCTTGAAGCCCCCTCGAAGCACCTTTCTAAGCACCTTTCTAAAGCTCTTTTTAAGTAGCCTTTTAAGATAATAATATAAAGCTAAAGGGTCGCCTAGGCACATGTTTAATAATAATAATAAAGTACTGAGAGAGGTGCTTAGAGAGGTATTTAGGGGGGGCTTCAAGGGGTGCTTAGGGGTGTGAGAGACTTGGGATCCTTAATAAAAGCCTTATTATGCTGGCAGAAAATTGCAAAAGTACGTTTATCGTCCGCCGTATATGTCCCAGCCAATCATATTACGTCAGACTCATAGAGGCTATCATTGGTGCCTGAAACCAGAGCACCATTTACCTCATAGTTCTCTCCCCAGGTCTTACTTTGGCAGCCGATTTAGCAAGAAAGAAAGAAAAATAGGGGGGATTTGACTTCGTTTGGAAAGGATCCATAGAGATGAGGAAATTATATCTATGTGGAGAACTTTATCCAAAGCTAATATGCATGCTTATGCCCTCGTAGCCATGGGAGTTATGAAGCTAGGGCCCAGATGAAACCACATATTCCAAAAACACCAGGGGCTTTGATATTCATTAACCTAGACATTTAGATTTATGGAGTAAATGTCCCCTCTCTCGCCGCACATATGCTGCAAAGCACCCGGCTGCAGCCGCAATCGCCCCATAACTAATGTAAACCGGGTACTTGAACTGCTCTGGGCTCGGAAATACAATAGTGGTGGCAAACGATATCATTTCGAAAATACCCTGTAGGGCAATCTCGGTTGCGGAAAATCGAGCGCGGGATCCAGAAGCAATTCCCTTATATTCTCGTCAGGAAAAGGCTACACAAACAGAGAGCATGGAGAAGACTGACGACTAACCTCTTGCACGAGAAATTGTACCGAAAGGTCGAACCCCCACAACCCCAAACGACTCATTGTGACGCCCGCAATAAGAGTCCCTGCAACCAGTTGTGAAGACTGGTTGGTAAAGGCAAATGCAGCAACTGCTGCGGCCAAGGTTCCAAATTGCCAATTGAGGAACCATAATCCGGAACGAATTGGCCCAATTCGGGCCATGAGCCATGGAGCTGCCCAGGTTCCAGACATTTCGGAAATCACGGCGGCAATGCGTATACAACTAACTTGTAACGAACTGAATCCGGTATGGAGCAGGTAGGTCACCATAGTGGACCCGAAGGAGAGTACAGTAAGATATAGGAGGCTCAGTGCAAACGAAGCTAGGAATACGGGCTGGCTCATGTACTCTCGCCAGGGAGCAACCGCTCGTTGAGCAGGCTGGGACAATTTCTGCAGAAGATATTGTACAGGTGGGTGACTAGCACGTGTTTGCTCTGCAGATTCTATATCTTCATTGTCACTGTCACTGTCATAGTTGGTTTGGTCTTCATACTGTTCTGGAGCCCTATTCAACTGGGGAACCGAATGGTAAACCTAACGGTATGGAAGCTTATTAGAGTCTTTCCATATATAGAGAGCCATATAGCATCACCTGCGCAATCGCAAAGTACTCTATTAGAACAGCAGTAGCATTCACTCCAAGAACTGCCCAGATTGCAACCTTGGTAGACAGATATCCATCTATCAAGGAGACTACCACGGGCGCGATCAGCTTGCAAAGGAGATCGATCCGCCTCATAGACGCGTTCAAGTCTGTATAGGTATATTAGCGTCGTGCGGAATGGCTTTAGAGTTGCGTATAGCTACCTTGTCTGGGAATGAACAACGAATCCGAAATGATAATGGCCTAATCGAATTAGATGATTCCATTCAACAAATAAAGGACCAGTCGAGTAGGCAACATACCCAGTCTCTCTCCACCGAAACAGTGTTTGCTGTCGCTGCTAGTTTCTCGACACCCGCAAGAAGCACCAAGACAAGAAAAAGAATACATGTTAGCTGGGGTGACGGTGATGTCAAGAGGATCATCAAGCAGAGACATGATACGGCAACGGCAATACGCTGCCATACTGAGAGCTGGATGTCAACAATCATTGCTAGGATTCACAATATCATCTAGTGTATGGAATTGTTACCTATTGAGTGCCGAATTGCTATCAGCCGGTCCAAATGATCAAGGAGTGATCCGAGCCAGGAAGATAAAACAACGGGTGTAAGAGAGCGCACCAAGGCATAAACCGACGCATAACGGAGAGTATCAGGAAATATCGATGCAAGGAACACAACTGCGCCAAATTCAAACATGCGTGAGTTCCATGTGGACAGAAAGTGGGAGGTATAGAGCCGGATCAACACATGGTTATTCTGGGAAAGCACAACTGGGGGAGATGAGGAAGAACGAGGCCCTGGAAGAAACGGTTCACTTTCCATTTTGAAAGAATGAGTGCTCGGGGACAGGGGGAGGACTGATGAATCACATTATCAATCAGCAGTTCTAACTTATATCATAGAATTATATGATAGCGAACAGAAAAAGAATGAGAGCAAGAAAGAAAGTGGATGGGGAGCTCAGCCCACTTCGGCCCGTCGAGACTGAAGAAGTGGGGAATTCAACAAAGATCACCAAAGAAATGTTCTGAGTTGCCTACTTTCATATGTTCATCCCTGCATCAACTGAGGTTTTTATTTTATCTTCTTGATTTTTCTCTTCTTTCTACAGCCCCACCAAAATACCCCTTGCTATCAACCTAAAAGTCACTAGTACCCTCAATAGAGGCATCCGAATTTCCCAACTAGCCCAACAGGCCCAGCACACTATATTCATCAATTTGATGGATGGTGTCGTTGGAGGCAGTCCTAACTTCGCCCAAGTCAACCTCCCTTCTTTGGAGACATGCATTCCATTGAACGAGTGGTTTTGGATTCAGTGTATTTACTCTTTATCTCAAGTCATCATTCGCATATCTTTGAAAAGTCAAAGTTAAAAAAGGGAGAAAATAAATATACAAAGACACCCTCACTAGCTAACACACATGAAAACACGGTGTTTGCCATCTACCTCCATTCTAACCCTTTGGCAGTCCGTACAGTGCGTCGGGCCAATACTTCCGCCATCTTTTCCCTCACACCCTCTTTGTTGCCCCATTTAGCAACAAATGCTTCAGTCGTCTGCTTCTGGGTCTCCGGGCTGCTATCACGCACAAACTTCTCGATCTCCATCTCACTGGGGAGGCCGTAGTGCGCATGTGGGTAGGACTCGTAGTCACCCTGGCTCAAGAGCGGCATCCGGGACTCGCCCTCCGGGATGCGGAAGAATTCATCGATCTGCTCGCCTGTAACCTCAGCGAGAGTGGCAGGTTGCCACGATGCCTGGCGTGCGGGTTTTGACATAAGGCGGGCCTTAACACCTTCAACAAAGTCTGGATGGCGCATGAACCGGGCGGCAATCTGGTGCTCGCGTTGGAATGTCTCAGATATAGACCACTTCTGGCCAAGACGCAGCTGGCGCAGGGTCACCTTGAGCGAGGTGGGGGAGCGAATTGAGAGGGTATCGAGTGTCTTCTGTGCCCATTCCTTCTGCTCAGTCTCCTTCTCCAACGCCTGGAAGATCTCTTCCACGGTATCGTATCCGAAACACCGGTCGATCGCCCTTCGCAGGCTACCAGCCAAATGGATGGGCTCTTCCTGCAGGGAAGGGAGGCCGGTCGAAAACTCAGCCATTGTGCGGTTGACAAGATCCAGGCGTTCTGGAAGAGTCGCATGGTCGCGGAATACGAGTTCCGAGAGGCGAGTGGTGAGGCTGCCTAGGGCACTGGAGTGGAAATAGTGTGTAGCGATACCGGCGTAGAGAGCCTGGACACCAGCCAAACGCTCTGATGTCAAGGCAAGGTAAGTTCCGACCTGTCCGTCAAGACGGGGGAGGAAAAAAGAACCGCCTACGTCAGGGAAGAAACCGATTGTTGTCTCTGGCATGGCAAATACGGTACGCTCGGTAGCAATCCGGAAGGGCGCATGGACGCTGAGACCAACGCCTCCGCCCATGGTAATTCCGTCCATCACAGAAATGAAGGGCTTTGGGTAGGTCGCGATAACATGGTCGAGTTGGTATTCCAATCCGAAAAAATCCGTTGAATTCTGTTGTCCCTCTGCTCCTTGCTCGTTCTGGAGAGCCAACGCGGCAACATCACCGCCGGCGCAGAGAGCCTTAGGGCCAGCACCGGAGAGCATCACCACGTTCGCTAGTTGTGATTTTTCATATTCCTATATTCATAGAAAAGTAGAAAGCTTTAGCAAGATTCATACGCCGGCCAATGGACCTGTCGTACCAATCCCGGAGGGAGGGGGGGGGGTTGTTTGTTGCTGACCTTCAATCGAGGGAGGATTTTTCGGGCCATAGAGCCATTCAAAGAATTGAGCTTCTTAGGACGGTTCAGCTCTACCAATCGCACTCCGTATAGAGAATTAAAGAGGACATCATCGGGTTCGTCTCCGGGAAGCTCTTTGGGGAGCTGTGGCTCTAAAGAGGTGGACATCTAACCCACCCCATTGTTAGCCATCATAGCGACGAAAAAAGCTGGAAAAGAACAGAGAGTAGGTAGGGGAGCCGAATTATAATTACCCGAGAAGTCGCCGTAAAAGCTGGGTTGGTCACCTTAGCGCGAAGAGGCATGGTGGTGACTGGTGAAATCCGCGAGATCCAGCTCGACGGCGTTGGAAACCGGTATGAACTGTGTCGTAGTAACATGAGGCAGACTCACAGTCTGTAATGAGGGGGGAAAGAGAAGAAGAGAAGGATGAAGAAGGAGCGGACCGAGAAACAATAAGTACTGGGACTGGTCTGGTTTGGGGTAGTTAATAATGATAATCACGAAAGGGTTTGGTTCGATCCTCACGAGTTGGAGGATTTTCGTTTGACCTCGGAAGTTTTTTTCCATCTTCCAGCCGGCGGATGACTGCGACGGGGATCACGCCCAACACATCACACAGCTCCAAAACCACCCACGAACAGATCTCCAGCGTTCAAAATTTTTTAGTTAGTGATAATTTAGTGGGCCATTAAGAGCTTGAGATAAAATTCGGGATAAATTTGAGCAAGATCCGGAGTTGGAGGGATATTCTTGAGCCTCATGTAAAACGTAACCCTATGGCACCTGTGGAAGAAAGGAATCGGATCGTATGTCTGTCAAAAATACAATTCATACAGATAATTTCGAAAATATAGATCTATTGTACTCCGTACACTCATCCCAATCAAACCAAGTGGATAAAAACAAAGAAACAAGCAAGACAGTACCCCAAATTCACTTTCATCTAGTTCAATACAAAGCCTTGGCCGGCTGCTTCTTCAGATCCCGCGAATGTTGAGCCAGAATGCGGTCCAAAGCCGTCTTCTCTACAATCAATCGCCCAGTCTCTAACAGATCTTTCACATCCACATCCCGACGGTCCAGGATTTTTGCATGCTCTCCGACTTCCCGCACTGTCGAGAATAGTTCTTTGTGTGGTTGGTCTGTAATCAGGGTTGACCGGCCAAATTCCCGTCCCCAACGGTTCACCTTAAAGATCTGCTGGATCAAGTGGGGAGTTGCGTCGTCCGGGATACCAATTTCGTTGTCAATGAGAATCAACTGTCCTCGTCGGTAGCGATAACTGAGGGCAATACGCCAGGCTTGATCATAAATCTTCTGCGGGAGCGCCGAAGAGAAGTCGCGAGGATGAGGTCCAAACGCAACACCACCTCCCTTGCGAATTGGCGATTTCTTATCACCTGCACGTGCCTTTCCGGTTCCCTTCTGAGCATGCAGCTTCCGGCCACTTCCATGTACATCGTCCCTCCATTTAGTGCTTGCTGTACCCTGCCGGGTCATATCTCCCTCGTACACAACGGCTCGGTGTAAAATATCTTTCCGTAAGGGCATCAAGAGGTGATTTCTAGGGTATTCCACGAAGCGGATGGGCTCCATCGAAGGGAATGAGTAGGTGGTTGTAAGGACTGGCTCGGGATTCCACATTGATTGTGGCGCTTCTCGAGTGAGATGTTCGGCGCTGGGCGTCTCTGTGCTCATCGATCGTGACAACGGCTTTGCGAGACATCGCTGCTACATTGAACATCAGTATTTGTCGCCTGGATTCGCCCTCGAATTACAGGTTGGAAATAAGGGGAAAGGACAAAAGAGTCTTAAGCCATACCGTCGTGGCTTCAACCCCAGAGAAGAGCCCCCTTGAGGTGCGGGAGAGCCCTAGGAGCGTGCCAAAAGCACCCCCTCCAGCCATTGCGAGATATATTAAAAGGAAAAAGAACTTGGGATCAAGTTATTCCACCACAATTGATGTGATGAATGTGATGGAGGCCAACCAAAAGTTTGGGCGAGGCGGTGATTTGGCACTAGTGGAGGGAGTCTTGGCCAAGAAAAACGAACCAGGAAAAAAAAGTTGCCGGCGTCGAGATCCTCTCAGGCCTGCCGCACCACCAAAGCAATCAACATCCCCAATTGACCGCGCCCTTTCCCACCATACCCCTACTCCAGACCGTACCTCTTTTCCAAGGACACAATGGCCCATTGTGAGAGGGTATCTAGACCCCTCCTCCAATGTCTGCAGAAGTTTCCCTTGCGAGGTCCGCCTGCCGCCCAATTATCTTCATCTTCGACCAGAGCCTTCCAAACCACCGCTCTTGCCCATGAGGAGGTTCAAACGGAAACCAAGAGCCAACCTTTCTATAAAGCTCCTAACCCAGAGCTTGTATCAAGTCCTCGCTTAGAACGGAGATTGCTGCGACAGGGTATCGCTCCCGTGGGATCTCGTCGACGTCGTGCCGCATTGCAAAGTTCGCCCAATGTGCCGTTCGAACAACTACCCTATCAATGTTTCCAAGAAGCGCGTAAAGTGCTACTTGTGGATAGAGAAGAGAAATTGATGGAAATTACAGCGGTCCGTGAGAAGATCTCAAGGATCCAAGCGACTCCAGTGGAAGAAGCGGGAGGAGAGCAGGCTACCAAATCACGGCTACAGGCGCTGGAACTCCATCTCGAGAAGCTTAAGATACTCGCAGATATCAATGATCCTCTGGTGAAGAAGAAATTCGAAGATGGGCTAGGTGAGATCATCTTAGCCCTTATTCTTGCTTCAATTTCGTATCAATCGCTAACACAGGGAAATGCGTGCAGGGGACATGAGCAAACCCATCTACCGATACCTCGCTGATCGGAAATGGAGGGAATACCGACGCAAGATCCTCGTCCAACGTATCACACAGATGAAAGTCATCCCTGATGTTCTCCCCCACTGCGACCCCGAGGTGGACACAAAGCTCTACTTTGGCCGACAAGCGGTTCAACCTGGAGAATTCGTCCAGGCCCAGGACAGTACGACGGCCCCCAAGCTGGATGTACAGCTTTTCGAAGGGGGAGAGAAGCTCGTTACCATTGCCGTTGTAGATTCCGACGTCCCTAACATTGAATCTGATAGCTTCGATTATAAGATGCACTACCTGGCGGTCAATATCCCGATTTCAGCCACCAACGGCAAGATTGACCTCTCCAAACTTTCCAGGGAGTCGCAGGTGGTCATGCCATGGCTACCCCCCGTCGCCCAAAAGGGTAGTCCTTACCACCGGTTGTCGGTCTTCATCCTAGAGCAGAAGGAGTCGCAATCCCTAGACTTCGCCGCCATCAAGGCCCGTGAGACTGATCGCGATAATACGCTCCTTCGCACACTGCAGGCGCGTTACCATTTGAAACCCATTGGAGCACACTTGTTCCGAACCCAATGGGACGCAACAACCCTGGATGTCATGAAGCAGATTGGCTTCCCCGAGGCCGATATGGAGCTCCGCCGCAAGAGATCCGAGGCTCTTCCGTATAAGAGGAGGAACCCTTCCACATTCAGGTGATTCGGTCTCTCAAGTCATATTATAACCATTGTCACCCTTCGTTTTCGCGCCCTATCCTATTTGGTTTTTTTTCCCCTTCTCCCTTATTTTTCTAGATATGTAGTGTACAACCAATATGTATGAATATGCACAAATTTCCTTCCAACTCCAAAACTCCACTCCTAGCCCATGCGTAAAGATACAGAAATGAAATATAAAGGTAACATGATCACTCCTCGATCTCCTCCGCCACCCGGAGCGTGTTTTTCGTCCACTCTATCTTCTCCGGCGGCCATACTCTCGCAATAATCTTCCCATTAATCAAACCCATCGGAATCGGCCCATAGTTCCTCGAATCTCTCGACCACGGTAAGTTATCCCCACCCAGATATACATGGCCTTCAGGTACCTAACCCCCGCCCCCAACCGCTCATTAGCCCCCATGTTCAACCTCCCCTCACAAAATCACAAGGGCAAATATTTCAAGATGTGAGGAAAACAAACCTGGATCATCTCCTGGCCTTTCCCAACCTCCGTACTAAACGGCAAATCCCGACAGACGAAATCCCCCGGCATCCCCAAAACCCGCTTTGCACCATGCACACCCAGAAAAGTCGGATGGTAGAAACGTACCACGTCCCCGACCTCAATACCCCGTCCGTGTCGATGCACTCGAGAGATAAGGAGGTAGTCGCCTCGAGGGTTAAAGGTCGGGTACATGGACGGGCCCTCGCTGAGTTGGACGGTGATCAGGTGCTCCCAGACGAATGTACAAGCGCAGAATACGCCCAAACCGTCGAGGGTGAGGCGGAAAAGGGCGCCCGCTGTGGTTCGTCTTAGCACTTGACGGAATAGCCGCTCCATGGGTGTATGCGCATTATTGGAGAGGTTCCAGTTTGTAGTGGTGCTTGTTGTATTAGGAAATGGAGCAGCTCTCAGAAGGTCCTTGGGTGGGGACATATCACGTGCTTCATTTCCGAAGTTTAAAAAGCTGAACTTTTTTTCCCCTTCCATCTTTGCCTCTTCTTTCTTCCCCATTTATCAAACAGCCCTCCTCATTAGCACAACACGATAATGCCCCCATTTTGCCGACCTTTTTGGGACGGATGCAGATGGAATCCAATTGCTTGATGTGGCAATGATGTGGATTTGATTTTGATTTTTTTTCGTTCCTCATAGCACCGTCCTTGGTTTTCTCTTGTCGTCACTTCCAGCACCGTAGCCTTTCTTGTTACCATCGCTTCTAATTTAGCTAGAGCTCACCGTTGCCGAAATAAACAACCAGAGCGTGTGAGTGTGGACAAAGAAGCAAGATGAATTTCACCCTCACCACATGGTGAGGAATCCCTGAACGATAGCCCGGCTTGGACCCCATTTAACTATGGGAATGGGAGGCTGGGTGGTAACGATGGGAAACATATAGTGCCCAATATATAAAATTTCAATTGAATATTTTCTGAATTGATAAAATCCTTGCAATGTGGCCCATTCTAGGCACGCATACTAAAGTGCTGGGCCAGGATGATATCCAAACAATTTAAATCGCTTCAGAAGGTGTCAATTACATGGCATTCTTCATCTCCCGCAACACCGCCATAACCTCAACTGGATCTGTCTTGCCTGTTTTCTTCTGTATTTCAGGGTCCTAAAATGAGAAATTAATAGTTAACAGCTGCTCAGAGCACCTCCAGAAAAAACGTCACGTACATTGACCCGCATAAAAACATTGTGGAGCTGCGAACGTGTTAGCGACCTGTCTCTGGGGGCAGCGGGTGGCACATACCTTCTCATCACCGATGGTGAATTTACCCTGGGTTTGCTTATTCTGCTCAGCAAACGCCTCAAGTTTTTTAATCGGCTCAGACTGAGATACGGCGAGGCAGAACTTCACATTTGCCTTGGTGTACTCATGTCCAGGCTTGATAGCCATCAGTTTCATCCACCCAGTATCCGCGACAGTTCAGTAAGATTGACATACATAGACTTTTGTGTCATCCGGAAGAGAAGCAAGAGTCTCGTTCAAAGCCTTGTGCATCTCCGGAGCGGTTCCTTCGAAAAATCGACCACAGCCTAGTGAAATACCTCAGCCCACTTGAAGGAAAATCATAATGACCACGACGAAGACCTACCGCCTATGAAGAGTGTGTCACCGGTGAATACGACCTTGTCATCACCATCCTGCATAAAATAGCAGATGCTATCTTGTGTATGGCAAGGGGTATGAAGCGCTGTGACTGAGATACGCTCGCCAACTTTGAAGACTTCACCATGGGCGGGAGTCTTAGTAACAGATTGGCAGTTTTTGCCCCCGATGATGGGAACATCGAAAGATTTGAGCTAGTCGCGTCAGCTCCTTTCTTTTTTGCTCCCCTTTACCACCCGGTTTCGGTTTTCAAAGACTCACAACTTCGTCGTTGCCCCCAGCGTGGTCCCAGTGGCTATGAAGGATCAGCAGTGTTTTTTTTTTTCGCAATTCCTCTAGTTAATGGGGGAGGAAATATAGATCATACTGGTGAGTATTCACAATAGTCGTGAGATTAATCTTCCCTGCCTTGGTTTGAGCTTCGAGCTCAGGGAGCACTCTAAGAACCAGGATCAGCGGGCGCCTTGATTAGGCCTAAAGAATGAATCGATATTATCCCGAAGACATACTCTGGTGGATTAGCTGGGTCGATGATTACCGACTGCTTGGTCGGCTCATCCGTTACCAGGTAGGCATAATTGTTGCCCTTCCCGGTCCCTATGGTAGATGGTATACTATTGGTTAGCAAGCTAAAACATGATTTCAAGCTCCAAAGTTTCTTGTCACCAACACATAGGGATGGAGTGGATATGCATGGCTCTCCGTTGTCGTGCTGATAATCTCACAGGGCGGGTAGCAATATATGATCGGATAACTCTTGTGAAGCTCATGAAGGATGGGATCGTGAGCAATGCGGGGATTATTAAAAGGAAGTGTTAACGAGTACGAGCAAGATAGTTACTAATAAAATGTCAGAGGATTGAGTTAATCCCAAAATGGGGATTACCTCATAGGTTCAAGGTTGGTGAGAGAAGTCACTAACTACGTATTGCACTAGCCACACCTGGCGGACACTATGCCGAACTCGGACAGGCACAGGGTAATCTATTGTTTTTTTTATTTATTTTTTGTAACTGTTGTCAAGGACTAACGACTCGGACTCAGTGTTTAGATAAAACGACCAATATGGATTGGACTGAATATATGGTATTAGTATGCTAAGTCCCTTCGTGATTTATTAAACTACGCCCAACGGCCGGCTATCCCAAGTATCCGCTGTGTCCCATCCATATGTATCCAACACCTTCATGTCATCATCTAAATCCCCTGTCTGACGACCAGTTTTTCCCGATAATGGTATTTTTGTACCATTGTAATTTCTAGGGAGCCTATCACCCTCCTTCCCTAAACGCCCCAGGAGGAGAGCTGTCCAATGATTCGAACACCCCTCGCAAACCGCACGAAGATAGGAATGCGACAGCAACCGCCCTCGTGAACCCCACTGCGGCGATGTAAGAATATGGTCCAGCCATATATAAACACCTTCCCGAACAGGATCATCCTTCGCATCTTGTGGGCCTGTAAATGCCAACATATCTGCCATCTCCTCCGTCAAAGCAGCTAGGAAAGGAGGGTATCTCTCTGTCATCAGCTGCAAAAGCGGGTCCCATACAGTAATGGCGTCTGTCAAAGAATCGCCCAGCCTACATGTGGGTTAGCTTTTCTTTGTTTTCGGGGGAACCCAAACCCCTAATTCGTGTAGCAAAGAATATTTTCCAAACTCACCTCCGTCCTGCCGGAACCAAGTACGCTTCTTGGATCATAATCTGCGACACCGCCACGGGGGCTATCTGATGCGACTTGCAGATGGATATCAACTTGGTGGCTACAGTAGACATCGGCTGCCGTTGTACCTTCCTCTTCTTCCTCGGTGCGCCTGCCACCTCGGCCTCATTTGTGACTAACTCAAAAAAACGTCTAGCCGACACCTTTATAACCTCAGTGTGGTCCTCATTGCCGTCGCGCAGGGCTTCAGACCCAGCCTCTCCGAGGGAAGGCAGACCAGCCTCATGGTCTGTTTTAGCCCAGTAAAAGTCCCAGAGCCACTCTAGGGAACGCTGTGTGGAACTCCGCAAGACTGTCAACGATGGCAATTCGCGGTGAGTTGCCTCATGTCGCAGTTCAACAAAAGAGGCCGGAAGTCCCAGATCAAGGGCCCGTTGGAACATAGTCCTACGTTGGCCACCCAGTTTAGAATCGACAAGGCCAGTCACAAATCTATTAGGGAAAAATCAGACAAGATGGAATAGAAAAAACCAAAAGAGGGTAAGGAAAAACAGACCGACAAAATGCGGCGGAATACGTAGCTCTGATAGAGAATGTGGAGTTTTTTTGGGCGTCATCATGAAGAATTGCATCTGTTAATAGGGCCGTAGCATCAACCGGATGAGGCAGACTACCTCGCAATTTCCAAGCTCCAACCTTTCGAGTCAACCGGTTAGTACCAGAAACGTAGAGAAAGGATTCAGGATACAGTCGCATACAGTCGCGCAGGCTCTAGAACGCATATCCGGACCGTCATAGGTCAGGGAAGGGTAAAATTGATCCCGCACAGCAATAAATTCGGAATGCTCCTTCCACGGCGTAAAAACCACCTTTGCCATTTTAATTTCAAGTATCTCCTATATCAGAAATGAGAGGCGAATGCTAAGCCCCAGAAATAGTTCGGTATCCATAGTTGAGGGATGAAAGTGAATTTTATTCACGGTTAATAGTTGTTCCGTCCGAGTTGGTACGTCAAAGCTTCCAATCGGAACTATTCTCCGTCTGCTTCTCCACTCTCAGCCAAGCGTTACTTGAGTCCTGAACAACCAACCACTAGCCCACAACTCCAGATGGAATATGGATTTATACAAATAATTTTGTTACTTCAATATATCTATAATACATTTGCTTTGGAAACAATCATATCTCCTTACACATAGCCACTCCTGGGTATCCTCTCATGTATGCTAATAATCTCCCAACTCGAAAAAAAAAGAGTAAGCCATAAACTCCACGCTATGCAATGGGAAAAGAGCAATAACAAAAAAAAAAGAAACTGGAAGCAAGATTGAAATATTTAAGGGCTGCTTAAATCCATCCATATCCGTAACTCATGCAGGTTGTACCCCCTACACTCAAAGATTGCCGAGGTTCAAGTGCAGTGCGCTGGTCGAGGTCATCTTCGAAGAAGAATGACTTTTGCAACATGCTTCCAGCAGACTTAGTTGCTTGTGCATAAGATTCATAATTCGAGGGCTGCAGTTCATGATGGTTGTTGGTCCGGTTATCCTTCTCCTCAGGTTGTTCGTCCCCTTCAGCATCATTATCATCTGCCTCGTTATCAGATGATGGCGTAAATGTTTCCTCTAATTTAAGTCCCTTGCGAGATAGTCCGCCAAATGAACTTTCCATGAAACTCTCGGGGTGGTTATAGAGACCCATTCCAACAAGTTCATCCTCAGTATTTCGATCGCCAAAAGTGGGCTGCGGGTTCAAAGGATCCCCGAAGTGCTGGATGGGAAGAAAATCCGGTGTAGCAGGCTCGCTCCAATGTCCGGGAGACGATACGGATACGCTTTCATAAGTTGAATCCGCAACACCAATAGATGGAATGCTTTGGTTCATTGCCATCATATCAAATGGCCAGTTATCAGAGACAGGCTGGGATAAAGCAGGCAGCCCGGAAGGATGGTCGTCCCAAGAAACAGCGTCTAGTCGATTACCACTCCCGCGGACAAAAGACGACTCCTGCGCCGGTACCTGATCTGGCAGGCCGTTAAGGGAGAAACTGTGGTTTGAATTTTGAAGTTCCGTCTGAGGAAATGGGTGCAGCATGTTGCCGTCGCCAGCATTGGGCGCTGTTTGCAAAGACTGGGAGCAGGGAAGGATGGTAGGAAAGTCGTTGGAGGTCGTGAATGGAGGATAATATTGGGGAGCTAAATACTCCGTTGTTTCCATTGATACCGGATGCCAGCTAATTGGCCGGGATCGTCTTGAGCTTTGGATAGCAGATGCCAAAAGAGCAGTATTCAAACAAGTATGATAGCCCTGGTTAGGAAGAAGCTGATTGATAGGCGAACTATGAAACATAGTTGTTGTCCTTCGTCTGCCAGCAGAGGATGGACTGTTACCAGCGCTGCGTGGTTTTGTCACTCGACCAGTATGCCTTGGTCTGGGAAAAGCACACATCAAACCACGAAAAGCTGATGGCTGTTGGATACACGGTTGATTTTGCCGTATCGAATGGGAGGCCCCGAAAGAGGCCTGGGACGGGTAACAGTCGGCCATGGAGCATAAATAATGATTGTGAAAAGCAGAGAGAAGGAGACTATGAAGTCCACCAGGCTGGAGTAAGATAATAATTAGTTAGGGCTGGAAGAAACAAGGAAAGCGTGAGCATACATAGGCAGACGTTCATCAAGAGAGAAAGAAGGCCAAACCCGGTGTAGTGGGAAGGATGGAGAAGGTGCCTAGGTAGTATATATGGAATCTCAAATGCGGGTCGGGTACATGGATGACTGCAGCGATATGCAAAGGATCTCGGGCTAAGGCTGGAATTCCAGGTCTTATCACTCAAAGATGACACAAGGTAGGGTCACCAGGCGAAGCACTGAGGCAAGGCAAGGTACGAGAATACCAGTACCATTTGAACTTGTACGTCCAACAGGAGAAAGTTCAGTTCCCACTCCTAGTAAGGTGACTGGGCCAGATCGTCAAAGGAGAATTTAAAAAGACGATGCTCAGTGCTCCAAAAGCTCGGCAGAAATTAAAATTGGATAAGATAAAATTAATACAAAATAAAATAAAATAAACTCAACTAATAATAATGATTTAAAGAAAACCGAAAAAAGGGCAAGACACGGAGGTGTGTGGAACGTACGGTTGGCTGTCCATGAGCATTTCTTGATCTACCATCCGCCCCAGCTCAGCCCACGATCCCATTACTGTAAATGATCAAAGTCTATGACTGGGCACATGTTGGGACACGACGTTAACACAACGAAACGAGACTAGTGGTGGAAATCGAACAAGGCGATGGACGACTCGGGAAAGAAGGAGCGAAGGAAGGAACGGAGGGTTAAAAAAAAAAGAAAAGAAAAAAGGGAAAGTGATGATTCAGATGAAGGCCATGCCACACGGCAGTACTCCACTCTTGGATTCGGAGAGGCACCTGGGCAGTGGCAGACACCTGGGCCCCTGGGCTTCATGAAGACCCGTAATAATGGAGAGTGGTGAAAGGGTGGCTCAAGTGGAGGAGAAGGAATAATGTTCATGGTGGGGATGATCAGACCCAGTGGCAGCTGGAGTGAATGGACTCCTGCAAAGTCCACCTTCAACTCCACACTGTCCAGCGTCCACAAAAGGGTGAGTTGAGAGGATTGCATGTTGATTGGGTGGAAATCTTCAAAGGAGGGGGAAAAAATAATAAATAAAAAAGGATGGAATTTTTAGTTTGGGACATGCCGAAACTAACACTAAACTTCCACTGCAGAAAGGCCTGTGTGAGCCCCAAGTCTGAGAAACAGGAGCCCTGCTTGTATTTACCTCAAGCCGCTGGACAGGCTTACGTATCACACCGTATCAAATACTCAACTTCTTGACTCCTTTGACGCTCGTGGGTGCTGTGATCTGTTACACGGTGGCTGAAGGGGCAAGCAGAACTTATCCAGGCTCAAACTCCAGATGTAGTAAGGTGGTCTTCAATATTTGCGTCTAAACTTGGGTTCCATGTCTTTTAGTAAGACTTGACAGACCCGGGCCGACAACGACTGCTCCTCTATGGGTAGGGAGGACCAACTTCTGAATCTTGGACTTTTACTCTTGTACTTTGTACCTTGCAATACCCATGATCTGCCTGTGATCGCCGACGTTGCCGCCTTCACTGCTCAATAATACTACGGAGTACGAGTAGTTTCTGCTTTCGTTGGCCTCCTTCCTTTTTCCTTCTTCTTTTACTCCTAATTTAATTGTTACGTATTATTCCATACGCACCTTCCACCCCCCAGCCCCTCCTCATCAAGCTCCTTCAGGTCTTGTCCCCACAAGTTCACCGTTTCCAACCCGTCACAACCCGTTACGCAAGGGTTACAATAATGCGAGGATTCCCAGCTTGGGGATACCTATTTTCAATCCAGGTTTAGATTCCAGGACTCCGTGCTCAGCAATGAGACACATACTCTCTCAAATGTACAGGCCAAAACAATGTAACTCCGACGGGGCTCTTTCCCTTAATTTAGGATTGGACAAGGACAACAAAACTCCATCGGCCATGAACAGGGATAGACAAGGTAACCCGCTCCTCGCCCATTCCGGGTCACCTTTCGGTTTCATTGCCGGGCGCATCGCCAGTGCAGATGTTAGGGTTGATTCCTTTCATTCATACTTTTTCTTCTTCATACTTTTTCTTCCCGCCCAACCAAAGGGCTCGGACTCAAGAGAGCTTGATCAAATATTGTTAGTTTCATGGTTTTTCATGTTGTTCTAGTTGAGCCAGTCGACAAAGTTGGCTTTAATCAAAATTAATCATGAGCCTGTGATTACTCATCGTCATCACACTCTGAAAAGTCAGTTGGTTGGTTAGCACAAAATGATGTGATCATAGCCCACTTTTGGTATTTCTCCCAGGGCCTTGCCAGTTGCGCCAGTTGCCACGATACCGGGTCTGGCAGGAACCACCACTAGTGTCTCTCTCTCAACACTTGACTCGCGGATGGTGTTGTGGAATAATCAAATGGGGTGTGAGCACTGAGGTGTGATTCTTAATTTGTTTCTTGCATCAATTCGGTCGGGCCACCTCGCCTAAGCCACTTCTAGAGCACCCACTTCCTCATCTTTCGGTCGACTTTATGACACTCGGCGCGAACTGGGGCCAAATAATCACAAAACCAGGAGGAATAATGATAAAGAGCACCAATACTCCTTCCTTCCAATCCTCCTCCCAATATCGCCTCTTCCGCGGTGGGACAAAAAGAATAATAAACGGAAACTTCGGCTATGATACAATTTCTCTCTCCCCATCTTGAGTTTGAAACCGAAGTTGGTTGGAGTCAACCTCACCCAAGAAATTAAGAACCCAAAATTCGCTCAAAAACCCATGCAAAGTGGGGGGTGGGCATTTTGATGGAGCGCGCTTACAGCCAGCCGACAGGCCTCCAAAGTAAGGTACTGTTATCATTTATGGTATCCATATCTTGATCAGCCCTCAATTTCTTCGTCTCTCTTTTCCTTTCTTTTATTTTTTCCCCTTCTACCCATGAAGTAATGGGGCGCCAATAACTAAATTATGACAAGTCCGACTGCATCAAAGAGGTGCTCTCTAGTTTGAGTCCTTACGCCCAAGAGAATAGTGCTTGAAGATCAATACTCTTTAACCTCGAAAGACTCCTTCTCCCGTCAGCAGGAATATAATGTCTGTACTCCGTATCTGCAAGTCTTATGTGATGGGCAAAGAACCCGGGCCACATTTAGAATGAGCGAATTCCAGAAACCAGGGGTCTCTTTTTAGTTCCCTTGAGTTCTGACCAAAGTGGGAGAACCTTGTTCATCAAACAAGAGCAATAATAATACCTACAGAATATAATAAGATAGTCTCGCCTCGACTGCCTTCTTGGGTACCTGAGGGAGCGAATGAACCAACTTATTCCTCCATCATACATACCATGCCGGCTTTAACCTGGAATTGGTCTTCAAGCAAAAACCGCCTGTGCATCGCACTCCAAATGGTAAAGAATGAAAAAAAAAATTTGTAATACCTAAGTCGTGTCATATTCTTTCTCGCATCCGACCAAAAAAATAATGGGATATCTGAGAGTCAAGTAAGTATCGCAAAAAGTTAAATCAATAAGTAACACTAGTAACGGCGGCTGGTGTTTCTTCACCAGAAGAAAAAATACAAGAGGATCCCCAGTTTTTTGTCCTCAGCCAGGCAGGGCATGTGGTTCTCCGAGTTATTTCCCCTCGTCTCAACGGGTGGTACTCCAAGCCAAGAGAGAGCGCCAGAGCCGACCAACGGATGATTAAAAACGAAATGAAGAAGAAAATAACTTAAATAAAATAATAAATTAGTCGTCCAGTTCCATGCGACCATGACACGATGGAATCGACATCATCGAATCGACAAATCGGACAATTGAGATCATCGCCGGTTGTCCTACAAATCAGATGCCGGAGATTACAGGAAGAGAACCAGAACCGCCGGGAACGCATGTGCGGGCCCGCCACACCGCAGGAAACTAGAAAGGAAAAGAACAAAATTCCAGAAGGTCAGGGGTCGAGTCAGAGACCAGACGCCAAATTGACTGAGGGGAGAAAAAAAAGGACAAAAGAGGGATAAAGTGGGTCTCCCTTTCTATCTCCCGAGATACGGAAGGTTGAACAAGGGAATCAGGGAGCCTTTTACCAGGGAGGAGGTAAGTCGGGTGAGCTAACTTCGGACCACACATACCATTGGTAATTGGGCTTCCAAGTGGAGTAGGCTTCCTCACTTCCCAGTTGCTCGCGGACGGAACCTTTAACTCAGCCAGCTCACTGGCGCCCAGTCATCCGTCAGCTGGAACCCTCTCCTTCAGTAAGTGTGGTGCACTTCCTCGTTTTTCTGAAGTGTGCTGACACCATCTCCCTAGCCTTCCGCCGATCATTCCCAACGCAGAGTTCATGGTTCCGTTTGCATACGAGACAACAAAGTTCCTCGTCAGCACAAGGGTCGAAGAGAAAACAAAAGAAAAGTGTCTTCGGGGTTTAGGAAGATGTGTGTGTGACAGTCAA
Source organism: Aspergillus diversus (assembly GCA_027569885.1). Taxonomy (NCBI): domain Eukaryota; kingdom Fungi; phylum Ascomycota; class Eurotiomycetes; order Eurotiales; family Aspergillaceae; genus Aspergillus; species Aspergillus diversus. Next base: position 141,264 of record JAPDKZ010000018.1, read on the forward strand.
TCAGCCCGTCAATCAGCCCTGGCGTTGACTATCAGAACCAGGCACTGATATCCACCATGGCGGGGAAGCGTTAGAATACTATAAAAATACCTGCTACCAATAACGTTGTCTCCAACCCAACCGTATCAAGACCTCACCGCTGTCACAGGCAAACAAGCGTGACGCTTGCAACCTCCAAAAGTTGGTCAATAGGTTGTCATTCGTCGCGGTTTTCTGATCATCATTCTCTTCTTGAGATGACTTGATTGGTAGACGGGTGGCTATGAAGCACCAAAACCAGCTTTTCTTTCTCCAACCAACACCATGTAAGTGACGCATTGATGTTTGACCATTTCTAAAGAGTAAATTGAGACGAAGTATCATTAATATCCAAACATAAATATAACCTAAATTTACAATCTTATTAGGGAGGAAGAGATGCTGAAGATAGGAGTTACAACCTGCCTTGGGTGGCCCAAGTCAGAAACTAGGCTCGCATTGAAATGGGGTCGCACCACCCAAGACACACCGGACTAATTTCGGAGTTGTCTTTTCATCATGTATCCCCTTGAGGCCAGGACTCATGATAATTCTTGTTTCCTTTTCCCCATTTCTTCCATTGGAAAAATGTCATCCATTTTTTGTCTCTTGATTTTGCTTCTGCCTGCCTCGATTACTTTGATGTTTATCAAACCATGCTTAGGCCCGAGCGTCCGAAGAAAAGCCAAATAAAAAAATAAAAAAGGAAAAATTAAAAAAAAATTTGCGCTAATCAATTTGGCTTACCTTAGTGGCATGTCAACAGTCCCTCCTTTGGGCTCCATTCTCATTATGTATTATTGATTGATTGATGGAAGGAAGCTAAGCTGAATTCGATATGCCCCATTGGCCTTTAAGAATAACAAACAATCACATGCGGTTTGTTCAATATCCCGGCATGGATAAGATCTTATTTCGAGACATAGAAAGGTATTCAAGCGTCGATTTTACTTTTTTTCTTAGACCTGGTTATGTGGGGAAAAAAAAGGCAAGGAGGGGAATATTACAAAGAGAACACGCACCCCTTCCACAGAAAAATACATCTTGGCGGTTAAACTCTTCGGTGGTCCAAGGTGGATGTGACACGGCATGCCTCGTTTTTGCCGCTCTCTTAGTTAGATACCACCCGCAGGAGCCCTGCCTTATAGACTTGACCCCTGTCTTTCATTTATTTGATTTTTTTTTTTCCTTGATGATTGTTATTGTCATTAGGACCCACTCCGAACGAAAGCCTAGCGACTCAACGAGTAAGAAACTAAGAACCGTGTGCCATGGCGACGCCACAAACGTCTGAGCTCCTCGTTAAACAAGCAGATCGAGGCACAGTCGACTCTCATTGAATAGTGCCAGTCTCGTCATCAAAAGCCATTATTATTCTTCTCCTCCTTCCATCTCAGACATCCGGAAGGACAGATCCTTCCATGGACGGGCACAACTTCCGGATTATATTACCTATACAGTGGGTACGACGAGGTCATCCAGTTGATGGGATTAATTCTGAAATCCCCCCCCCCCAAAAAGGGGGGAAATCCCATTCAAAGGTTGAACATCATGATCATCGTCATCATCAAAAAGGGCTTCAACAGGTGGCCATGAGTCAAATGGCATACATGCATGCATGCAGGTATCTTGCATACGAACCAATAATGTTAGGGTGATTGCTTCGAGCCAACAAGAATTTTCATGGGGGAGAGAGAGAAAATGCTGCCGAATCTCTGCATCCTGGCGGCTGGTCCTCCCGTCCAGGGATGATAAATGATGATAATAACGAGGGTGGGTAAGCCTCCAGGGCGGTTGAGTCAGATCTAAGAAAATTGTGCTTCGCTCTCCATAGGGTCGACCAAGATCATCATTATCATCATCAACAGGAGCAACTACTACTACCACTACTACATGCTTTAATGGAATCCGTTGTTGGATTGCTCAAGTTACAGAGAAACAAAGAATACTGTACCTACATGCAGATTGGACTCTGGTTCAAGTTCTTGCCTTACTGTTACAGAATGCGACCAGTGCCTTCCAGCCTGGAGAAGTCCTTGGGCATTCGTACCTCGGCTTTGCTCTTCAAACGACTCGAAAAGTCCTCCATAAGCTCGATCAAATACCGCTTATATGAAAAATATATTTATTTTTATTTTTTTGAAAGACTCAACGATATAGTGAGGTGGTTCGTAGACAGGCTAATATTAAACGGCAGGAACCACAAAAATAAGAGGCACAGAATACGAAGCTCTCGTATGGAGGCGGAGTCTTCTAGAGACTTCAGACTGGGAATAAAGTGCAAAAAGATATTACAGTACCTTACTGACAAGGATAAGAAAAATATCTCGGAGAACAGAGTCCCTCATTATCCATGAATAGCCGTCAGGCCAACTTCAGCACCATCAGGAAGACTGTGTCCGGTTGTGGCACTAGCAAGCATCCACCCCACCCATGCCAACAGGAGTTATGCAGGAGGAAGACAGAACAAAAAGTTGGGACCACATGACCTTGTTGGCTGAGGAGCATGGAGGGTTGATGATAGTGCAGCACGCTATGTACGGGGTACATCACCTCTCTTGGCATTTTCAGCTCACACAGTTGCACCTGGCTGCTTCACCCTGTGTGAGTGTGGAGTACATCCAAGGCCTAGTTCGAGCGAGGACAAAATTAGAGCAAGCGTTTGGAGGCAGCTTCCACTCGCAATAATAACTCACCAGTCTCAACCAGAGCATCTGCGCCGCTGGCGGGGAGAGACTTGCTTCCTTAGTGTGGGCATACACCGACACCAAAGGAAGCCACCAACATCAGAAGGCTTCAGGGCGTTTCACCCACCCCTGGAAAAGGAAATAGATAGTTATATGAGGGTCGTAAAGAGAAGGAGAAAAACGCAGGAACTTGGAATGATACCCTGTCAGTCTGACAAAGCGACCTGCCTGTTGCATTCATTCACCTTCCCGCGATGATCAGAAGGCCTCTCGCATGTTTTGTAAAACTCGCCTTGACATGTCATCCAAAAGATTGACTGTGATGGTGATTATCGCGTTAGAGTTCTGATTGACCCAGTCTGCAATGGTCGATTATCCAAGGTGAATGACACTAAATTCCTTATGGATTAAGTAGAGTCAATCCATGATGTTTAAGTTCCAAGTTCCACTCATGTATGACTCAATTTGGTAAGAACACCAAAAATCAAACAAGGGAGAGGGTAAATACCTAAAAAGAAAAATAACAAAGAAGAGGAGAGTCATGCAACAAAGAAGTAAAAGTGAAAAATAATAAATAAATCATAAAATATCCGATAATTGATGGCTAAGATCCAGCTGCATTGCCCATAGTAGATTTAAGTGGAGTATGAAGCCTGGAGGGCAAAGCGGAAGTTTGCCTTGAACTTGAAAAGGAAAACAAGAAGGTTCAAATTATTTTGCTTTTTTCTATGTCTTTACCACTAGCGTTTTGCCTTCCCAAGTCCAATGTGAGTCTGCGGACTTCCAGCACAAGAGGAAGCGTTGGAAAATTAGGTTCCATCTTTCCTTTTTTCTCCAGAGGGTCCTGCCTTTGCTCTTCGGCCTGCAGGGCAAATATTATCATTGATCCGCCGACTACGGAGTAGTATAGCCGCCAATAATGATTAAATGACCGTTTGGTGGGTCGGGACCAGTCGTGAGCCAGAAATCATACCAAAGCACTTCAATGGAGGTCCTGTTTCTTTTCCTTCCCACCCTTCCAGATGGGGTCGAGCGTCCGCGAGAAGGACCTCTACCTAAAATTATTAACTCAAGGTTTCATAACAGCCTGGAACCTTGAAGGCTTACGATTTTCTCTTCCCCGCCTTAAAAGGGTAGAGCTCAGTCGTCTGGTCGTCACGAGTGGGAGAAGGATGACGCCTAACCTGTGGCGAAGCTGGGCGTCCTGATCGCAAAACAAAACCATCAAGTCAATAATAAATGTTCAGAGACCCATATTATTGTTTCAAGAATCTAGAGCAAGAATGCAAAAATGGTAACCAAAAATGCCAATTTGTTCCGTTTCAAAGACTTGAGTATCTTGGAGTGTTGATACTACTAGGTTTTCCAGCGAATTTTTTTTTTTTACTCCATACGACTCCCCATTCTCCAGGGTATAACCGATGCAAGTTCCTCAATTGTGACAAGGGTCGAAGACTCAAGAGAGGCATTTATCACTTTCACTCGTCCCTCACTGGAAAGGTGGTCTGCAATAAAAATACCAGCTCATTATCATACTAATGGCTGCACAGTCGCATTGCACAATTAACATGGTCAAAACTAGTAGGCGGGGTCTCGCGGGGCGGCCGGTATTATTATCATTTGAGTGCTCGACTCTTCTTATTTGAGTTGGACGGGCGACTGCTGCCGTTCGATAAATAGACGAGGGGCAAAAAAACGGAAGCAGCGGGATTCAAGTTGTTGGATTATTATTGATGATAAATTAATAATAAAGAGCTGTGGAGCTCGATTAGTTGGTGGCTGGGAACCTGGCACGTTGCAACTTTGGGGGACTGGTGATCATCCCCAATAAACTCAACGATTCGTGCCCATAGGCTACTTTGTAACCACTAGTGAACGACCTCCATTTTCACCTGGGCCGCTTGGAGTTGGAAGAGAATTATTGAACCTAAAATAGGTATCCAGTTTGAGAGGAAACCGCGTTTCAAGTTCTAGACGATTCCCCCGATCCATGGTGGGCCCATCCAAGTGCTCAAGAGGTGATAATCGGCCAACAACCGAGCGTTACCTGAGTCGCGGAATCTTGGGTAATTATTTTTGATGGGGCTTGATACCTCGGGCCACTGCAGACTCCTCCTAAATCCAATTCAGGAGATCAGGGACCTTTTGGGGTTGGAGCCAAGCCTGCAACTATGCTAATCCCAACGCAGAGGAATAATGACCAGTCTGTGGAGTATTTCCGTGTCATATAAGCATAACCATCATCCAGATTCCCTCGGCTCTGGGTTCGTCGAAGACGGACAAAGGCACCCGGTTGCTCCATCAAACCAGTGACCACTTGCCCCAGTAATATTCTGTCCTTTCGCTCCTTTTCGCTGGTCAGACACTCAAAAATACGACGCACTGGTCCTTTGAACGCTCAAAAGTAAAGCGGAGAAAAAGTGAAAGGACGAAAGGGTACGGACGTAATTTTTCGATTGATAATCATCCACCTAGCAGATCGATGTTATTCAGATTATGGCAACCCATCGTCCAGACCACCAGAAAGGCCAACCCCAGCCATCTCAGAAAACCACCTGGCCTTTTTTCATTACATGGTGAAGTGGCTGCAGATACTGATAGGACTTGCGATTTTAAAGGGAATCGTGGGTTGCTCCCTTCAAAATCATAAGTTGGGGTGCCTCGTATGTTACCAATGGTAGTATTATCCGATTTACTCTCAAAATTCACTTTTGACAGTGCCCCAGTGGCAATAAAATATGACGTTTTGGGCGGACTAATCCTTAATACTCACATAATACTTGTTATGGCGGCCTGTGGATTATACATGAACACCACTTGGCCATATACCTCCTTGCTGCGTAGAGAATGAATTGTCTGGTCTTGAGGGAAGGCTTGGGTGTAGCCTTTGTGTGATCATCGTCCGTATCTCCAGTAAGGACGTGTAGGGTTGTCCGAGGAGGTCCAGGAGGCCTCCAACACTCCTGCTTCCTCGCCCAGTTGATGTTATTTCCAAAATATCATCCGCCCATCAAATCACTTTTTACCGCAGGGAACCTTGACTTATTCTTGATAACCGCCCTTCCTCCCGTTGACGGAATAGGATGTATGGCTGCTGCCTCCGAACCATCGGACGTGACATAATTGACCACTTCGTCGAAATCGACGTCATAGACGCTTCCCCCAATTCGTTCGAAAGGCGACTCAACGGAAAATCAGACAACCGGAGCTTCAATTCACAATGAGAGCACTCAAACACAGGAGGATAACCAGCAAAGCATGCTGAGGTACTCCAATCATTAACTTCCCTTCAGTGCAATGGAAAGAGACAGCTTTCGGGATACTGTACGATTGTCAACACTCGAGTCACTGTCAATACTAACTAGGGCAGAACGACCGTCGTGAACCTGACAGCAATTCAAATACGCACAACCAATTTGAGGTGCATTCAATTTTCTCCTTCCTTCCCTCATACATCTCGACATTCACGAGTTTTAGCAATTGCTAACCCATGTTTTGTTGTGGTCCAGGTCTTACTCACACCCAAAAGTTGTAGCCACCGTCGCAAATCTTCCCTCGTCATGGCTGAGAAACCCACTCCCGGAGTTCACCATAATCAATCGGACCAAAAGACTGCTTGTTTCGTACACGCCCTTATTGCTAATGAAGGGCTAGTAACGACAAAGTCCCCGGATGATCTAACTTCTAAAGCTCGGCAAGCGAAAGATGTGATCAGCGCATCAACTCTCCCCGACGTAATATCCATCGCTGAGGTGGAAGATGGCGCTCCCGAGTCCCCGGAAAACGCCGTGGAGTCGCGCCACCTAACCAAAAAGCAGCTGACAGATATGGCCTGGAACGTGCGCAAGCTGTCTAAAAAGCTGGATAGCATTAGGCTCAGGCTCAACGTCAAGACCATCTTCCTGGTTACTAAGGCGGGTGATAAGTCTGTTGTTAGTGCGACGCGAGACGTTACCCGGTGGCTACTATCTCACGATAATAAGTATGTGATCTATGTCGAGAAGCGGCTTGAGCCCGCGTCCGAATTTGGCTATGAGCAGCTGCTCAAGCAAGAGCCTTCCGCAAAAGGACGGGTCAGGTTCTGGGACACCAAGTTTGCAAATGAAAACGCTCATATATTCGATTTCGTTATTACATTGGGGGGCGATGGGACGGTTCTTTATACTAGCTGGTTATTCCAGCATGTAGTGCCGCCCGTGCTATCATTTGCGCTAGGATCTCTAGGATTTTTGACCAAATTCGACTTCAATGATTACCAAAGGATACTCAGTACTGTTATCAGGGACGGTGTTACGATCAGCTTGAGACTACGATTTGAGTGCACCGTTATGAGGAGTAAACCTTATCCAGGGGAAACCCCGGAGAAAAAGAAGCAGCGAGATCTGGTGGAAGAGGTGATTGGGGAGGAATGCGAAGAAACACTGACTCACCAACCAGATGGTGTGTTAAACATTCTTAATGATGTTGTTGTTGATCGGGGCCCAAACCCCGGTTAGTCCCCGACCCCAGTTTGCGGTTATCGGCTGCTAACGGCCTCATACAGTCATGTCCTCTATTGAGCTATTCGGTGGTGATGAACATTTCACTACTCTCCTCGCTGATGGGGTGTGTGTGGCCACGCCTACAGGGTCAACGGCGTACAACATGGCTGCTGGAGGATCTCTTTCTCACCCAGACAACCCTGTTATCCTAGTTACTGCCATATGCGCGCATACTCTGTCCTTCCGCCCTATCATTCTTCCTGATACTATTGTGCTACGGGTAGGAGTGCCATACGACGCTCGAACCAGCTCCTGGGCAAGCTTCGATGGGCGACAGAGGTAAGTTGTTCCTTCTTATACTGTGGCAACAACGAAGAGGGCAAGGCTAATTCCGATCTAGAGTTGAGCTACTACCTGGGGACTATGTAACCGTTTCCGCCTCTCGATATCCATTTGCTAACATTCTCCCTCACGGAGGACATGGCGACGATTGGATGCATAGCCTGTCGAAGACGTTGAATTGGAACTCTCGACAGAGGCAGAAAAGCCTAGTACCATAGATGACTCCTATACACCTGTGATTAAAAAATATGCGGCTCTGTTTATAGCATTATTATTTAGCGTGTGTTGGATAACTGCAATATATATTTGTCATGGAGTACCCGTAGTTAGCCGATCAGCCAATCGAGAATTGTGTAGTATGCACGAAAAGTAGATAATACAAAGTATAACAAATGAATATTAAATCCCCTGAAATAATATTTAGAATGAAAGAAGGAAAGAAAGAAGTATTGAAGTTATGTCTGCATAATATCCTGCTCCGTCGTGAGGAGAAATTGTTCCTTTGCTCTGGAAGCTTCGTATGGGTCACAGTGGGTTTCCAGGGCAGCCTCAGGCAGACTATAAAAAGCCCCTCACACTTCGAAAAGTTTTTTCCTTCTCCTTTCTTCCGCAGAATCATCAACAATACACAACGTCTCCGGTGGGATACGGAGAGTCAGCAACTGGGAATTATGTAACCCATTCACCCATCAGAACTTATTAATATGGTAAGCTCTCCTCCATTTTTTTTTCTCTTCATAGCGCGATTATTCCGAACCCGATGTTTCGGCCTCCGGGCTGTTATGATGAAAACCTTTTCCACATTCGCAGTTTCCACGCTAGCCGTCGCCATGAACCCATCATATAGACGTGCTCTGTGCGCATTACTTCCTTGGATGTCTGATTTGTTGTCTATTATCACATACTTTACACTCATACCACCATGTTGGAGGCAAGGGCTAATAGCGACTTGTTTAGGCTAGGTCCTTTTTGATACTGAGCTGGGATATGTCTGGTAGGACGCTCGACAGAGATTCATCGATGGGTCCCGGAGATGGAGGAATTGTATTTACCCGAGATATTATGGATTTTTTCCTTGCCCCGAGTTGAACTTATTACCCTAGCATACTTGTTCCATTAAAGCTTGTAAAGCGGGTTGTAGACAGAAATTTCATCAAAAGCCATCACGAACCTCCAAGTGATACAAGTCTCCCTGCCTATATCTTACCATTCTGGCCGCTGGGTATTTTCTTCCTGTATACCTCCAAGGTCATACACAAATTCCGCCGTTTTCCTCCCATCGCCCTCCAACTCTTTAGCAATACAAACTGAGCCCTATTGGCGCGCAAAGAAACGTAAGAGCACCTATTAGCAGAGTGTATCATAACCCAATTGGGAAATCGTATGCTCCTACATCTCCAACCAGATATGGTACACATCCAACAAACCAGTCGTCCTCACACCCTGCACGTGGAAGTTCTCGGCCTACTCTCAGGTCAGTTAGCAACGCATTGTCCTAATTTTCCCTTCTTTTCCTTTCTCTCTTCTGATTATATATTCGCATGACGCCCACTCGTGGAGTAATACACGCACATTCCGACCCAACCAACGTATCAAACTCAAGAGTGGCGGCGTCGTTGTCCGTCCGTTCAAGAAGCAATCTTCCCTTCCCTGAGTATGCGGGAGAGAGGTGTTCACAGCACGCGTAGCCGCCGTATAATCCGTATGATTTCACGGGTGTGATACCGTTGGTCGTTCGGGCTGAGGTGATTGATAAGATTGCCAACAGAATGGGCAGGATTTGATGCATGGTGTTTGGCTGGGAGATTTGCGAGAAGGAAAAAGATTGGGTCAGGATTCTAGTGTTCGGAGGAAGAGTCCCGGAAACAAGAAGAAAATGAGGTGTCTTCTAAACATTCCAATCGATCTGGTGTGAATGCCGTGTGTGGTTTTGCAATGAAGGGATAGATATCCTGAAATTTGGGGCCCTAAATTCTAATACTGGGAACTATATAACGTATAACTTCTTTTTGTAGCATAGTGAGGATTACTCGATTGTGTAGGATTATAACCATAGTTATAAAGTTGAGGAGTTGGTCAAGATCATGCTGATTTGATATGAGGCAAAAATTTGTATGGTATTCAGACCAAGTATTGAAAAGAATGAGGTTCCATTCCCACCCCCTCCTCTCTTTCCCACAATTTGCTCAGGGACCCCCTTTTAGCGTTAGACAATCCAAGGTTCGACCCAGATAGCAGCATATCGATCGGCAGTACCGGTGTTATACCCACTCAAGGTGCGAAGAACATAGCCCTTTTCTAGCCCTATAATAGGCAGTGTTGCCGGCCGCATATCCGCTGACATCCACCACACGGAATCCGTCTTCGAGATAATCGTCGAACCGCTTCTAGTATTCAGAGGATGTCATACCCGCCCACGACCGCCAAGCATAGCTGTCGTCAGGCTTCTCCCAAACTGCCGCAAAGCGTACCTCACCACCATCCTCATAGCCACTGACATGGGTCAACTTATAACCTTCCCCGGCAAACTTATGGAAGTTTTTCTGCATGGAATCGGTGGTCATGCCGTGTCGGGCTTGCCGGGCTTTGGACGGTGATTTGTCCCAGATAGCAGTGTAATATGCGGAACCGTCGATGGAGTATTGGTTCACTTGTCTAACGCGGTATCCTTCTGCGAGATGCTTGTAAAATGTGGCCTGGTACGATTTGGAGGTCATGCCGTGGTGAGAACGCCATGCAACGGAGTCTTTCTTTTCGAAGATTGCGGCGTAGTTGGCCTGGCCATCGTGTTTGTAGCCGCTAACAGAGTTCAGTCGGTACCCAAGGCCGACGTAGTGAATAAGTTGACTGGTATTCGTCGGATGTCGTCTGATAATGGCCATGCCATTCATTGGCCTGGGCACAGAGAGCAGACACGAAGGTAACTGCCCAAAAAAGAAACTTCATTATATTTGATTTGCTGCTTTGTGTATTAATGAATAATAACATAAAAGCGTGAATCGGGAACAATTATCAGCAAAATGATCGATGAATGGCTCGTTTATATAATTTTCATGTCTTTCATTTTCATCCACCGTTCGAATTCCTTGTGAAAGAACTAATAATAGCATTTGATATGAACTTACTCCGGAGTTGGAGTTGTTGGGGTATTTTTTTTTTTTTTTTTTACAAAGAGCCTCGTGAAAGTGGGACTTTGCAATATTTCCATGCCTAGGCTTCCTTAAAATGAACCAAAGGCGATGAGAAAAGTCAATTTTGATTCTTTGAGGCTTTGAGTTAAAAGGCACAATTGGTGGATGAGGAGAGGCAAGAGACAAGTCACCTCAACATCCGACAAGACTATTCTTCATCCCCTCTTTCATTGGGCTCAGCCTCATGCAGGATTCGGATTTGTATCCCTCAACGAGGATTCCATGGCACCATGCGAATTGAGATTAGCGTTCTCACACTTCAGCTTGGTTGAATTCACAACTATAAACCACAGACGTGGTAGGTGAACATCGAAGGCCCCAGGTTTGCTGCTTGGTCCTGTCGCCACGGCCCTTCTTGCAACCCTTTGAAGCAGGAGGAATTCACCGAGGAGACTGAGACGCAGCCAACGAACTTTCTCGAGTGCTGACAGGCAATGGTAGCCAAAACCACGAAATCATATCACACTTGAGCCAACTGGCGCTTCGACCGACTCGTCTCTTCAGCACGTTCTGGCTGAGACTCATTCATGGATCATGGAACACACGAGTTTCCAAGATAATTTAGATGCACACCGGGTTAATCAACTCCCCCAAATCGGTAATCCTGGGCGGATTCTCCGCTGGCTGTGACGGATATGCTCCCATCCACTCCCATGACTGTTGCCTTGAGAGTTGCAGGCTGAAAGACCACCTGTATCAGTTCTCCCAAGTCGACCACTGGGGATAGCTGTCTGTGTTCTCCGAATCGATATAATGAAAATAATTCTAAGTAATCCGTTGTAAGGCGGCGAGAACCAGTTTCGTGACATCTTTTTTGCCATCACTACGGCGACTTTGCCGTACCCAACTTGGAGAAACACATCTTACACCTCCTACGTCTAGCAATTAAGCTAGAGAGTTGGGGTCGTAGAGCAGATAAAGATGTTTCGGTAAACAGGCGAGCCTCCTCAAGCAATTGAGTGTCATCGCAAGCTCTCGATTGCTGAGGCGGCGGCCCTATCTTGTACTTCGCCCTCATAAGTCTGGCCAGGATAACCAAAGGAAAACCGTGCGTTCTTGTAAGAATACGGCCCCCTTTCGAGTTTGCGGATGCGTTGACTGCGCCTTCGACGGGCGCGATCTTGTTGCTTCTTCCGCTTTCGAGCCTCGATCTCTTCTCATAGCTCGGGAGAATACCTCCAAACCAATTATTGACAGGTACCTGGGACATGCGGAGATGTGGATCCAAATACAGAAACAGAAATGTATCGAATTTCTTCAACGAAAGTTGATTTGAAGGCCAAAACAATGATTGCTTGTAATTATAAATTAATCTGTGTGATTAAAAGAAGAAAATTCAGTCGAAAAGAGAGTGAGGGCGAAAAAGATGACACCTCAATGATGCTGGGTGTGACAGGGCCTTAACTTGCGCGTTGGCTCCCTGCGATCTACCGTAGACTCTCAGTCCCTCAATTCAAGAATCCATGCCTCCGTGCAAATATCTCAGGGATCCCCAACTCTTCCCCAGCATTTTGCCAAGACACGATGAGTCGATTGCCTTGAATGTCGTACTTCAGCATGAGTACCAAGCTCCATTGACATCATATTTACCCCTCTTTTCGATTTTCTACCGATACTCTGCTTCCCCTCCAGTGATAGATACCCCGGAAACCCCTCTGCAAGTAGTGTCATGGCACACCCTCCTCGGCATTCGTCAATGCTGTCAATCAGCAACAGCGGACCAAGCTCCACACCTCCTTCTGAAAAGCAACAGCCTTCACAGCAATTGCAGATGACCCCCCAGCCTACGCCGGGGCTCCGCGTCCCATCAAACCGCAAGACTATCTATGATAGGCACCTAAATCGAAGTCGGACCTCCGAGCTGAGCCGGGCTAGCTTTGCGTTTTTGTTTGGGGAAATGGTAACCTACGCCCAAAGAAGGGTGACTGGTATACAAGACTTGGAAAAACGGTACATATATTTGCTATAATCTTCATCGTGTCAATCCTTCTTGACCAATGATTGAATCCATCGCAGACTGAATGAACAAGGCTACCCTCTGGGCCTCCGTCTACTTGATCTTCTCTTCTACCGAACCGTGTCAAGCTCGTCCTCCTCGTCTCTATCCAGCTCTTCAACATCGGCCTCCCCCCCAAATCGACCTCTCCGGATTTTACCCCTATTACATCTTATACACGGGCCCCTCTGGCGCCTCCTCTTTAATCGCCCGGCAGATGCTCTCGAGCACTCGGTGTCACCGGATACACCGAATGAATATATGATCACGGATAACGACCCACTCATCAATACTTATATCAGCGTTCCGAAGGAGATGAGTATGCTTAACTGTGCCGCCTTCGTGGCCGGAATCATTGAGGGAGTATGCGACGGGTGCGGCTTTGAAGCGAAAGTGACGGCTCACAATCAACCCACAGAAATGTGGCCGGGCCGAACAATTTTCCTTTTGCGATTTGGGGAGAGTGTCATGGAGAGGGAGAAGGTTTTGGAGCGGGCTGGGGTCAAATAAATGATATATTTCTGCTTAGATACGACGACACATAATGACAATCGCCCTTATTACGGTTGAAACTCCTGGCCGATATAATCATACAACGAAGGCTTCGGTATCTTTCTCACATGCTCCCACATGCTCCTAGGCTCGCGGGGTCTGACGAGATTGTTTACTACTCCTAAGCAAGTCGTTCTGGGGTTGGGATTTCGGGCAGCGTCTCTCTTTTTGGTACGACAGGAAAGGGCACCTCTCCTGAGTCGATGACTGATTGTGGTTTCAAATCCGCCTCTAGGTTTTTCCGATTTAATCTACTTTCCTGGTCTGCTTCCGGTCACATGTTCTAGGTATAATAAATCCATACCTCGATGAGGCTCCATTAAATGTGGACGTGAGAAATAGACAGGAAACTGGTTTACAAATGTCATGCATCATAACCTTAAACCACACAAGCTGGCAAAGATACCCAAAAACGCCTCAAGGAATAGCAGAAGTGTGTGTTTTATGATCCTAATTACGAAGCGCTCCTCATTCGTCTTCGCTTGTCTCGATCTTCGTAGGGTGAAGGGCTTCGCTTCCTGCGACTGCTATTGTCCGGCCGGTATCGATCGCTGGAACGATCTCGCTCACGGCCACCGTACTGGTCACCCCGTCGATCTCGTTTCGGGGAGTGCGATCGTGACCGCGATCTGCGTCTCTCACGAATGGCCGAAGCATTTGCACCTGTGGGTCCCCTGGGGCCATCCCCACGATCAGGCAAGAATCGCTCATCTGTAATATCAGAAGGACCACCCTGACGACGGGACCCTTGGCCGAAGCCAACGCCAAAGCGGCCTGTATCTTCGGATTTAAGATCCTTGTATCGAGTGCGGCCCTTCTTTCCTAATTTCGTCATATCGCGAATTTGCATATATTGTGGCAATGTCTCACGGGAAACATCGTCCGCAAACTTGGCACCCATAACGGCTCTTTTGTCCAATCCTTCTCGTTCGAGATCGGGGCGAAAGAAGGCGCCTTTATGAAAGTAGCGCTGCATAAACCCTGTTTGTCCTCGAGCTGCTTCTCTCTCCTCTTTCTGTTTCTCAATGAATTCACTGTCCTCACGCTCGCGTTCCTCCGCAGTCAGATTGCGACGACGCTCGATCTCTTCCCGTTCCTTTTCTGCAACCTCAATGGCTTCGCGCTCCCGCTTAATGCGCTTGAATTCGCGTAGCTTCCATGCCGCATATTCGGCCTCTGGGTCTTTCCCGTCCGTATCGTCAATAGCTTCTTCATCTGCGACTTCGACTTCATCATCATCCCATGCTTTATTTGCTGCGCTTCGTGCAATAGCGTCCCTTTCTAGTTGTTCTCGAATAAGCGCATCGGCTTTCTTTTGTCGCTGAGCTTTCTGGGCTTCTGCCTCTGCTGCTGAATCGCCGGCAGCCTGTCCATTCTGGGTTTCACCTGCAGCGTTGGCACGTTTATCCTTTTTAATAAATGTTGGTCGTAAAAGAACCCTTCGTGGCGCCTCCTCTTCGGAACTGCTTTCTTCTTCAGAACTTTCCTCCTCCTCCTCCTCCTCCTCCTCCTCCTCATTCCTTCTTATCCGTTCGGGGGCACCCGATATTTGCGCCGTAGGAATTCGGGGGTGGGCTTCGGCTGATTGCTCGTCTGCGGCCACCACCGCCTCCTCCTCCTCCTCCTCTTCTTCGGTGACAAAACCCTCCTCGTCCTCATCCTGCTCTATAGTAACGTCTTTAACTCCCTTAGTAATTGTCCTTGTAGCCGATGCGCCCGGAAACGATGTAGCTTTCGGTGCTTGCTGCCTGCGCCGTTGCTCCTGTCGTCGTCGCTCCTGTTCCCTGCGTTTTTCTTCCTCATCCTCCTCCTCCTCTTCCGATGATGAGGCCTCTTCCGCGATTGGCTTTCCGGGTCGATACCGGCTCGGTTTGAGAGGGTTTGCGGTCATACCGCGATGGGAGGAAGGCAGTGGAGGTGGCATGGCGACTTCTAACGAGAGAGAATTAGTGACAAGGGGCTGAAAGAAAATAAGTTTGGAAAAGACAGAATGTGGTCATATGAACACTATCCATCAACTATAACTCTTTTTTTTCAAAAAAAAAAAATGCAGTTTTTGGTCTTGGAGTTATCTAAGTTCGTCGAAACTCATCCCAAATTTGACATACGCCAAGCCAACTGAAAGAGCTTCAGTCCTCATCCCAGTCACATGACCACGCGTTCCCGCGCCGCGCGACCCTCCTTTGATTCTATCAACCTTGAGTTTCCCTCCAAGGCATCATCATCATCCACCATCCCATTCAATCAGAACAACAAATTTCCGTCCAAGATCTCAGCAAAAAAGTGAAAATAACACAAAGAAGAATAAGGTCAAGAAAGGAGCAAAATATGTCGTTGCAAACCCCCCGCGTCCTTCCCTCACACCTCCACGCCTTTAGCCCTTCTAATGCCGGACCCCGCTCCCCTCCTCCAGTTCGATTACTAGGAACCGTCTCAGCTCTACGAGGAGATACGGCCACAATTACGTGCGGAAATCACGGAAATGTCACATTGATCCTGAAGCCGGATTCGCATCTACAGATGGGCAAGTTAGTAGAGGTTGTCGGGAAGGTTGCGGATTTGGATAACGGACAGGTATGTATTTACCATGGTTGCCTTTTTACTTACTCCTTGGACTTTTTCGTCTTTCTTCACTTTCTTGTTTTTGGGCTGTCCAGATTAACTAACCGGGACTTGCGTGGGGGTTGGATTACAGGGCCTCGGTATTCGAGTTCTAGCAACGACGGATTGGGGCAATCCGGCTGATTGTGGTGTGTTTTCTTTATATACCTAAACCCTTTTCTTTTCTTTGTGCACACCCGATTTTGCGCGATGACCTGTTGTGGCTGATATAAGCGTGGATGAGTATAGATTATAAAATTTACGAAAATCTGGTGAATGTTACGCATCGGTATAAGTCGATTTTTTACGATTCGAATGAATAAATCGATTGATCCGGATAATACATACTATCTATTCAGTTTTGAAACTCTGCAGCAAAGAATCTGAAGCCCTCGGTTCAAATCTGCTCGAACTAAAATCCGGTTATCACATACACTCCGTCTCATTGTAAAAGTGTGGATGTTCGCTTTTGCAACAGCCAAATAAATATATTCGATATAACCTTGGTTTCGCGGTAATTTCAGATGTTCTTGACATCCTACCTAGGTTCTACAGTAAATGCGGGTTCTGTAATTGTTTTAATGATATAATGAAATTTTACATCGTCTATACATATCCACATGCATTTTACAAACACATTTGAATCAACAATTCACTGAACATAATATGAAGCTTGATTATCAATTGTTAATATTCATGAGACTAGTTGGTAAGGTCTAATAGGTAGTAAAAACTAAGAGAATTCGAAGCCTGCCTTATAACAAACCACCTCCGGATGCGGGATATAACATAAAGAGAAAAAATAGGGGAAAGAAAAGGGTCTAGTCATAATAGGATTTTAGCCCTACTGAACAGGTTTGATTGCGCCTAACGCCACCGCTGCAAGAGGTATAGTAAACAAGGAAAGTCACTTGGGTACTCGTCATCAAAAACAATAAAAAGAAACTCGTTAGGCATTAAGTATGGACTATGCTATTTCCTTGTTGTTGGTAGGTTTGGTTGTAGTTGGTCTGGCTTTTTCACCCAATGCCAACACCTCCGCACTGAGAGAATCGGAACTGAAAAAGCCCGAGTCCAATACATTTGCATCCGTATAATTGAAAATGTCTTTTTGGATATCCGGATCCGATAAAAGGGCGTCGATAATGTCCCCAGAATCATCTTCAATCTGGTCTTTATTATCTGATCCGGTCGGGGAAACATAGTCTGATGGCATCCAATCTGCCCAGTTGCTACTAGATGGACATCTAGAGGAATCAAAGGCAAATAAGGGGTCCGCGTGGGCAGCTGAAGCGGCGTCTTCGGAAAAGATATCCACGATCATATTATCCATGTCTTGAAAGTCTGTACTGAAGGCCTCATCTGGCAAGGGAGGGAGATCAGGAAAGCGGGAGCGTGATCGTTTGGGGGTCCTCCTCAGCGGCGACCCAGATCCAGGGCTACTCTGAATACGCTGGAGGCGTTGCGCAGTAATCCTCGTAGGTGTTGAGTCTGGGCTGACCTCCTTTCGTGTTTTGGATAACGGCGAAATACAAGGGAGAGAGAGCCTCTTTTCTCCACCATTCGCGCGAAGGTTCCGTCGCTTAGGAGTGGGGCTGGCGCAAAGATCGAATTCAAGCGAGGGACTCTCAAAAAGGCGATCGATATCAGTAGACTTTTGGTTTTCCTTATCATCGGGCTGTTTATCGTTGTCACACGATGTACCAGTAGTGCGGGGGCTCCGCCGAGGGCTGTTCGTAACTGACTGGCCTAATGCTTTCAGAGGCCCTCCCTCATTTTGTGAATTAGGAAACAATACTCTCCTGACTGGTTTGGGAGAAAGATTATTCTCACCCGCGGCTGAGGAACCACTGCGGTTTTCCAGATTTCTGGCTGGACTGGACTGGATAGCCCGCCTGAGTGCCTCCATTGCATTTTCTTGCTGCCAACGATTTGTTGCAGTGTCAGATGACTTGCGAGGCTCTAGGCTATTTGCGCGACGCCGCTTTGAGGGCGGCTCTTGAAGATCGTCATTAGCCTCTTGCTCATTTGTATCACCCGCTTTGTTTTCGGTACTGCCATCATGCTCTAGACGGGGGGTCGTGCCATCTTCTCCCGCTGGCGATGAAGCATCAGAGGCACCAGGGGAAGACCCATCGGGCTTGGCCGATTCGCTTCTGCCCTGGTTTCTCGTCGAGTTGTTAGTAGAGAGCGGACCACCCCCCTTGCGGTTCCTCGCGGGTCGTTTTTTCTTCTTGTCATTCAACGCCTTATTCCATTTATTTTCCGGTCGCATACATCTGAATTTGTGAAGCCAGAGGCCGCAAGCTTTATAATATCAGTAGGAGAAATAGCAATGAGATCGTAAATAAGAACTTACGGTTGCAAAGAAGGATTTGAATAAAGTCATTGTCGACATCTGCTAGGCCCTTCTTGTAAATTTTGAATTTGACGAGTTTTTCTTCATCGTCTCGGTCAAGAGCTTGCCAGAAAAACACAGTTGGATCCTTTGCAAGTTCCTCAGCCTCTTCCTGGCTACCCTCGACCACCTTACTATAGGCTCGACGCCAGGTAGGTGTCTCAATCGCTCCACAATTTTCGCAGTAAGGTGGGACCTGCCCATCCCGTATACACTTTTCAAGGCGTGCCTGGACTTGCTTTGATCTCCTAGCGCCCGCACCGCTGCGGATCTTGCCATCTTCATTAATAGATTGGGGGGCAGGAGTTTCAGCTTGTGCCAAATCTCCCATTGGCGCAACCCAGGGTTGCGAATGGGCAGGCATCGCTGGATCACTCGCAGGAATTGCACTAAGAAGCTGCTCCAACTCGCTTTGTGACATCGGTGCAGGGGCTAACGGCTTAGGAGCTTGTCTCACGCTCGCTCGAGATGACGGCCTTGAGCACCCCGAGGTACGAGGGGGTGCAGGCGCACTTTCCTTATGCCCGTGATCAAGCGGACCGTCACTAGTTGGCAAGTTGTCATTATGGTTTTCTGGGTTTGCAGCCACGCTACCTGGCGAGCTGGGATGCACTGTGGAACGGGCACCCCCTTTACCCTTATTTGTATCCTTCAGCGCTGGCCGTGTACAATCATCTAAGGGGGTCACCACGTCGTCATCCAGAAGATCATCAATCCCGCCACTCATAAACCCAGAATCTGGATCACCACTCATTGGGGGAAGAACTGGGCTAGACCTGTTGGGAAGTCCGTAGTCCAAAACAGGGGGTGATGATGGCATATTAAAGGACGGTTCAAAGAGCCCCTGATAGCGCGATTCCTCTGGTGACTGTGTAGCTGGTTCTGTTGACATAGGATCATCACTCATGGGATAAGGTGAAGTGTATTGGGTACTGCTTTGGGTAGACGATTCCCGTAAAAGACTCGGTGGGGGGGGAGCCCGACGAGGAAGATTGTTAGAATTTGATATAGGGGTTGGTGGGCGAACAGGCTCCTCGCCAGACCCTTGAGCAGCTGCAATTGAAGGGTTGATAGGCGTAGGACGATGGATACGGACCGAGGCGGCGGTACTTGCGGCTACTCGCAAGGAACTAGGCTGTCTTTCAATGTTCAAATCAAACTTGCCAGCAGGCTCTGCTCTATAAAGTTTGGCCCTTTTCCGTGGCTGCTGATCAGATGATTCTTCACAGCTACCATATCCTGACTGGACAGAGCCCCTCCGGCTGGTACACCTAGCGAGGCTCTGGAGTTCATTATCCCGCATGGAGGCGCTGGAGGACGGGCGTACAACGTCGATCTGGCTTCTCTCTTGAGGGGATAACCCCGATACAGCTGCTTCCTGCTGGTGTGAAGAGACGTGACCTCCTGGTGTGGGAATTCTACTTATCGGTCCTAGAGCAGATTGTGTAGGTGACACCGACCGGAAGGAAGGATTTCCCGCAGCTGAACGCACCTCCCTCGGTGTCGACCCTTCACTCAGTAGCTGGTGGAAACGTTCAATCGCAGAATGATCCATTGGGGAAGCCGCTTGCATCGGTGGTTGAGGGGCGGAAGCCATCAAACTGGGATTTTGGCGGAGAAAATTCGTCCACGCCTGTGCATCGAATTCTTGCGGGATTAGATCACTCAATTCACGGTATCTTTGCATGCTGTCCAGATACTCGCTCTGCAGCACCGTAGGGACTGGGACCAAGCGCAACTTAACCTCCAGAGTCTCCTGGGCCCCTTTCGAGAACAAGCCCAACACATTTTTGCATACCCGACCCGTCACCATTGTTTTGGACTGATGTGCCGGGGCATTGGGTGTTGGGGAAGCCGAAGCCAGCACCCAGGACAGCATACCTTGTCCGACCAGGGGCGTCTCATATTCCGAGTAGTCATAAGCATATACGGTGTAATCTTGTCCCAGCTTAGCGACTAACTCTGGGCTAAATTTCAAGAGGAAACAACCAATTAGTTTTCCATATGCAAAAATCACAGATAGAAAAAAAATTCTATAGACCAACCTCGCTGACACAATTGCTTGGATGCATGTCTTAAGTTCAATCACACCGATTTGTGTTTTTTCATCCAAAAAAGCGGTTTGGACATCCAAAAGGTGTGGCCATCTAGCGAGACAGTTTGTTTTACTAGCATCGTCAAACGTATAGAGCACCTTCACTAAAGCGTTGGATCCCAAAAAAATTAGCGCCTCCTAGCGGGCATGGTCTTCACGCCAGGATAAACTTACGCCTCATCGGCCGGACGGAAATTCCGTCCTGAGATTCCATGCCACCAGCAAATGAGTTTTGATCATAAGCGGAAACACGGTCCAGTGAGAAGCTTCGAGTATTGTCGGGGACAGCGTAATAGATTAATGGCTTCAATTGTTGACGATTCGGGGGCAAGAAGAGGCCGCTTCGGTGAGGCAGAATTTGAAATATGAAGCAAGGCGGCGTCGAATATATGCCGCTTATTGTACCGACCACTCAATCGGTCGGTAATAGAAAGTTCCGTCGGCCGGGGAATTGCAGCGGTATGTACGTATGCAACGAGGGTCGCGGGGAATAGACCTATGGAATGCAAACGCGGGACAGGTAGGAGAGTGAGGGAGGGATGCGGTGAAGAGACCAGGGAAGGAGGAAAGACATAAGAGGAAACAGGAGTGAAGGAAATCCTCAAATCACCCCCTGTGTGGCCATTCGACGAACAAATCTGCAGTTCGTTAAGCAGGGACGAAGAGATGGGAGGTTGGGGAGGAAAGAAAAGAAAAAACGCCTTGCATGGAGCAGGCGTGAAGCTTTGGGACGATCAGCGTGTCGGACGCGACGACGTGACGGGAGCCAATCGCGCCCAGCAGATTATCGGGTCTGACAAACACGGCAAACACGCCTCGCACGCGCTCCACGTGATTAATATACCGAGAGGGGAAAGCAGATCGATTGATAACGCGGAGGAAAGAAAGACGAAGAGTTGAGACTTCCGCCAGCACTCTCCCTCAGGTTCCCGGTGCCCTTCTTATATCCCATCATCTCAACACGAAGCCTAAAATTCAGAAACCTTACCCCTCCTTCCATTCGATCTTATATCTTATCGGATGAGTCATCTTCCATCTTGTTTCATCACGATTCCATCGAGCCTCGTGCACACCACTATCCTTACCTTTCCATTCCCCCAATTTTCAGTGACCACCTCCCCAATCCACTCTGAAGGCGGCCCAGCCTTCTCTTCTTTTGACTTGCGAATATTCCGAGTCCCCTAGGTTTCCAGGCTACTCCTTTTGTCCCACCTTCAGTATCACGTGCTGAGCGCGCAACCTCCCGGACCTACAACCTTTCGGATATCGCTACCACTCTTTCTATCACATCCAAAACGCATCATCATCTCAAATCTATTGACTTATTTCCTACCCCATGCTCACTCTATCGCCTATTCGGAGACGCTAAACACACAGGTGAGGTCCACCTCTCACCGACCACGGCGCATATTCGCATCCCAAACTAGATTCGAAGCCTAGGATTATCGCAACTACCCCCTAAGAATACCTTGAGCCATCATCACAGGATAGTACAACTGCGCCAGAGCCATCGAACTAGCACCCCCCAAGGTGCGACCAGCCGCGTATTTCCAATCAATAAGAGAGTAGTGATGTGACAATCGAGCACACCTGAGCCGATAGTATCATATCTCCAGCAACTCCCGGTAAATAAGGTAAATGACTTCTCCAGTATCCAGGCCAGGCCCTACTCCGTATCTGGTGAACTCAGTCCACGTGACTTATTTCCAATTACTTCCATCAATTGCACCCAACTTCCCTTCAAAATGAAGCTCAACCTAGGTGGTCCTTGATAATCGCCACTGGTTTTATGGTCTGCCGGATGCCTATACAAGAGGTGTAAACACGGCAGCCATTCGCATTTATTCCCATAATAGGAGACCCAACACCCTTAGACTTCAACTCTCGATCTGTAGTAGCAAATCAATGCGAAACAGTCCTAAATCTTATTTCTTTGTATCTTTATGAATTCACGACTCAAAGCACATTTCAATACAAGCTGTCAAACAATGATAGAATTTTAACTCTCTACAGTCTTAGTCTCAGGGACCAAGCCCCCCTCTCCCCACTAAAAGATCCCAGACGGCATACCTAGGTACCTCTCATAGCTCTTTAAAGTAAAACTTGCCCAGGTTATCCTACGGTGAGCCTAGGCACTGCAAACTCTCTAGACAAATACATCCTAGTCATTGTCATCATCATTGAATTAGGCTATATAAAAAAAACAAATCATGAGAAACTACATACACGGTATGAAGAGGCAGAAAGAAAGAAACGCTAAGATATCAGAGGGCTGCGGCCATGCCGTTAAAAAACTCCATGAGTCCGTAAGCACCGGGGTCGGGGACTTTGCCAACCCATTCATCCTCACCACCAACGTAGACGGCACGCCCCAGGCTCGCTTTCATGCTCTTGGTAGCCTCAGTACCCTCCTCCGCAGCCTTGGCAGCAGCCTGGATGTTCTTCTCAGCAACAAGCTGCTTGCAGAAGGGAACAAGAGCGTCGATCATAGTACGGTCCCCAATTTGAGCAGGGGTGTACTTTCCGAGTGCCGTTACGGAGTAGTTCAAAGCAGCACCCCAGACATCAGCTGTGGCAGGGGTATCTGTACCCTTATCCTGCTCACGGAGACCATGGACCAGGGCATTCAGAAAAATGGCGTAAATAGCTCCTGAAGTCCCATCCATAGTGTTCTCCACGACCGTAACGATGCGATTGACGGTGTTCACGACATCGTCGCTCAGTCCGGAGGTGGGGTCCTCCAGAAGAGCAAGGATCGCCTCGGCGCCGCGTTTCAGACCCACTCCGCAATCGCCGTCTCCCACAATAGTATCATAACGAGTAATCAAGGGTTCAGCCTCAATGACCCGCTTGAGGCCCGAACTCAGAACTTTCGTAAGGGTAGAGATATCCACTATTTTATTTCATTAGTTCAACCAAAAACAGTTTTGTTTATAAGGACTCCGGAAGAGAAACTTACGCTTCACATTGCTAGGTGGCTGTTCGATCAGCTTCGTCTTTGAGAGCTCAACGGGGGGATCATTGCGGTGTTGCCAGGTTGAGGTGCGGATAGGAGCAGCCCAACCCACCGCCTCTGCGGGGGCATCGAGGAATTCCAGGAAAGATTTGCCGGGGCCAAGTCCCGTGTCCACCAACTTGAGCAAGGAAATGCTGAAACCCAGACCGTTCAAACTAGTGAGGAAGGTTCCTTGAATAACTCGGATCGGCTTAATACTGTAATCCTTCTCAAGCTGACGATAGACCTCATCTGTGATACCCGAAAGCTCCAAAGTGCTGACTGCTCCCAGGTTATTGATCAAAAGCACGAAGTTATCCTCGGGCTTGCGAGTAACGTAAGCACGATCAGGGTCATTGTGATCCAACATCTGAAGCAGCATCGTCTGAACCAACTCTACAAGGGTGGCCTTGACGCGGTGGGATCCCGGTTCATTATGAATACCCATTCCAACTTCAATTTCTCCATCCGGGATAGAGTCGCCTTGGACCGTTCTGCCTGGGATGTGAACATGCTCCAAAGAAGATCCCACCGATACGAGATTCTGGTTTGCAAGATGAGCGGTCTTATAAACATCGTCAAGAGAACCACTGGACATTGTCAGTTTTTCGATTACATATGAAAGCCACCATAACACGAGTGATAAAACTTACCCAGCCTCGGCCAAAGCACCGACAATCTTCAAAATAAGAATTCCGCCTCCAATACCACGGCGGCCGACCTTTCCGCCCTTCTTCTTACCGACACCAACGTCATCGTTAATGGCGAAGAATTCGGTATTTATTCCCGCAGCTTGCGCCTTTTCTGCGGCCATACCAAAGTTGAGGACATCACCGGTATAGTTCATGGGAATAATAAGAACGCCCTTGTCGTTGTTGACACGCTCCATTGCAGCTTTGCGAACTTGTTCCGCAGACGGGGAAGCAAAAATTGTCCCTGCCGCCGAGGCATCCAGAAGACCCTTACCAACATATCCGGCAAAGGCGGGCTCATGACCTGAGCCTCCACCTGAGACAATGGCAACTTTTGACTTTGTTACCGTTTCGGGGCGGCGAAAGACGATTTTGTTGTCGGGGTCATAAGCAAGAGAGGGGTTTGTGAGTGTGAGCGAATGCAGCGCCGTTTGAACCAGGTGAACTGGATCCGAAAAGAAGTGCTTGGCTGGAGGAGAGCATTAGCGTAGGTTAAGGGTGGGCAAGTTGCTGGGGTATAAGTTGTGGAGCCAATCTAGGTTCATCGTGGCCGTTGGAAGGGACTACGTGGGGATAACAGATGGAAGAACCGGAATGGGTTCAGGATCCTGGGAACGTACTCTGCATGGCGAAAGAAATGGGAGATCAACAAGGAAAAAGGGGGTATGACGTCGACCTTCGGAGCAATGAAAGTTGGTGGTGGGGTAGGACCGAAAGTCGCAACGCAAGCACCAGGTGGGAGACGATTGTCAGACGGCCTTTATATGTGCTGCCTGCTCGCTAAATTTCAACCCGTAATCGATTAAATCCTGGGTAATTTTACTCCAAACGAGGTTATCCGGGGTTATTTACTGTAACAGCCCCAGGAGCTCTTGCGATGGTCGTAGGTCGGTTTTGAGTCCGGTCAGGGTGGGGGAAAAAGTGGAGAAATCGGTGCTATTCCCTTGATTCTACCGTTCATCAATAACAATCCAGGAAGGAGCTTTTCATGCCTTCAAGAGAATATAGCAACAGATAATCACTGCTCCGGTGGACTCACCGTGTTGAATAACAACCCAGCGTCGGGGCGAAGTATATGTGTATAATAGAGTATAGGGAATTCAGGCGAAGGAACCGACGAAGAAGATGAAGGGGAATGAATAGATGGGAAATCGCAGTAGGGGATAAAGGAAATATACAAAATCAGGAGAGGAGGGGATGTGAGGGGGAACTGGATAAATAGGGAATGCCTAAGCACTGGGGGATGTTTCAAGATGGGGGGATTATTATAACAATAATACAAGAGTATACTAAGTATGTACGTGTCTGTTAAGCCAGCCTTACAGTAACTCATGATTAGTATTATTATTGTTGTTTTTGTTTTTCTTATTTTTTTTTTTTACTCACATGAACACTCTCTATCCACTGTCTAGACTACAACGACAGAATTCCCAATAACACTGACATCCGAATACGGAAACCGATCGGAGGACAACCGACCTAGACCTTCGGCGCTTCGGCTTACCTCCTAGGGGAATCCGCCGAGGCCCAAATTTCCTCCCATTGACCCTGACCACGCTGAACCACCAAAGACTAGACCCGTCAGACAACGCTTTTCCGATAACTCTAGCAAGAGCGCTTTTCCGGTGGGTTTTCATGAGTAAGACTCATCCTCCCGCAAGAGTTTGTACAGCTTGCAGAAATACCAATTATATTGCGGTCTACCAATGCATTTGGGCCGCGCTGGGTGCGTCTAAATTTCATGTTTGGGAACACCATCAACCCCTTCCAAGACTCGATCCTCCATTCGTTATTACTAATACCAAGGCTTCTTTCTTTTTGGTTCCCTCCCCCATGACGAGAGCAGAGTTCCCCACATCTTCGTGGGACGACCGCTCCCCGCCCAGAAACTCAGCATCCCAAACGGATAAAGCACACAGCCAAGAAGGCAAATATACTCTTTTACGACGCCCCAAACCGGGTATTGGGATTCGGATATGATATCCATCTCGTCCTACTAATGTGAATATCTACTCAAAAGACAGAAAAAAACAAGAGAACAAGAGGGAAAAAAAGTAGCCATGACCCAAATAGATGAGAGATCATGGGACTTGCAAAAAATTGCATGGTACCCATAATAATCTCAAGTATCCCCGCTGTCAGATCTACATAGAACCCACCAAAGCAGCAATCATTCCTCAATTGGTCTCATGCTCCTATCGATAAGGATCACTTCCCCTTGAGATGGCGAGCCCTGTCATTTCTGATTAATACATAGATTATTATTACCCATTTTATTTCCGATATGGTTCGAGAAGCCCTTTCGGGCCTCCACGTGAGGCCCCCAAATCTTCTTGGGGCCAGACTGTACCCACAGCAAAATTAATTTATATCGACCGAGTCGCGGCCTTACCCTATTCACACCGAGTATAGTTAGCCGCCAAAGAGCATTCCCAGGGTTACCTATTCCGGTGTCGCTGTGCAAGCTATGTGCGACATATGCAAGTAAAAGTCTGGATGCCTCCTTGTCGAATACTAATAGTCCCACTAAAACTTCTCATCGTGTAACATTGTTTTTTGCCTCCATTCCCAGTTAGGTCTCTGCCGAGTAGTTGGAGCTTATTTCTCGGGCGAATGCCACGCAATCCAAAGGTGCGTATTTTTGGCAGGCACTTGTCCATCCATGATGCTAATCTTTATTATTCTTTCCAGCCACAGCTCTTATTCTCCCCATATTGGATATTTCTTTGTACGGAAATAAGATATTAATAGACATATTCTGTCTGGCGAGTGATATGGGATTCCTTAATGTAATCTATTGTTCCAGAAATAAGGTATCAAAGTAAGCATTTCCGAGGAAATAATTTCTACTCTATATCGGATAAACTATGCACTACAGAATATGTCGCAGCTTCAATATTTCGTTCAAGCAAGGCTATCCTTCGTGCATATGTTCAAATAGCGAGTAGTACCGTTGTCATTTATGTGTACAAGAGTGCCTATTATTGTGATTCTCTCGGTCCATGGCACTTAGAATGGATCAACCAGGTGCCTTTACTGTAGGTATGGATTCCTAATGTGTGTCTACAGTATCAGCACCGGCTGTTTCCACATCTGCTACCACCTACTTACTTACCTACAGGTAACCATGCTTTCAAAAAAAAAAAAATAAAATGAAAAACAAACTGCCAGTCGAGTAAAAACGCTACGACAGAATCTAAAAAAGAGGTCGTGCCCGGGATCGAACCGGGATTACCAGATTCAGAGTCTGATGTCATGACCATTAGACCACACAACCTGATTGGTTGAAGTGTTTTCTTACTGTTTGCCTCATAGTCCAGAAGAGTTTTGTGATTTATTTTCAGAAATAAGGGTAACTACCACTTAGCTGCTAGAATAAGAGTTAGACCACATCCTAAGGCCCCGATGGGCTGAACTAGTCAGATTCAGTAACTAACTAACTAGTGGATGAATATGGCACTGGCGCTTTAAGTGAATATTTTTATGATAGTCGCAGAGTATCGCAGATATATCCAACCATCAGAAGAAGCTTCCGACCCCGGGTAAATTGCCGGCCAGAAAAATCCCGTCGTATCCTTACTGTTGGCGATCTGTGTCCCGCATCTATTCTATAGCGGCCAACGGCTTGGTGCAAGGTACCTAGGTAGGTATTAAGGCTGTCTACAGAGTAAGTAAGTACGCAATCATCGCCTGCGAGCGTTGAACCCCTTTATCCCTCATGGCTTCGCGCCATATGGCAATCCCTACGAGAGGAGGAGGCCTGTTCAGGTACAACCACTGGGTGTAGTATTTCTTGGAGGCCCGGGGTGTGAACCAATCCTCCCTACGGGGAACTACATACCTTACTACTTAGTTATGCAGAGACTCAACTGTTTCATTGGCTTCCTCGCATGGATAGTGGGGCCCTTCTGGTGTCAATGATGGGCTCAGCCTCTGAGCCTTTCAAGCCTCGGCTCAACACCAGCAGAACTACATAGAAAAGCAGGACTCTGGGCCATGTGGCATACTAATATACATGTAACCAATCATTCGGTCGTATGGTCTAATGGTCATGACATCAGACTCTGAATCTGGTAATCCCGGTTCGATCCCGGGTACGACCTCTTTTAATATTTTTGGTATCGTGTTAGTTCTATCGTATGTCCGACTGTTCTTCTCTTTTTCCGCCTTTTCAACGATGTATATATAAGTATGCTACCTGTCGGCGCTACTGAGGTGCGGGCCCAGGGGGGGAGGAACACATCGATCGATAGATCAAGATAGATGTAATAGTGAGGATGGATGTCTAGATACACAAAGGGTAACTAAACAAATGGATGATATATAAGCTAGTTGTGAACACGTGTCAACTGTGCAAACAACTATTTCCCTAATATATATATTCCACATTGGACAAGCTTTTGTTTCCCGCTCACACCTATATGGGCAAAACAAACACATCAATGACATGATGCCAGCGCTACTGAGGCGCGGAGCCAGGGGAAAAAGGACACATCGACCAATAGATCAAGATAGATGTAATGAAGATGGATGTCTAGATACACAAAGGGCAAGCAGATGGATGATATAAATGCCAGCTGAAGGTCACGTGTTGGTTGTGTAAACACACAACGCTACACCATATATTATAATATAACACATAGTGGCCATGCCATCATGGTAGTAACTACACACACAACGGACAGATGTCACAATTAATTGGTTGGAAAGGGGGATTGGGTGGGCTGGGGAGCAACAACACCGGAATCATCGCCTCGACCTAACCATACTTAGGTATACTGACAGGCCCATGCACTAACTACCATTATGTTAGTACCGGCACACTCGGTAGCTCCTCCTATAACATGGCTGGCATATACCCGAAGTACCAGGGGCTCGAATGGCGTCCTGGGCTCGTCGCAGCTACTTGCGTATATTGTGAGAGTACCTGAGGCAACTACCACACCCAGCTCCGTACACCTAGTGGCCCTCCCAAAAGACATGATTGGTATGGGTAAGGCTTAGATAGTCTGATGAGTCTGTGCATCTGTGCGCCATAAGGCTGCGGGGCTATTTATAGCACACCAAAAAAAGGGCCTTAAACGACGGTAAGAAAAGCAAAAAAACGAGGTCGTACCCGGGATCGAACCGGGATTACCAGATTCAGAGTCTGATGTCATGACCATTAGACCATACGACCTATTTGACATATTTACTGGCTATTTTTATGCTCTATAGCTGGGCATATTCTTTCAAGCCGACAAAAGGTAAAATCCAGGTATCCGAAGCGGAACTAGCTGCAGAATTAAAGCTATCTACCTGATAAAAAGCAAAAAAGAAAAGGTCGTACCCGGGATCGAACCGGGATTACCAGATTCAGAGTCTGATGTCATGACCATTAGACCATACGACCTTGCTGACATGTCGCCGTCAAAATATTGACCATACAGGCCAAGGCCAGGAAATTTTCGGCATTCTGTGTAGAGTTAAACCTCCTACAACAAAGTCAAGGACATACGAGGGCTCCAATAAAGTGCATCGACGGTGTAACAAGGACCTACCCGTTTTAAACATATAGCCCAAGTGGAGATATCGGGTTACCGGCTATACTACACTCAGGCTAAAGAACTCTGATTGCCATCTTGCCAAGCTACGAAGATACGTCTTCCGGACTCGGGGTCCTTGTCCCCAGCCGGCCGAGTAGAAGAAAGCTGGGACCCATCGGCTCACCTCTGTTGGACACTGCGGGGTCGGAGCTTCTCCGGCAGTAGTCCCATCATCCCAGGGATTTTGCCGAAAGCATTGGTGACAAGCGGGGGTTGGATAACAATGAACTACGATACTTCTTACATTCATTGAGCCGTAGTAGAGGACTTTAATAATTATGATCAGTAATAATAATTGTATGAAATGACTCCGATTTTCTACAAACAAGGCATCCGTCACCAACATTTGAAACCTAAGCCACATATTGGTACCGATTGGTCCCCTCTTCTCGCTCCATGTAGTCCTTCTCGATCAACCTGTTTCAATATTAGCCGTGAGTTTCTAGTCTGGCTCATGTAGATCAATGGGACTTACTTCTCGATATTTTTCTTGATATCCGATGGATCAAGTACACCGCGACTTCGCGTCGCCTTGATCACTTCCGCCACCAATTCAGCGTGGGTTATAGTCTTGCGGCTCTTCATGATTCGTACAATAGCCGCCTGTGTCTCATAGTGTCGATCGGCAGCTACACGTTCATGTGTGGTTTTGTTTTCTTCCTTGGTCTCTTTCAGCTGGATTTGATTAATCTTAATTCGCATCTTCGGATCCGAAAAGCTAGGGTTGTAAGTAAATTCGTCTGTGTCGCTAACCTCTCGTCCCTTTGGCTTCTTGCTAAGCACTCGGTACTTGGCGCATGCAAGAGACTGGAGAGTCCGTTTGAGCTCCTGGTCCGCTGTATAGACTTAGTGATGGATGTTCCGGGTGGATCAAGCGATTGGCGACGGAAAGGGGTAGTTTGGCTTACATAGACTGGTCGCCTCTTGGATCTGGCGATAGCTAAGAGCCCTATTGTCAGGGATATCGTTAAATAAGAGTAGCACAATAGCCTGGAATGAGCTGACGACCAGTTCCTTGTCCCCTTTTGGAAACCTTGCTCGCAGCTGACAGTGGGCCAGCTGGTGCTTCCAAGTGAGCTTCCTGCCGTTATACTTGCTGTCGTAGAACTTTTCGAAGTCGCTGACTGCTGTCGCAACTTCCGGCGGTATCCGCACTTGGACATCGGGGTACGTTGGCCATGCAGACACTGACAATACGCTGACATTTAGATCTACTGGTAGTGGGTTTCTCCGCTCTCGTTGAATAGAATTATACGCAGCCATTTCGTCACGAGCGACATCCATATCCTTGAACATGGATTCAAGATTATGTGTGAAGCTCGACCCACATTCTGTTTTTTGTCGTTAGCTGGAGGTAAGAAGAGCATGATGCCAATGAAAGACCTGTACCTGTTTTGAGCCTTGCCAGCATGCTCTTCTCTGCATCATCGCTTGCACTTCTGCCCATCAGCAATC
Organism: Aspergillus diversus; assembly: GCA_027569885.1. Classification (NCBI taxonomy): domain Eukaryota; kingdom Fungi; phylum Ascomycota; class Eurotiomycetes; order Eurotiales; family Aspergillaceae; genus Aspergillus; species Aspergillus diversus. The sequence continues at coordinate 172,352 of JAPDKZ010000018.1, forward strand.
GGCGTGCGAGGTCATTCTTGTAGAATGCTTCGAAGACAGCTTTGCCCTGTACAAAGCGGAAGAGATCCAACACCTGATCTAGTTGTCGGTTGATTTCGGCGTCCTCGTCTGCGAGAGGCGTGCCATCCGCCCCTTGCACGGGAGCCAGTTTCCATCCACCCCTGAGGAGCCTATCCACATATTTTGCAATCATTTCCCCGGTCTTCGGGTTGTCCGTCCCTCCTGTAGATTCGGACTTCTTGCCCTTATTCATAAAAGTTTCAAACGCTTCACGGAGCATATGATTGAGTTCCTCGTTTCGGTGAAAAGATTTATTCCAGGTATCATCGAGCCGTTGTTTGAATTCAAGTAAGCGCGCTACCATTTCCGCTTCCTTTTCCTCATCAAATACAATACCGGAGCCCTCTTCCACGATATATGTGCTGAAAGCTCGCTTTAATTTCGATCCACGATCCATTCGTTCTAGAAGAGAGAAGAGCTGTTCCAAAGCGGCCTTATTTCCGACTCGCAACAAGCCAAGAATGTCTTGTGGGTTCAGCAGCACATCTTCCTGGTCGATGACCAGAATTTGATCGAGGAGCTCGGACAGTTTTTGCTTTGTGCTTCTATTAAAAGAAAATAGCTCACACCTTTTCACTTCGCGCTCGATCAATTGATGGCTGTTTTCCACATATGAGGCGAGATATCCCGAAGACTCCCGCTGAGCCCACAGCTTGAAGAAATTCTTCGAATCCTCAATGAGAACTGGTTCGAAACCTGGAATGTAAACATCAAGGCTGTGAAAAAGTTCAATAGCGTTTCGAAGTAAAGAGGAATCTGCCTCCAGACTCTGTCCTTCGCTACGGTCCGCCTCAACGAGATCGCAAGCACCTTGCAGGATTCTCGGTTGCAATATCGAGTCAGAGTATATATGCTGTCGAAATTGAACCAGGCCCATCTCACGGATGACGGAAAATTCTTTGGAGTGGAGGAGGAACGACTGATCGAGATAGTAGAAAATCCAACGAATCGTGACCTATAAAAATCTATCAATACCCATCAAAATTACGGCGAGAAACTGTACCCTAGGTCATACCAGTTTTGATTGCCATGTTTTCCATGCGTCAACCACCGATCGTAACGTGTCGATGTTGGTCCCGCCCCGCGCTTTATCCACCAATGCATCGTGCAGTTTCCCCGCCACATGGTCTCGACATTGTCCTTGAAGTCGTTTTGCCAAAACTGCCGCTCTACCTTGACGACATACATTTTCCGCGCCTTTGTAAAGTTCCTCGAGTGATATTTCAGGTTTTCCGCCGTTGAAAATCGCCGATAAAGCAGTATCTAGCTGCCCCCACACTTTATCAAAATATGAATCCTGATTCAAGCGCGGACCCGTCCGAAGATTCTTCACCACTAGTCTTTTTGCACCAGTATGGGGTGTGAAGTTGCTTTGGCGAGTTGATGAGTTGGTAGGGCGCGGTTGGACATTGGTGTTCGACAGACCAGCGCTGCCTGTCCCCTGGTAGCTCGATCCGCCTGTTTTCGGCCCGATATTTGAGGCATTGTACATGTTGCTGGATATAATTTGGGTTCGCGAGATAGATGGCGCGAAGGAACCGGAGTCTGGAGGTGATAATCGTGAACGCTTGATGGTTGGGCCCGAATGCTCCGGAAGGTCGTCGTACGTCTCCTGACTACGGGCGAGGAGCTCTGAAATGGTTGATTGCTGGTGCTGTGGCTGCTGCGATGCTGCCTCTTGATCGGGGAGCTTCCTCTTGCCAATCGACCTGCGCTTACCGCTCCTCTGCTCGGTGGCGCCTCTCGAGTTCTGCTGCATCTACCCGGTTCTGTCCAAGAAGGGGACTCAGAGTCGGAAAGATCCAGAGAAAGTCCGGACCATACGGGACATGGCAAAGTTTTCTCTATGTTTTCGGACGGAAGTCTCGATACTCAGAGGTTCGATGTCGCGGCGAGTTGACGACTCAGAGGGGATGGTGAGCGGATCAGGAGGGTTGAACCTGGGAACGGGGCTCTCCGCAGTTCCGTTGACGTTAACCGGAGATAAGATAATACGTCCGGGGGTATAACCTCTGGTATTCATCACCCTCCTCGTTATTAGAAATTGAGAACATTTCCTCCTAATAACTAGCTAATAACTAGGTTCAAGTCAATTATACTGAGTGACTATGGCCTCTCTCTACTATAAGCTCAGCATAAATAGGAAATCGATGGGATACGGTAATTTTTTTGTTTGAGCGGTGCCTTTTTCTAGTCGACATGTGCCCATTCGAAGATTGTCATTAATTATTTCTAATTTTCTTTTTCTTTCTCCTTTAGGTTTTAGCTATGCATCCAACTGGTGTTAATGAAGGCCGTTCCAAGTTTCGGTTTATTCCCATAAAGGGCACTTTGATTCTCCAAACTCAAGGCCTTGGGGTACCAGGATGCTCATCTTGAGCAAGGCTCACGAGAATAGCCTAGAGCTGATGTGGTCTTTCAGCTCGGTATCCTCCACCTATAATGGGAAAAAGAGGGTTAGGGTTAGTAGCTAAATTTAGGCGCTGACAGTTTGGTACATACATCTAGAAAATTTGTAGCGGCAATGAGAGCCGTGAAAGACCTCGCTAGGTTGGTAAGGGGACTCTGGTAATCAACAGACCCTGCGCCACCGATCTTAGCGAATCGCTTGAATATACCGACCATGGACTGTCTGTTTTCCGCGAGGAAGGTTCGGGTTTGTTCCAACATCTGCTCGTTGTGGAGGCCGCGGGAAAACACCGCCGAGACAATGACTCGTAGTACCGAATCTAGAAGGTCGTAGTATTTTCTTAAAGCGTCAGGATTATCGATATCTGTGAATGTTAGCTGGACGTAAGTATAGCGTTAAGAGAAGAGACAGCACTGACCGATCCCAAGATCTGGATCCGCGGCAAAAAGATGAGAGTCTCTCACCGCCTGGAAAAGGCCGGTCTTCAAAACGTGAATTGCGCCGTTTTTAGTTTGACATAATTGCTGTAGCAAAGACAACAGTGACTCGTAATAGGATAATAACAGGGGTGTATCTGGGGAATATATGATCAGCGATGTTTTTGAACAGCTTTGTATTTTTTACCTTTCGCTTGGGCGTTCTTTAGCTCGAGTGGCAAGACCCTGACGCTGTCCAAAAATAAACTTAGATAGTTGGACTGGGATATTGACTCAGCCAGTAACGACTCCGTGTGCCTGTCTAGGGCTGCTATAAGGTTGAGCAATAAAAGGGCCGATACCCGGCATGCTTCCGGACCGCTGTAGGCGTCGTCACAAACTGCCTCTACCAGGGCACGACCTGACGCCTTAATGACTTGCTGGCTGTGGTGCATCATGCTCCCGTGAGTGACACCGGGAGGTATAATGCGGGCAATATAATGCGAGCAGATATTATAAAAAGTCTCTTTCAAGTTGACGTTTCCGGTCGTTAGAACGATGCCTCGAACGGAGATTTGGAATAGTTGATGGAGTTTCTCATCAACGACGTCTCCGTTGCGTTGCGACGTATGTGCCTTCGGGGCTGTAGGCTCTAGTTTACCTATGAGAGTCTCCGCCAGCCGCGCTAACTCGATGCCTTCTGGGAGGTCCTCCTCGATAGAGGCCTCGAGTTTGGGTAGAATCAACTGAATGGAATGGAGTACAAAGGTTGACTTGCGCCCTCCTTCAATTTCGGAACAAATCAAGATCGTTGTGATGAGCTCCGTCCAAGCTCGGAGGGCCAAATGCCGGTTGAAATTAATCTGCTTGGACTGATTTGTGCATTGTATAAACAAGGCCAAGCTTTCAGCTTCTGCCGAAAAATGTTCCTCGTCTTGGGGCCTTAATTGACCGGTCGATATTAACTCTTCCTTCCTGGCCCTTATAAGCTCTTCGACTTCAGCTAGGTTGTATAGTACAAGCGAATCGTCTGCCTGGGATTTGGCACACACATCAATCCCGATGCCGTTTAGATATGTTAGGCTGGGGGGTTCGAATTGACGACGAATATCAAGATCTGCAAAATCGAAAAGGTCAAAAACGGTGGGACTCGGTAGAGTTTCCCCTGTTTCTGACGTGGAGCTCCCGAATAAAGTTGAAATGATTTCTGCCTGAAGAGTGGGCGAACCGAGCTTAGAGGCTGAGCGTATTTCGGTAGCTGCGTAGTCGTACAGGTAGCACCTAAGAAGCAAAAATTCTGCAAGGGTGGTGGTAGATTCACAGACCCAGAACTCGTCTGAGGCGATTGGAAGGCCATCCCACAGGGTATTTGCATTGATAAGAGGCTGCGTGGAAAACATTGAGAGAAGGAAGCGGCTCGCGCGCATCTCTGCTAGCGTGAAGAAGGATGAAAGCTTGGAAGACCATAGGTGCCTCAGCACTTCAAGGGCCATTCGCTTGATGTGCACCATCCAGGGTAAGATGCTGTCGTTTATTTCGTCGGGGTAGCTTTGTAAGAAGCCTATTATGGCATGTAGCAGCGACATTCTGTTAGCGAACAAACCCTCAGGTGGGACATCGAGGATATTCCCGACACTGCTGAATCCAAGAAGGAGATGCGCCACGGTTGGTCTGTCACTTATTATACCGAGACAGCTGTTTAGAAGTGCCAATAGACTCTCGCGGATAATGTAGCCGGAAGACTCAGAGCCAAACTCAAGCTCTCTAAGCTCAGGCTGCATTTGTGATACCAGTGGGCGTGAGACACTGTCCACATCCACTTCAGTGCCTAGAACTTCAACGATCTTGTTCGATGATCTCCAACGCGATAGCTCAGGGGACGAGAGTTTGTTCAATTTTCTGGAGCTAGACAATTTCTCTAATAGAGCCATCGACGTAACGGTAAGTTGTTGATGGCCGGTGCTGCAATATAGGCACAATGCCGGGATTAGGGTCAAATTGTTTAGCACGCAATCTTCAAAAGATGAGAGTGAAGAGTTTGCCACATTGGTTCTGCTTCCTCCACCTTGGGATTTTATCTGTGGTCGGACGATGTTGAAATAGGTCGACTGAAGGTCTAGTATCATTTCCATAACTTGGATACTCTTAACTAGAGAAAGAACCAAGACGGAGTCTGAGGAGGCTTTGGCAATTTCAGCTACATCTTGCTGAGCGGTGGCGAACAAAACTTTGATCACATCTTCATTGAATAGCCACTCAGCAACACGGGCGAACGGATGAAGGCGAACATAGGTGGCTAATGACAAAGTTTTCAAAGTAGGATCAGAAGATACAGAGGGCTGGCTAAGAACACTAACAAGCGTTTCGTTAAAGGATCGTAGGCAAGTCAAGACGAAATCCAAGCAGTTGTAGGTTAGTAGGCGAGTTTGGCGCTCGCTGAGATCTGGAACCTTTCTCGACAGGGCTTGGCCTAGAACGAAGTCTATGTATGGCTCAATACCGGGCATGCGATAGGACGAGCCCAGAGACTCGGGGAATGGCAACCAAAGGTGATAATCCGTGGAATCAGTAGCTGGGGATGTGAGAGAATATACAAGGGCCACAAAGGCATTGGCTTGGTCAAAACTTTCGCCTATCTTTTCAAATGCCTGTTGTTCATGCCAGATGAGGGGATTTGAAACAATTGGGACTTTCCCGAGACCGGAAGAGCTCATGAACCCACTAGAAATCCATTGATCAATCGAAAGCCACATTTCATTGCCGCTGTTGGAGCTCCTGTCGGTCATCAGGGCTGCAAGTGCTGAAAATACAGTGGCTCGCAAGTGAGTGGGTATGGGTCCACTGCACAGGGTTAACAGTGTGCTCACAATGCTGAATGAGGGGTGATGGAGCATCCAATTTCTAATGGTAGCGCTTTGCTTGGACAAGTATTCCAAGAGTCTGAGGTAACATGACAGCATAACAGGGCTTTCCGGCTCACTCATGTCGGCTGGCTCGAACTTCCTAGCACGGGGGACCCCTTGCGATGTTGGGGGTTTCTCAGTAACCTTCGTTGCGTATAACTGAAGTTCAGCGAACATTTGTGCCCAGTTCATGGACGTCGATCGCTTGAATTTAGAAGACATAAATTTATCTTCTTCCGAAAGGAATCTGTGGGCAGCAGTGGCATTATCCTCTCCACCGGAAATGGAACATAATAATTCACAGAACGCGCTGACTCTGGGAACAGTTTGTCTTTTAGAAGCCCATTGTAGAAATCCATACAAATTGCCATCAGAGTCAGCCCAGAATTCCTGCGCGGAGTCAGGACGGTGCTCAAAAGCGAAGGCCATAATCATGAGGAACGACTCTAGATGTGTTCGGGCTTCGACTAAGCCACGATGGAGGCTGGAGGTAAGCCCATCCCTGAGGGCAGTTATTTGATCCAACCTTTGTGAATCCTCTTCCGATTTCAACATTCGAACTGCATCTGGCATGTTCGCGATACAAGACTCCGTAAAAACTTCAAAATGCTCCATTAAGAGAGTCTTGAGATATCCCGAACAAAATTCCGGCTCGAGGACTGCGGAAGCACTTTCCTTCAATAGCATTGTCACCAATTCACTCCGAGCGGGGTCTCCCCATTCCTCATTATTTACCCCGGAGCAGATAGCGAGCATAAAATCTAAGCCGCCATCATCCAAAGCAGCCATGAATGCCTTTGTTCGCTCCTCCATTTCCTTTTCAAGATCAACCCCGGGTTGCGGGGATGCTGGACCATCGAAATCCCATCCACTATAGACTGCGAGCCAAAGCGCAATAACTGCTGCGTGGAAGTTTGGAAGGGCCCAATTTTGGTTGTCTTTCGTGGTGGTAACAGCCGTATTCAGACTTCGTGCCTCGTTATAGGAACTGGAGCGTTCGGGAGATCCATGTTGAACAAAAGAAGAGATTATTGACGGAATGTAATGAACGAGGAGCCCATCAAACCGATCTAGTTTCCTGAGGCGGTTGAGGAGAAGTCGAAGATCTTCTGGGCTGGTATATGTGCCCTTGAATAAATAACAAACAATCGCACCGAGTGATTCGTGTTGTTGTTGCAAGCTACTGCGCTGGTACTCTATGGCCTCCATGATATCTTGATCCTCAGTCTGGCCCACTATAGAAGCTTTTTGAACCTGTTCACCAAGAAGCAGGAGCCACTTTTCAATATCCTCCATTGACGACATACATTTGCGCGCGAAAAGTGATGCATTTCGCAGGGGCGCGTCTCTTATTTCAAGCACGTAGGCAAGCATTTCTTGCATAGTCACTTGTGTGATTTCTCGCTCCACCTCAAAGGACTCTTGGAAAATGAGGCGGAGCGATTCAAGTAGGAAATGCCGGCGCTCGTGGAACCGCATAATCGCCGCAATCAGAGGGGGTCGATCCAGTACTTGAGCGTCCTCCTGGGCGCTAAGAAAGAGAACAGCGGCCTGTAATTCATCTATATTGAGAGCATCGGCAAGCTGCAATGCTCCTTGTTGGAATTCCTCGTTGATCGAGTATTCCACGTCGTCGATTGTGATCTTCCCTGGATTGGGTCGCGAGAAAAGTCAGCAGAATGCCCGGAACCAACTTCCTTTATCAATCAGGGATGAATTTCAATTAAGCGACTCTAGATTCTCTAACCTGAAAGAATGGCTTGTCGGCTGTTGTTATTTTTCGTAGGCTTCCCTAGGAGATTCCGGAAATCTTGGATGTGAGTCTCGAGCTCGATACGAAGGCGTTCAATGTTGACAAATGAGGAATCTGAAAGCGCAGAAAGATCCTGGTATAGGCCACGAAGGCCAGCCAGAGTATCTTTGCCTTCCATTCTCAAGGGGTGGTTCGTGGGGTGTGAGGGACAGCGTTGAGAAAACGGATGTAAAAGAGGCATCTGTTTGTCTTGGGCCAAAAATGGTTGGAGAACACGACCAAAATTCCGGCGGTCTAAAAGCGGCGGCGGAGGAGCTTGCACCCACTTTTCATGCTGAGTCTTTTAAGTCCCACGGAGAAAGCTCAGCTCCAACAACCCGAGATTCGTGCGATAGACTTATGTGTTAGGCATCGCTCCAGATTTCCTGCAAATGCTACTTGATTCTGCCGAATAATGATGCCGGATGACTTTAAGTCTCTAGGATGAGTTAAGGAATTGTTTCGAAGCCAGTGCTCTTCCCGCGCCCGATGCGTAGAAACTCAACGCCGCAGCCACCATGGCAGGAGAGATTACTCTCGATAGAGTAATCGCGCTTTTATCGTCCGAGAAACTCAGGGACCGCTCTGATGGTTTAGCTGGTTTGTTACACAGCGAATCGCTTACACTGTACGATTCTGACATCTGGTAGATCTTAAACATATTCTCCACCGGAATAAACAAAACTCAAAGCTGTATGGTATCTCTAACCCATCCGACGGAGGATGGGTTGTGTTAACATATGATTACCTAATTTAGACTTTCTCTGAACGACAAAGCCTGTCACAAAATTTTCGAGTCGCTTTTCAGATTCATTTACGTTGAAAAATCCCTATACAGCCGCTCTAATGCCAAAGGAGCCTCTGCCTCTCGCTTGTCTGCATGCGCGTCTGTGCTTCGGACCGCCATTAGCGTATTTTTGCGCAACCTGCGTATAAAATCGGTCCGGGCGATTGTTGATCATATCACTGATACTTTAGTCGCCGTGGGAGATGGCCTGTTCGAGCTTCTCAGTGTGGATTATACGAAATGTCTTAGCGCAATCTTGCACTACCCCCCACATGCTGAGCACTTAGGAGTCAACGAATGGGAGAGAATAATAGACTTTTGCCTTAGGATAATCGATATTCATGATGATGAGCAGAGTCAGCAGAGCTCTCGGAGTGGCCGTTCGGGTGCGTTGGATGACATTTTCGGTGCGAGTACTAGGTCAACCCCGTCTAGATCGACGCCAAACCTGGCTCTCAGAGAAAAGCCTAAAAGCTACATTAACGCAAGTGGAGATGCTATTATTTGTATTCAAATACTCTGTGATATTCCGACTGCCCCAATCCAGGATCATGCCGAACGCGTTCTTCGTGGCCTAGCGAAATTTGTGGGAGCATGCCCCATTGCTGGGAGTGGACACCAATCTGCTTTTGGTAGCATAAACACTGTCATCATGAGAATTTTTTTTGACGACTCTGCACTTGCTCGGTCATTGCTTCTGGAGCTAGTCCCCGTAATTGGACTCTTGTGGTCTACAAAGCTTGTGGGCCTCAAAGATGAATTGCTTGTTACGGCGATGCTTTGTGTGATTATCCTGACTGATGCCACTCGGAGGGACCCGTCGGTATTTCTGGTCCGGAGAGTCGAGGAACTTTTGGATACTATACATTCTGATTACATCAAGCGCCCTGAAAAGGAAATCCTACAGGCGGATGAACTGGTCTTCCATCGAAAGACTTCGGCGGGGGTGGAAGGGCTGTCTATGTGGCCCCGATTGGAGAGCTCTCGATCTGAGCATAACTGGACGGTGGTTTGGGTGATGGCAAGTTTACTGGGGTTGTTGGAAGAGTTAGCCGTGCGGCTCTTACCCCCCCTTGACGTAGGTTTGAATAAGAGGCCGAGACTCACATCGATGATTGAAGATGTTTTTCGTGATTCCACAAGATCTACGGGTATAAGGAGGATCTGTGCTTTACAGTTGATTTCGTTTCTCCCCACACATTATGCCAGCAATGAATCAAAGGCTTCTTTGCTTGAGCCGTTGATACCGAATATTCTGGATGATAACAGTACGTTATCATCTTGGACAATGATTGCTATTACGAGGTATGATGAACCCGAAAATTGATAAGAAATACCGCTGACAAAGTACTGTAATAGTATTGCCACCTGTCCTAACGCAAATACACCGTCATTAAGAAGATATTGGCAGCAAGTGTGGGACCTAGCATCCCGGGCCTCTACATCCCAATTTACGTCCCGAGCTGCTTGCGACCTTATGTACAGTATATTACAGTTTGATCTTCTCGAATATTCGGCCGTTGCGAAGACAATAAATTCAATGCTTTCCTCCATTAACTTGAACGGGCCTTCTACCCTGTCAGATTCATCTTTGGCTTTGTGGGCGAAGACAATTCGGATGACTACACAGGCAAATCCAGGCTCGGTTCCGAACGCTTCTAACCAGATATGTATATGGCTGAGAGAGATATGGGCTATTGGTGTGTTTTTTGTCGATGATTAATTCTATATTCCACAACTAACGGCGGCTAGGCACTGTCACAGATCGAGTACAAACAGCACAGGTTGCTGCTTTCGCACGCCCTTTGGATCTGCTTAACCTGTTCCTAGCTTGTACCAATAGAAGTTTTTCTTTCCCTCGATTGCAATACAAGGGGCCAACCAGTCTTGTTACTAAGGGCTGGTATTTTTACCACAGCCATAAACGCCTTCTGAGCTATTTGTTTGATTTGCAAAGAGTGCCTGGTCTTGAAAACCTCTGGGATACAGGGGAGGGACTTTTCTTGGAGAATTTTACACGCCTGGACCCAAACGACACCATAATTTTTGATTTGTTGCATGCGAAATCCGAAAACTTTCTCCAGGTTTGGCGGTCTTTATCCGAGGATAAATCACACCATGTTACCCCCGATATTGTGCAGATAATTGGGTCTTTCTGCATGACAGCTGCCCTATACTTATCATCCTTGCCCCACCAGTCGGAGTCTCGATTACAAACCCTTCAGAAAAATAGCCAGAATCTTTGGGAAAGCGTTTGTTCCTTTCTGACCTCTCGAGAGCCCATCTTTATACAAGCCTGCTTAGTGCTTTTGGCCCCAGTATTCCAACCGGAGCTTTGCTTTTCTGATACTAAAAATGCTGTGTACAAAAACATATACAAACTCGTGCCACCCTTGGCTGAGGTTCTCGAGGGTTATAGACAACGCCAGAGAGACAAAATGTTTACTACCGACGAAGAAGAAATGGAGCTTGATGATCCGTTTTTGAGTACTACCGATCAACAAGGAGAGGCTACATCTATTGTGATTATGAATCGAAGAGGGAATTTTCCTTTGTTTCAAGATTCTGCAAGTTTTCAACGCTATATGACTATCCTACTTTCGATTTTCCAGATAACCCATGTCGCTTGGCAAACCCCTCATGAATCTGCCGGTCCGAGGTTGGATAAATACTTAACAGACCTTGATGAAGTTGATATTCTGGCCGCGCATGAGCTTCTGCCACACGTTTATCGTACGTGTACCGATATGGAACGACAATCTTTACTTGCAATTCTCGAAGACCTTGGCGAAAAATGCCTTCAGTCGTATGAGTTAGAGAGATGCGAAAATTCTCACATTGTTTGTATCCATATGATGAAAAGTTTTGTTCAATTATGGACTAAGGGAGACCGGGATCACCTTAGTGATTCAGCAGCGGACTTATACACATGGTTCACAGAGGTCTTGCTTATAAAGAAGAAGGCGTCTTCACCTGTTCTAGTTGCATTTGCTGAACTTGTGAGATCTGTTCTTAGATCCAGCCCTTCTTTTTCAAATGATCAGTCAAGTCGATCACCCAGAACGAGCCTCTTCATGATAATCCGTGAAGGTGATGTGCCCGTGAAATTCGCGGCTGGAAATTTAGTACCTGAGTTATTTGGTCAGTTCTCCCTCAAGGACCATGACGCTATTTTCGATGACGTCCTGGAAAGTCTGCCTAGAGACCCCGACTGGAATGAAGGTATTGCGCTTCGTTTGTTTTTACTCGCCCGGCTAGCGTCTGAGTGGCACACTTTACTCCGGAGAAGCATTTACCATATGTTTGAGACTCCAGCCCAGGTGCCAGATTCGTTATGGTACACCGAGAAATGCCTATGTCATGTGTCTGAGTCTCTTGGGTTCCAAGATGCCAAGGAGTTATTTCGGCTTTTCTCCTCCCAGATTCTATATACATGGACTGAGACACAATCAATAACCTCAATGCCTTTTAGTATCTTTGGATATGCCAGTATCAAAGATATGTTGAGTGACGTACAGGATGAGATTGTTGGGCAGATAATGATGCGTGCCAGTGACCAGGAAGCATCAGAGCTTTCAAGGCTTATGAAGCGACCTTTTGTTGACCTCTTGGAGACATCGTTCTACAAAGCAGAAGCGTACACCATAGCTCGGGATATCACCACCCCTCCTGGTCAAGGTAGCCAACCCAAGGGGGTGGAAAATCGATTGAAAAACATCTTAGGCGCCGATAGTTTCGTGAAACTTATTGATCAACAGTTCCCACAAATCATAGCCGTCTTTTTTGGGGCTCTTGATCTCTATGAACAAGTCGAGAGGGCCTTCTCAAAGCGTGAAAGTTTCCATGATGCCCTTACCGCGCACAAAAGTATAAATAACAAGAGTCCGTCTAAGATTTTGCTCCCTGCAAACCAACAACCGTCCTTCAGGGCACGATACCTCCTTGATGAATTGGAATTCCTCTGCAAGCGTAGTGGATACGAACTTGAAACTATCTGGACTCCCTCTCTAGCATCATATGTCTGCAGAACCCTTCTGGAATCAATCCACCCTGCCCTAGGCTCTCTGCATGCGTGCTCTATTATCCGGAAGATCAGGATTCTTGTATGCGTTACTGGGCCGGTTATGCTGAGGGACTATCCCTTTGAAATGATCATCCATGCTCTTCAGCCTCACTTGGTTGACTTGTATTGCTCGGAGGATGCGCTAGGGCTTTTCTGGTACTTATTAGAAAACGGAAAGCCTTATATGATGGAAGAACCAGGTCTAATGGCTGGGATTGCGGTCACTACAATTCTCCCACTGAGAAGATTCATGGCTCGTCCTCCGACAAGCGCCACCCAGGAAAATCAATTAAAAATTGTCATGGGCAAAATCGAAGACTTCCTCCAATGGTTTGAGCAATACTTGTGCGCATATGATTCGCCTGCCTTGAGTGATGTGACATCGGAGTTATTCCAGCGACTTGTGGGCTCTTCTCAAGGATTGTCTCTTTCTGAAAATAGCACAGAAAACACCACTGAACGTGATTTATTTCTCGAAGTCTTGCGAGATCGCAGTTTAAAAAAAAGTCTATTGAGCAAGCCAATATCAGACCATGTCATGTTTTTACTCTGTGATGAATATCACAATGAGCGTTTTAACTACAGCCTGAACGCTCTTGAACGGGATAGTGATGCTATCTCCAACACCTTTGCTGTTGTTCAAAGTCTCCAAAGTTTTAATCCTGGAAGGGATTACCAGTTATGGGCGGCTAGAGTCATAGGCCGCGCTTTCGCGGCTACAGGAGAAATCAGTAACGTTCTCATGAGAGAGCAAAACCAAGCTCTATTTCAAATGCAATACCCATCGTCACCATTGGTGGCCATTGTTTTCCATTCCAAGGCTAGTATACTCAAACTTCTCTGCGACCTTCTCCAAAGTAGGCGCCAATCTGGGCCAATCGAGCGGACATTGCAGCTCATCGTTAGTAATATTGATGCATCGCCAGAATTCCGGAGCTGCCTTGGTACCATACCACCTTCCCTCATGAAAGCTCTCACTTGGAGTCCGTATCACTGCCCAAGCGTATTCTTAACAGCTTCAGAAGCAAAGAAACGTGACAGTGTTGTTGTTGGATGCGACCTTAGCCTTTCATTGGCCCACTGGGCGCGCAGTATTGCTCTATATTTATCAAGGACTGCAGATAAGGATCCAGTTATTGGACCACTAAATACCATTCTCTACATTATTCCTGACCTGGCCGTTCAAATTCTACCTTACATTTTACATGATGTTTTATTCGCAGAGCTACAAGGAGAATTGAATGTCCGTCAAGTTATTTCAGAAATCTTCAGGCAAGCTATGCAGGAGGTTGATGACAACACTATCCCTCATGCGCGGCTTGTTGTCAGTTGTATTCTTTATCTTCGGAATCAACCAAAACCAAATGAGAATACCATAGTGGATCGGGACGACTGGCTTGATATTGATTTTGGAGAAGCATCTTTGGCAGCTTGCAAATGTCGACTGCCTAAAACTGCCTTGCTATTTCTTGAAATCCATGCATCTCGAACTGTAGCTGGGTCTCGCCGCTCGTCAGTTTTTAAATATGAGGCTCCCCCGGAAATGCTGCATGACATTTTCAAGACTATTGATGACCCCGATTTCTTCTACGGTATTCAGCAGAACTCTTCGTTGGACTCCGTGATGGAAAAGCTTGAGCATGAAAGCTCTGGGTTTAAGAATCTTCTTTTTCAAAGTGCTCAATATGATAGCCAGCTACAGATGACTGGCGTAGGGGATAATTATGGGCTTCTTAGGGCATTGAACTCTACCAACCTCCAGGGGATTGCTAGTGCTATGTTTGCTGCACCTGGGAGCTTAAAGGATCCGTCAATTTCATTTGGCAGTATGCTTCAATCTGCAACAAACCTGCGACAGTGGGATATACCAGTCTCACCATTGAACCCTTCGCCTTCTGTAGCGGTTTTTAGGACTTTCCAGAACCTCAATACGTCTGGAACGCTGCTTGATGTCTCGTCTGCGGTTAACGAATGCCTCCTACATGGTTTGGATGTATTGACCAGCAGCCGTCGATCGGCAATGTCTCTACGTAATGCAATGAGGGTTCTTGGTATCATGACCGAAGTTGACGACATCTTGAACGCTAGATCGATGGAAGAGATTCACAATGAATGGCAAAGGGTTGCATCGAGAAACTCTTGGTTAAAGACTGCCAGGTATGTCCATAGAATAATGGAATGAGAGTTTGAGGCTGAATCTAATGTGAATAGTGTCTGCGAGGTTGGTGAGATACTAAACTGGCACGAAGCTTTATTCTCCTCTATTAAGCAAAAAGATTACTTGAAAGCCGCACTCAACTTGAGTGATTATGATGCTCAGCTTCTTGAGGTGCAAGTTATCCGCCGATCATTGGAAATAACGAGAAACCATGGAATTGCCCAAGCTTCGTTAAAGTCAGCTGTTTGCCTTTCTAAACTCTCCAACCAATGTACTGCACTCGGCCTTAATATTGACGGTGTGGCAAAGTTTGACCTGGCCAATGTATTATGGGATCAGGGTGAGATGGCGGCTTCAATTCAAATGCTTCAACAACTGAAGGACCAGAATGATCTGCACAAACAGGCCATCCCAATTGGTCGTGCCGAACTTCTCGTAACTCTAGTAAGTAATGACAAATTTACTTTCGGTTTCCTGAATATTTCGCTGTGCTGCAAATGCTGATGTTCTAAAAGGGCCATCATGTAGCAGAAGCACGGTTGGAAAAGCCAGAAGCCATTATCCAAAGCTATCTCATCCCGGCGGTTAAGGAGTTGAAGAATCGCTCGGGAGCAGAAGAGGCTGGTCGGGTATATCATGGCTTTGCAATGTTCTGTGACCAACAGCTACAGAATCCGGATGGGCTGGAGGACTTTTCGCGGATTGAGCAGCTTCGGAATCGTAAGGAAAAAGAAGTGTTTGATCTTGAGGAGATGATGAAGACGGCGGAAGGAAAGCAAAGGGACACACTCAGGTTCCACCGGTCCAAAACGAAGCAGTGGTTCGACCTTGACGATCGTGAATACCAACGTTTGAAAAAAAGCCGTGAAGCTTTCCTCCAGCAATGTTTGGAGAATTATCTCATATGTCTGAAGGAAAGCGAGAGCTATAACAATGATGTTCTCCGTTTCTGCGCTCTATGGCTTGACGAGTCTTCTAGTGATATCGCGAACAAGGCCGTTTCGAAATATCTCAACCAGGTTCCAAGTAGGAAATTCGCACCCCTGATGAACCAACTAACATCCCGCCTGCTGGATATCTCGGATGACTTCCAAAATATGCTTTCCGCTCTAATATTCCGGATATGTACCGAACACCCGTTTCATGGCATGTATCAGATTTTTGCGAGCAGCAAATCTAAGGGGGGCAAGGACGAGTCAGCCCTGTCGCGAAATCGGGCGGCTGTAAAACTAGTTGATGGCTTAAAGAACGATAAGCGTATCGGCCCGACCTGGGTGGCTGTTCACAATGCCAACATTAACTACGTGCGTTTCGCTGTTGATAGATTAGACGACAGGATGAAGAGTGGTGCTAAAGTTCCTCTGAAAAAACTTACAACAGGTATACGCCTGGAGCAGGATGCCGCGACACAAAGACTACCACCGCCTACTATGCAGATTGAAATTCGCATTGATTGTGACTATGGGAAGGTCCCTAAGCTCACCAAATATCTCCCCGAGTTTACGGTTGCCTCTGGTGTCAGCGCTCCGAAAATCGTTACGGCCCTCGCGAGCGATGGTTTGCGGTATAAACAACTCGTACGTATTGCAGTATCTCTCGGAATGTGCGAATTGATGGCTGAGTCTGGCTGACAATTTCATAGTTCAAGGGAGGCAACGATGACTTGCGACAGGACGCTATCATGGAGCAAGTATTTGAACAAGTTAGTAGCCTCCTTAAAGAGCATCGAGCGACTCGACAACGGAATTTGGGAATCCGCACGTATAAAGTTCTTCCTTTGACATCAAATGCGGGTATAATTGAATTTGTTCCTCATACAGTTCCCCTGCACGACTATTTAATGCCCGCGCATCAAAGATACTACCCTAAGGATATGAAACCGAACGTATGCCGGAAGCATATTGCCGACGTTCAGACGCGATCATTTGAGCAACGTGTTAGAACTTTCCGTCAAGTGATCGACCATTTTCACCCTGTCATGAGGTATTTCTTCATGGAGAAATTCAATAACCCGGATGACTGGTTCGTGCGGAGGCTATCTTACACACAAAGTACCGCAGCGATCTCAGTCCTGGGCCATGTCCTGGGGCTTGGTGACCGGCACGGCCACAATATTTTACTTGATGAAAGGACTGGAGAAGTGGTACACATTGACTTGGGTGTGGCCTTTGAGCAGGGCCGGGTTTTGCCTGTTCCTGAAGTAGTTCCGTTTCGCCTGACGCGCGACTTGGTGGACGGAATGGGTGTCACCAGGACAGAAGGTGTCTTCCGACGGTGCTGCGAATTCACACTTGAAGCTCTGCGACAGGAGTCCTATAGTATTATGACGATCCTGGATGTGCTCCGATATGACCCTTTGTACAGCTGGACTGTATCCCCACTGCGGATGAAGAAAATGCAAGACGCCCAGCAGGCTGGAGATGGGCCTCCGGTAATTCCAGGGACCACTGACCAACGACAAGCGAATGAGCCTAGTGAGGCTGATCGTGCACTGACGGTGGTTGCGAAAAAGCTGGGCAAGACTCTGAGTGTGACGGCGACTGTGAACGAGCTGATCCAGCAAGCAACGGACGAGAAGAACCTCGCTGTACTGTACTGTGGTATGTCCCATTTTTGCTTAGAAAGTTACTTCTAATCTCATACGACTAATCAAATGCTGTTTAGGCTGGGCTGCATATGCATGAGCGCTTTGTTTTTGGACACTGAAACCATCCATGGATGTATGTGGTCCCAAATTGGGCGCTTGTCATGCGGGGAGTTGTTGGTGTGATGACGATGAAGTAGGATATGTTGTACATAATTTGCTTTATAATATACCCAAATAACACATTGCTTGTAGCTGGCTTTTTGTTTTTCTCTTTTTAACCAATTGTAGTTTCACTTGGTGAGTGATCAATTTGTGGTGTGTGGCTTGGGGTTCCATTTTCCCACCTCAGCTCTGTCTCTCCTCCCTCCTTCCTTGCTTTGCCTCCCCCACTCCGTTTCCGTTTTCTTTCCCCCCGAAAACGTGTTTTGAGATTTATTCTAATTTCCTAAATATCCCCCATTTTAGATATTTTCTTGATAACTATCAAGAGACAACTGGCACAAAACGGTCCTGGGATCTTGGCAAACCAGAGTGGGAGTTGGTATCTGCGTGGTTTCTCAGGAAACTTTAAAAGCAGATCGGTTTCACTCCTTGATCTAGACCTTGTGGAGTGAATGTCTGCGCATGCACGGGATCGTCGTTTTTTCTTCGTTGAAACCGCTGAGAAGCGAGATTAATTATCCAACGTCTTGGCAGGCAGATCACCCTTCCACTCTGTGGCATGGTTTAGCTTGACACGCGACCCGCCTCTTCTCTCAAACTATAACCCAAAACTTCATGTCGGTCGATTCCTCATATCCGAATAGGGGCCTTGTGGTCTTTTCTGGAGGGAGTGCTGCCAACAATCTAGTGGATGTTTTCGATTCTGTCCGGGAGAGTAAGCATTGTTCTCTTAGCTATATCATTCCTATCAGCGACAATGGAGGCTCCTCCTCGGAGTTGATTCGAATTTTTGGGGGCCCTGGAATTGGAGATGTGAGAAGTGAGTCAATGCTTTTAGCCTTATCCCGCAACTTCTAACTCATCAATGCATGTAGGTAGATTAGTTCGCCTGATTCCACCATCACCCCCTAATTCAGAACGAGCGGCCATCAAATCATTGTTCAACCATCGGCTACCAGCGGACGCAACTGCCAATACAGAATGGCAATCCATCGTGGACGGCACTTCCGATGTGTGGAAGTTGATCACTCCTGCAAAGAAGGAGCTTATTCGATCGTTTTTCAATTATCTAAATATGGAAATTCTCAAACGGGCGCGCCCCCCGTCTTCAACCTTTGACTTTTCGTCAGCAAGCGTTGGCAATCTATTTTTAACTGGAGCACGGATTTTCAGTGGCAGCTTCGAAAGCGCAATATACCTCCTGGGTAGCATTTGTGGCGTCTCTGGGGATGTTGTTCGAGTGATTCCAGCTATTAACACAAACTTCTCCTACCATATATCTGCATCCTTAGCCAATGGCACTGTGATCGTCGGACAGAACAACATTTCCCATCCTAGCATTCCACCCCGACCGTCCTCCAGACGGCCCAGCATACTTCTTACCGACGGGTCCGAGAAAATTGACTACACAGAGCCTTCGGATGTTTTAGATACGGCTCACCACGAAGACGACCTACCTCCAGGTTACCTACCCACTCTTCGCAATAAGAATATCCAATTTAGCAAGACAGAGAATGAAGACCTACCGTCTCGTATCACCCGTGTCTGGTACATCAACCCATACGGCCAAGAGATCCGCCCGCGGGCCAACCCACGCGTCCTTGAGTCCCTCCGTGATGCGCAGGCCATAATATACAGTATTGGCTCCTTATATACATCTATTATTCCATCCCTTGTCCTCCAGGGTGTTGGCCAAGCCATTGTGGCTAGCCCTGCCCGACACAAAATCTTAATTCTCAATGGCTCTCTCGATCGCGAAACAGGGCCCTTATCTGAACCATTCACCGCAGCCGATTTCGTTGATGCAATCACTCGTGCAGGAGAGGAGAGTCGGGGTCGGCCACCGCTCGATCTATCAGTTCTCTCTGGTCTCAACCAAAGTCCCTCATTCACCTTCCCCAACCAAGCTATGGCCCTCCCATATACTTCGTACGTTACCCATGTCCTCCATCTCGAAGGCCCAGGAACTCCCCAGATCGAGAGGGACCGTCTTGCTGAGATGGGCATTGAAACACTCCGTTTGTATGGTCGTAAGATAATTGCTACCGGCGAAGATGGGATAGAGGTTCCCATCGGAATGAAGTATGATTCTGCGGCTCTCATTCAAGCGTTGGAAGTAGTCTTAGGCAGGAAGGGCGATGCAATGCTACGAGGGGGAGAAGGGAATGGCTTGAGTAGAAGGAATACACTAGACCCTGGCAGGAAGAGAGGTCAATGATAGTATTTGACTTCATCTATACTAACAATTAAATTATGAAACTTATATAACCCAGTTAGACTCTGCAGGGAGAGCGAGCTTCTTCTTTCATAGCTAACTAATTCAAGCGAACAGCTTACTAATAACACAGGGGTTAAACAAAGCCCTTGAAGTTAGGGAATCGACGAGGCTGCCACCAGTGACCCTTTGGACCCGAGATTAAAAATGGTGGATGTTAGGATAGAAAAAGGAAAAAGACCTGAATGGTCAATACTAGAACATCTGAAAATAACAATCCTGAGGAAGCTCTCATATCACATCCCACAGACGCCTCCCAATGCCTCGTAAGTCATAATACAAAGTGATAGAGGGGGAAAAAGGAAATGTAGATGAGATGGAACACGTGATCGCCATAAAATGTAGATAATGCCGTGATCGGAAAATATATAGGGAGAATAAAAGAGATAAAAGAAAGAAAGAGAGAGAAAAGGAAGAGAGGAATTGTGTCATTAGAATCACGCTCGGGCTGCTGGCCGTGGTTTCCATGACTGGCGATTAAATCCGACCTGCTGGGGATGCCTGCTCCCCTGGGGAAAATCTCGGAAGTCGCTATAGAGGTTAGATCCAACATCCATCAGAATGGCTTTCTGGGGCCCAGCATAAGGAGAATTAGGTAATGTAGCACGGCTTTTTGATACCCGTGAGCTTGAAGGCTTTGTGATTGATTTGGATGTTGTTAGTTCTTTTATGATTTCGCGAAGTTCCTTATCGTCATTTGTGATTTGTGCTCTAATGAAAGCAATATTGTTGGAAGTTTCAAGTGTGGACATGACTGTTTCCCGGGGAGTATATGGATGCCTCTGTGGGGTGGGAGGGGTATTTGGTGTAATAGACGGATCAAGACGCGCTTCGTGGTTCTTTTCTAAAAGCTGAATGATATTTAAACTTTCACCGTGAGGGATCCTATGAGGATGAGAAGGTGTCACACAGTCTATATCGACTTCTTTTCGCAAAACGTGATCGATGTCAACGGCCGAAAAGTAGGCGCAAGACTGAGGGAGGTCGTTGATGCCGACCTGCTGCGAGAACATGGCACGAGTCCACACATTCGAGACTTGTAAAGCTAATGCAGCCCGGTACTTGTCTTCTTCCTTCACAAGATATCTAATCTCATCGTGGACGGTGATGGCTAAGCGGGCTCTTATGTTAAAGCGTCGGATTAAGTAGTCCATGGAGATAATTAGGAGGTGAAGATAGTCAACGCCGGACGACTGAATGGCCCAGTTGATCCGAGAGGTCATGAAACTACCCCTATTTATGAATCTTCGCATCAAAGCTTCGGTGATCCCTGCACCTAAAACGGGTGTTCTTGGTCGTTCTTGGTCGGCAAATTCTTCTAGTTTGTTGAAAACAAATGATTCTGTGCCCCCTCGCCAAAACGGAGTATCGCTTAGGATGCGCCGGGTCGTGCGAGAACCCTTAGTCTCCTTGTATAGATTGCTCGCGACTTCTTGGGTTTGTTTCTCCGACATGGTTGGGTTGAATTGGCGAAGTAGACTGGCAGCAAACTTAACGCCGGCTCCATAAATACGGCCATAATTGAAGACCTTAGCATCGTTGCGTGAAATTCCTAAAATTTGGGCGGTCCGTGAGTGCATATCCGTTCCTGCAGCCTTGGATCCTTCTAAAGTCATGAAGCCAATTGCATTTCCACCATGAAGTTGAAATTGGGCATCACCAATAAGACTTGCGATCCACAGCTCCTGAGAATCGACGTCAGCACCGACAAAGACGTAGCCTGGAGGAGCCTTTATCATAGCCTTGAGTTCGGATCCAACTCGGTTCTCTTTGGCGTTGCTTGCTGTAAGCCATGTATTCTCCACTGCTCGTCGAGTAATCGTGCCCATAGGTATGATTTGCGGTAGAATGTACCCAAGCTTGTTACTTCCTCCAATTTCAGATTGCGGACCTTTTAATTCATTTTCATAGACAACAATTTGTCCCATAATTCGGTCCCGAGCGCTGATCCAGTAAGAACAAGAAGCATTCATTTCCAAAGCTTCCTTGGCGAGAGCGTACTGAGAAGACAGGACCCCACGCTCAAAGTGCTGCATGTATCCTTTCGCCAGCGGGTTGACGCATCGCGCTTGGGGGCCGTCCTTATGGGGGAGTTTGAAGTATACATTTTTTCGATCCTTTTGCAACTCCATATTTTTCTCCTCCGCCATATCACATTGGACCACAGGCTGGTGTTCATATTGCTTGATTTTCTCCCTTGGAACTTTGAATGTCCAACCAAATTTATCTGACCAGATAAGAGGATGACCATCCCATGACAATTTTAGGAGGATCGGGGCAATTCGTGTCCGGACGCTCAGGTTGATGTTGGCAGTATTTGAGGCAAAGAGGTCTTTATACCATTGCGGCATACCGGGCTTCTTCTGCCTGGCAGCGGGCCTTGGAGGGTCACCTTTTCTTTTTCCTTTGACCATTTTTACTTCCTGGCCCGACCAATCCAGTTGTCGTAACCAGGGATCGTTCATATAATTATCCGGTTCATTCTTGACCCTCAAAGCTTCGTTACATAGCTCAATGAGTTTCCGCTGGACATCATCGAGCCGCTGATGATACGTCGATTCTGCATTGGTAATATATTCTTTCCAAGTTTGATTGACGGGGAGGATAACTGAAGAGAGGTGTCTAAGTGCTCCGAAACTGACCGGGTGGGGGCAAACTTCGACAAAATTAGGAAAAACTTTTCTGTACACGCGATGAGTGATTGCTACGTCAGCAGCGCAGTAATCAAGCAGTTCTTGAAGCTTCCCAAGAATCTGAGGTCTGTCGAGCTCGCCGAAGTAGTCTCTTTGCGCCTTGTCAATCGTTACATCACAATGGAATTTTGCCACATCACGAAGTGAATTGACTGAACTTCTTCCCACCCACAACTCTTCTTCTTCGTCACTAAGCATTTTGTTTTCAAGCAAGGCTGCAAGTTCAACGGAACTATTTTCACTCGCAATCTTATCCCTCAAGTCCCTGTTCTTTTTATGACGCATCCACGTCGGTCTTTGCTGTGAACACATTCCGTTAACTGCCACATGGAGCGACATTGTATCAAGGAAGAAGTTGTTCGTCTGATTCATATCATATTCCTCAAGAATACGTGCGCGGTCATACCCTATGTTGTGCCCAACTATGATCCGAGGTTGTGATGGATCACCAAGTGGCACCAGGTGAATTTCACAATCCGACTCTCCTAACAACCAGGGAGATATCCACGCATACCAAGCCGTTGGACTGACAGCACAAGCCATCACAGCAAATGGATGCTCCTTCCACATCACCTCGGTATCGAAAGTTATCATTGTTTCGTTCGGTGCGTCCACTGCTTCCCAGGAACCATCACTGTTGTATTTGGTCCATCCACTGCGTTGAATCCATTTGCGGGGCATCTCTGGAGAATTAAGTGTACTGTACCTCTTCGCATATGTTAGATATGGCTCAGATGAATCCATTCCCAGTTTATAGAAATGCTCATCCAGGGTTTGGCCCTGAAGGGCGGGAAGGTCGAATGCAACAGGGGCCGTGTCATCCTCGGATTTTCCGAGGAGCTCATGTCGCGTAAGGTGTTCTTTCGATAATGCGACTAACTTGGGGTCGGGTGGTTTCGTTTCATTGAGGAAAATTTGCGAAAATACATGGTCGCTTAGTTGTTGGACCCCAATCTCGTTAAACCTAGCTGAAGCAGGAACTGCAAAATTTAGTGTCGAGCTTTATCTGTAACGTTGATGCAACGACTTACCTGATAGAAAGCTTCGCTGCTCTCCATGACCATCTTGAAGAGTAAAATTTCTGGCCCACAGTCGCAAAGATTGCGGCTGGAAAAGGACGCGATGGGACCGCCGCAATCTCTGCAAACTAGAAAGGGGGGACCTCCTTAAACAGGGCTTTCGATAATGACTTAAAAGCATTTTATCAATTATTTTGTATTAGCTCCATGATATAGTAGTGCAGGTTCTGGCAGTCAATGCTGCGCGGCGACAAGGGGATAGCGAGAAACAGGCTTTACTCCGCACTCGACACCGCTGCACCGTTGACTCGTACTTTCCTATCACAGTATCCGAGCATCATGAAGGGGGCGGAATGGAATATCTTAATTCCCACCCGCGTAGACCGCCTACTGTTAATGGCAGTATTCCTTATCATCAGGTGATAAGCCTTGCTCATGTTTCTTTGTGAGAGGGGTCTAAGTCCTGAACAAAGATGTCGCTTTCATTGAACATTAGAAAGCTGAGAAGACGGTGAGAGAAAAACTTTCCATACCTGGAGTTTTCCCAACGCAAAGAACCTCTAGGTTTTGTGGGAACCATCATATTCCATCAGCATGGATGGAGAGTCTTCCAGACACCGCCACATCCCTCACCCAGATTTCGAGATCATCTCATCCCATCGTCAACAGATGCCTTCTACGAGCAGCTCGGACAACAAAAAACGTCGTCGCATCAGTAATTCTACTTCTTCATTTACCACCCAAGCTGATGATAGTGATGATGTGAACCCACCGATTGATTCGATCGATTTAACAGAGGTCGAAGGTCAAACCAGTCTTTCAAAAGTTTTAGCAAAACAACGAGAAGATGCCGTTGCAGCACAAAAGTCCCACGAGGATGAGAAAGGGCGCTCGGTTTTAACTTCATATAAATGCCCTGTGTGCATGGAAACTCCTGTTGATGCTACATCTACAGTTTGTGGTAAGTATCACTCGGTGCCAGTTTGCAAGAACCAGTATCGCTAACATATATAGGACATCTATTCTGCCATAAATGCATCATAGACACCTTGAAATTCAGCGAAGAGCAGCGAGCCGATGCCCCTGGAAAAACTCCTCGAGGCACATGTCCGGTCTGTCGAAAACCACTCTCACGAGTCGATTCGCCTGGCCCCAAGAGGAATCTTATCCCGTTGCAAATAAAACTTTATACAAGGAAAAAAGATGGACATTCTGGTGACAAGCCATAATCTCCACACTTTTATTATTTGAATAAACACTCACTGTTGCCCGATGAAACATTTCGAGTATTTATCCAACTACCACACGGAGCTGACCAGACGGCATTTCCAATAGAATTGGGATCAAATTTGAGAACCGATAAGGTAAGCTTTCGGCTCCTCTTGCGCAAGGATGAGTTTCTTGAAGCACGAACGATGGCATTTGAAATACATTCCTCGATGCTCGGCGTTTAAACAACGAGGGGAATTTTCAAATAGCCGTTCCTCCGAGGGGGAAAATGGGAAAAGCAGGCGAAGCCTTCATGAATTCACGGGAGGGGCGGGAATTGAGGATCACCTGAAGCTGCATGAATGCTAACGTCAAACAAGACACAATATGGTGATTCACGAATTGGTCGGGCGGGCTTCAAGTTGTTTGTGACTTTCCTTTTTTTATCTTTTTCTCAAAAATAGATAAAAAAAAAAAGTCAGAACTAAGAAAAGAAAACAAGAAGGACCGTGTAAATAATATTGGGGAACTGTAATTGGATGCTTCCTTGTATTAAGGTGTAATTGCGATTTTAGCTCGCAGCTCAGAACCCCGACAGAAGCACCAACGTGATCAATTTCAATCCCGTACACCTTTCTTCTTGAGGGATTCAGTTGTCAGAATATCCGCAGAGTGTGTACCTCACAGCTTCTTTTTAACTTAATTCGACAATTTTGTTTTATTTCCCATTCAAAGGATTTGAGGGCTCTTTTCGTTTTTAAATTTCCGTCGCCGCTGCTCGAAGACGTCATTCTTCCGCAATGCCCCTTTGCAACTGCTAGTGGAGCTGAATAGCCGTCCTAGTACATTGCGGAAATTGGATGCGCATTGTGATGTCGAAGAGCTTCTGAAGACTGCCCTTATACCCTTATGGTAATGAGAACACTGTTGAATCCTGAAAACGCATGCCTGGTAATTGGGGCTTCCTATTGGACATCACAGGACTGGTGGTTCTAAGATCTCCGCAAAAGCCTAGAATTATCTGACAACATGAGCATATACACACACGATCATGCGCCGATGGTTGGGTCGTCATCTTCGGCCCAAGATATCGCAGATGTCGAAGCTTATCCACGGTCTCCAAAGGCGGTTTCGCCACGCACTCTGGGACCAACCTCACCAGAGACATATGTCTCTCCAACTCGAGTCAGCTCACATGATACAGTCAAGTATCGTCCAAGACGCGCAACCACGGCGCGATCATACCATCCCGACACAGTTTCCCGTGATGAGAACTGGCAGCCTGGGACCGAGCCGGGCATCGACCCTACTAGAACCCCAACCTCTAGTGCTGATTGGATGGCGTCCATTCCATCGAGCCTGCACAGAAGATGCGAAATAATAGTTGTGGACTTCTCACAAAATGAGATGCGACAGTATGCTCTTGACAATGATACACTGGAAACGTTTTTGTCAAGGGAAAGAGAGCCCTGGGTGCAATGCAGGTGGATCAATGTCAACGGCCTTAGCTGGGATGTTATCAGGATCCTGGGAAATAAGAAGGGGTTGCATAGACTTGCAATAGAGGATATGATGAATACGACTAATCGAACGAAGGTGGATTGGTATTCCGACCATGCATATATCGTTCTCACGCTACAGAAATTGATCAACCTTCAAGAGGAGCCCAGCGACTCGGAAGAGGAAGACGGTGACGACCAAGGGTCAGTGAGACTCAACCGGAGAGCCTCGTCATTCAGTAGTAGATCGGTTTCTTTGAAAAAGCCAAGCAAGACAGGTGTGATTTTGGAAGCTTTGAAGGATCTCGTCGGCCTGAGGTCTAAAAAAGGTGAACAGAGAGATACAAATACTATCGGAAATCGCCGTTCTCATTTAAGGAAGGCCCCACCAACGGCCATCCCGGAATTTGGCGATATTAGCAATGCTGGATGTACTGCCCGTAGTATCCAGCGTTATCGTGGCGGTCCCAACGAAGGACGAATCGCTTTCATGGAACGCCATGCTGTCCTAGCGGCAAAAGGCCTCTGTGTCACCCTTGAACAGGTCTCCATATTTTTCCACGCGGATAACACGGTGACCTCATTTTTCGAGCACAGTGCCGATGATATCGAGGCCCCTATAGTTAGGCGTTTGAGCTCACCCGAAACCATTCTCAGACAGTCGTGTGATGCTAGCATGCTAGTGCAGGCTATTCTAGACGCTATCATTGACCTTGCCATACCTGTAACCACGGCATATCACGATGCAATAGGCGATCTCGAACTAGATGTTTTGACGGATCCGGACATAGACCAGTCTAAAAGCCTCTATATACTCACCTCCGAGGTCGCAATCCTGCGTAATTCCATGCAGCCGATTGTGACCATTATTAACGCACTCCGTGACCACCGCTCTGAGCCTATTAGTACTCCTGGTTTGGGGGTCTTCAAACATTCTGGAGTAGCCACACCATCTATGGCCACGCCACCACATATTGGAGTTGTCCCGCCAAATTTGATGAGTCTTGGTGGAAGTAGCGTTTCAATTAGCCCCATGTGCCATACTTACTTAGGGGATGCACTAGACCATTGCATTACGATGGTCGAAGGTTATGACCAGATGCGAAGAGCTGCTGACAATATGATTGATTTGATATTCAACACAATAGGTGAGAGTGTATCGCATCTCAATGAAATTACACAATACTTACATCGCCCAGGGGCGTACCAGAATGAAAGCATGAAGCAGCTTACTCTAGTGACTTGCTTTTATCTTCCTCTGACCTTCTTAACGGTATGTTCCCTCGAATTGATGTCCAGTCCCATATCAACGGCTGGTTTTGCGTTTGGGACTGACAGCTGAATAGGGTTACTTCGGAATGAACTTTGAGTCATTTTATGGTATCGAACACAGTGATTCGTATGTTACATCCTCAAAAAATTTTTCGTCATACCCTTGCTAAGAGATATTAGGTATTTCTGGATGATTGCTGTGCCATTCGTGTTCGCAACCACGGTTTTCCTCATGTATGTCCTCCTATTCCTATCATCTGGCAGTGATTACTAATCTTACCCTTTCCAGGCGTGATAAACTCCAGCGTTACTTTGTCCTACTTGCACAAAGACGCCTAATCAGCAGCTCAAGGCGTGAGAGGCGACGAAAGAAGGACTATAAAAGATCATGAATGTTTCATATAGTTATGCTTTATATAATTGTTATTATGAGGAACGAGCATATGGTGGCGTGATTGATTTTCGCTATATGGTATTCTGTTGTACATATACTTTTTTTCATGGTGGATATTATACCGATCACAAGGACTTTCGCTTATATGCAAGATAAGCTTTCCACGGAAGTTTCCAGTCGGACCGGAGGAGTTCAGGCTTGAAGATATCAAAATCAACCTTCTCCAGTTGGTCCAGCCACAGCCGCGTAGCAACGGCGGGCAGAAAAATACCAAAGGCACGATTTACCTCATCTAGGGGCGAGTCGTGCGCAGGCGCGTACTGGTGGTCCTCCTCACCTTCATGCTCGAATTCATGGCCTACATCGCGACCCGCTCGAAGGTTACTGAGCATCTGCTGGACGGTAATCAAGTGATCACTTGCACGAGTTGCAACCGTAAACACCGCATCACGCAGGCCCGGAGCTTCCGCGCCCTGTCTAAACACCTCTTCTTCCTTCACACCCGCTTGAGCCATAACATCCAGGGGTAGCATCACAGCACCCTGTTTGGTTCCACCAGCCACCGTTCCAGCTCCGGTCTGGCTAGGCGGCTGTTGACTGGAGGGCCGGGGAAATGCGACGAGAGGTAGGCCCCGTAATACAGCTGTGATACCCGCCGCCTTACCGACATGCGATGCGACATGGTCTGCCGTTATAGAGGTCATCGGTAATGACGACAGGGTCAGGTAGAGTAATGTTGAGTAGGTGTTCTCTGCGTAGGATTCTAAGGCAGCAATGTCTGGGTATGGGTCATTTGTTAGTGTTTGCTCACGCGCATTGATCATCCGATTCAGCCAGTTCTTGCTAAGTCGTGCAGAGCCCTGGCTCCTTTCCTGGAGGTCCGAGATGGCGGAGGCCAACAGGATGGCGATGGGCTCCTTTGGTGGGGAGCCGGCCAGTGTCTTGGCTATTGCATCACGCCAGAACTGGAGTCGCATGAGGCCAATCGTGTAGGAGGAGGTGGTGTCGGGGATCATGGAAAGGGAGACGTTGAGCGCGCGGAGGGCGAGATAGGTGGATTGGGCATTGCGTGGGATGAACGTGCTGAGGGTGTAAGAGGGTCGATCGTATTTTCTGTGAAAGACCACATTGAGCTGTGTTAGATGATGGAGGGAAGCCTGAGGGGATCTGTGAAGTGGCGAGGCCATACGAAAGAAGATTTAAGCAGTATTGTCGTGCAGCCTGGACTTCTGCTTCCACCACTCCGCTAGTTCGGCTTAAGGGTCTTGTCTGGTGCTGGTGTGGTCGTCTGCCGTGCAAATAGGCCTGGCATATTTGCTTGTTTGAATGGCGGGGCCGAATTATGTCCCTTGCTAGCGACATGCTGCTCCTAAGAATCTCTTCTAATTGTTGTCAATAATGGGAGCCTGGAGTTGGTTCCTGGTTTGAGCAAAATGTTGGGACTTAGATCACGGCCACCAACCAATTTGCTTCGTACATTTGAGGGATACCGCTCGGAATTAAAATGAGCAGTGCATGCAAATCAATACATTTGCAAGGTTCGGGTTTGAGTAGATGATGTGTTGGTGGAATTCTGGTTGCGTTTTCTTTTTTTCCATCCGAGGTTTTTTCCGTCCCTCCACTGATTTTATGACGTCGATCCGAAATTTCATTGAAGGCAGTTTTCGCGTCTCTCGGCGCGTCTCCCAAGTGATCATCCACTCAGGGTTGGTTAATTTATTTTCAGCACCTTCGCACCCCCTTTCCCAACCCCATCATCACAAAATCACCGGTGCATAATGGATTTTGATCAGTATAATGACAGACCACACAAGAAACGGCGCTTTTTCGTCGATGATAGCGATGGTGCTTTACAATCAAACGACCCCGGAATGTCCGCTACTAGAATCGACGCGTCCCTGCCGTTCCCACCAGCGAAAAACAATAATACTATAACCGAAACTCTTGCTGGGCCTGTTAATGTGGAAGGCTCTATCGTAAAAGATGGAGAAGAGGGAAAACGGAATATTCAATTTCCTATTAATGGACAGGGAATGCAGGATTCCTCACAAATATCAACGAGAAGCCCAAACCCCGATCCTGATCACCTTGCGGATAATATCACGAGAGGAAACATAGGAAAAGAGGAAAATATAGATGGGTTCGATACAGCTACCTTTGTTAGCATAGTCGGGGAAAATATCTCTTCGGAAACTCTGGCAAAAGTCCGAAATGCTTCACAGGGTAACTTGGAGAGAGCAATCAACATCTACTTCGACGGATCTTGGAGGCCTTTCAAGTCTCCCAGCATTGCTGCCGTCAACCAAACAACGTTGCTATCACGCGAGCAAGTGATGTCGGCGCAACCGTCACGACCAAATGGAACCACTACACCAATTGCTTCAGTACGGGAAAATGAGCCTTGTGTGCCACCAGAAAGTAGCCACCAATTTTCGAAGTCTCAACCTGCCCTAAGGTACATCGGCGCATTCGGTGTTGGGGCATGGGCTACCAGAAGTGGAGTGGGCTTAATCAAACATGGGGATCATGTAAATATTGAGCGCGAAAGATCTAAGCCACTTTCCATGCGTGGCCGTACTGGGAAGCTCAAGGTCAATCAGAAAGGGGATGTTCTCACGCGATTCACCAATCATTCTGGCCAGGAGATTGGTAGACTGCCTCGAGAGACGGCAGAATGGGTATCTACCCTCATTGATCAGAAAGTTTGTAAACTTCAAGGTGTTTGCGTTTATGCCCCGGAAAGAGTTAGGGTGAATGATACCATTTATCTGCAGCTGTGGTGCTACTTGCGCATAGAAGCATTTCAACCTCGGATACTCTCCCAGTCGCCAGACGACAATAGGGCAATTACCATGTTTGAAGAGGAGGAAAGCACGGAGGAGAGACAGTTGCGCCTCCGACAGGTTGCGCTCGTGAAACTCTTCGATGAGATTGGCCTCCATTCTACCTCAGGAGATGATCTAACCAAGAAGCAGAAGAAGGAGGGATTGCTCCGTGCGGCAGAAATGGCTGAGCAGGAGGTAACCACAAAATCAAATAAGGGCAACGATTCCGAAGAAGAAGAGATTTCTGAGCTCGAAGAAGATCAACTTGACAGCCTCTATAAAAAAGCCCAGTCTTTTGACTTCAGCATGCCAGAAGCGCAACCTCCATCGACTTTTGTCCTTAACCTCCGAAAATATCAGAAACAAGCACTTCATTGGATGCTTGCGAAGGAAAAAGATAATAAATCTGGCAGAGAAATATCTATGCATCCGCTATGGGAAGAATATACCTGGCCGTCTAAGGATGTTGACGATAAGGAACTTCCAACTGTGGAGGGAGTAGACCACTTTTATATCAACCCTTATTCTGGTGAGCTCAGTTTGGGCTTTCCGGCACAAGAGCAGCATTGTCTGGGAGGAATTTTGGCCGATGAAATGGGTTTGGGGAAGACGATTGAAATGCTCAGTCTAATCCACTCTCACCGGAACTTACCCCCAAACCAAGATCTGGCCGGCTCCAGTGCTGTTGACGGACTCACAAGGCTCCCCAGTTCGTCCGGCGTTGTCCAAGGGCCCTACACCACCCTAGTTGTTGCACCAACTTCATTGCTTTCTCAATGGGAGAGCGAGGCTCTCAAAGCATCCGAGGCCGGGACTATGAAAGTTTTGATGTATTATGGAACAGAAAAATCCGTGAATCTGAAGGAGCTCTGCGCTGCTGGCAATGCGGCAGCTCCCAATGTCATTGTTACAAGCTATGGAGTTGTCCTAGCAGAGTATCGACAACTGGGTTCATCAATGCTGGCGCCCCTTACGCCAGGTGGGTTATTCTCTGTGGACTTCTTTCGAATTATTCTTGACGAAGCCCACATGATCAAAAACCGACGGTCAAAAACAGCGAGGGCATGTTATGAGATTAAAGCTACTCACAGATGGGTTCTCACAGGTACCCCCATTGTAAACAGGTTGGAGGACCTGTTTAGTCTCGTGAGATTTCTCAAGGTTGAGCCATGGAGCAACTTCTCCTTCTGGAAGACTTTTATTACTATGCCGTTCGAGTCGAAGAATTTTGTTCGCGCACTGAGTGTAGTCCAGACGGTGCTCGAACCACTAGTTCTCCGGCGCACCAAGACTATGAAGACCCCGGAAGGAGAGCCTTTGGTTCCCTTGCCTCGCCGCACAATCTTGATTGATGAGATTGAGCTTTCGGACCAGGAGAGAGAAATCTATGACTATATTTACACGCGAGCAAAACAAACGTTCAACAGTAATATAGAAGCTGGTACGTTGTTGAAATCCTTTTCGACCATTTTCGCGCAGCTTCTCCGTCTTCGTCAGACATGCTGCCATCCTATTCTCACCCGGAACATGACTGTCGTTGCGGATGAAGAAGATGCTGCTGCCGCGGCTGATCTAACCAACGACCTCAAAGACGACATGGATCTCCAGGAATTAATAGAACGTTTCACCCAAACAGCAGACTCACCATCGGACGAGAGTCAGGATCCATCCATTAGATTCACTGCCCACGCTCTAAAGCAGATCCAAAACGAATCCAGCGGGGAATGTCCCATCTGTACCGAAGAACCTATGATCGATCCGGCAGTGACCGCTTGCTGGCACAGCGCCTGCAAGAAGTGCCTCGAGGACTTTATACGTCACCAGACTGATAAGGGGGTCACACCTCGCTGCTTCTCATGCCGAGCGGACCTGAGTCCAAAGGATATCTTCGAGGTAGTGCGTCGCCAGTCCCCCAACTCCACTCCCGCCAATGATCTATATACCAGCACACCTTCTTCTCAAGCGGCGCCTCGAATCTCCCTTCGACGGATCAACCCCCTTTCACCATCTGCACACACCTCCGCCAAGATCCATGCCCTCCTCAACCACCTTACCCGCGTCCCCACGAATACGAAATCCGTTGTTTTCTCCCAATTCACCAGCTTCCTCGACCTTATTTCCCCCCAGCTAACCAAGGCGGGTATCTCCCATGTCCGTCTTGACGGAACAATGCCCCAAAGGGCCAGAGCTGCCGTCCTCTCACAGTTCAACAAGATTGAAACCTTTGATCAGGAGGAGATTGACGAATCTGACGCTGATACTCCACGTAGAAGGCCTGTCCTTCATGCGGGTAAAACCTCGTGCTCGCCCAACCAGACTCCTATGGTCCTTCTCATCAGCTTGCGCGCTGGCGGAGTCGGCCTTAACCTCACCGCCGCTAGCAATGTCTTCATGATGGATCCATGGTGGAGTTTTGCCATCGAGGCCCAGGCCATTGATCGAGTCCATCGGATGGGTCAGTTGCGGGACGTGTCTGTGACGAGGTTCGTTGTCAAGGATTCGATCGAGGGGCGGATGCTGAAGATTCAGGAGCGGAAAATGAACATTGCGGGCTCTTTGGGACTCATGGGTGGTGGTGAGGGAAATGAGGAACAGAAGAGAAAGGACAGAATCGAAGAGTTGAAGTTGTTGTTTGAGTAATCTTGATGAGCAGGTTTGAGTTTGGTTAAGAGAGGATTTTGGTGTTCTACTTATGATATGTATGATTGTTATGGGATATATTTCGGTGAAGCATTGGATTAAAGGGCTCGTACATAAAAAACCTATATAATTATACAGTTGCTCGAAAACTTGATAAAAAAATGACCTGGTAGTACACACACACACATGGTTCTTGTTGACTGTCAGACTAGATTAAAACTTCTAGGTCAATGGCATAAAGTAATCCTCAAGAAATGAATGGCCAAACCAAGCCATTTACCGATTCGAATGATGTAAATGGTGTCCAACCCGCACGACCTTCCCTAGCCTCTCCTTCAACGACTTATGATGATGGCCATGTCCATTAGACGTGGGGCTAGATTCTTCCGCACGGTCTCCGTTACCATTGCTGACTCCTGTTATCAACCACAGACACCGTGTTAGCTGTTGTCTAGGGAAGGGCAGACGTAGTTAGGAAAAGCGGTGTATACGAACCCTCTAGGGCCGGAATTTTACCCGTTGGAACTTGTCCTTCCTCTCCCCTCTTTATCTCCTTCTCTTCTATTTTCTTCTCAATTTCGTACGGCTCCCTCGGGGGAGGACACTTAGGGCCCTTGAGGGCTTCTTCGCTCACTTTGGCTTTACCGGCTCCGCCTGGTCCAGTAGGGGGGGAAGAGGTATCATTTGAGTTTGAGGCGGGAGGGTTCTCCGGTTGGGGTTCGGTAGTAAGAGCCTGGCTTTTCTGTTCTGTCTTGGGTTCTGGCTGGGCGGGGCTCTTGTCGAGGGTATCAATGTGGGTGTGAATGCCACCAGTGGGGTTGGTCTTCTCTTGGGCCGATCCCGGTTCGTCGACCATGGGGTTTCCGGATCTTGGGTCGGAGATGGAGGGCTTGGGGTTAGGACCCTGATCGAATACTGATGTTGAGGGGTTGTCATTAGATTTGGGCAGTGGTAACCCCAGTCCCGGTGGTAGAAGAGATGCGAGCGGCTCGGTGGTGACAGCTGTATTGTCCTTGGACTCAGGGGAGCCAGGTTGGTCTGTATATGTTCCGTTAGTATGTTTATGCTCCAATAGTGAGCGTGTCATGAAAAGGGGTACAGAAAAGCAGAGGTAAATGATGCTATTCACCTTCTCGGTTCCCGGCGTCATAGGGATCAGTCGCGGTTCCTTTCCCCTGAATACCAGAGAGAGGCTCTTCGCCATGTTGCTGGTTCACCTCGTCATGTTGATCTGGCTGCTGCTTGCCAGTCAACTGGAGCGCTTGGACTTCGCTCCACAACGCATTCGAAGCGGTTTGGATGGTGTGACTAATGGTCTCCATAATTTCGGTCTTCTTGGCTCTCAACTCTCAATAATTAGTTGATGTGGGCACCCCTTTGGCACAATCAAGTCAACAGAAGAAGAAATCGCAAGAAGACGTGTTCGTTTCGTGGTTCGGTAGCCCGTGGAAGTCTGAACTGACTAAAATCAATGATGGTAAATGGCCTGGGTCATGTCACTCATTGGCAAAGCCAAGCTCTTGGACACTCGGGAGCCCATTTTATAGGTCTTTGTCTCTTGCGCAGAGTCGGGTACTATCTAGCCAGGTTGAACCACAAAGTCAATCTGGGGGCAGAGCTGGGCCTACGTCAGTGAGAGGTAGATCATGCAGGCTTTTGGGGCTATATTGCGACCCCGCCTCCCCCGACCATGGTCGTCATTCAATCTTGGGCTGCATGGGAGAGTTATTATTCGACGTCATCATCCTTTACTGGTGGCGGATTGTAGATGGTTGTTGGCTGGTGATTATTGCTGGATGGGCTATTGAACAGGACAAAAGGAGAGACATGTGACGTCATTATCACGTGCTATATATATGCGCTCACAAATAACGACCAAGAGATGATGATTTGTTATTTGTTATTGTTTAAAAAAAGTTATAGTATGATAACTCCCGGTCTATCTGTCCTATCAGGATAGCCAGCTGCCCTGTATTCTCTAAAATCACTATTTTTAAATCGCATATGCAAAAACATCGAGATCATTGCGGTGTGTGAACCCAATATTACTTGCCGTCTCAAATGCCAGCAGAGTAGCTCAGAATCTTAAAAAAATAAAAATAAAAGAGATGTGCTCTATGCCGATTGATTCAGTTTCTTTTTAATTTCCTTGACCAAATCATCCCTAGACACCAGAAAGCCCTCTTTCTCGGGGTGACCTTCGGGCAGCCCGAGCTGCTTCAACTTAACTTTGTTGGCCGTTAATTCGTCCTCTCCAAGGATCACGGCCAATGGGATACCACCAGCCTCTGCCAGCTTGAACTGCTGCGGTAGCCTAGGTTTGACGGATGAAGCATATTCAGCCCTGATGCCCGCATCCCATAGCTGTTTAGCCACGGACATCCGCTCCAAAAGGAGGCCGTTAAATCCCTTTCCACCGAATGCCATGACGAAGACATCGACTTCACTAGACCGGACATTGGCATTGCCACCCTTCGCTTCCTGTTCGAGCCTTGCTTTCATAATCGTGAAAATGCGGTCAACACCGAAAGACACGCCGACGCAGGGAATTTGACGCTTCTTGCTGAACATGTTGACCAGATCGTCGTAACGACCGCCAGCAGCAATACTACCCACCCCAACATTTGGATCACCAGATTTATCCCCATTAG
The DNA here is from genome assembly GCA_027569885.1 of Aspergillus diversus. NCBI lineage: Eukaryota > Fungi > Ascomycota > Eurotiomycetes > Eurotiales > Aspergillaceae > Aspergillus > Aspergillus diversus. The sequence continues at coordinate 208,167 of JAPDKZ010000018.1, forward strand.
AAGATTTGGATTTAGATTTTTTCTCGGAACTCTTGAAGCCGTCTGGGGAGGAAAGAGGTGTGATAACCTCGAAAATGAGGCCGGTATAATAATCCAAGCCACGAGCAAGGGAGAGATCGAAAGAAATTTTATCGGAAATCCCGAAGACATCCAGATAGTTGAAGAGGAGCTCCATGTTCTCAATACCCTTTTTAATATCTTCGTTCTTTGAAAGCAGCTCGTCGCCCTTGAGTGTGTCCAGAACCTCTCGGCCACCGTTAAGCTTCACGTATTCCCCAACCTTGTCGGCCACATCGGACGGCAATCCCTTCTCCTCCATCTCCACTTTGACTTGGTCCCATGGTAACTAGGCTCGGTTAGTTGGCGAGACCACTGAAATAATAGACGGACAGTTAACGCACCTTATCAAGTTTGTCTACTGCAGAACTGATCGTACGGATCTTATCGTCAGGAACACCAGATGCGGAGAACAGGCCATCTAGGATCTTCCTGTGGTTAAGCTTGATTGTAACAACATCCCTCAGGCCCAGGGCTTTGAACACCTCCACGATAATGCACAGTATTTCGGAATCGGGGATCATGGGATCGTAGGTACCGGCGATATCGAAATCGCATTGAAAGAACTCGCGCATGCGTCCTTTCGCAACAGCCTACGACCAATTCACATTAGCCTACAAAGCGAGAAAAGCCCAACGGGAAAAGAGCGACTTACCGGCTGATCTCGTCGGTACACCTTGGCGATTTGGTAGCGTTTGATGTGCTGCACTGAAGTGTTCATGGCTAACCACCGAGCGAGTGGTACCGTCAAGTCATATCGTAGCGCGCAGTCCTCTCCACCTTGATCTGCTAGGTCGTAGATGAGACGGGAGTCCTCGCCATACTTGCCCGCCAGGATTTCCTTCAGCTCGAATACTGGTGTGTCCAAGGGGGTGCCGCCGTGACGCTTGAAGACATCAGTGATGGCACCGAAAATCGTTTCACTGTAAACACATAATTGTCAATTTCCTATCTGCATTGTGGATTATCCTTGATAGGTGGGGACTGTATTTACCGGAGAATCATATCAACTCCCATCCCTGTATTCAGTCAGTTTCGAGTGCGGTCCAATTATCATATATCTATGGGGGCTGGGGTAGCCTTACAATCCCTGGTGCCCTTGGGGGTCTTGAGCTGAAAGCTCAGTTTGCTAGACTTCCCCTCCTTTGCCGCCATTTCCACTTGTTCGCGGGGTGTTGATGGGGGTAACGGGGGGTGTAATGAGAGAGAATGAGACTGTCGGCAAAAAGCGTTGGAAGTCCGGATTTCCCAGGGTGCGCGAGATGCAATTCGAAAGGCGCAAGGGCAAAAATCGCGGATTACCGTGAATGAGGAGGCCCGGAAAAACCGCATGAATGATAGGCGAAACCCACGAAATGGGGCAATGGAGGACTACTCGGGAAAAAAGTTTTTTCTCCTCCCTGAATGAGTCAGTTGGGGTTGGGCACCAGCCACGCCGCGGGGTTTACCTGCGCCACGCCTCCCCCCATTTACCTCCTGACCAGCTCGGAGACTGGAGGATACCACAAAACTTTCAATTCAAGCTTTGATGTGCTGGGCAGTATGTATATATATATTTAGCGATTAAGAGGCGATTGAAACGCAAGCTATACGACTGGCTAAAAGAGAGAACTAAAGAGAAAAGAACAATGCAATCTCAGTAAACTGCAAGCATTCAAGAAGGCGCCGCCTGGTTTCAATGATACCCGTAATAAAAAAAAGCAAAGGAAAATTCCAAATGAATAAAATAAAATGGCCAGACAGAACATCTTCCAAGTCAGGAGTAAAACATGGATGAAAAAAATGAGACAATATTTAGATATGCAGGAGCAAAAAGAGGGACTTAGCCAATTTTTAAACTACCTATAGTAATTCCGGGTAGGAAAAGACAGCTAGAAGAAAATAGAGCCAAAACACAAGCTAATCACCCTTAAGAACCCTGCAACTCGAGTTCCTTCTTTATCTCTGGGCTCAACGGAGTCTTTGGATCGTACCCAACGCTCTTCACGATACCAAGTCCCTTCGTCTTGCCCTCTCGGAAGAGAACGCGATCACCAGGCGCAAGGAATTCAGGGCGTTGCATAAAGCGGAAAGCAACCAAAGCACGATCACCGGTCCGGATAAAAGGGCGATCGATGTCGATGACAGAGCACGTTTGGCTCACAGCCCCGACATGAAGCATAGCTTGGTACTTAGGTTTTATTGTTGTAGCGTGCGAGAGAATGAGAACTATCCAGAGTTAGTGGGCCAAACTTTATACATTGAGGGATAAAAATAAAAATACTTGGAGTAAACCTACCCTCTGCAACGAACTCTCGGAAAACCTTCGGCTGTTGGTCCAATTTCTTGAGAACAACCATACCCTTACGAACTTCCTTGCGCCGGACGCGCTTCAGGGCAAACGAACCAGACTGCCCAGCAAAACAAGCGTTCACCTGGATACGCTTGCGCTCGATTGACTTTATTGTAGTAGTCGTAAATTGACCTAGAGAGTCTGGCCCAACAAGCACCGAGTCACCCGCGTGGATCACCCCTGATTTAGCCACTCCTGAGACCACGGTCCCGACATGTGGGACCGAGAAAGTGTCATTGACCAAAAATTCAAAGGGCGCATCTGGATTGTACTGCCCCCGGTATGGAAGGATATTCAGGAATGTCCGAACAAGCTCCAGGTTCTCTCCGGTCACATTAGAGACTTGAAAGATTGGGCATATTCGCTGGCTGACGAACTGGGCTGCGGTGTTGATGGTCTCCTCCATATCCTTCACGAAGATGGGGATCTTTCGAGCTCCAGGCGACTTGAGAATTTTAGTCAATTGGGAAATAGTCTCCTGCAAAATCTGTGGTGGACAAATGTCAATTTTGGTCACGATGACCATGACGGGAACATTCAAAGCTAGAGCGATGCCCAGATGTTCTTTACTCATCCCGATGAGACCGTTGTTGGCCGCAACCATGAGAAGGCAATAGTTTGGGCTGCTGCTTAGCATGCCGAAAACCGTTGTCCGCAGGTAACGCTCATGACCAGCCAAATCAGAGAAGGAAATGACTTTAGCAGACCGCTTCCCGATCTCCTCCCACGAAAGCTTGCGGCCTTGTGAGCTAGTCACAATCTCACCATGACTGTCGAATCCCATAATCTCCATACCCACCGAGCTAGTTCTCCCGCTTTCGATCTCATGCTTGTGGCGGAAAAGGTTCACTCGGGCCCTGCCACGACCATCGTCAAGACCCCCCTTGACGAGCACTCCAAGCATAGTACTCTTACCCGCATCAACATTCCCTACAACAGCTACGCGAATTTCTGCCATCTCCTCTATAGTTTCTGCAGGCTGTCGAACAAGAACCTTGCCCCAAGAACCTTTGAATCGGTCGTTGCTGGTGCGGGACTCTTCAGCGCCCCCAACATTGTAGGTAAGGAGAATACGGCACTGAGCTGGGAGGGTGCCGGCAGCTTCGCGCAGACGCTGCAGAGCCGCATTCCACTGATCGAGGTCAAGAGACATCGACTCTCCACCGTCCTCGAGTCCAAGGTCAAAAACAGTCTCCCCATGGCCCTCGTCAATCCGGCTTTGCAAAATTCCAGCGAGAGCCTGAATATTTTCTTCTGTCTTTGCATCGGAGCCTAGGAGTAGATCTTTCAACCTTACAGTCTTGGGCTCATCGGACAACCCGAGCTGGTCAAGGATGTCCAGCTCGGCGTGGTCCTCAGGAGCGGATGATGCGCTAAGGGTAGGTTTGCCATTATTTTCAGGCGCTTCCAGACCAGAGCGACGTGATTGCTGATTGTCAGCGTATTCGGCAAATTCACTGAGCGCCTGTACATTAATGGGGAGTTAGCTAGAGATCTGGACAAGTATTAACGAAGAACCCACGATTTCGCCTCTTCGCCGATCCTCGATCGACGGCTTTGGGCCAGCTACTGGCATGATACGAGTCCTCGTCTTTGGACGAAGAAAAGGAAGGGATAAAACCACTTTAAGAGTGCTTGTCAAGTGAATAATGAAAATACGCTTAAGGTGCGATCGTTTGAAAGGGAAAGGTATCGCCTTTGGCGCATTTAGACACGTATTCGTATGATCATATTCTTCTCTGAAAATGAGCGAATTTATTTTAAGTGGAAGGGGACGGGAAGAAATGAGGAATGTGTACAAAAAAAGAGTCGGGGGAGAGAGGAGGGGCAGAGGACAAGTTAAATAAGAGGAGCGGCGCGGATGTCGAGGGTCGTGGAAGCTTTATCGATAGCGAGTCACATTTGACTCATCCCCGTCCACAGCCAGGTATTATTAGTGGTTTCCACGGCGCGCGACAACTCAACCAACCGAACCCTACTCAGTGACTCAGAAAGAAGGCTGTGCTTGTTACGACGTTCCTTGTGCTTTCTACTCTTTAATGTTTGGGTCTATAGTCCAATTGTTGAATTCTTGAGAGGCACTAGATATGTCCTCGCTGCATGACCGTCATTGGCATGCTCTTCTGTCGGGGCTCCATAGTCTTCTATACGTTGGGAACGCCGTTTTTTTTGAGCTCTTTTTATCTGGGGCAAGAAAGCGACAGGGTAATTGGAATGCATCAAAAGCCAGATACTCTAACCCGAAAGCCCTGCGGTCATCGTCACATTCGTAGTCTCATGATCATGACTCGTGGATGTCGGAGACCGTGTGTGGTAATCACCACAATAGCTATGCCCGTACGCCCAAGACAAAAAAAGCCCAAAATCCTGTTCGATTCTTCGGGAGGCAAGTACATCACGCCTGGGGAGAGATCAGGACAACCGAATCACCTGTTGCTTGACGGTTAGTGGACGAAGGGACAGAAGGAGCGATCACACGGACCTCGGACAAAAAGCATCTCTTCTTGCTTCTTGATTGTCTAAAATAATCAACAGAATAGACCACATTAGCCCACAGCTGCAAATCTCGACCAAGTATACCAAGGCAATGGAAGCTGAGAAAAGAACAAAACGTACTCGGATAGTCTCCTGCTCGTTTTCATCTTCCTCCACCACGTAGATAGTCTCCTCTACTTCGCCCAGAACCAGGTTGCAATGGCTATCGTATGCCTATCCGAGAACCCAAGATTAGCAACAGCCACCTATCGCCTCTACCCCAATCGTTGTTTGACCCACATGTAAGCGCCCCTTGAGCTCGCGGTCACCCCGCAGCTTCACAAAGACAATTTCGTCGAGCGACAGGCGTACTAGATCTAAGGGCTCAGAGACGGAAGGGGCCCCGGTATCTTCAGTGTCGGCCATCTTCGAAGCAAATGGGAATATAATCTCGGAGGCTAAATGGGGAACGAAGGGGGAGATAAACCTGCGATCACTTCCGAGGCAGCAGCAGCAAATTCCGCAGGTGAGAAAAAGAAAATGGAATGTTCGGGCGCCAAGACCAACCCCCAACTTTAGCCACGGGCCAAAAGTGAACGGTCTGTTTCTCCGCTTTTGAGCACCAGCCTGGCCTTCTCGTGTCCCCTGACGTCTCGTCTCCCCTTTTCCCCTCTTTTCAGCATCTTCGTTTTTTTTTTCTTTTCTTTTTTTCCATCATCTCCTTTGAATCTCAATGCGATGCGAAACATTGCACGGCTCAGGGAGAGCTTCATCTCTCACTTGAACTGTCCGTCATGTCACCGACCGCAAGCCCGCCAATTCGGCCGCTATAGTTCCCAACTACGGACAGCTCCACATTCCGCGGCTCAAGTGGTCCGCTGGTTGGCACACAGAGCTGAGCCCTTCCCCGACCCAGAATCCTTGAGAACTTGGTATGGCAACGAGCTTGGAAATCGCCCCGGATATGCTCAGAACCAAACAACGACTCCCAGGTTGGGTTCACGCAACATTTTGGAGGGCGATTATCCGGATGCGCGGGATGGCACAGAATCATTGGTACTGCCCAAAGCCGACCTGGAGAGCGACCTGCCTGAATTGGCTGCGACCGGGGCAGAATTCGATTCCATCCTTCGAGATGGCCAGCCAGAGCAGGTAATGGCTGCGATGCTGAATCCCCGCTTCGCTGATCTGGTCGGGTCGATGCCACACAGTACATTCGTCGAAGCCCTCCACTTGCTCTCTCCCACCTATTTTGTTGTGCCCTTTAGGGATATTCATCGAGCATTACATCCATCTGCCGTAGAGACCAAAAAATACCGATCATTGGAGTCGATTTTCAAGGAGTTTGCCAATAATATTGCTCATATCATCCAAGCCCGACGGTCAGCGGGCCATGCGCTTGGCCTCGAGGAGTACACACACCTGCTTGACTGTGCACGGTCGCTTGGAGACGCATATTTGGCGGACCACGTCTGGCATCTGATGAAGGTGGAAGATAACATCATACCAGATGTTCAATGCTACAACCATTACATGGAGGCTAAGATCTGGGACTCAGCTTACACAGGTCAAGAGAAGTATCGGATCCGCATGACCCCCTTTAGCTTTCGAAAAAGGACGTTTGACCCTGCAAACCCGGGCTGGCATGGCTACGGCACTGGTATTCGGAGTGTTCGAAAGGAAGTGCTGGACATTTTCAATGAGATGACTGAGGTGGGGCACCACGGCGACGAGACTAGCTTTGTGAATGTGATATTGGCATCCAGTCGAGTGGGTTATGTCCAAGGGATTAAAGATGTCCTGAAGACGGCCTGGAACGTCGATGTCGATGCACTACAAGCCCAAAAATCGTCCCTACCACCAGTTGTAGAGTACGATCGCTCTTCGCCATTGTACCCTACTGGTCGCCTCCTATTCGCGATAGCGCATGCGTTTGGGACAAACAATAATATACCCACCGCGCTGCGAGCCATTGACTTTATCTCAGATTCGTATGGTGTCGAAATCCCAAGGACTGTATGGCTTGAGCTATTTGAGAGATCTTTTGTTTTATCACGACCAAGATTTGGGAAGGATGCTACACGAGAAGCGCAGGGCAAGATACCATATTATTTTCTGGGGAACTTGTTCCGAACAATGACTTCGGAACCGTTCAACCTTCGGCCCACCATGGAAATGCATCACATCCTGGCCAAGTGTGCGTGGGACCAGCAAAAGTTATCGGAATTTCAATATCATATGGGCGCTACATATGATCTTATGAAAGAAACAAGGCAAAAAAGAAGAGCCGCAAGATCGGTTCTAGAGTCCTATCTAGCAGAATGTCAGGGGCAGGACTCAGATAATGACCTCGCTGTTCTCCAGTCACGGGCTTTCTCAAAAGCAGTCCATACGTATGACATCCTCCGGCTACGCGTTGCTCAACAAACCAACATCGTGGAACGCCTCGCGAGACTGCTTCTAATCCATCGCCGCTGGAGGGGCCGTGATAACCATGTATGGGAACGGCAACTTCTCCCGCAAGTACGAGAGGAATGGCAGGACTTTTTGCCAGGGTCATTAGTGTACCATACTCACGGGGGTCTGATTCAATTCCATGGTACAACATATTGGGGCCAGTGCAGATTAACCTCCCACGAAAAGGTACCCGTCCGTCGCCCAACGGTCAGCAATGGCGTGAGCTTAGACGAGGAGAGTAATGAGATCGATGACGATTTATTCTGGCAAAGCTATCGCGAATCCTACCCACATCTTGATCTGAACTCCCCTGCTTTGAAGCGGCTGTTCGGGGTAAATATTGAGCATATGAACGACCCCCATTCCACAGCCTATGAGGAGGACATACCGCTAGCCGAAAGGATGGAATATGAAGTTAGCGGTGAATGTGCCCCTGTGTCTGGAACAAACTATTCGCATTCATACATCACTAAACCCCAACGGAGCCGCACTGATTGGAAGGAAGACGAGAACGACTCTTCCCTCAGCAGTATACCCGGAAACCTTCCACTGTCTTTCTAACAAAACAACGACAGACGCTCTCAGTCCAAATATCTCTCAACTCTCCCCACCCTCCCGGCTAAAACATACTAGAGCTCTTAGCCTGCAAGTCTCCTTGATACGATCTCCCTTGTCATGAATAAATCTCCCTTAATATTTCTCTCCCAAGGTCAATATTTTCTGCAAGTTGAGCAGCTATCCTCAACTCGGGCCTTTCATTGGCATACCCAGAAACCTCTCACCTTATCTTAGCTGTTCTTTTCTAGCGTTCTATTCCCCAAATATAAGACCGTCTATGCAAGCCTGTCGCCTAGCATTGTTAATTTCGTACCTACCAGTAACAATTTTAATCAAATAAGGTGTAATACCTAAAACCTATGTCAATAGTACTCGAAAAAAGCAGGTGCCTATGTATCCACCTAGCATCAGATTCCAAGATAGCCCCAATGAAGTATGACGTGACTCTGAACGGCACGCCCACGGTACCTCTCACCTTGTCGTTTAGTCTGAGACAATCCTGACTGTATTCCCCAGGGAAAGGTAGGTTTGTGAAAGGGATTCTAGAATAACGATTATCTTGACTCTAGGTTACTAAATATACAATACATGTAAGAAACTAATCTACACTATTGAGCGTGCAGGTAGGAGATGTAATCTTTAATATCCAGGACCCAAGTTATTGGAAGAAATGATAGCTCTCGCTTCTCTCCAACAAAAACAGGTAAGCCTAGGGACGACGGGACATAACGAGGGACATATTCATACTACCTTCTCGCGCTTCAAATCATTCACGGCCATATACCGGCCAAACGCGATCCAGCCCCATCGAAACCACACCATCTGGCTTTTATGGGCTTTGACCATGGCGGACTGCGCGGTAATCCACTCCCCGACGGAACTTACGAAAAGGAGTCGACGTGGGAAGCCATCCTTCGCGGAGTCGCGAGAACCAAAAATACTTGATAGAAAGTTATACAGCGCCCCGCGGACCATGGTAAATGGCGCGTCTAGGACCCCGATGTATTTACGCAGCACATTCGTTGTGGAAAGGGTATACAGCGTGACCGGGCACGTGTAGCCGGATTTATCCTTCATCAAGATGCGGAGAAAGTGGACGGCCCCATAGTACAAGGACCGGTGGTTAGCATGGTTACTGATGCCGTGCTGGTCGAAGGTCAGGAGCACGTCGATTGTTGCGGTGGGGGCAGCGTTATTGGAGCCGGTGGAGTCGTTTGTTGCGGGCCTTTTGCGGGTATCGGAGGTCGATTGGCTCGTGCTGCCGCCCATATCGGGGGCGAAGGCGGATGCAAGGAGCGCGGAGACATCACCCTTAGTCCACTCAGCAGTCATACTATCTGGGAATCGGGAGGGGTCGTCAATGACGAACACATCCGATTCGTTTCGGAGGCCGAGGCGCATGGCGCTTTTCGAGAGTTCTTGTTTTCGGATGTGGCCGAGTCCGTCCGCGTCCCCTGGAACGTATCAAGGTTCAGTTATATAAGGTTTTTGCTGTCTATGTGTAATTGGGAAATGGGAGTAGGAAAGGGAGGGAAATACCACTGCTGAGACATAGGATCTTCAAGTGATTTCCGAACTCGGGTTTGGTCAGAGCGAGCACTGTGGGGGCGAAGAACATGGCTTCATCGTCCGGATGGGCAATCAGGAGGCATATTCGCTTGTTGTATAAGGCGGGGAAGGAACGGGCAAAAGGCGATGCCGTGGTTGAGGATAGAGTCCAAAATACAAAAACAGCGGCAATGGCGATTCCTAGCGAGAAGAACGTTGAGGGCGACATGACGGTGCAGAGGGCCACAAGGGCGTATATGACCAGTTGAGTCCGTCCGTACTTCTATCCTTTTCCCAGGCCCAAGCAGGTTGATATGAGGTTAAAAAGTAGGGCGTAATCCTTATCAATTGTGGATTAGTGGGAAAGATCAAGCACGAACTCGATAGTCAATGCGGGGAGGGCGAATCCAGCATCCTCCCACCGCCACCGCTTGTTTGTCGGTATTGATGGGTATTCACGATGGATATGGACACTCGCAGTCGCTTTCAATACAGAGCTACAGCATTGGACATCTTGGCCGAGGACGGAAAGCTATGGCCAGCAAAAAGCCACGGTGGCATGATGGAAAAGGGGAAAATTTGAAGCTCATGTCATTCGACGATCGCGGAAGCTTCAAATGCCCCACGTGATTCTCCACATTCCTTCGTTATCAATAGTCCCTGGAAGCTTCCTCCAATCTTCATCCATTTATTCATTGAGTGAGAATACCTAGAATGTGATCGCTGGAGGCCATTGTTGGCATGTATCCATATTTTGTTTCCAAATAATTAAGTGTTTGGTGTTTTTTGAAGCTGCTCATCCGAATCCATCTCATTTAGGCTGTGTGCAGTAGCATCGCCCACACTAGCACCAGCATCAACACGGATCTGCAAGAAAATGCATCAGCAGTGACTATTGATGGCTTTTTGTGATTGTTTTTGTGATTATTAAACAAGTGTTGAATATTCGTTAGAAAGAAATAATCTTAAGTAACTCTGATAAAAACCAAGATCACTCTCCAAAAACTGAGAGGAAGGGAAATTAAAATATATTCCGAAAACAAAGCCAGTGATAAGGTAAGAAAAAAAAAAGAAAAGAAAAAGAAAAGAAAAAGAAAGGAAAAAGTACAAACAATCCATGTGTTTCTATAGCTCCGTATTCCATAAAAAACAAGATCTAGTAAATAGCATGTCAATCATATATCAGGCTGCGTAGTTTATCGCCCTCGAAGGAAAAAGTCACTCTCGATTAGCAATACTAGGAGGGAGATTAGGGTTATCGCCTCCCTTCTTAGGGATCGGGAAGTTATCCAAAATCCCCGTGTCCAGCATGTCATAGACACTGGGGTGGATAGTCGCACCGTGGGGTATATCTCGTTCAGCCCCCAGGTTCGGTGGTAGTCGTCGTGGGACCCATTTGCCGCTTTCCAGCTCTAGACGAGTGGCAATAGGAAGGACCTCTGGTGGTAGAGTTAGCTGAGTGGAGCTATTCTGAGGAAGTAAATGGTGGGATGAAAGGGAATGGGGCACTAACCTAGAATCCACCACAATAAGACGGATATTCCACTGCCTCCATATCCGAATCGGAGTTTATCGTGTGGTTGATTGTTCTTTTGTTGTTGCACCCAGGCATCAGATCCATGTTCTTCATCTTTACAGAGGGACTCGGTTTTCCTTAAAAGGATTTCCTGAAGGTTAGGGTGGTCAACAAAGGACAGCTTGCTCTCTGATCCGGGTAGATTCAGTGCTTCGTAGAGCATCCAACGGAGCGGGATATCAGACAACAGATGTTTCTGCGCTGGGTTCAAGGGCCAACCCCCACCAACGTCACCGTGGTTTCCGGCGAACCAAACTTCCTTGAAATCCACTGGGGGGCCCTTTGGATCGAGGTGAAAGAGGGCAGGCTTGAACTTGAGCCGGCGTTCGTGGATCGAGACGGCGTGGCGGATATGGCGTGCGGCCGGACTGGCGATATATCGGTATGATCTTCGAAAAAAGGGAATCTCGAACTGGCCGACGCTGTTGACACAGTCGAAGAGTCCTAGAAAGTGTACCCCAACATCGGGGCGGCAGAAAGTCGTCTTAAACTTTTGCATGTAACGGGCTAATTCATGGTCTCGCTTCTTCCGAGGGATGTTACCGCGCGAACTATGGTACTGGCTGAACGTTTGCCATGCGAAGGGTACCATCTCTTCGTTTCCGCGAGCTAGTAACCCGATGTTGTGGATCATCTCTGCGAGAAATCGAGCCGTGTAGGCACCCCGCGAGAAGCCAAAAATGTAGATGTGGTCACCCCTGGAATAGTAGCGCATGACGAACCGGTAGCCTGCTAGTACATGCTCGGCGAATGAAGTCCCAACAGCTTCGTCAAGGAGCCCTTTCACGCGGGCCTTGAGTTTGCTCCATAAGCTGATTCCGCCTGACTGGAATGTTGTGCCTTTGACGTAGGTCAAGGTTCCAATACCCGCTGCAACGTGTCAACGCTGGAGAGTGAATCCACCGCTTAAAGAGGTGGGAGGGGAGGAGACGTTGAAAAGACTTACGTTGATAATACGAATATTGATCCGCGGTGTTCGTCTCGAGCATCTCGAAGATTTTGACAATATTGGTATCTTCCTCCGTGCCCAGGTACTGGTTCCCAGTTCCATCAAAGCAGAGCACCAATCGGCGAGGCTGCCCTAGGGGCGCCTCAGTGGTGGGTTCCTGCACGTGGAAAGATGAATGAGGCATAATGGGCTCGATCTCAAAATAAAGTCTGGAGAAGAAAAACGTCCTCGTCAGCCTCGAGATTACGGACCTCAGGCAGTCTTTGTATTTGATCCATCGTGACGCAGAGAGTTCAAAACTCCTCAGCTGCAGAAAAAAGTGTGATGGGGGGATGAAAGTGGGCTGGGGAGCTGAGCGTCTCAGCCTATTTTGGAGACCGATCGACAGGCGCCCCGACCATGAGTTCGTTCTGGCGATGATGAATGGAGGCCAGCAATAATTGACGAGGCCAGAAACCCGGTCTGGTGGCCGCCAAGCTGCCCCTAAGACGCGATTTGGAATCGAGTTGCAAAACTCTGTCAAGGATATCCTTAGTTGGCAAGGTCACTCTGCATGGATTCAGCGCAGCCACCCCAGGTTTTCCCGCTTCAAAATCGCGATCGATCCATGTTGTGTCGTGGTGATGGAGTTTTAACTTCATAGAAGTACCCACTTTGACAATAATAATCCTCCAGAGTGGTCGTGCTTGGAGTGAGGGGGTTCCCAGGTCGCACCAGAAAAAAGCAAAATTACCGGGACAAAGGAGCAAAAAAGCAAAGATGACTCTGCAAGACGGCTCCTGAATTTTGTTTTTGAAAACTTATGGCCCTTATCCCAGAAAGCCCCAGCCGGGATCGAACCATCTTGACGGATACTGTCTGTTGGCTGAGCAGCTCACTCATGAAGACTCTTTGATGCAAAAAATATGAAAACAATGAATAACAAGGAACTGTTCCTCAGGAGGTAAGCTTCAGCCTCTTCTGGCAGTCAAAGAGGCAGCCAAGACATAGGTCGAAAGTGCCAATCAGCCATCCCAGTCTTGTGTGAGGCACGACATCAAGTAGGCTGGGTGCCTAATGTTATTATTAGTAGTATTTTCTGTGCTACTCACTGAGGCTGAATATGAAACACTTGATAATATGTTTATTAATCAGGCTTTTTCATCTTTGACGGCAAGTCAAAGAGGTAGGGCCTCCCATCCTCAGTTGATTTTCAGCCTTGTAAGCCTCCCTCGTTGACACCATCTGCGGTTAATTCGAAGAAATATGATGTACTTTACTCCCAAAATTCAACCAAGCAAGCCTGTCGTATAGCCTAACCTATGAGCGGATGTGAAACTTAAGGATTGTTCAATAAGATCCGCATTTGAGTACTTTCACACTCAGCGCCCTGGGTTATCAGGACTAGAGATATATCTGTGAATTTCTAAGATCCTGGGTAGGTGCGACCCCGAGCCCGTCAAAACAGGATTAGAAATCCATAGAAGAATTGCTGCTGTTGAAACCTCACTGGACGATAAGTTATTCTCCCTATACAGTTGGGAGAGACCCAAAAAAGGGTGAGATCATGGGGAGTTTTGGCATACGATTTCATCACGGGACATAACGGAGCGCATCCGCTCAGATTTGAGGCCTTGTATATGGGCAACCACAGTCAGGCCCGAAGTCACTAACAAACAACCTATTTCTTGTTGCTGTCGAGAATTTTCCTGGCAAGTCCTACTTTGGAATGATCCCGCCAAGGGAAATTGCGCGCGAGCTGGATGAGGAGTAAAAGTTTTGCAATTTTGACTTTCTCATCCATTAGTAGTGGAGGAGAAGAATGAGACCCAAGTGTATAGAAGTGAGGAAGACAAGGCATATTCCAAGGTGAACCTTGAAATGCTGCATGTCATCGGAGCCGAATTCTCTGTACTACAGAAACGTTTACTTTATCCAACCTTAGGTATGGGCCACACCCCTTGCAGGTTGATCCAGAAACAGTCAAAACAGGTAAAATTACATTTCGGAAGTGTCACGTATCTGAAGTGAGATCGATGGGCTGATTCTCTCAAACTTGGCGAGGAGTCGAGGAGAAGAGGGGAAGTACTAGTAGTACTCCGTATATGATAAGACAAGTCACCATGAACGGTTTTTTAGCACGTTGCTAAATCACAAGTCGCGAAATCAATCAGCCGTATAGACTCAGACTGACGACCTATCACGCCTCCACTCGCGGCCATGCCCATACAGAGTAAAGGTTCTTCTCGGCGAAGTTTTGCTTTTTTTTTTTTTTCCCTTCAGGTTTGCCGGCCTTGAGACCCACAAGTGGAACAGTTTCCCGTCAAGAATTCAAGAATTAAGGCTGCTTTGGGAAATTTCAGGGCGGGAAATCGCCTGCAGAGGGCTAGTCCAGGGCGGTCCGCAGCTGGAGTCGATCCTCAACCATGTGTCATCAAAACATGGACCCGAATCGCCTCCCGTCTCGACTCTCCAGCCTTGCCTGGGGAGGAAAGTTGTACGCCGAACGTACTCCACCACATTAACGAAGGCGGCGAGACTAACCAAGCCCGATGACCTGAGGAGTTGGCCCCTCCTTTGTCCCCCCCAAAAATGTAAAATAGAAAAAAAAAAAAGAGATTTTTGTTTGCAAAAAGGAAGAGGGCATCAACGGCTCAAGTGAGCGTGGCGCAAACCTTTATTTTTAATAGACCTAATCAAGGCAATTATTGATGACCAATATCCTCAAAATAGCCCAGAAGAGATTCTGTCCCGTTCTTGTATTATTATTATTACTCATAGTCCGGAGGAGGAAGTCTAGAGTCTTACCAATAATACCCACGAAGGATACCTTCCAATGGCGCGATTATTTTTGCGTCAGTTGATGATGTTGTCCATCAAATTTACTTCCCCCAACCGTTGAAGGAAAATGGTTTGGGGAGTCATCTAGTCTGAAAATGATTCAACTAATGCCCCACGGGCTCGATTTCCGGAAAATTACTCATAAAAGAATATAGGTTTATAATAGTATTGTGCCATCTTATCAATCCACTGACTGATACACTTTTCATCTCTGAAAATCATGGAGATTGACTTTTGTCAAGCAAATATTGTGGTGACGGCGCCCGCGGCCAGCGCAGCCACACAGCTTGCGTGCAGGGAACACATTTTGCGTGGCTGAAATTGTTCCACATGAGAACACCTGGGCAGCATACAATTAAATGGTCATAAATAGAGACTGCCTCCTCAACCATCGGTGTGGGTTAAAGGGAGTTATGACGCGAAAGGGATTTAAGCCATACAGAAATAGATACTCGTGAAAAGAATAGAAATATGGAGAGCGTTTATTGATGATGCGGAGAATCCAAGTTTGTTGAGAAAAAGCGGAAGAACGCTCAATCGACCATGAGGGAGCTGGGGGAGATATCGGCCGTTTCGCCCACTCACAGGGTTTCCCGCGGAGAGGTCCAATTAAACCCTTCAATCGGGTGGGAAGAGGGTAAAAGTTCCGAGTCGATTCTTGGGAAAGGACTGGCGCAATCTGCATGAAATGACGGGGTCAGTGCTTCAGACATGGGGACATGTTTGAACTTTGACATTTGTCATGAAGGTTTTCACAGAAGCCATAGAGAAAAAGTAAATAAGAACGTGGGTAAGGATTTTTTATAGGTTCAAATGCTTAATCAAGTTAGATCCACAATCCAAGCTTAACTGCAATTTGAATAAGAATTAACAATAATAATGACCAAGAATCACGGTTCTTGATGGGGTAATTTTTCAATGGGGAAAGAGGAAGAAAAGGAAAAAAAAAAAAAAAAAAAAAAAAAAAAATTAAAACCAAAAGTCAAGGAATCAAACGCTGGACGGCAAGGAAGCCACGGTCGCGATCACCAAGCAATCGTGCCTTACTTTATTTTATTTATTTTCCCCATGTGTCGGGCCCATCCATCCCCGTTCCCTCCTAAAAGACAAGATTGTTTTCGGGGATTGGATAATTCAAGACTTGTCTTTTCCTACATCCTTGAATCTCAGATTCACAGTTTTCATAACTCACCAATGAAGTCAATGTACTGGAATCCTTTGCCGGAGCCGTTGAAAGTCTCCGGAGTTGAAACAATTGAAGAAAAGGCAACCCCAGGGTCGATCTCGTCGGGACGCATCCTGACCTGGTTGCCCTGCAGGAAAGTAACATGACATCTTTTCCGAAAGGCATGGCATGATTTCAGGTTCGGACTTCCGTTCTCAACAGAGGAGTCATGCCTTCTGCGTCCCGAAAGACACAGATCGGGATGGTGTCGCTCCTCATCAAACCTTGCCTCTCTCATCACCTAAATCATTGAGCTTCAACCTGATGACAAGATGCGCTTGACTCAGTAGTGCTTGAATCCTAAAATGACTGCTTCCAATGAGTGGTAGTGTTGGGGAAACTGTTAGGTAATAAGTATCTAGTTGATGGATGGCCATTCGCTGGGCGGCGTTTGTCCCCTGCAAAATGCCCCGTGCACAGGACACATACTAACAGTGGCTGGAATGATACTAGAGACTTCACTTTGACTTCAAGAATATCAAAGAGAGAAATCAGTATCTCAACTCCCACACTTCAGTCGCGTCTTCCCTATCATTTCTTTTTCACCACAGCCAACAGCATGAATTCCAAGGCCCGACCGCAAAGGCGATGATGCAATACCCCGCAACATGCTAATTTCCTGCAGTGCGGGGAAATTAGACCACCCATGCAGATGAGCATCAATGAAATCTTCCCAAAGGGACCCTTGAGGCCTTGACGAGGTTCTAGCGCCGTTTCTTTACGCCTTTGCCAAAGACGGCAATTGGAAGGAGAACCGTGGGCGCCATCAGGCTCGAAATAATACAGGCCACGAGGTACTCTGTGCATTGTTGACTTTGGATAAACCAAGAAAAGCTAAAATCACTGGGCTTTAGCCTTCCTTTACTTTCGTTTTGTTCTTCATTATTATTATTATTATTATTATTATTATAAAAAAAGAACCCTTTAATTCAAAGGGTGGGCCCTGACAAGTCTAGGCCAGAAGAACTCATAATAAAATCAGGTAAGGGAAAAAAATTCTTAAAAAAGATTCTCGGATAATAAGGAGAATGTCTGGTTCTGATGGATCTAGCGTTGACCCTTTCTCTGGTGATGGTCCCTCTTTGGATAACTGGTTGGCAAGTGGCATCACAGAGCCAGAGAGGATCTCCAACTAGTGCCGCAATTTTTGACTGTGGTACCATACACCCGTGGAACGGTGCCGGTCACCGATGTTACACAGAAAAGTTACAACAGACCATCTAGGGCTTCAGGACCATGGTGTCGCCACGTGATGGTTCAATGACGGCAGCTGACCTTCTCTGGCAAATTGAGAGAAGGCGTCGTTTTGTCAGGTGGAGAAACATCACTCGGATATACTAGCCGGACTGAGTTGTCAGATGCCTGCTGTTTGATATTAATTTCTTTGTCACTATGTTGCAAATCCTTCTCCGACACGATGAAGCAATTATTGCCTTCAGAAACCTCCTTTTAATCCCTGGGAAGATTGAAAGTGCATGTGCCAATATCGTAGAATTTCTGGGTCAAAATTATAGGTATAAGAGTAACCAATCACGGGACAAGTTCACCTTACTGAAATCTCACTAGGTACTCGAAGGGATCGGGCCAGCTTTCTTCGACTGGTTTGTTCCGTTTTTACAAAGCGCAATGGTAAACAAGGGTATGGCAACATTTCCCCCATTTTTTATTATTATTTTTGCTATGACCATTTGTCACCTTTTCATCATCTCAAGAAGTTAATTCTTAAACATGATCACGCCTTCCCGCAGCAACAAACCCCGAGGTTAGTTTCCTGTCCTTGACAACACGGAAGGGGTAATCCGATTTTGTCCCAGTGAGTCATCGCGCACGGGCTTCTGTTGGTACACTTTTGAGCACCCAAAAAAATGATCTCCGTCGAGTGAACAAATGGAGTTGCCCCCGAGGTATTCAATCACCAGCTAACTATACTGAATTAGGTTTTTTAATAGACGACAGGAACATTCCCATATTTTCATATTAATAAGGTGCAAAGGGATTAGTTAGTTAGAGATCTCAGCATGAAG
This sequence comes from Aspergillus diversus, assembly GCA_027569885.1. Classification (NCBI taxonomy): domain Eukaryota; kingdom Fungi; phylum Ascomycota; class Eurotiomycetes; order Eurotiales; family Aspergillaceae; genus Aspergillus; species Aspergillus diversus. The sequence goes on from JAPDKZ010000018.1 coordinate 226,188, forward strand.
GAAGCAATAATTGCGCAAATTTAGTTAGTAATGCGGTTTCACTCCTTAAAATTCCATAATAATGAGTTTTGGTTGAGATTTAATGGTTGGGGAGAGCAACTAAGTACCAAAGTTATAGTCCAAGTGCCGAGAACAGTAACTATTATATCAACAAAACAGTCATTGGAAAGCTTCCCCCTTTGTATTTATCCCTCGTCGAGAGGGGACGGTCAGCCTGTGATGTAATCACTTCCCTTCGAGGTAACTAATGGCAGCACACGCAACCCCAAAGCGCCTCCTCAACCGGAAGCGATGAAGAACCATTTCAAATCTCCTCGGGGGAGATTTTACGCCAAGAACCTGCAGCAAAGATCCGGCATTGGTTCAGTTGTATCTTCCAAGTTCCCCAGGTTGGACTGCCTTGTGCCAGCGGAAACAATACTGTCACGTATGGAAAAGGTATTGAAAGACCCACAATGACGCTTTCCTTCCTGCGCCCCACACAAACCCATCGTCCACTGGATGCGATGGAGACTTGAGAGTGGCCAGACCAGGAAAAAAATCGTACCTGTTACATGTGGGAATCTCCGAGAAAATCTATGGCTTAGAAAAAAAATTTGAACAGACCAGGGAAAGGAAGGAGGTATACGCGAGCAACCATAGTTCTGACCTAATTGAAAAACCTTCTCCCGATTCATTCAAAGGCAGCTGCTCGTCCTCTTTCTGATACTTTGGTTCCTCTTTCTCTTCTCTCAAAACTTGACCTTGTCTATACACTCTATTCACCCCGCACTTCTAATATATATTGCGTTTGTCAGTTGGCTCCTATACACTAGATTAATCTAATCTCCCGAAGATTATGTGCCATACTGCCTGCGGTGTACCTCACTTGGGTCAGCATTGCGTTGAATCTTGAAGCAAGATTAAGTTTTACCTGCTTAGCCTTCCCAATCCACGCGCAGAGGCCGCCAATTGAATAGAGGGCAATTCGAGATTGATTGCCCATTCTTATAAATTATCCCCTCTGATTGCCATCTGCCCTCTCTCTCCATACCGCACATTTCTCGCTTACAGTGAATTTATATCTTTAACCTAACACAATGCCTGGACGTCTTCTCTCTAATTTCGTCCGCCCTTCTACCTCTCACCACTCCTCAATCTCCTCGCATTCTAATGCCTCTTCCTCCTCGTCGTTAAATGAGGTCACACACCATCCGGCAATGCCCAAGAAACCGTTCACGCAGGCGCATTCCGATAGGGCATTCTCCCCGGAGCGCCGCCTATCGTTCTCAATGGATCACATCATTCATCCATACAGAGACCATAGCAAAGATAAACGACGCGGTCATGGACGCTCCTCTCGTTCAAAGGAACGTTTTGGATTTGATAATAACTCGGTGCCTTCGGCTAAGTTAGATGTTATCGTTGAGTCACCGCCACTCGTATGCTATGGGACCCCAGCAAACTCCACTGGCGCTCTATTCTCCGGTCGTTTGAGAGTCAGCGTTCGCGAGCTACAGGGTATGATTACCCTGAACCGGTTTGATATGCGCTTGATGATCAGAAGGACAACAAAGAAACCCGTCTCCAGGGATTGCCCGAATTGTGCCTCCCGAACTGAGGAGTTGACAAATTGGAATTTCTTGTCGGAACCTACCCAGCTGAAGAGTGGAAATCATGATTTCCCCTTCAGTTACTTGTTCCCTGGTAATTTGCCAGCTTCCTGCAGTGGCTCACTGGGGCAAGTCGAATATTTTCTCCATGCGCACGCGACCAACACCTCAGGTGAAGAGTACACCTTCAAAATGCCAGTTCATCTCAAGCGTGCCATTCTTCCTGGCAACGACAAGTCTTCTATTCGTATCTTTCCCCCGACCAATCTGACCGGCCGAATTGTCCTTCCCTCAGTCGTACATCCCATCGGTACCTTCCCTGTCCAGATGACTCTGAGCGGGGTTTTGGATAAGGGTGATGAGACTCAAACGCGATGGCGTTTGCGTAAGATGATGTGGCGGATCGAGGAGCACCAGAAGATCGTATCTACGGCCTGCGCGAAGCACGCACACAAGATTGGAGGGGAAGGCAAAGGGGTGTTGCATCAGGAGACACGTATCATCGGCCATAACGAGGAAAAAGACGGTTGGAAGACGGACTTCGATACCGCTGGCGGGGAGATCAGCATGCAATTCGAAGCCAATATCAACCCCGCCTCCAACCCTGTTTGCGACCTTGAAGCCTCGGGTGGACTAGAAGCGCGACACAACCTAGTCATCGAATTGATTGTTGCGGAGGAATTCTGCCCCAATCGGAATACCAGGCTCATCACACCTACGGGGGCAGCGCGCGTTCTCCGAATGCAGTTCCACCTACATGTCACCGAACGTAGCGGACTCGGAATCAGCTGGGATGAAGAGATGCCTCCTGTTTATGAGGATGTACCCGCCAGCCCACCCGGATATACAATGCTTGATGGCAGCAGTGTCATGGAAGATTATTCAGGGTCTCCTTTAACACTCCCCGAAAGCGAGGAACTGGACCGGATCCAGTCTCTTCAACTGGACAATGAATCCACCCACTCTCCACGTGGGCGTACGCGGTTGACGACCGACGATTTGACCACTGAGCCGTTAGAGTTTGGAAATAGTAACAGAGCTCCATCTGTGGATTCACGAACATCCGAAAGGCCAATCCCTGAGTAGGAAAATCATCGAGGATTTCACGCTTCCCGCATCCATGAATTTACGAAACCTAATGAATGGAATGACCACGACGACTTAGAAAAAGAAAAAAGATGGGGCTGTGTTCATTCTTCAAATCGTCACTTTTAATACCCTTTTTTCATTTGTTTGATATCTACTCGTCGGTGGCGCGAGTTTAATGTTCTCCAAAAGTTTACTCCTTTTCGCCCCTTTACTTTATCCCGCATATTTTAGTTCCTCATTTTTCTTTTAGCATCTTGCATTACCGGTGGGAAAATTCTTTCGTTCTGCATGATACCCATCATATTGGCATATTTTGTAATAACTCTTTTCTGTCCTCTATATTTTTCCCTGATTTACACCTACCTGTGCTTACCTGTGCTTACATGTATCCCACCCATGTCAACAGCGTCCATCATGACTGAAGATAGCTCCTATTACTTGAATAGTATTCTATTTTAATGAGGTGACTTACAACTTTCATACATTCATCTTTCATATATGTTATTTTTTTCCACCACAACCCCAAGAAAACAAAAAATGAAAAAAAGAACGAACCGTTGCTGGCCGTGTCGTTGGGCTTCACCTTCGATAGTCACACCACCCCCTCACATATATTCCTTGGACATCGCATCCGTGCGAGGGGATTCAATACCTTACATCTTCGGCTTCAACCGATGGCAGACCCAAATTAGAGTACGCGCGTTTCTTTCTACCGGGGTAAGTATTGGAGGCTTATGCCTGTGCTGCATTGTCCCAGTGGACTGCGATTTTGGAAGCCCCTGCAGTTCGGAAGTCTTTGATAGTGCGTCTCATACTTCCCAGGAGAAGGAAGATTTTCGGTACCTTGGGGAGGAGGAATGTTTGGATGCAACTCAAGTAGGTACGTATTAATAAACTCTGGTCAGGTGGGGTGGATCCTGACGCCTTCCAGCGCTCCTTCTATATACAGTCACTGCGGCCCCCGGGTCCTTCCCCTTTCGCTCCCACCGTATCACCCCAACTCCTGCCTATGCTCGAAATCCAACCATTTCCCGTCAAAACTCATAAGAAACTCATAAGAAACTCATTGTCGCAATCGTCAAACGTGATACTCAGAATGAAAATAACATAAAAAGAATAATAACAAAATTAACAACAAACCATCACGAGTCAAAAATAGGCCCGTACGCCGGCACACCTGTTGATTCTAGCTCATATACCACCTTATTTGTCATAAAAGGGTTACTAATAACGCAGACAGCTTCGGCATCAAAGTCCTTGACCAGCTTTCGGATGATGGGAACCATATCAACTCGACCGGTTTGGTTTGTGTCGATAATCAACGGGTTTGCATCCATCTTTGACACTAAATTGATAATTTCCTGACCGTATGTCGTTAACGGTGCCCGTGTCTGCCACACAACGCGGAGGTTGGGCCGATTATCGTCGCCTAAAAACGAAAGGCAAGGCCCGATGCCGGATCCGGTTGTGACCACCACCACCCGCTTGAAGACTCTCATGGCGTAGGCGAACCCATAAACGAGCACACCTCGTTTCCATATTTCGGTTGGCTGGTCCTTGATACAACCTGCGGTCCAGTCCCCTGCCCTGGACACTAGACAGGAGAATGTTTTACCCCCTGGGTCTGGGAATGTGGCAAATCCATGCCAGTCCTGAAGGGGATGCTTGGACAGTTGGATCCCTTTTCCGAATGTAGTGGTCGTGTGGCTAAGGTGAAGCCTCACAGCGTGGGGGGAGAGATATTCAGGCTGCACTTTGACTTTCCGAAGCAACACCCAAGGGTGTACGATGGCGACGACCGTTACCATCAAAAACCAGAACGCGGGAAGCTCGATCAAGAAGCGGCCAAGGGACTCCCCCGCAGCATTTGACGCCTCGCCTGCAAAAACCAACAGCAGGATCACGAATAGCGCTACCACGAGCCACCCGGAAAAGCGATGTGTGAGTTCAAAATAATCATGGCTCTTGAATCGGAATGCGGGGTAGGCGACAATAATCATTGCAAGCAGCAAAGCCAGAATGATATACGCCAGGATCACTGGTACCACCGAGATTATTGCTACCCCTCCTGGAGGGTACCAATACTCACGAGAGAGCAGGCCCACGAAGCCTAGGTACCAAATAAGGGCGACTACTCCACACCCACTGTGAACGCCACCATAATGATATACTTTTGCCGCGAAACGACGTAGCCACATTGGAGATGACCTGGGTATTGAGCATACAGTGACAAAAATGGCGTTCACAACCAAGGGCTGTCTTGCCAGACCACATGCGAGCAGATTGGCTGCGGTAGCATTGACCAAAGCTAGCAATTTTCGGTCTGCTGTCATGACATAAACAAAGACCGCAATGTTTGCCAGAAAGACGAGACTAAAGAGACGACGATATATGCTCAGGATGGCAAAGCGGATCGAAGCCAATCTCCTTTTCTTAACAGCTTGGGCCTCGAGGTCAAAGGAGCCGCTCTCCTTACTCGGCGTTGGCTGCCTTGACTTCTCAGAAAGGTCTTTTGTGATTGAATGTTCAGAGTCTGTAAAGACCGTATCGGTGGGACTGGCTGAGTCGGGTGCACATACGGCAGCCGGTGGCCTTGCGATAGCGACTTGCTCGGATACAGACATTATATTTCCAAGGCTGGTATTGTGGAAAGTGTATGGGAAACAATGTTGGGTATATTAGAAAGGCACAATGGCCAATGCCTGGAAGATGCCAAAGTTCAAGGGTATGAGGGCTTAATGACAGGTACAGGGGTATTGACATATAGCAGGAAACCACAGTGGAAGAGTGACTGAGGCCCACCATCTAGGTGCGTCTCCAGTCGAAGGAAGCATGCGTCTTTTGAGTGTCCTCGCATGACGCCATCTGGCCGAGGTGAGATATTTCCTAGAATGTTGACATGCAGTATGCTTGGAGTCGTCCTCTGGGCTATCTTCCAGATCCCGTGTCTCTAGCACCGGCTAATGCACACTAGATACCTCACTTTGGTGCCCTTGCTTATCCATTTTTTCGTCTATTTTTACCAAAATCCCTTTTTTAATCCTTTCCCTTTTTTTCTCCATTGAACACGCCATGGGTGAACGGTACCATGAACCGGAACCGACTCCAGTCATACTAGTTCCTAAATGCGTTTACCAATGAGCAGCGGACACAAAATTGCAACTCCCTTGCATCTGGTCCTCATTCTCCGAATAGGGAATACAGAGGGGCCAATGAATGGTGCTACTGAGGGGGCCCCGTTCTATGATTCGTTTTCGAGGCGTAATGCCGGCTGAATCCAATTCTCTCCAGGGAGAGAGTCAACCCGGTGGTTCCCTCAGACCGGCTGATGCACCTCAGCCAGCCTGGTACCCATGATCGACATGGGGGGCAGACACGAGGGAAACAAGGTGCTTGCCACAGGAATCTGCATGCCCCACCAACTCGAGGCGAGAAAATGGGAGAATGGGTTCAATAATCAGGCATCGGAGCCGTAGTCGTGGATAGTAGCACTTGGAAAACCTGACCGGAAGTATACTACGGCTCTTGCGGATCCTGCAGAATACTTGCTTTTTCCTGGAAGGTTGATGACTAGCAGAGGGGTCCTGGCGACACCAGTCTCCATCCAAACGGACTAGCGCGGTGGGAGTCAATGGATGACATTGAACTTTTCCACAATGGATCAAGGCTAGGATTACCCACTTGTCGATTAGCGAGCGGGGTATTGGGAGGCATGCGCCACGAAGCAGATAATCCATCAATAATGGTTTCCTCCTGCACAGATGACTGGGATTCCAGCTCACAGCAAGACATCAGGCTGGGCCCTGGCATGGTTCTACTTGGGTGGAGACGGTCCTGAGTTCTGGATAATCCATTGAAAGCACGAGGGCGGACTTTCAAGCCATCCAAGACTGCTGCGGGATGCATCTACGTTGACTGCCACTAGCTCCATTCCAGAGGCGGGAGGCTTTGCTGGGATTCAGCTTATCGAACTTCGGGGCACTCGACGACTGGAAGAGCGGACGCGAGAAGGTTCGAGGGCAGAAGGGCGATCCCAGGCGACCCAATGAGAGGGTGCTGAGCCCATGGTTGCATGAACCTATCGGGCTGAACTGGCCCTGCCGGGCCTGCCCAATATTGGTTTAAGTTATGGGGACTAGGTGATCAAAGCCCTAGTTCGTGTGCATGGTGGGACATGTTCGCTTCCAAATTTGCTTTTTCACTTGGCCATGATAGGTGCCCCCACCAACCGTGAGATGCCTTCGAGCTGGCCGGTTGTTATTCGACGGGCTAGCGCAAGCGTCTTGGTGGGATCAGCAACCCAATCTTAGCGTACACTTGAGAGTGAACGATGTATCGGGTCCTGCGCCACGCCCCAAAATCAATTCCAAATCATGATATGGACTCTCACAACAAACTGGAATTATGTGAACAAAGGAAGGGGTGATTTCATTTTTTTTTGTTTCCCTTTCCACTCAATACATTTAGCATGACTTAAATTATTTCTAAAACTGCAGTATGCGAATATATTTATCACTCAGGGCGTCCCATTCCCTTTTTTCCTGCTCACTCTTATCCTTCCACCGTCCTCCTTCCTGAGACTCTCTAGACCCATTATCTTGTTCCCACTCCCTCCTCTGACCGACACCCAATTCTGACTAAACCATGGGTCTCTGGGAGTCGTCCTTGGCGCGTCCCGAATCGGGCAACGATGTATACACCGACTTATTGACTTTTGTTTTCCACGGTCCTGTTGCCTACGATGAAGAGCGACCGTTGTTTATCGACGCAGAAGACCCCTCGCGTTCTCTGAATGCTCGACAATTCAGAACCCTCGTCCGTACTCTCATTGCTGGCCTCAAGGCTCATCATGTGCAGCGAGGGGATTGTGTGTTGGTCCATCTGGGTAACAATGTAAGTCCAGACAATTGGCAAAAGAAGCTCCGTTCCGATTTCTCCTTCTACACCGATATTCCGAAACTTACTCCTCTCCGAACTCCGCTTGTATGATCTTTTTCTCTTCTTTCCCTTCTCCTGCCTCATTTCTTCCTTCCTTTTTTTATTTGTTTATTTGTTTATTTATTTCTTTTTTCTTTTTTCTTTTTTTTCCGGTTCCAGCTTTATTTGGCCCTTTTGTTTTTCCCTTTCCCGACTAAACTTGTTCACTTCTTGCGCCTAATTCGTCGGGACGTAGATCATATACCCCGCACTGTTCTTCAGTGTTATCGGCGCTGGCGGAGTGTTTATGGGATCCAATGCCCGGAGCCAACCACAGGAATTGGAGCACATCCTTCAGTTAGGGGAACCCAAACTAATAATCACAACCCGCGAAGCACTGCCGACGGTACTCGATGTTTCCGCCGGTCGTGGGATGCTTCCCAGCCAGGTTTGCCTCTTGGATGAGTCTGCCACCGATCACATCACACAGCTTTGCGAATCTGGACCACTATCGTCCGCCGGAGTTAGGGCACCGTATATCCCTGAGGGCGGAGATGGAAGCTACCTAAACTTTGCTCACCTCCTCGGCTATGGGGAGAATGACTGGATCACTTTTAACAATGAAGAGATTGCGAAATCAACCCCCGCAGCCATGTTCTCCACTAGTGGAACCGGAGGGTTACCTAAGGCAGCGGTCCTGTCCCACCATGCAATCATATCACAGCACCTCACCATCAATTACGATGTACCCTACGCCGTGAGCCGACTGATGTCACTGCCTATGTTCCATCTGTTTGGTGCTCTATGGGCGCACATCTTTCCCGTCCGATATGGACAACCCTTATACGTCCTGCCCCGGTTTGAAATCACCCAGTTTGTTGCAGCCGTGTATCAGTACCAGATCTCAGAGACATACATGGTCCCTGCCATGATCCACGCCTTCAACCGGTGTACCTTACCGGTGGCGGATTACCTATCTTCAGTGCGCTATGTTGGGGTGGCTGGAGCGCCAATTGACGGGGCCTCGATGCAACAATTCCGGGAATTGCTCCACCATGATGCCTACGCTTGCCAAATATGGGGGATGACCGAGGTTGGTGTAGTTTTCCAAAACCGATACGGGGAGCCGGGCAATGCCGGAAGTATCGGAAGCCTCCTGTCTGGATATGAAGTGCGATTAGTCGGACACGATGGCAATCTGGTGCTTGGGGACAATAAACCGGGGGAGCTTTACGTGCGTGGCGCAGGGCTGTTGATTGGCTACAAAGGACGAACTGATGCCAAGGACGCGCAAGGATGGTTCCGTACAGGTGATGTTGCTTATGTCAATAATGGGCTGTACTTTATTGTGGGCCGGACGAAAGAGCTTATCAAAGTTCGAGGGTAAGTTTTGCTCTGTTTTTTTTTCATTCTCAGCTATTTTTTTTATAACTTCCTTGTGAATTTCTTTTCTTTTGCTTTTTTCTTGCTCCAAACGACCAGTTTCCAAGTTGCTACTTCCGATAGTGCTGTTTTCCTGCATTGGCACCATGAAGCTGACCGCATATTCTCTTTCTCTAGATGGCAAGTTGCGCCAGCAGAACTGGAAGCGGTGCTCCTGAAGCACCCGGGGATCGAAGATGCAGCAGTTACCGGCATTACCTCCAAAGACGGAAGTACGGAGGTGCCTCGAGCTTTCGTGGTGCGGTCCAAGGGGATCTCAGGGAGTCGATTAACCGCAGAGGAGGTGTATTTGTTTACGCGACGTCAATTGGCCAGCTACAAGGCCCTAGACGGGGGCATCATTTTTGTGGAGGAGATCCCACGAACGGCAAGCGGGAAAATCCAACGGTTCAAGCTTACACAAATGAACACCTATCGCGAGATTGTGAGCTCGCTGCTAGCGCGGTTCAAAGGAGCTAGTCTTCAGACGGTTGGGATCATGCATCAAGGGAGGATTTCAGTCTGACATGGAAGTGGGAAGAGGCTGGTCAACGGTAGGAAATGGGATGCATTGGCGTCGTATGATTTTTTTGTCCTCTTTTCTTTGCTTACTCTCTTCTGATTTATGATTATTCCGTTTTCCGGTTTGTTTTGGTTTCTTTTCTTTTTCCACGTAATCTCTTTTTATTTTTATTTTTTTTCCTTTTTCTTTTTCGTCTTTTTTTTTTTTTTTTCTCACGGCGTTTACGAGGGCTGTTGGACGAGTACAGGTATGATGTTATCTGATGCGGCTTATGGTTGACATTTTTTTTTGATATATATTTTTGAGTTATGATACTTATTTTGTATTGACGAGCATGTCGCAAGAGATGCGACAATGGAACCATGAGATGCTCTTTTTGACACTCAAATGGAAAGATCCAAGGGTGTGGCGCAAGCTCACTTTTGGAGGACCAGTAGTTTGGTGCGAGTTGACGCCCAAAACAAGGAATATCCCAGCCCAACGCCGCAACTGAACAGGCTGATCCCAAGGCCGCCAGGAGCGATCTTTTAGTGATCTTTAGCGATCTTTTTTTTCCCCCCAAAGGATTCGCGGGAGGCGTCTGTGCGAGGAGAAGGTGGCATGATATCACCATGACAGGAGGGTGGCCATCATCGGAGAATCTGTTACCCCATCTAGTATAAAAGAGTATGATCATGAATAGTTCAGGGATGCATTGGATAATGGAAGGATAGGGTTTGCAGGTCGACGCAGTCTCGTGGGCCCTGTACAACTGTTGGGCGTGATTTCCCTTGCATATGTAAAGTAGCTGTCTCTAACTCGTTTTGACTGCATTCCTCGAGCCCACCTGAACAGGAGCTTATCACGAGGTATCCGTGTCATCGGCCCTGCATATACATCCAGATTGCAAAAATAAAAAGAGGGGAATCATCACCTAATCATCACATTCTGAACAGGGTCGGAATGAAAATTGGACTACGTTTCAATCACTCTTTGCTCGTTCATTTTATTTGGTTATTTTATTTAATTATTTTCCTTGGTTCATATTTTAGAGCCATTGGGTCCTCCAGATCATATTCTACCATATGAGATTATGAGTCAACCAACATCGGCTATCTAATCAAGGGTAGAGTCCGAGTCATAACATTTTTTTTTTTTTAAAAAAAAAATAAAGAAATAAAGTTTCCTGTGGAAGACGATCCCCCCCCAAACTTAACTCAGGTTGAGTTTCAAGCTTTAAAGGGAAGTCGATCTATCAGAACTCCATTCGAATCACAGCTCTGAGGAATATGGCGATCAATGATTATTCTAGGCTTTCTTCTTCGTTTTTTACTTTTATTTTGTTTTGTCTTGCTCGGGGATAGATAGGGCTATTGATGAGAAGGGTTGGGAAGAGGTAAATCTTCCTCTATGCAGTAGGAGAGATGTTGATATCAACCAGTTTTCTTTTCCTCCTCCTCCTTCTCCTTCTCCTCCTTCTTTTCTTTTCTTTTTCTCGTCTTTTGTTTCTCTTTCAGTATGGAAATCTATTATAATATAATAAACAACAAAAAAATAAGAATAAGGTTTCCCTCCTTAGAAAAACTCTAAAACAATACGCATTCATCAATCGTTGAGAACCTCGGTCTTTTCTTCTTCTTATTGTTGGGAGGGAAAGAACTGCAAGCCAAAACGAACATCAGTACCGACTTCATAGGAACAGTAACTCCACTGTGGTGCTAAGTGAAACTAACCATGTAAGTCGCTGGATTCGGCGATTTTCTATGGTTTTCGCGCCAAACTCCGGAGTCCGGAGTACCCCAGCAAAGAAGGTGATCTTATAGTTCCCTACTAGTGTCTTGAGTCTTGGGTTTTGGGTGAGGGGGGTTGGAAGAAGGGTCAAGAATTGATTCTTTTTCATTTTTTTTTCATTTTTTTCTTTCTTATATAATTAAAGAGCGGGATATTAGATTTAAAAAAAATTAAAAAAGAACGAAAGAAGTGGCCCAACCGCACGTCGCGCAATTAAGAAACCGCGTTCAGCTGCAAAATAGTTGGTGGGGAAGAAAGAGGGAAGGAAGAAAAAAAATTCTTGTTTGCTGTATTAGGAAAGGAGGCTGATCCTGGAGGATGAGGATCTTTCCTTTCCCTTCTCTTCCCCTCTCCAAGGTCCATGCACAAAAGTACGAACTAATGAATGGTTGGTGGCTCCACTGGACACCGAGGGAGATCACTGATCGGCCAAGCCTGTCAAGACTGAAGAATGATTTTAGCTCACCAATTAGGTTGAGTCGTGCCCTTGTTCCAAGGTATGGGTTCAGTTGTATCTTCCCGTCCCGTCGGACTAAACCTAGACTTTTTGCCTACCATCAACTATTGCTTCGGCTGAGGGGAGACAAAGAGGAAGGGGAAAATTTTTAGTCTTTGCTAGAAAGTTGGAATCTTCTCCATAACCAGGACGATTTAGTTTCTCTAGAATTAGATCTCAGCTCAACCGTGGACGCTCGGTTAGTGCTAGAAATAGTTCAGATCGGATTCGCGAACTCTCACGATCGAATGGATTCTCCGCTTCAGCTGGACCGTGGATAAGTGGCGCAGCATCCACTCCAACTACGTATGCAAGTTCGAACTTCGACCCCTCTAGATTCCAATGATGGTCCTTGGCCGAACTGTCCTCGGGTGGATTGTAAAATAATGGAAAAAAATTAAAAATTAAAATATATTAAAAAAAAAAAAAAGAAAAAAAAAACAATGATTCAGAGCGGAGAAGGACGGAAACTTGGAATTTGAGAATAAACCAACCTCCAAGAAAGAATCCCACTGCAGATCGATCTCCACCATTCGCTCGCTGGCCACGCTGTCATTGACAATCATATCCAATCCGGCCAGATGGGGATGCCTCGATCAGGAAAGTTACACGCCATCGGCTGTCATCCACCAGGTTTCTGGGGTGTTCACTTTGTCGGATCGTAGTCCCGACCCTGGCTATCAGCAGGGACCCCAGTCGCAAAAAAGTGGAGTGGCTGGACGGGAAAAAAAAACACAATAAAAAATCAAAAAAATAAAATAAGATAAAAATAAAAAATAAAAATAAAGAATATCCATTGCCACCCTCTCATCCGGACAAAAAAAAGGCGACCCCTCTCCTTCTCTGGGTAGGCTTAGCGTGGTTGACTATCGATGGCCATCTCACACGGCCGGTCTCGGGGGACGAGGCCTTTAGATCGAGACATCCCATGTGAGAGTGGGATAGGGTGGCTGAAATCCACCCCAATTGAACATGAGTAGTGCAGTGTGATTGTGTTGTGTAAGAATTGATAGAAAAAATGATGCTAGTTGATGCCCAAGGCCGACACTGCACAGAATTGAAAGGAACTGCATGTAAACAACATTCTCACGGCAGCAGGGTCTGGCGACCAACCCTCATCAAACGGGCAACAGGGAGGGGGACCGTCGACCGTGCAGGGCAGGTACGGACATGCATCATATGGTGATCAACTGCAGGCGTATCCCACCAGGGTCGGTGGGTCTTGCTCTCCTTCCTTTACCCTGGATGGAGTAAGTCCGAGTCCGGGCCTCGATGAGAGGGGGAGAGGGGCAAAAAAGATTGGAGTGCGTAGTCCAGACCCGCAGCAGGCAGACACAATGAGGACATCCCGGTCGATGGAAGGGCTGACCTGGCAGGTCTTTTTCCTTCCTTTCGACCATACCTTTTGGTTTTCATACCAGGCTACCCGATTGACCAGGCAGCCACAAAAGTGTGTTTGGTTGACCACAGGAAGATCTATATCTATCACCAACTGATCGTGGGCCCTCAAGACGTCATGGAAAGTTGGTGAATGAAAAGCTGGAAAACGGCAACGTAGTATTCACTCGCCATTGAGGAACTCAGGTGAGCCACAAATCGGGCTTTGGGGATTCATCCACGAGTTAGAATTAGGTAAACTCCTGGGTGTATTTTCGTGTCGACCGGAGGCGGCAGGTGAGGCCGTTCCGCCGTCATTGGGGTGCCTTGATTTTCCTCCTTTTACCTCTTCCAAGACGCAAAATCCTGCCGTGGCCTAGGCCAAACCTCAAAGGTAGCATTCAAGGCTGTAATACCTTGGGCTTATTCACAAACCATCAACTCTGGTTCATGTATGTGCCGCGCATCCTATCACCCAGTTCTGCGAGATATCGGCCGTGTTGAGCAACTTCATGTTGTACCACCCATGGACCAATGGAAGTTTGAGCGGATGTGACCGTGTCCCGGAGGTGCAGGGGAAACTGAGAGTATGGGGTCGATCCATGACGTGGTGGCGTATTTTTGGTTCGATGACTAGTATATGGCCCAAAGCATGTCCCAAGTGATCTTGGTTCAAGCCATTCTACTCCGAAACCCGTTCCAAATTCAGATTTAGGAGGGTGATTGCGAATAGGGAGAGAAAGGATGCCCCTGTGAATCACCGCGGGAATGGGTAGGTCAATCCAAATATGTGAGTCCCTTTCAAGTAGCACTCTGATATGTCGTGTACCAAAAGCTGAGAAGGATCGAGTCCTCTGTAGCATAGTGATTTGACTCATGCCGGTCCAGACCGTGCCCATACAGCTTCAGATAATGCCGTAGCCCTTCCACCAGACACCCCATATCATTGGTCCCAGTGCTCCCAAAGCAGCTGCTCCCACCGGGACCTCTAGAATGCACCACACCCATAGGGTGCCAATGGCAGGTGCCCGCTTCATGACGGCATAATATGGCTCGTCATTTGTCATTGCCATAAGCTTAGTGCCAAGGACTACTGCTAGCGGAAAAAAGACCATGGTACGCAAAGATGGAGGGAAAAGCAGTCTGCGAAGAAATGACAAGGACAACTTATCCCGATGAAAAGGGAAAAGCGATATGACCTCGGATTTTTTTGATCCTTTACGGTTGGAAAATAGGATATGTCCATGGGCAAGATGGATGAGCAAGGTTAGCATAGGAAATGCAACGAACCCAGATTCGCGGAGAAGCCTATGAATATCAATCCTCTGTGCATACTGGTGGGCCGCCAAGTATGCCAACGTGAGATGCAGAGTTGTCAACGGGAACGAGAGGAGCAGTGTGTCAAGAAAGGGCGGTATGGGTGCGTCGTTCTCCTCCTGATGTTCCCCCTGATGCGCCTCTGCTGGAGGCTCCTCGGTAGGTTGGTATTTTCCTTTATCCATTTCTGCATTTGTTGTGCCATCAAAAGGAGATATCTTCCCGGACGCCGGGTCGATAGTCACAAACTTCGTTTCCAGTCCTCGAATTGTGCCAGGTGTGGCGGAGGCGTTTCCTCCATGAAGGAGCTCATTCTGTCTTTCCGAAATTATATCAACCAATGTCTTTTCGTTTCCGTTGCTTCTCACAGTACGATCTCGCGAAGGGCGAGCCAGAGGAATTGAGGATGGATCGAACGTGTCTGGGCTGGAGGTGGTCGCCGCTGCGGCAGCTCGCCTTTGCTTCCGGTTGCGAGGAGGCTCCATCCTTCCGATGGCGTCTCGAGCGGTTCTAGAATAGAGAGCGTGGCTCGGGGGATTCTGGAATTGATGGAGGAAGAATACGCGTGGAATGATTTGTGCGTGGGAACTTGATCGATGGATGCAGACGCGGAGAGCCTGACAAAATTGATGTTTGTTGTTTTTTTGAAGTCGGAAAATCACCGCCGGACTTAAGCGGGGTTAGCTGCTGTCTATCTTTCACATCTGATCTACTTGGAGATTCGACAGAATCGATTCAACCCTAACCTCATGTTTTATCTTCTTCTTTATCCTCTTGCATCTAGTAATCTGCTCCTCTTCCCGACGATCTTGATCATAGCCCGACCGTTCACTGTTGAGACCAACAAGACTCGGTAAACGGCTGATTCATCATTGCCTGCATAGTTACAAAACACAAACAACAAGCTGGGTTAAAATTAAATTCCTATTGGTAGTATTCTCCAGTGGTATATCCGACAAGATGTGGATTCGAAGGCGGGAAATTTTGATTTGAGCAGGGGTGCGAGTTTGCCATTGGATCGATGGATGCGAGTTCGGTCGCCTTGCCTATCAATGACAAAGCAAACGAAGCGACAAGTATGCAGCTATCCACAATGCAATATCCCATGGGCCTCTAGCTGACTTATGAAAGAGTAGGTATGTCGGGCATTTCAAGGATTCGGGGGGCCACTATCCCCTAGTTAAATTGCCTCTGGCCCCTCCTCTTTGACCTTCGTCCTCAATGACAACTCTTCCCCATTCTCTCCTGCAAACCGCAAACCCCAACCATGGCAAATCTCCATGCCTCGAAACTATTCGCCGTCAAGGGCCTGGTGGCCGTTATCACAGGAGGCGGAAGTGGTAAGAAAAATAGCCATTCTCTTCTAAACCTATATCCCGATTAATGTATCCGTTTTCCAGGCCTTGGCCGTACGATGGCCCTTGCACTTGCCACTAATGGAGCCTCGAAAGTATTTATCATCGGTCGCCGTGAGGAGTACCTTAATGAGACTGTATCTCAAGCCTCCAACGGCTCCATAATCGCCGTCACGGGCGATGTCACATCCCAAGAATCCCTCCAAACCGCCTACACCACCATCGCCGCACAAACTGACCACATCGACCTCCTAATAGTGAACAGCGGCATTCTTGGCCCATTCGCCCGTGTACCCTCAGAGAACGGCGAAAAGCCCACTGTCTCCCAAATCCGGGACCATCTCTGGTCCATCCCCATGGCGGACTTCTCGTCGGTGTTCGACGTCAACACTGTAGGCGCGTACTACACGATCGTGGCCTTTCTATCCCTACTCGAGGCGGCGAATAAGAAAAGGCCCGTCCCGGAGAAGAATAAGTTGGCGGAGCCGATGGCGCAGGTTATCGTTATTACGTCTATTGCGGGGTATGCGCGTCTGGCGCCGTATGACATTGCGTATAATCTGTCAAAGGCAGCAGCGAATCATTTGGTGAAGGTTATGTCGACGAGTTTTAGGGAGTATGGGATTCGATTCAATGGGATTGCGCCGGGGTTGTTCCATTCGGAGTTGGCGCAGGATACGGCGGTTGGTGATAAAGGTGTGTCGGATGGGTCGTATCCTATGGAGAGGATCCCACTTACCCGGGCGGGTGGGGAGGAGGATCTTGCGGGCTTGGTATTGTGGATGGCGAGTGCATCCGGGGGATATCTGAATGGGAATATCACGGTGATTGATGGTGGTCGCTTGAGTACTCTACAGTCCTCCTATTAGGGGTAGTAGAGTAGACCTGGTTAAATGGGACTTTACGGTGTCAGGGAGCAGCAATTGGGTATATTATGAAGATCATATACTAGGCGCTAAAAAAATGAGACCGAATATGGACGAATATGGAGAGATTACAGTCGTATGCGTGACGTGAAAGAAAAGTCTACAACTCATACCCCAGCTCCTAACTCCTCTAAATCGTTGCAGTTAACCGTTTAACCAGGTAATCCCCAGCCATGATTCCGGGATACTTGGCCTGGCCGATATCCTCTCCGTAGGTCCCGGGAATGGCTTCGATGAACTTATCCATATTCGGATTGCAGAAGTACGCAATGCTGTACCGGTCTGGATACGTATCCGACTCGTCGTGTTCACCAAGTATCTCCGGGGGCTCTATCACTCGATGTCGGGTGCTCTTTATGATATCGTTGGACCAGCGGGCCAGTAAATCACCTGCATTGACCACCACCGTATCAGGGAAGGGGGTAACATCCACAAAAGTGCCCTTGGGACTGCGTGCCTGAAGGCCACCCCTACGGTCCTGGAACAGCAGGGTGATCGAACCGTAGTCACTGTGCTCGCCGGCGCGGACCTGGCCCGGATTCTTCTTGAAGACCTCCTTCACTACGGCAGGATAATGCAGCAGACGCAGGTTGTTATCACCCCGATCCACGTACTCGTCGAAGAAATGGACCGGTAGGTTCATACCCAGAGCGATGGCCCGCATCACCTCGGTATGCAGCGATTTGCACTTCTCAAAAAACGAGAGCATGATCTCCTTGAAGTCCTTGCCCTCATCGTCTAGGTGGTCGGGCCAGCGGTTAGGCAGACCGTCGATACCTTCCCGGCCAATCTCCATCGTCTCCTTAAGGTCTGCTCGTCGCTCGTCCTTGGTGGAAACGTCGTCGGGCGTGTTAAGCTTCTCCTTTCCGGTCTTGACATAACCACGGTTCGCCTGCGGGGTTGTCCAGCACAGACCATCCTTCTGGTCTTGCGGCCTGGCGAAGAAGGACGCGGACGATTTAAAAACGCGGGTGATCACGGAGGGGGGGATTCCGTGGTCCTTGAGGTAGAAGAACCCGGAGCCTTTGAATGCATCCATGATGGACATAGCGACGGCATGCTTATCAGCGGGGGTTCCGTCGAGAAAAGGCCCAAAGTCGATAATCTAGATAAAACCATTGTCATGTAGGTGTCGATATGATTCTACATTCAGTTGGAAGGAGGAGTAGAGATAACTCTAATGGAGAAATCTGTGATACTCATGGCTCGTCAAGCGTTCGGGGAGAGACTTACGGGAATGACGAGACCATCCTTGGAAACAGCGTCAGTGGCCGGGTGGCACTGCTGGAGGGGTAGATTCCCTTCCATGGTGACTAAATCTGGTTGGGGGGAATATGTCAACGTAAGAGAAGAATGATGACGCCAGGAATATAAAACAATGAAAACAAGTAAAATAAGATCAGTTAGGCTCGAGGCGATAATAAACGAGGAATTCGGCGATGGGGTGATTAGCATGAACGCTGAGAGATTAGAGACGAGATACAGAAGATAAAGGGAGTGGCGGGGAAATGAAAGGTAAAAAGGTTACTCAATCTGGGGAACTCTGCTGGACCAGGGAATCTAATGGACAATGGCTGAGGGCACTCATTCCCGGCTGCAAAACATGCTAAGATAGGATAAACAAGACCAATAAGTCGTGGAAGAAAAGCTGGAGATGGAGAGAGGCTGATAGGAACCGAATAATAATTTGATAGGCGCCTTATCGGAGAGATATTGAGAGATGGCCCAATTGATAAAAGAGTAGGATTGCGATAGCATTTAAGAGATACGAAGCATCATTATGCTAAGCGACTATCCTATTTCTTACTGGGCTCCAACGGTTTGGTTATTTAATTAGATTGTGCCCTTACGTAGTGCTCTTACTGCATATGAATCTCAGGAGAAAATAAATAGGGAAATAAATCCAACCGGCAGAGAAACGGCCTTGCACATCGTGCATATAATTACCCCTCACTTCATACCTACCTACCTTAGGTACCTTAGTACAATATCTCTCATCATCTCCTCGAACGTTTCCTCAATTCTATCTTCCCCCACTAGATTGGCACCGCTACCATGCCTCCTCTCATTGTTGACGTCCACACCCATGTCTACCCCCCAGCATACATGCAAATGCTCCGGGCGCGCAAAACCGTCCCATATGTCCACGACCCGGCCGACAATGGAACCCCACGCCTAATCATCCTCTCCTCGGACGATGACCCCTCCATCCCAATCGATGAACGCGGTCGCCCCGTCGATTCCTCATACTGGGACATCAACGTGAAGCTATCCTTCATGCGCCAACACGGGATCAACTGTAGCGTCATCTCTCTCGCAAACCCCTGGCTTGATTTCGTGGAGCCCTCCGAGGCCCAGATCTGGGCCGAGCGGATCAACGACGATCTAGAAGCGACATGCGCACAGGTGAACAAGACTGCAGATCCCGAGGCCAAGCTAGCCCTACACGAAAAGGAGACGATATTCGCCATGGGTGCTCTCCCGCTAAGTGCCTCAACCGCTGGGGTTGTAGTAGACGAGATCAAGCGACTGAAGACTTTACCGCATTTACGGGGGGTTATTATGGGTACCTCCGGGCTAGGGAACGGGTTAGATGACGCGCGCCTGGATCCGGTCTGGAGCGCACTACAGGAGACGGATACGTTGATGTTTCTCCATCCGCATTACGGGCTACCTGATGAGGCATTTGGAGGGCCGGAGGTGACGAGTCGCTACGGCCATGTGTTGCCGTTGGCGTTGGGGTTCCCGTTAGAGACTACCATTGCAGTGACGAGGATGCTTCTGTCGGGGGTGTTTGATCGGTTTCCGAGGCTGAAGATCCTTCTGGCGCACTCAGGTGGGACGCTTCCTTTCCTAGCCGGGAGGATCGAGAGCTGTATTCACCACGAGCGCAAGTTTGTGTCTGGTGGTGGTGATGTGCCGGGTCCGCAACGAAGTGCGTGGGATGTGCTGAAGTCAAATATCTACTTGGATGCGGTGGTGTACGGGACAGCAGGTCTAAAAGCTGCAGTTGAGGCGTCCGGGACGGATCGTCTCCTTTTCGGTAATTCTCTATATTTACCATTGGAAAATTTTAAGACCAGTGTCTTTGCTGACCAAAACTTCAGGTACCGATCATCCTTTCTTCCCTCCGTTAGATACTCTTGGGAATGGGGATTGGCCAAGTGTCACGACCAACTATAAGGCTCTTAGTGCCGCTTTCGAGAGTCAAGCCGAGGCAGATGTCTTAGGTGGAAACGCTGCTCGTATTTTGGGTTTGAAATGATGAGTTAAGAACATTTATACTTTCTGCGCGATGCACGAACGACCACACCGACTAATACAACTCTCCATATAAAACCTGCATGTATATAGATATAGCTTGAGCAACATGGAGCAAACGGTTCTTTGACGAGCTATTTTCCTTTCTGCAGAGTAATGCAATACAAGGTCGTACAGAAGCTACACTGCTTCTTCATCTGAACGGCCACTCATCGCCAGAACCTCCCAGCCTAGAAGCCGCCAAACCTCTTGGATAAACCAGTCGGGGGTGGGTATCTCAGCCAGCTGACGGCTAGAGCGAAGCCTGTCAATATTTCGATCACCAGGCTGGGCTGGGCAGCGCAAAGTATCGCCCCAGGCTGTGTCTTTGCCGAAAACCGCCTGGAGAAGAGTGCTTTGCAGACTTCCCCTAATCCTTTGGAGAAACTGTGTGTCTTTCAATTCACTATATATAGTAGAGGTAGCTAACGTAGACGATGGACAGACCGCGAGAATAGCCATTGCCCTTTCTAAAGGCCATATGAGATGCCTAGCTTCCATCTGCACCGCACGCAGTGAATTTATATCCAGTTGAGCGTCTAGCAAACCCTCTGGGGAAGAAAGCTTGACGGGTTCCATGCGCAGCTCAGGCCGCAGTTGAAGGTCCTGAAAAACGAACAAGCAGAGAAGTTTACCCACACGGCGGAGGAAAATAAAAAGAAAACCTTCTAGCAGGTTCTGATGGCCTCCGCAGGAAATATCCAGAGCAGCAATCATCTGGCTTAGAAGCCAGGTTATCTGCCTAGCGCCTTCATCCACCGCTTGTGGTGCGCCGTCGGACGGAGCCCTAACTGCGGCCCCCTTTGCCTCGGTGGTTTTCTTCTGTCTGGAAGACTTTGCCCTTGACTTTGCGTCCGATAGAGTTTGTTCCGATCTGACCTTACAGTACCGTCCCAGAGTATTCATGACTGTCTCATACAAACACACGAGGTGGTAGATCACTAAACCACTATCGCGAGACTCATTCACTACACCGGAGAGTCTCTTCACCGCCTGAAGCAGTAGGTTGACGGCACAGTCCACACTGCGCAAGGCCTGCGCAAGATTTGAAATAGCTTGAGTAATGGGCGACCTTTTAGACGTACTACTAGTAGCTGCCGCCGTTTTACTTTCGTGAAATACATGAGAAAGGCCATCCGCTGATGCCTGGCACAGACCGATGGCCGCTTGGACAATGTGTTGGTTGTTAGGTCGTTTCTGCAGTACCTTTTGAAGGGTGTAAAAATGTCTCATGAATGGCGCGGTTGCTATATGAAAACGATAATCTCATTAACCAGTCCGGTAAATGCACATCAGGAGCTCCCACGTACCTTCTTCAATATATTTCAGATTACCGGGAATATTCTCGTATCCGTCCCAATTACCCACCCCGGATATATCTTCTGTCAGCGATGTCTGCGTCTTGGCCCTCTTTCGCATAGTGGTGCTCTTAGTTACATCTTTTGTGGTGGCTTTGCGTTTGGATGGGGCCCGGATAGGTTCCTTGGTAGCCAACTCTCCAGTCTGTGCCTTGTGTATTAGAGCCTCGTTGCGTTGCTCCAGCTCATATATGCGGTCTAGCAATTTGCTCTGTTCGGCTTCTGATGCCTCATAGGCCTGCTTCCAGAAAGTGACGCTATCGAAGAATTTATCCCGGGAGTATATGATATGTGATTCTTCGGAGGGCTTGACAAATTGTCGAATCTGAACGATGTATTCTATGAACGCCATGGTTGATTGGTATTCTTCGATTAGGAAGCAGGAAGAGTGCATTACCTTTAATGTCCCACCCTATTGGTTTATGCTTCACTATAGCAAGTGCAAGGGCTAATTGCTCAGTAGATGGGCCTAAGATACGATCCATCGATAATTTGCCGCATTCACGATTATCTGGAGTTGACTGAGAAAATTGCTCAACATGAGAGGGTGTGAGAAGTAACGAACAGCCCAGGGTTCCCTCCTGCAATTTGGCATCGGCTCACATGAGCACCAATCAATTCCATCTACAGTAAAGAGAGCTGGCTATGTTGCGACCTCATTTTGCTTGAGCTGTACCTTGTTTCAAGTAAATAATGTTGGTACCACACCGGCAAATACGATTTTTAAACCATTCTGTTACTGATAGAATTAAATTAAAAAGGTAGCTGGCAAAGTAAAATTTCCCACCGGACTCTAATAAGCACCACTTAGTTACTCGCAACCTCTCCTTTTATGTCACTAATCCTACAATCCCATCTGTCACTGCTCCTTGGCAGTCAAGATCTTTCTCCCATTGACCTTACCTATGCTATGAGTATCAGCTTCGATTTCGTGAACCAGGACAGGCAGTGATCACCTCACTTCACCGCACGTAAAATGAAAATATATACTACGACCCCCCCCCCCGTCCTATCTCCATTGTCTCCCCACCTCCTTCTTCTCAGGTTCCACTAGTTTGGGGTTTCTTTTTAGCTCGGAGATATTCGAATCTTGAAGGAGGTGATTGAAGCTGCAAAGTCCGATAATTGCGAGAAAACCACTTCGACCTGAAGAAGAGGGGACAGTAATGAAACTATTAGTATGTGAGTTGTTTACCAATTTCATGTCCCTTTTCAGTAAAGATAGGTTAGTATCGATATAGTTAGGGCTATAAAATCTTTGGAAAGGAAGCTAGCAAGGAGGGTGACCGAAAGAGTGAGGAAAGCCCAACCGAATCCCCCAGGCCAGCAATGGCGGGAAACTGCCTTTTAGGTCGAGTACATCTATATCCTCGCAAAAAAAATACGGGCAGCCCATAAGCAGCCAAGGAGAAGTAAGTTCTACCTTCTGCTAGATTGGAGTGATTGAAGAAAGAATTGAGTGCATTGATTACTTGGACTCACTCCTTCTTTTCGTCATGGCCAAAATTGCGCACATAAACCTCGAGCAAAATACCACCATAACAGTACTCTGAACACACTGCCACTATAAGTGGTACCAACTGAAGTTGCCCAATCATATGGGGAGCTCTTTCGTTGCTCTGCAAGCAACGAAGCAGAGAATTGGGCGGCAGCAGCAGTAAGTTTCAAATTTTCTGGCAACTTGGCAAGGAAAGGCACCCTCTGGAAGAGTTTTTAAAAGGCAAGTATACACCTTTGGGGGTGAGGGAATTCCTAAATATAAGATGGGGTTGTGTTCTTGTACTTGCAGTTACAGGAGGGCGTGCGTACCTAGTCCAGCTCCTTCATGCAGTTTTGGGGCAGTGTTTTTCAGTTTTGGAAGTAATATATCACTGCTCGTCCTCGAGTAGCTTCGACCCTAAATCGTCCGATTCTCGCCCACACACCGGAAAAAGCTTCGTTTTGCTTGGCTCTAGTGTCGAATAGCGTCTGAGGATGAACAATCCCCAACACCGCCCTAAATAACGGTTTTTGTAGCCGCAATAAGAAGACTCGTCAGTCCGGCCAGAGTCATGTACTCAATCAAACAGGTCGGCCTTCGGGCAACGTCCAAGAAGAGCAGGTATATAATCAAATTTGCTTCGCCATCTCCTTGGCCTCTTGGGCTATCGCATATTCAAAGGCCAAGGGGAATCTCCACCCCAGGCAGGGATATAAAAGCGCCCCAAGTCCTACGGAGGGAAATCATTTGTTTCCACTCGACCCAGACAAGAGCATGCAGTGCACCTTTGAGCAATAATGTAGCAGGACTCTAGGCGGTTCGGATGGAACTCTCTGCGGCACCTAATGCAATGGAGAAGATGTGCGATACCTGCTGTTGTATTTGCTAAGGCGTGCTAGGCGGAAACTGCACGGATCTACTGGGAATAAGTAGAAGGGTGCACTTTGCTGTTTAGTGCTGGCAATAGGATATGAAAAAATATATTAATCTACCGGAAACCGGCCCTCGGTCATTCTAAAATAAGAAGAGCGAGAAACTCTTGGCTCAAACCTTGCGCGAGTTGTGAAGTGAACCCTACTCCTACCTACTCAGAGTAGTCGGGAGAATGTCTCGGCCTGATCCGAATCTGAAAGTTCCGCCACCGCCAATATCTTTTTTCTGCAAGCTTCACGTCTGTGAACAACCCTCCAGCTCTTGGACTAAGGAATACCTGCCCTGTCCTTACCCGGGAACCTGTCTAGCTATATAATCCTTTTCGCTACATATCACATCCTCTAATTCCGTGCATTTCCTTCCTCCCTCGATCAAGAACAGAGCTGTCACGGCAGCCAAACGTAAATTCCCCTCACGATGTCGTCAACAGACGATCTCAAGACCCACGCAGCCTCTAACCATGACTTCTACGCGCTCCTCAATATCCCCCCGGCAGCCTCCGAATCAGAGATCCGACGCGCCTACCGAAGAACAGCGTTGAAATACCACCCGGATAAGATCGCGAACCCAACCCCCGCGGACATCGACAAGTTCCACCTCCTGCAAATCGCTAACGATGTACTCTCTGACCCATCCGTACGGCAGCTTTACGACAACGCGCGCGAGGCGCGCGAGCGGAAGAAGCGCGAGCATGATATGATGGATGCCGCCAAGCGGAAGATGAAAGAGGATCTGGAGGCTAGGGAGCGTGCGGGGGCAGCAACAACTACGGGCGGTGCGCAGAGGGGTATGAAGCGAACGTGGGCTGCCGCGGGAGCTGACGATGATGCAGAGGAAAAGCTTCAGCGCGAGATTGATAGGATTGCGCAGGATGGGCAACGGCGACGACGCGAGGCGGAGGAGCGACTCAAGCAGCAGGTGGTGGAGGATGAGCGGCGGGTGCGCCAGGAGGAAGAAGCGGCACAGCGAGCCGCAGATAAGAGCAGCCAGAAAGTTGATCGGTCGCAAGCAGGCGGGGGGCGGAATGTCCCCGAACAGGAGCGGGCTGTCAAGGTGCGCTGGATTCGTGAGGGGCGCGGGGTGGATATCGATAAGGATCGCCTTGCATCTTTATTTGCGCCATTCGGAAAGATTGAGAGTATCTTGATATTGAAGGACAGGCGGCAGCGGCTTGGGGACAAGAAGGAGAAAAAGACCGTTGCCGCGGGCCTGGTTGTGTTCGCCTCGATTGTTGGTGCTCATGCTGCGGTCGTGGATAGTGAGAAAGTAAGACGCCAGAGCGCTGGACAAAATGGAAGCGACTGGAGTTTGGTTGACTCAGTTTTTTGGGCAACCGGCAGCCAGCCGGACTTAGGAACAGAATCGGATATTCGTTCTGCGTCTCCTCTTTCAAGTCAGGGTACAGCCCCTCCAGGAAAGGAACAAACAACGCCGGCCGGACCCCCAAAGCCGACCTTCAGCTTCGCAGGGCTTAAGGCCGCCGCCGGAGCTGGCGGAAACCCCGGGAAGGCACCTTCTTTCAACTCCTTCTCTTCTTCTTCTGCTTCTAAATCTACCTCCAAAGACTCGTCTAATGGCGTGAGTAGTCCAAGTATGCAGGAAACAACACTCATGCGGCTTAAAAATGCGCAAAGGGAGAAGGAACGCAGGGCGCTTGAAGAGAAACTTCGAAAAGAGGATGAAGCAGCAGATGCGGCTGAGGCTACTGCCAATACTTAGGTAGGAGTCAGGCCATGCGGTTTTACTCCTAGATCTTTCCGGCTTCTATTCGCTTTATCTGAGTTCGTGATCGGAGGATTCAATAACCGCCACGCGATTTGACCCCTAGTGTGTGAAATGATTTGCTTAAAGATACCCATAAACTTTTTTTTTACAATGTTTCTCATACCGTTGTCTTGCATTTAGCATTTACATAGCATTTATACATGTTCATAGATGTACAATATATGATACAGGAGACCAAGAGTTCTCTTATTCATTTCGTCGTTGCGCTTCCTCTTCCTCGAGCTTATCAAGGAAATCTTTAGCCCGCTGGCCCATGTCGCGGCTATTATTAGCATTGCTTTTCACAACCCCGGCAGAAATGTATTCTCTTGTCCAAGAGGGCACGATCGCCTTGACCTTGACTTCTCGGGCTTCTTGAATACCGGACAATCCTTCTTCGACTCCGCCCCACGAAACTTTGAACTCCATGCCAGGACTAAACTGGCCGCCCTCGCCTGTGAGACTGATATCGGTCATCATCTCGAGTCGACACAACGCAAGGCCAATATTGCCAATTCCAACAAGGAATTTCCCCGCGCTACGACCCTTGCGCGGGCTTATCTTAGAGATATTCGACCCCCGCGGGGGTGACAAAATATCGACGGAGGCATCATATACTGGACCATCAACAGCGGCGGCAGAAGGTTCAAGATTGTCCGTATACAACTGAACCGGCAATATTCGCTTCCGCACGACACCAGTATGGTGGGTCCGAATCGTAAGCTCCTGGCCAAGGTAGCAGCCCTTGCGGAAATCAATGCTCTGCATCATATCCATATTACATTCCATGGGGAGAGAAGCCTCGCGGATGATTTCCGACTGTCCCTCCGCCACACCATGCAGCATACGACGCACATTATAGCCGTCCAAGCTGACTTCTGAGCCCGCAACCTGCT
Source organism: Aspergillus diversus (assembly GCA_027569885.1). Classification (NCBI taxonomy): domain Eukaryota; kingdom Fungi; phylum Ascomycota; class Eurotiomycetes; order Eurotiales; family Aspergillaceae; genus Aspergillus; species Aspergillus diversus. Next base: position 252,703 of record JAPDKZ010000018.1, read on the forward strand.
CCGCAGCAGGAAAGTGTGTTCGCAGATCCTCCGCCCCGGGCGTAACAAACCGGGACCCGAACCCGGGCGCCCGAGTATCCACGCAGCCAGTGATCGAAGGCGAAGGAAATGTCGACGGTAAGGCCTGCGACTCCAAGTTGTACGCCGCCCATCTGGGTTCCGCGTGGTCCTTCCATGAAGCCCAGACCGTGCGCTCCCCGTCCTCCAGAGCCCGCATCTTAAGCTTAGCGCGCAGTTTATGTTTCTTCAGATGTTTCATCAGACTCTTCACCTCATTCTTGTCCACTTCGATGAGCCACGCCGGGTCTTCTGCAGAAACATTCTCTAATGGATAGATAAAAGCATCGTTCAGCACTCTACCGCGGGAATCTAGGAAAGCGGTATAGGACCCAGTCCGCCGGACCGCACGATTCGGGTCGTTGGAGACAAACATGTTCTGGGTAATGAGACCTTGAAGGAATTTGGTGCTGTCGGCCCCCGCAATGGATATCAATCCACGGTGCGCAAGACGAGCGTAGCCTGCTTGTGGTGGGGAAGGTGGGATTTCATGGCTGAGCTGTTGGGTTTGATACTGTGCGGTGGTGGAGAAGAATCGGCCTCGGTTTAGGCAACGGGTACATATTGTCGCTGTAAGCACCTTATGGCGCATCATAATTACCGATCACTGTGGCTCCTGCCAGGGTGGTGTAGCTTATGATTCTGTCTCGTTGCGTTTACAAATAAATGGAGCTTTAAATTGGATGACATCGTTTTGAAGGCGGTGTATAGAGGCAGTATTATACGCATGATATAATCTCAGGCATGTGAGTTAAGTTAGTTAACTAACTAGGTATGATATTTCATTGGTAAATTTCATTGGTAAGTAGGTGCTCGGCTACACAGATTAGACCATGGGGGACAGGGAATAAGGACACAAAGTTGAAAAGGTCGGAGGTGGAGAAAAATGTGGTATAAAAAATCGTGTCTACAACTATATTATATTCCTCCCTTCTCAGTAATATTATCAATCCAAAGCAAGCGGCTCGAAATAAACCTAACTATATTCACACATTTATCTGTTGCCTTTAGCAACACCTTCAAGGAACCCGAGCAAAAAAGCCTTGTTGACGGGCGATGCAACCGGGTTGGCGTTCGAAGTTCGGCTATCATCGTCACCGAATGTTCCATTCCCGGCAGGAAGATTAAGGGGTGAGAGCGGGCTAACAGCTGACGGCGTGGCCGACGGTTTTGGAACTGTAGTGTGAAGGTTAAGCTGCTCCGTAGGCGAAACTTTGGGGGAAATGGCTGGCTTCCCAAAAAGGGAGAGGAGTGTTTCCCGTTGTGCAACTGTCTGGCTGGGTCGACGGTGGGGAAAATCAAGCTGACAGTTTGTCTCCGGTTTGAGCCCCTGCGCTGGTACCTCCTCCTGGCCGGTGCCTTCGACTTCCTTTGTCCTTATCAGGAGCATATCGCTGGTGTTCGCGTTATCTGATCGACGTAGTATTTGCGGCTGGAAAGGCCTGGGGGGTTCCGGAGTCTTGGTAACGACAGCACGAGGTGGCGAGGAGGCTCGGAGAGGCTGTGATGCGGCGGGCACGGGTGATTGCCCCTTCTTGGCACTTTGGGGCCTTGGTAAAATGGTAATTGGTGAAGCCAGGGGTTGCATCTGCCGATCTCGACTGGCCTGGCGTTTCGCTGCATTCGCAGGCCTCCGAACGGATGACTTTGGGATTGCCTCAAACTGTGGTAGGTTTAGGGGGCCGGAAACGGTTGCAGACGTCCACGCACTCCTGCTCTGCTGCTGCGCAGGGCTCTTGTCCCCATTGGGCCGCTGAAGAATTTGCTTCCTACCAGGAGAGACGGGGTGGCCTGATAATTCTGCGGGGCGTGGACTTGGCGGGCCCGGAGACCCTTTGAGCAAGTTCAACAATTGATCTTGATGGAGAGAGGATTTACGCCTTTCCGGTCGGGCCCCAGTTTTTTGCGATACCAGGTTTGCACTTCCAGTTCGAGGAGTTTTCGCCTTGTCATCCCTGAAAACACTCAACAACGCTAACGAATGGCTCGTAAGCTTTGGTGGTGGGAGCTTGCTTGCTGGTGGTACACTAGCTCCAATTTGAGCAGGTTGAGCCGAGTGGGCAAATTGAGGATCTCCCGTTTGTTGATAAGGAGCCGGAAGATGTGCATGTGAGGGGGGGGATTGCATGCCTGAAAGCTGCTGAAGGAAATCAGACGACTCACGGTAGCCAGCCGAGGAGATTGGCCGGTGAGTAGATGGGAATTCTCGCAGAACATGTTCCCGAGGCAATGATTGGTTCATTACAGGGATTGCGCCTTGAGGACCGGGGCCGCGATGCGGTGAAGGCATTTGTGGCATGTTTCCAACAGGGGCGCCATACTGCCGAGGGAATCCCGGGAAGAAGCCCGGTTCTGAATAAGGTTGGGGCTTGGGAGAAACAGGCCCCCGCATAGAATGTGGCAAGGGCATTTGGTTGGTTCCAGGGATCTGTGATAATGGGTTTGGGGAAGAGCCGCTTCTCAGGAGCTCAAGGAGGGCATTAGATTTTGATGTACTCGGATCGGCGTCATACGAAGTCTGTCCAGATTGTGGTAACGGGGTGGCGTTGTTAATATTTAGCAACCGCTTTAGATGGGCAGAAGCGTCCTGGGAGGCTGCAACTTCCGGCAGGTCACTAGGAACGGCCACTTCCATATGCGCCTGGTTGGGGGTAAAGCCGTTGTTGCTGGCCGCTTGTAAACCTTCATCCATTGATATCTCCCCATCAGTCGGGAGATATCGCTTAACATCCAGGGGGGCCTTGGGATCGAGCTTCTTTTGTTGCGCAATCCATTTCTTCAGTGGATGCATAAAAGGCGCAACCATATAAAATTTGTTTGCATTGGTAATCGAAAGGCCTTGCTCGTACTGTTTATTGCTCTTCTTCAATGTCGGCAGCTCCGAGAGTTTGTACCATTCGATCTTGCTGATCTCCTTTCGAGTGCGAGGCTCAAAATAAGCATCCTTGGGCACACCGCGAAAAACATAAAGTCTCATGTGTTGTTCGCGCATGGTGATTTCGATGGACTTGACGTCATTCTCATCCTGAACCAACCCAGCTTCCCGGATATCGTAACCTGTCTCCTCATAGACCTCCCTGATAGCACAATCAAGATCTTTTTCATCTTTGTTGATCTTCCCTCTGGGGAAACTCCAGTTGGCCCCTTTTTTCCAACCTTTAACCAAAACCACCTCATCCATGCTCTGGTTCAGCATTATCGCTCCACGAACAGGAACGCGAGTCTTGTAAGCAAGGAATTCGGAAAAAGCAGTCATATGATGGTAACGCGACCAGTTTGCCATGAGCGGACAGTGCTGGAATATGCGCAACGCGAAGGCTTTGAGGGAAAGAGAGGGGAGACCAGGGTCCAACGGCCGGATAAAATCCTCGTAAAACCATTGTGCTTCCTCCACTTGAAAACATATGCGCTCAACTGATTCCAGTTCTTCTCGAGGCAGGTTTATAATAAAACGGACACACAGGTCATCTAGCCCTGTTCACAATCCTAGTTAGCACGGTTGTGCCCAGCATCCGCAGGCTTCCTGCCCAGCAAGGGCGCAATAATCAACAAAGAAGAAAGGCTTACAATCTTCCAACTGCATCTTTGTTTCGGTCATACTGGATGGTGTGCTCTAGCATTTCAACACGGCCGGTGTTGGCCGAGTAACTCTCTGGGGCCGAAGGCGAATCACAAGAGGCTCGCGGATGGAGGGGTGACAACACAGCAGTGATGCAGCTTCAAGGAGAGGTGCTTGGCAAAGCGCCAACCCTGAAGCGAATGAGGTAAAATAAGAAAATAGAACGACGATGAAGGCCAAAGGGCGGTCTGTATTTCGCGAGATACACGATACAGCTTCAGGCGAGCGAGAAAGGTTGACTGTCAGTCAAGTTATTTTCCCAACATAAACCGAAGGCTACAGACCGTCATGGAAGAGGAGCTGCTGATCTGGACCGACATAGCCACACAACCACCGGCCTAGATGTGGCGCAGCATAACAAATTGCAATGAACAATGTGTGCGCCACATATTCTCATACGCCACATAATGTGGCTGTGCGCATTCTATGAGGCAGGATTATGTCACCAAATGCTTGTCTCGATCGTGAACAGCTGGACAAGCCATATGACGTCCTCGCTGGGGGTCTTGATTGGCAAGTAAAAAAAATTTAAGGCATGGGAGCAATCCTTGGAAGGTGAAACCCTTTTTCGATCACAATTTTGGACCCCATCTTCCATTGGTAGATATTTTTTTCCCGCAAAATACGCCTCCCTTTCGACTACTATTTGAAGGAGTCAGGCACCCTGGTAGCATTTTTCTGGACATGTTTTGCTTTTCCCTTCAGAGTAACCTCACGCATCAATTTCTGGCTCTATTTTTGTGCTCTACTACCTGTGCTACTATAATATCGTCGAAAAGTGAGGGGAACGATGTCGGCGATGCTGTCGCTTGTAGGGAAAAAGATTCTTGCAGAGTCAGCAAGAAATCATTTCGGACAAGAGGTTGGTTAAAAACAAATGACTCGGGTCATCGCCTCGGATTGTATTTCGTGATCAACTAAGAAATTTTGCAGGACCCTTATTTTGAAGAGGTTCCCGCATCCCGTCTCTATCGCGCCTTTGGTAAAAAGAAGCAAAGAAGACGCAAAGCTGTTCCGCCTGGCCTCTCCGAGAATGACACCAAGGTCCTGACCAAGGTCAAGCGACGTGCCTACCGGCTAGACTATTCCCTATTCAATCTATGTGGAATCCAATTCGGTTGGGGTAGCGTCATCGGCATAATTCCTTTGTAAGTATAAACAAAAGCGGCAACCCACGGCACAACGATTCTAAGCTGAGAAATTTGTCTAGCATCGGCGACGCTGCGGATGCTGCACTTGCCTTGATGGTAGTTAACACTTGTGAAAGCATTGATGGAGGACTTCCAGCTCGCCTTCGGATGTTCATGCTAATCAACGTGATTATTGACTTTGTTATCGGTCTTGTGCCATTTATTGGCGATATTGCAGACGCCGCCTACAAGTGCAATACTCGAAATGCGGTCATCCTGGAGAAACACCTGCGCGACAAAGGTGCCCGCGCAATTAAAAACCAAGGAAGACACCATGGTGTCGATACAGATCCGAGCTTGCCAGATGAATTTGATCGCTATGATGAAGAATTACCCAACGGATCCCCCTCTCATCCACACCGGAAGCAAAGCAAGGGCGTTAAGACTCCATCAAGATCTGGAACAGCGAAGCATCCATACAGAAGCCAATCTCACAAGAAAGTTAGATCGGCACACCAAGAGCCAGACCTCGAGGCTGGAATTACCGACAACACACGAAGCTCAAGGCGATCATGATACCAAGAATCCAAGTTGAGCATGATACAAGTGTCAAAGGCAGGCGTCTTGGGAACTCTATTAATGTGCGGTAGTCCTTTTTGTTAATATCACGACACTTTCCCTTCTTAATCGCAAAACAATCGAATTGTCCAATCAGCACTCAAATTCGGGTCCAGATCGGGCACAGGCATAGCAAAAATTGCGGGATGGAGATCCCCCTGGCCCTTCAGTAATTTTGGTGTCACTCAATGCGTGTCCCAAGGCGGGGATGTAGGTACCACAAAGGGCACATTGGGATCCATCGGTGGTGATTTGGGACGATTGGAGTTTGTTTGCAGTCCTCGTCACGTTCGACATGACACCAGGATACTTCTCACCCTGCGTCCGAACGTATCGTATCATTAACTCATCAATAGATAAATTTTTCGTAAGGGTATTCTCTGACGGTGGCGCATTCGGCGTAATAATATCAACAAGCTCCGGGAAAAGCGTTGAATAATTCTGCAGTTCGGTATTGTATAGGTCTCGAAGAGGAAAATTGAATTCCAAGCCAAAAGGAGACATCCCGTCAGATACCTGCCATGTCAACGAAGAACCACGTCCTTTCGCCACATTGGCGAGGGATTTGGCAGCAAGCCTGCTATCCGAGTCCCCCCAAAGTACACCAATACATTCCATTTTTTTGGCGAAAGCCACGATAAACCGAGTTATAAGAATATAGTCAATGTCAGCTCTTGATGTAGCTGATGTAATTGACGCCCGGAACGCGTCAAGCCGTTCCTTGTAGGATAACGCAGTATCATCCACAAAGCTATTTCCGGAAAAAGTAGACAAAACCTCTTGTAAGTCATGATCAGCTTCGAATATGGCATGTAGAGGCAATCGGGTGACGGATGCCAAGGGAAAGCGCTTCTGAACCAACTCAAATCCGTGATCGTGGGGCGGATTCGAAGTGGATATACTTGACGGTTCTATGATCAGGACGTGCAGGTCGTACCCAGGAAGAGGGTGTGGTTTCGCGCGCTGCTGCTCTATTTGATCATGCAAAATATGCAGTAAAACCGAAGAGGAAAGGCCGTACGAGAGAGGAAGAAGCAATCTACACGGCCCAGTTCGAGGAAGATCCTTGCGCAAACGATATCTCTCCATACGCTTAAATACTTTGTAGCCCACGAAGCGCGCGTAGCAGTCCCTACACAAGACAGTGATGGTCAGCATTCGAACCCAATAATCATATCCACATCCCATGAGAATGAACGTACTTGCAAAGAGGACGAGCCCGGATTATTAAGGCCGCCTCAGCATCTCGGCAATCCAGGCAGGATTTCTCCATTTGTTTCCCAGGCATCTTTCTATGGCTATCCCAAAATCAACACTACTTCTCCAACCAGGCGAAGCATGGAGGGGAAAATCCAAATTCATTGAGGGCAGAATTCTCTGGGCGGTGTTATTGAGGACCCAAGTTCGCAGGCGGTGGGACACACTGCCAATTTTATCACGTGCGGCTGGCCGAATGCGCCACTCTCGCAGAGGCCTAGATAATGCGCTATTGGTGCCTGTCAAAAGTGTCAACACGCGGCTTCCCCGAAATATAGCCACGATCTTTTCTGCGCAGCCTGACGCACCTTGGACACGCAAGCAAGGTTGAGAGGGTCCTTCGAGTTTGCTCCTTATATTTTATGGTTTAACTCCTCAACTTCTTATGATCCCGAGCTACCACTAGATCTCTTCTCTCAACAAGGGAGCTTCATTGAGAGCTCCTATGGTTGCCAAACTCACGATGAAAGGCTGGGCTCAGACCCTATGCTTAATTGCCTTACTGGCAGGGCAAACATTTGCAGATGAGGTGGAATTGGTAGGCTCACTACTATCATTCAACGCTATGTCACGGATCCTAATCCTTAGCTTCTAGACACAAGATGAATACCACCGAATGCAGTGCGCGGGAATGTATAGCCAGAAGGCTTGGGGTGGGAACGTCGAACCATTCATATTAGTTAAATTTGCCAAAGCTTCTGATGCCGGCGACACCGATCCTGTGGCCAGTCTGATTATTTTCGAGTGGAGTGATGAAAGCCTGATCGGTCGGCCGGTATCCGAGGATTCCGGAGTATGCCTTTTTCTGATTACAAAAGCTCTGGGGTAGAAAATAGCTGTGCTAATATCGACAACGCAGGAAATCGAATCGATCTGTGATGAAGAAAGTGTGCAAGCAGGGTTGTGCGAGAAAAAAAACCTGGGTGCTTGGATTCTGGCTGCCAACGCGAGTGATGTCTCCCAGTTCCCAATGAAGACCCAGGCGATACATCTGAATCACCCTGAGGCCCTCCATTACCCCGTCAAGAAAACCGGATATTACTGTGTGAGCACATACGGATACTCCGGGCACGACTATAGGGCTGTGGCGGAGTTTAGAAATGCGTATGGTGAGCTTCCAGCCGCGCAGATTGCCAAGCTGCCTTTTTACGGGGGCCTGACAATCGTCTATACTGTGATTGGGCTGTATGTATTTCCCCTCAAATCCCCTTCGCTCGTAGACTTATTATACTTATCACATACAGGTATTGGGCTTTCCTCTACGTACAGAATCGCCATGATATCTGTTAGTGTATTCGTCTTCTTAAGCCCCTTATAGCTTACTAATGCGCCACAGTACCTGTACAAAACTATATAACTGCAATTCTGGTTTTCTTGATTCTTGAGCAACTGATGACCTGGGGCTTCTACGGTATGACAACACCAGTCCTTTCCTCGTCCGTCACCATCTCTAACTTGGTTTAGATTTCCAAAATAGACACGGCTTGAACGCTGGCGCCAAAGCGCTAATGATCATTGTTGCCGTCTTGAACGCGGCCCGTAACTCATTCTCGTTCTTTCTCCTGCTCATTGTTTGTATGGGATATGGTGTCGTCAAACCCTCCCTCGGCCGAACCATGGTTTACGTTCGCATCCTCGCCATCACACATTTCGTTTTTGCTGTGATATATGCTATCGCGAGCTTGTCCATAACCCCGGAGGCAGCTGGCGCGCTGATCCTTCTCGTCGAACTTCCCCTGGCAGCTACATTGACCGCTTTCTACGTGTGGACTTTGAGCTCGCTGAATGCCACCATGAAGGACTTAATCGATAGGAAGCAAAAGACGAAAGCCATGATGTACAAGAAGTTGTGGTGGTGCCTTCTTGGTAGTATTATTGTGCTATTTGGATTTATTTTCATTAACGCGCTTGCCTTTGCTAGTCGTAGCGAAGCCAATTTCTTGCCAGAACACTGGAAGAGCAGGTGGTTTGTTTTGGATGGCTGGTTGAATATCGTGTATCTGTTTGATATCGCCTTTATCGCCTATCTTTGGCGGCCAACGGCCAACAACAGGAGATTTGCAATGAGTGATGAGGTAAGAGTCTATTGGTATTCAAATTTAGGGCGTTGAGCATCGGTACTAATTTATCCGGCAGCTCGCGCAAGACGATGATGGGTTCGAAATCCGATCCTTCGGTGGCCCTCTAGATGAAGAGGATGCGCTAGGTGGCCCAGATGACAGTTCCTTTACTGCTGAACCCCGGCGTGATCTGTCGCCAGTGCCTCCAAAACCAGTGCCTTCTGCGACCCGTCCACGGGAATCTCTCGATGGGGAGACTATCTTCGCGGTTGGTGAGGATGGCGACAGGTGGACAGACGACGAAGACGAGTCCCCTCGTAATTCCGGGGAAAGGAAGCGACTCACAGGCAAGGATGCGTGATAGCTTGCTCATCTTCTGCTCTTCTTTATTGGCATTTTTTCCAATGGAGGCAAAAATAGGCGCGAGCTGTATTACTCAACTACACCTTGTACTGATATCACGGAGACTGAGAGTGTCTTTTTGACTAAGGAAAAATCAAGGATTGGGCTTTTATGATCTTAATTGTATTTGACTTTACAGGCATATGATGGCGTTTGGCCCATGGTGTATTCTTTCCTCATTTTTTTCCTGTGGCTTACTTTTTCTTTTAATATTTCTAAATTATTTCTTTTAGTTGATGAGGGATGAGGCTCCTTTTGTTTTTTTGTTTTCTTGTTTTTCATTTTCTGTCTATATTTTATAAATGCCCTTAACTCGAGTAACGAAAGGGTTCAACTCTCCATTTTTTGAAGAATAATAAGCTCCACGGGCTTGAAAGTAATTAGACTATCCAAAGTGGGATATGAAAGGAAAAGGCCCAAGGAAAAACAAGTCGCGTGTGGTGACTCATGGGCGAGAGGTGTGCACGCCGCACTGCGATCCCCACAACATGGAAGTCAACTCCACTGCCCTAAGATCAACTCGCCAGCCCACTGGCACTATCTACCTTCCATACTCCGGACTTCACCCCGCATCAACAAAAAAAAAAGACACAGAATTTTGGGACAATTATGCGCAATATTACCCAAAATGATGACTGCGGCCCAAATCCCACCATTACTCTTTCGTCCAAGACAGTAGAAGACGGCCAATATACTCCTGCAGAAAGCAGTCAGTCCTTCGCCGCCTCCCTCGTCCAACGATGCCGCACCCTCCTCTCCGAGCTCGACGCCTTCAAGGCCCTCCTCTCACAAACCCAACGCAACCCACAAATCGTCGAAGTACGATCCCTGCGCTCAAATGTCCACTCCGAACTAAAAACGCTAGAGAAGCTAGCCGACCAACTTCATGTCGCCATTGCCACGGCGGCGGCGCCTGCCTCCAGCGAGGAGGGTGACGGTCAATTAGAGAATGATGCAGAGTCGAGGGTGCTGCACGCACTGCGGTCGTCCAATCTCCCATTCTACGAGGCCGTGTGGAATATTGCGAAGGCGTCGTGCACTGGACTTGTCGCATTTGGAAAGCGCTTCTACTGGGATAAGAGGATTGAGGGCGGCGGAGATGAGAAGAAGCAACAGAATAAAGATAAGCGGAAGAGTGTTTTTGTAGATATCGTCGCGGACGACGGAGAGGAGTGGGTGAAGGTTTCTACGATCTCGGAAACCAGGCTTTTGTTTGAAATGGCCAAGAAAGGGTGGGAAGCGGACTCAGAGTCCGAGGACGAGGAAACGGGGGGAAGAGTGGTTCTACATAATTATAGCCATGATGGAAATGTCGAGTATGACGATGAAGACGACGGAAGTGACCCCGATGGCGACGAGATCGAATTGATCAAGCTTGCTGGGGATATGAAGAAAGCAGCGAGCTTGGTAAGGGTTAATTACAAACATCCTCGTCTACGCTTCGTGATTCCTAAAATAGAGGAAGGGCGGAGTCCTGAAATTGACAATCTTTTGAAGGTGATACGAAGCTATGGTGTCATAGTAAACTGTGGGCAAGACGCTTGGGCGAAGAAAGCCTCGCAGAAACCCCTTGACGAAAGAAAATATCAATCTCCCTTAACACAAGACCAGAGCGATGCTGCTACTACTTCTACTCAGAGAAGTGTTCATCATCTCCTTCCCAACCGATTCAAGGGGTTCACTACCACGCTCAATGTCGACTGTACGCTACTGCTTGCCGCTGTCTCCGACCTATCGCATTACAAAAGTATCACCCCCTCCAAGGCATATCACAACGCCATCAACCGCCAAATTCAAGTCGAGCGCGAACGCCCTTTACTTCCAAGGGAGCTCTGGCCGGCAATGGAATCCCACCACCTCGTATGTACCAACGAGGCAGCTAAACGAATGCGCGAGATTGTGGATACGATAGGTACAGACGCCGAAAGGGAGCGGATGAAAATGTTGATGGGTGACCCTCCTTTTGACAATGTCGACAGATCCTCCTTGATTCTGAAATTCCAAAAACTGTCCGACTATCCAGTACCCGGAAGTTGGATCATTCCTATCAAGGTGGTTGAGGTTAAGTCTATCATTAATGATGAGAGCAAAAAGCTCCCCCCGGTGTCGCAAATGGTTGAGGATGCATTGTCGGATATCAATCACAGCGTTTTTATGTATGGGTGGGTTTCCGGGATGATGACCATCACCAGTAATCGCACCGTGGTTAAACAAATAGAAACCATTGTTGAGACACATAGGGATGGGGAAGATCTGGAGGGGCCATTGACCTGGGTATGTGATACCGCCCGGAGTTTGATAGGGAAGGAGAAGGGTCGGAAGCCATAGCGGTTTCGCCAATTCGACCGAAGATTCCTATTTCTCAGAAACCTTGGAACTGTCTTCCGGGAGCCAAAAAACGATATCCTTATCAGCAGAAGCAATCATATTGTACCTCGGGTTATACTCGATTACGGCATTTCGGCTGCGATTTGTCAATCTAGTCATAGGTTGCAAGAAGCTGTTGGCATCAGGGGACTGCTGCAGGTCCCATACGAGAACATCCTGGTGATCACCTGATCCTCCAATGACGTATCGCCCGTCTGGTGTGAAGCAAGCGTCTCCTTGGCCAAGAGGTTTTCCTGTCGTTGAAACTGGAGCGGCCCGGCCGGGTGATCCATTCTTGCCAACTAAAAAGGCCTTCAATGTGTCTTCAAAAGCGTCAAGAACGAAATGCCCATGGTAGTCTGTTCCCACAAGTAAATATTTTCCATCGTTAGAAAATTCGAGGCGAGTCCAAGCCCTTCCGCGCGTAGAAGGAGTATATTTTTCCTCATAGGGAGCAAGGTTAAAAGTGAGAAAGGGGGATTTATCGTAGTTACGGAAGTCGTAGACCAGGACTGACGAGGTGGACTGAGAGGCAATCGCAATGACAGAGGCGGAAGGATCAAAAGCAACAAGATACGGAGTTGCCAAGTTCAACTTCCCCTGCATATGTCTCGAGTTGAGATCCCATATGGCAACAGTATCATCCTTGGAGCATGACATGAAAGAATCTCCTCCTGGGGAGAGCGCCAAGCAGGTCACTTTGTCCGTGTGGCCAGAGAAGTAGCGGACGTAGCCTTCGTTATGGAGATCAAGTAACCGAAGTGAGTCTAGCGAGCCCTCTCAATTAGCAATGGGCGGTCGAAACCAGTAATGATGTTGAACCTACCATCAACTTTGGTACTCGCATGGAGAACCTGGCGGGAATGATGGGTGAATCTTGCCAAATGCGCACCATACTTCTTGCTGGGAACGGATTTCGTAGATTTTCCCTCCTTAATATCAAATATTTGGATAATTTCATCATCACCCGAGCTCACTAAATGCTCTCCCTGGTCGTCAAAATCTAGTGACGTAACAAAATGGGGAGAATCCTGCTTCGGAGGTCGAAATGCCTGAAACAAAAAAATATGTGCTCGATTAGCGACACGGCCCTATCAGGATGAAAAGTCCATGCACCAACCTTCGTGGGACGAAAACTACGAATTATATCCGAGATTTTCTGTGACTGAAGAGTAGCCTGTGGTTGCGATTGCTGCTGCTGCGCTTGTTGCGGCGTTGAGGACTGTTCGCTCTCTGCCATATTTCTATGATGTCGAGATGGGGAACCACCAAGGCTTAACAAGCCGCTCTCTAGACAATTCAAACGGGCACACAGGTGAAAATTGTTTTCCCCTTCTTTTTTTCTTCTTAATTTAAGTGATTCCCGATTCCCGATTCCATGAACTTGGCTCTCCGCTCCTGTGCTGAGAATTGGCGCGTGGAGCTCCGGCTCAGGAACGAAGCAACTTCCCTTTCGAAACAACATTGTTCCGTTCCGGCGGCTACAGACGGCAATTTGGGGAGTGGACTCAGGCCGACGGTCGGAGGCCGACGGCCAATCGGAATTGCCTCAGTTGAATCCCCAACTTCGACCTTTCTGATATTTCCGACCCTGATTACACCATTCTTCTCCATCCCTCGTTTTATTCTTTCCTTTTAATCACCTAGCCCTTGCGTGAGTTTCCTAGGTCGAGCTGCGATAAGGATTCTCCTCGATTATTTGTGTTGGGCTGAAAATTCCTGGGGCTCACAGAGTCGGTCAGCTGCTCCGCTAACGGAGCACATTCTCTTCAATAAATATGGCTACAACAACCGGGTATGTGAAACACGGCACATTTTCGAATCCATTAGACTTTCCTAATGCTGATGACACTGCAGAGCATTTATCGCAGGTGGCATCGCAGCTTGTGGTGCAGTTACCGTCACTCACAGCTTTGAAACAGTGAAGATTCGGTAAGGATATAGTCTCCGCCTGCTTTTATTCGGTGGCACTTTCGCGCCCATGCGCGGTCGTAGAGAATAAGCATCTTTGCTCATATTGTGCCCACTCTTTAGTTTGCAATTGCAAGGAGAGCTGCAAGCGAAGACGGAAGCGGTTAAAAAGTACAAGGGTGTCTTGCACGGAGTTAGGGTTATCCTTCAAAATGAGGGGCCCCGTGGGCTGTTTCGAGGAATTGGTTCCGCGGTATGGCCACCCTTGCAGCACAAAATGACAATCAGGGAACTAACCACGGTATTATAGTACATTTATCAAGTTTTGCTCAACGGTTGTCGTCTAGGCTTCTACGAGCCGATCCGCAATGGTCTCACGAGTACGATCTATCAAGACTCACAGGTCCAGTCTCTCGGCGTTAACGTCTTTGCGGGTGCCACCTCCGGTATAATCGGTGCCGCTGCCGGGTCTCCCTTCTTCCTTGTGAAAACTCGTCTCCAGTCTTTCTCTCCGTTCCTCCCCGTTGGTACCCAACACCAGTACCGGAACTCGTTCGATGGTCTGCGGCAGATCTACACATCCGAGGGAGTTGGCGGGTTATATCGAGGTGTGGGAGCGGCCATGGTGCGAACGGGTTTCGGCAGTTCTGTCCAGCTACCCACCTACTTCTTTGCAAAGCGACGCTTGATGAAGCACCTTGGGATGGAAGATGGCCCAGCCCTTCACTTGGCTAGTAGTACAGCGTCCGGATTTGTGGTCTGCTGTGTCATGCACCCTCCTGGTACGTTTCGACCCAAGATACAACGTGACACTACTAACCTGTATGTCCAGACACGATCATGTCTCGGATGTACAACCAAACCGGCAATCTTTACAAGGGAGTGTTTGACTGTTTGTCAAAGACGATTAGGACAGAGGGCCTTCTTGCCATCTACAAAGGCTATTTCGCTCATCTAGCTCGTATCTTACCTCACACCGTGAGTACAACACCAACTTAGCAATTACCGCGGGCAAAATCACTAATACGCTTCTAGATCTTAACTCTCAGTCTGGCTGAACAGACCAACAAGTTGATGCGACGAGCCGAGGATCGATTCCTTTCCGATTCATTAAAGGCACGCCTATAGAACCTAAATATCCGGGTAAAATCCTCTTCCCCTCCTCGGCGTGCGCGGAGGACACGTCGCGGGGTGGAGAGGGAGAGGCTTTCGCGTCTAAATTCTGCATTGCCAAGTGGGGTGCGCTTTCGGCAAACCTGGCACCTTTGATTTTTATATAGAGGGCGTTTTGATCTTGGGTCATCATCTTAGAGAGCTATGTAAATATGATTTGATTAATACATCTGAAGCTAGATTGTTTGCTCTAGGAATATATACCAACGGGTCCAGGCTATGAGCCTCTTGACGCAGCTTGAAACTCATGGTCACCTACAATCAAACCGTCCTTTGCGGAGTAAATCCTCCAGGCCAATGACTAAAAACACGGAGAATAAAAAGAAGGCATGGAAATAATTAAAGAAGGAGTAACCCCCCTGTCTAAGTACTACGCTATCACATCTCTCATTTTCACCCTTGACGCGTCTGTCCTTGGCTAGATCCACCAAAAAAACCCCCCACTTTATCCATCATTAAGGCGGATTCGGTATAAAGAGTCAGGATATGCTACGTAGCACTAATTTATCCCGAGAATACTGAGCAAGAATAATTCATTGTCGTAGCAGGCGGCAGGATATCCGTAAATCCGCAAACCGTCTCCGTCTGGCCTCCACTGCGAAGCGTTGACGCATCCACTGTGATGTCGGGTTCGAATCAAGGGGCGTGCTCCGCTTCTAATCCCTTCCGTCGGGAGAAATAAAAAAAGTTTATTATTGGTTTATTACCAAGGTTCGTGTCACGGTGTTAGGCTGTGAAGATTTTCTTTGTCCACGAGGAAGTGGCTAGAATAGGGCACGCGTCCACAGTGCACACCATTGACTAGAAATTCTCGACAAGGAAAGACAACATGCAAAAGAAACTCGGAGGGGAAAAGAAGGCGAAACAAATGTAGTATTTATTACTTGTCACTTATGATTTATTTCCCTTTTTTTTGGCATGCGGCGGAACAGCCATACGCAATTATGCATACAGTGTTGTGACTGATGTGTGTACACTAAGATGATCAGATAAGATTAAACGCGCTTCACGACGCGATGATTCGAGCCTGAAGATGCGGCACAATGTAAAACTAAAAAGGGGGTTGCCGAATGTTGGGTCGGTGGGGAATCCTAAGAGCCGGATGAAAATGAGTGACAGTGGCCTGAGCATGAGTAAGAACGGGATAATCAAGCATTCGCTGAGGTGGTGGGAGGAGACGTGTGTGCTCAGAGTTTCTCGACGCGAAGGTCCAGGTCGACATCATCAGCATCAATAATAATGGCGCTAGGTAACAAATGGGAACTATGGGCCTGCAGCCTAAGGCTAACCATAATAATCCCACCAGCCACCAAAGTCGCGCCAAGTCACGTGCGACGTGACTTAGCCCGTCGCGCTAACGATCACGTCTCGTCTCAAGCAACTATTTCTTGTTGCCGGCTTCTCCTCCTCCTCCTCAGGACTTGTCTTCTTTCCATCCCAATCCCGCAAGAACTGGAGATTTATTCTTTGCTCTTGTTCAATTGCCCGTCCAATCCTGCTGCAATACCGACCTTCACGTCTTTCACAATGTCTGCGCAAGTCACTCCCTCCAAGCAGGTACATCACCCATCACGTCTTGCCTCCCACCCTCGACGCGTCGTTTGGACGGAAGAAGCTTACCATTCCTCTTAATAGGCTGCGTCCTCGCTGGAGAACCTCAAGATGAGTGACTCCCCCGTCAAGAAGCTCAACTTCGGAGCTGCAGGCAAGGAGAATACCCCCCTGTCGTCCTCAATCGTCGACTCAACCACCAAACCCGTGGAGGAGAAGTCTGTTGAGGCTCCCAAGGTTGCTCCCGGTATCAAGGAACAGGAGGCCAATGAGCCTCTTCTTCAAGAAAATCCTCATCGCTTTGTCTTGTTTCCTATCAAGTATCACGAGGTGAGTGCTGCACGTCCGCTACGCGTCACGCGTAAAGTGGAATTTTCTGCGGAGGCTATCTACCCTCATCCCTGACCGCCCGACGTGAACGTAATGTTCTGACGTTTGGCTCCCGCACTACGCAGATCTGGCAAATGTACAAGAAGGCCGAAGCGTCTTTCTGGACTGCCGAAGAAATCGATCTCTCCAAGGATCTTCACGATTGGAACAACCGCCTCAATGACGATGAACGATTCTTCATCTCCCACGTCCTGGCCTTTTTCGCTGCTTCGGATGGCATTGTCAATGAGAACCTATTAGAGCGCTTCAGTGGTGAAGTCCAAGTTCCCGAGGCTCGTTGCTTCTACGGCTTCCAAATCATGATTGAGAATATCCACGCGGAGACATACTCTCTCCTCATTGATACCTACATTAAGGAGCCCAAGCAGCGCACCTACCTCTTCGATGCCATTGATACTAGTAAGTCTCGCGTGATTCCGATGCCAAGTCTTGATTCGCTGACATTTCCCAGTTCCTTGCATTGCTAAGAAGGCCCAATGGGCCATCAGATGGATCCAGGATCAAGAATCCACCTTTGCCCAGCGTCTCGTAGCCTTTGCCGCCGTTGAGGGTATCTTCTTCTCCGGGTCTTTTGCCTCTATATTCTGGTTGAAGAAGCGCGGTCTTATGCCTGGTCTTACCTTCTCCAACGAATTGATCTCTCGTGACGAGGGTCTCCACACTGACTTCGCCTGTCTGCTGTTCTCTCACCTGAACACTCGGCCTAGCAAGAAGGTTGTCGAGGACATCATTGTGGAGGCTGTTTCTATCGAGCAAGAGTTCCTGACCGATGCTCTTCCCGTCGGTCTTCTGGGCATGAACGCCAAGTTGATGTGCCAGTACATTGAGTTCGTTGCTGATCGACTCCTGGTCGCTCTCGGCAACCAGAAGTATTTCAATGCTACCAACCCATTCGACTTCATGGAGTCCATCTCCCTGGCTGGCAAGACCAACTTTTTCGAGAAGCGTGTTGGCGATTACCAGAAGGCTGGTGTCATGGCGAGCGCCAAGAAGGAGCCCTCCACTCAGGACGAAAACAAGTCTGGCAATGGTGGTGGCCTCAGCTTCGACGAGGATTTCTAAACTATCGTCGGATCAAACGAAAAAAAATACACCTTATACCCCCGGTTTATGTCATGGCATCAACCACTTCTTATAGTTAATTGCCTACTCTTTTTTTTTTATTCACCACCCCCTCCCCTTTCTCATTGATTGATAATGTTATTTGAGGTATTCGCATGGGTCTGGCGTTGGAATTGGGGCGAATTTCTTTTGTCTAATGCGTTCTCACCGTTTTATCCATTGTCCAATCCAGGATTGGACAGGTGGGTAAAGTGACTATATTTAAGTGAATAGGATATCAACGTGTACATCTTTTGGATATTGTTTTAACTTGAGAACAGATAGATACAATGCATCACTGTCTTGAGAATCGCACCCTCCGTAAACAAAGCCCCTGGCCATCTCACTATTGAGCTCATGCTTGTTCCCGACTCCATCCAGTGCACCTACAGATCAAACCGGTCGAGTCTATAAAGCAGAACCAAATCCAGATGAAAATAAGTATATCACTGGAATTTATCTTGTCTTCCAAGGACCCAACTCTTATAAGTGTTGCGTGTATCTAAACCCCTTTTGATCATTGAATTTTTATATTAAATAAGAACGACGACAAAGAAAATATCACCTCTTCCCCTTCCCCCCTTTCTTCTTCGATTTCCCTCCCTTAGCCGTCGCCCCGCCATCCCCTTTCCCACCCAGTACAGATACATCCTCCTGCCCTCTCGACACATCCGCCATCTCGATATCCCCTCCAGTAGCCGCCGGTGCTGCTCCCGTACCCGTAACAACCGTTAACCCCAACCCCTCAACATCAACACCGCCCGCCAACTTGCCCAGAGAGAGAATCAAGCGTCCAACTTCCGCGGCCTTATTCGTGCGATACTTGAGACATATCCCTGCAGTTGGGTTAAAGGTTTTTAGCGTAAGGGTTGCGATTGGTTGTGTGGATGTGGATGTGTCGGGCTTCGAGATGCGGTTTTGGTTATTGTTGTTGCGGCGGGAGGGGGGAAAGGAGTATTTTGTTGTTATTCTCTGATTTTACTCATTAGCAAAATATTATTCCTGGGGGTATTAGATGGGATAAAGAGAGGTACCGTGTCTGGGTATGCTTGGAGGAGGAGGGAGGATTGTTCGAGGTAGGATTGGGAGGTGGGGAGGTAAGGCATTGTGGGCTCCTTTTTTCTTTATTCCCTCCCTTATTGTCTTTTCTGGTAGATGTTTGTCCCGGGGTTTTCCTTTTGGGTGTTCTGTTTTCGTATTTCTAGGGGGATTGGATTTTTGGAGAGACGTAAGATTATGGTGAGTCCAGATGTTCTGCCAGAAGTTTGAAGTGGAGGTTGCGTTCGAGGCTTGGCGCTGCTGGTCTATGATATTTCACAATGTTCGCCGCTTGACTATATCAAACCCTGTAGCACTTTACTA
This sequence comes from Aspergillus diversus, assembly GCA_027569885.1. Lineage (NCBI taxonomy): Eukaryota > Fungi > Ascomycota > Eurotiomycetes > Eurotiales > Aspergillaceae > Aspergillus > Aspergillus diversus. Next base: position 271,701 of record JAPDKZ010000018.1, read on the forward strand.
TAGGTGGTTTTGAAGACTGTATTATGATTCATCTCAGTTTATGCATCTTATCATTTCTCATGTACATCAATCCATACTATACACACTGCTAAATACAAGTCATCACCATGCCAAATATCCCAACACATATCCAAGTATCATGCCACACATCCAATGTAAATACAAAATCGTGAAAAAAAATAAAAATAAAGTAAAGGAATCAAGAATCAAAAATATAGAAAGGGAACTTTATATATGGTATGCGCAATGCTAGTTGATAGGACGGGAACAACGCACACAGACTAATCGCTGCTTGCCGCCCCGTCCCTTACTTGCTCGGAAATTCGTGCCCCAGCAGCCCTCGCACTTGAGGACTTCACCATCGTCACCCGAGGCGTTTGACGAGGCACAATCACTACTGAGGATACTTCTAGCCGTGTGTTTCCGTTCCAGGGAGTCCGGATTCGGACTCAGGTACCCAGGCGAGCCGCGCTGCTGCACAGCAAGTGCGTCCTGAGTGATTTTACCGTAGAACGCATAGCTCTGTTCGCCTTGGAGCCAGAGAGGATTGTCTTTCTCATCCCCTCGGTTGATTATGGCGGCTGCCGTCGCAGGGGCGCGGGGATCTTCCACCGCCACTCCGTTGCGCTTGGGGGTATCCACAAAGCTCGATCGACGACTGTCAAAAGAAGATTTATATGCCGACTGTGGTGGGGTGAACGCGAAGCGTGAGCCTCCCTGAGGCCCTGAAGAACCCTGTCCAGGGCTGGGAAGGCGCGATAATCCCCGCATGAACTTGTTCGGAGACGGACTCCGGGTCCGCGTCCTCTGGCGCTGGTGGCCATTCGAACGGTCGTGGCCGATGACTGAATCGCGCCACGAAATGATCCGCTCCGATGGCGTCTTATGCGAAGATTCCTTTCCGATCGATGAGGCTATACTATGGCGCGCGGAGTTGGAGCGACCCAGCAACCGGCGAGAGATCGTTGAATGGGTGTCCCAACTATCAAAACGGCGTTGCTGATGAGCACAATCCTGTCGGAGAACCTTGATTTTCCCGGAGTAGTCAGCAATGATGATGATATTTCCATCGGGATGAGTCGACCGTGAGAGATATCCTGGTGATTCCTGGGCCAGTTTACTGGCCCCCGACGCTCGGCTCTCGCGCGCGCTCCGCCTGTTCTCCTTGTTCTCTTTCTTTTGGTTCCCGAGATTCACAGGTGGAGGATTGCACAGGTCATAAATGGGGTCCTCCGAGAAGCCCAGGATCTGCTTTGCTTTATTTGGCGCCATAATTGCCGCCGTTACCATGGCCGACTGAGTCTCAAATATTTCAACGGCACGTTTGTCCGCATCCTTTTCCGGTGAGTTGGTCGACCAAAGATAGGCCCGGCGGTCCTCACTCCCACATATGATGTGCTTCCCATCATCACTGAATGACGCGCGGATCTGGCTGCAGGTGTTCTCATTACCACGGAACTTGGCCTCCAAGCTCTTGTCTCGAAAGTTGTACAGGCGGATTCGAGAGTCGTTGCTGGTGATCAGCAATTTTACATCACCATTCATATCATCGCGCGGTACAGTCATCGTATCAATACCAGTGATCTTACTACCCTTCGCGTTGCGCCCGCGCGCTGAGCGCACATGAATGTTCCCAGCTGGCTTCAGGCCGTCTGTTTCGTAAAAGTTACACATGCCATTGAGACATCCAGCTATCGAGTATCGGCCGTCGGGAGTAAAAGCGACGGACGTAATCATATCAGGCACCGTCACGGTAAAGGCCACACTCTTGTCTGGTATGCTCCAGAGTCGAAGCTTCATGTCAAGCGACCCCGCAAGGAAAAAACGATCATCCCGAGGATGAAATTGGATTGACGTGACAAAATCGCTGTGTTTAAAACAGCAAAGGCATTCGGGGCGAGTGACGTGCCACAATCTGACTGTCTTATCCATAGAAGAGGACAGGAGAAAATTGTTCTATGGAAGCGTGAGGACCTTTAAATCATGCAGCATTCAACGGAAATCATGTTTTCATACCTTGCTCCAACTCAGATCTAGTATGCTTCCTGAATGGCCTTCATATACCTGGATCGGCTTCTCTTTGAAAACTGGGGCTTTCAACCGGGGCAGCTCATTGTCATCGCCCTCAGATTCTGACGCATCCCTGTCCTCCGTCGACCCTATAACAGACCAGACTCGTACCTTGCGGTCTTGGCCCGCAGCCGCGAGATACCTTCCGTCATTCGAAAATACCAGGGCCCACACAGCTTTCCCGGTGTATTGGCTATCTTGCGATTCTCCCGTCAAGGAAGCTTCTTTCTCATCACGCTGTCTTGGAGTATGATCTGCACCTTCCAGTTCCTGCGCCAAGAAAACCCGTGTAAAGGTCTTTTCCTTTTTATAATGCGCCCGGACTCTGATGTATTTGGGAGGTGGTGGAAACCGAGGAAAGAACCCTATCGGTTGCGCGGCGGGGTGAGCGTCCATGCGAGCAGTGCCCATTTCTGAGACGTCATCGTCTTCATCAGAGAGCAGGTCCTTCTTTTTGCCCGGAATGATCCGACTCAGGAACGAAACTCCTTTCCTACCAAGATTGTGAGTATGACTTCATGGAGGCTAGTGCGATGAGATATCGCAAAAAGGCAAAGAGTGAAAGGGGCAAGAAAAAAAAAAGTAAACAGAACACCAACAAATGTAAAAATCGTGGTATCAAGCGGGGTTCGAAAATGAACGCGCGGCTGAGTAAGAAAAGAAATACGATAGGGAAGTGGAAGGTGTGAGGCTCCCTCGACATGTGGCACACTTACTTCTTTTCCTTGAGTGGCTTTTGGTGTACTGAAGCGTCGCCTCGGATTGGGCCCGGTTCTATAGGACTATTCCTGTCAGAAGCGCCAGCTTCTGCCTCGTAAGACGCCCTTCCGAGAAGCTTGAGTGGAATAGATTTTTGGGTATTGGTGCGCTTGATGATGTGCTAGATTTATTACAACCGCCATGAAAGTCAGCCACCAGTGCTCGTGATCCCCGATGATGAGAGACAAGTATCGGCCGCCCTTACTTGCGACAATGGATCTATTGCGCTCGAATCGGCGCTCTCCAAGACGGTCGGCGAGGACGTTGAATTCCTGCCGGCCACAACGGAACCGGAGCCATGGACTGGCACCGTTCGCGAATACTTTTTGGCATCGGGGGGGTTACCACTTGAACCCGAAGCAACATCGGAAGCTACGGATCCTGTTGAGGCACAACAGCGAAGAAAGAAAAAGCAAGTCCAAGTCAGCGAATGAGGAACTTCGCGCAAAATCACCGGGTTTGCCGGAAAGGACGGATAGGATTGAAACAATCGCGACAGGTCAGGTAAGAGAGGTCTTGTGACAAGGACGTACCAATTGGAAATGACTGAGAGGTCCGGGGAAGGCCCAACTTGACGGGACTAGATTCCCCTTTACTCCTTAAATTCTGGTCATTGCTGCTGTTTGCGTGATTCTCCTGGTTGCTGGATCCCGAAGGGTTGGTGGTGACGATCGCGGGGACGGTGGAAGCCCGCGATACCGAAGGCCCGTCTGGCGTTGTTGCGCTCAGAGCCTCCGCCATCGTGTTCAGTTGATCCTCCGGGGCGTCGCATAAGGGGAGCCACGCGACGCTGGAAAAAAGAACCTGAAGGGGAAGCGGAGCGCAAGAAGGGGAGAAGGAAAAGGAAGGAGGAAAGAGAGAGAGGGATCGTGCGTGGTCCCGATGATGGAAGAGAGATTAATTAGCTTGTGGTTAGCAGTGAATTACGACGCCATTAGTACAGATAGTCGTTAAGAGCAGAAGCACGACGGCAAGATCCGGCTAGGGGATATGAATGACATCAAGCAATTTTTCATTCTCAATAATAAGATAAAGAATAATACAGGCCAGCAAGTAGGAAAATGGTCAAGATACCTTAGGATGGAGAAATCCCGAGAAAGATGGAGGGAAAAAAGAAAAACTCTGTTCCTTGGAATTATTATTAACAGGCTCTGTCCTATAATTATTGCCCTGTCTTCCACCATTGTAATTCTTTTGCCTCTCTCCTTGTTGTTTCATTTTGGTGAGTCCCGGAGAAAAGGGTCTGGAACCGGCCGACCATAGGAGGAGCTGGAACTTGGCTATGATGTAGTCCATTTCAGCGAATGGATCACAACCAGTAAAAATAGTTTCGTGTACCTTGCTTGTTAATTCAGTGAGAACATTAAGAAAATACAAATCCCATAATAATAATGAGAGCAAAAGAAAAACACTAATACTTAATAATAATAACTTGCCTTTGAAAGCTAAACTCTGTCAGCCTGAGCGAGGCCTGTCCGTCAAACAAAACCTGCATATCATAAAATTGGGGGTTTTTCTCCATCGTCAACCTCTACCAGGTGGTAACAAAATAATGTGCTGATTACTTGTTTCTCATCATCCCGGCCTCATCATCATTGCTCACCTACTGGTAACTTAGGTACTACTAGTAGTACTACCGTCATGTTTATCCCAGCTGTTTCCAAATGATTCACTCCACGCCTCCTAGAGTTTTACAGGTCTTTTTTTCTTATCCGCAAAACATAATTTTCCTCGTGGAGTGGTCATACTCCTCCTACGCGAAGGGATGAAGACAAATTTACCTAGTACCGACTGCCGAGTATAGAGTGGTACAGATGACTCAAGCCCGGCAGGAACTTGGTGTCCCACTCTCGTTTTGTCAATAGCTGAAGCAGTTATTATTACATTCCAACACTCTCTGACTAGATTACGACTTCCAACCTATCTCTGCGGCATCCCACTCGTATCTCATCGAAACAGGGGGGGCGATAGCCTCCCCGCCTGCCATTCTTCTCTCGCCTGCCTCTCTCCACTTCACATTCCAACCCCATGACAACACCTGACGCATTGGCCTCGAGGAGCCACAGCTATCTCTCATATATATTGAGGAAACATCAATGAAGGATGCGGAAATCTTGGTAGATTCATACATATGACATTTAGAGCCTGGAAGCCTGGAACTGACTTCAAGTTCATAGGATCCATAGTTAAAAAATGTCTTGATTAATTTATTATTATTTTACGGAGTCCCTGATACACCAAAGAGTCAAGGACATTTTTTACTGGCTAGAAGACAATATTCAAAATACTGTCAATGCTTATCGTGGGGCGGATTTGAGAAGAATTAGACTCCCCCAGATATCCCGCTCTGTGTTAATCCATTGACGGTTTCCGGCTTGAGCACTTGAACGGGTTATAAAATATTTCAATCATATATAACCTGGCACAGCACATAGCCTCAGTGGGATGAGTTTCATCAAGGCTGCCTTGCCTTATATCCATGCATGTGCCATGTTATATAAGTAGGTACTTACTACAGTTAGTCCAGTCTTAAATTCAAATGAACAAATGCACTCTCGTAAAGTTTGCGATCATAAAAACTCGCTGCTACATGTAGGTTTTCCCAAATTTTAAGAGATTTACCTGGACTGTTCATTTCATAGGAGAGGGATCTAGTAGTACATATGAATGTAACAAAGCATGCATTGTTTCATGAGTGATGACCTCAAGAGGTTTATGGATGAAAATGCTGAGACGAACATAGAAAAAGATCACTAAAATATCAGATAAGCCGCCAGGGACTGTTTGAACTTTGAGCTGCCCTTCAGTTTGAGCCTCAGCTTGAAAGTGTCAAACCGAGGCTTGGAGAACCCGTGACTGAGGCTCCAGGTTCGATCCTTGGTTCGATCCTGGGTTATCCCATATCTTTTGATTTTTTTGACCAAAAATAATCCTCCAGCAAAGTTTTCGGGAATGAGGGATTGGCGTCCGATCGCAAGATCTCGATTAACCATGAATGATTTACCAACCTAAATTCATAGCATGTATGTACAGAGTACGGAGTAGTTGAGATGGAAATGATAAAGCTATTAGCCTCTCATGCGACTGCCCAGGTAACTATTGGCATACAAACATGAATTCAAACGAAGTTCAGCTGTTCACCACCAAACCAAGCCCAGTGTTAGTGTATGGCTTGCATTTGTTCTGGCCGATTATTCTGAAAATCGAAATAGCGGGACTACTCAGATCTCAGTCTGAGGGGAAAAAGCACTCCGAATCCCCGATCCCCTTTCTGAGTCTCGAACCCATGGTCCCCATCAAACAAATCGGTCCACTCTGTCCCTTTTTAATTTTACTCCGTAAAAACCGGGAAAGCCAACCAAGGAACGTGGAGCTGCGACCACCCAAACTTCCCGTTCCTAGGGAGTGGAGGCACCGAACCCTCCACGAACCCAAGCCCCTGAACTCCTGAGAGGTTCGTGGGTGACACGGCTGCCACGTCCCTCTTTTATCTAATTGCTCGAATTGGGTCCGACCTTGAGGGAGATCTCGGTCCGCACCAAGCAAAAGCCTCCCATCTGCCACCGTCCTTCATTTGTCTGGCCAGAACGCCCGCTTCTCCTTGTGCCTGACATCCCATCATCATTCCTGAAACCAACCTTCCCCTCCCCCTCTTTATTTGTACAACCCACCCAAGCACCTGTGCCTGTTCCGATCTCTGACACACACGGGGCTTCTTTCATCCACCGTTCGTTGGCCTCGATGCGGTTCCCGCCATGTCACTCAATGGGCTAGATAATCCCACCGTTATCGAAGCCTACCAGACGGCCCTCAATGAAGCAGGAGGATGGTAAGTCAATTCCAAACAGTTCCACCTCTTGTCTCCACGCGATTGCTTCATCGTTGGCAGATTTTTGGCTGCCTTTCTCCACCATCGCTCGCATGAACTAACGCGCATTATTGCTCGTTCCATTCAGGTTTCTTCTTCGGTATGTGTCAAGGGATGAAGTGGCTCTCCTAGATCGTGGCGCAGGGGGGGTCCCCGACATACGGAATGCCATCGATAATTATGAAGAATGCTCGCCCCTTTATGGCTTTCTACAATATCGTCGGAGGAAAGTGGTTCTCAGTTATCTACCTGAGGATCTGTCTCGGCTAGTTCGAGGTCTGTTTTCCACTGGCCTGCCCACCTATCCTCCATATTCCACTAACCCCGTATCCGATTCTCATGTAGCTCGAACCACCGTGCAATTCCAGTCTGTCCTGGATAAATTCTCGCCCCATGATACGGTTTTCTCCCTCTCCCAACCAACAGAACTCACTGAAAGCGCACTGTCTTCTGCATGTTTACTACACACAGCATCGGGCTCAATAACCTCCTCCTCAAGCTCCCTTCGTCGTAGGAGATTGATGGAAATTGCGGAAGATGCTGAGGAAAATCCGGCCGTAAAAGATGGTGTGCAAGCGGAACCTTCGACTAAGGACATGCGTCAGAGGTCATTCAGCCAACTATCTGAAGCCACTGTCGTACCAACCCCCTCGGTGATTTCCAATATACACCAGACCACCAATGGCGACGAGACGACGCCTATGAGCCCTGATAGTGCCCAACCTAATGGACGTACACCTTCAATCCTTGGAGATACGGTTTCCGAACGCCCGACTTCCTCCAGAAATTTCCGTGATGAGTTAACATATGCGCCGTCCGAGAGTCGGAAGTCGACCCAGTCAGCTCGGCCGTCTTTGCGAGACCTAGAGCGTGCAGCAGGATTCAAGCCCAAGGTCAAATTGGGTCCCCGGCCATCAGTCGATGGGACGGGACGGCCTCGCACAGCGGGTAACATTTCTCGAACTACTGAACAACGGCCCGTCGCTTCTCTCCCGGCTGGGATTCGGTCTTCATCCCTACGAAAGTCGAACCCGAGTCCTACTCGCCCTCGCTCTCAAGGAAATCCTGTAGCATCTCCATCCAGCAGAAAGGTCCCTCCCGTACCCCCTTTGCTAGTCCCTCCGTTATCAATGCCCATCTCACGACCTCAGCTTTCACCTGGGGCTAAGTCATTGAGTGCTCTCTCATCCGTCGGTACGTCTCACGAAAAGGAGCGGTTGATGAAGGCGCTTCAAATGCGAAAATCCCAGATGGAGAAGAGGGCACAAGAGCTCAAAGGAGCGAGGGAAAAGAAGAAATCTACCATGGACTTAACCGAGGATAAGGAGAATATTGGCGAGGCCCGGACAAAACCCAAGCACGACAAGGTCGGAGATAGACTGTCTAGAATCTCGGAGCAAGGAAAGGAACCATTGTCCGAAACTCAACCGTCCGGACCCATAGAAGCCCAGGTGGAGGATGAGTCTCCGAACAATTCGAAAACGGATACCGTGGTTGATACGGTGATCACCGAGCCGAATGATGACAAGCCGGTAGATTCTTCGGCACCTGATGCAGTTCTTGAGCCTATTGGCACCCTCGAGCAGTTGGAGGAGATGAAGGTGACACCAATTATATCTGAGCCCGAAGAACCCAAAGAGAACCCTACGCTGGAAGACTTGGCTGTCTCCGCCGAGAGCAAAGCTAAGAGTGGTACCGGCTCGCCTAGCGCCGTTGTTCACGTCCCACTTGAAGACCACCCCGAAACAACGGCTACCCAGAAAGAAATTGCTGCCACCCCTCCACACCAAATTGAGGAACTCCCCGCTCTCGATGAAAAGGAGGTAGGCACGACCGCCGAATCAGCCAAGCCCGTCGAACCCCAACCCGTTACTTTTACCGAGTCTCCCTCACCCAACTCCCAGGCAAATTCGAGTACCGATTCCTCGACGATAACCGCAACTCACACGGCCGCACCACAGCATGATCGCACCCCTGAACCCTTAAGTACAGAGAAAGAGAGTGCTACAACCCGAAAGGAGAAGCGCAAAGTCTTCCTCGAGCCGATTCAGGTCCCAACTCCCGAATACTCTGATGACGACAACCTCCTCTCTGACGATTCGTTCATGGAAGAATTGAAAAGCGCGACGGTCCAGGAAGCTAAGCCCATCTCCGTTGGGAAGTCTCCGCTATCACCGGGCTACTCGAATGGTGGGAACGGCAAGACAACCCCTGATGCCTGGAGGAATTCCCGCGCTGTTTCGAACCCTAGTGCGATTGGACGTCAATTCTCCAACAATCATGGTGTTGCGGTGAGGTCAATTTCAGGCCCATTCACGGAGGCCGAAAACTCTACTGGTGGCCCTGTTCTGGTGGCTAAGAAAATAAACGTTTCCTCTGGGATCTCAAAGCGCATCAAGGCTTTGGAAAAATTTTCGAGCACCCGTGATGCATCAGGAAATCAAACTCAGGCTGTCGCTACACCTTCCGCGTCCTCATTCGAGACCCTTCGAAAACGGGCCTCTGTCTCCCTCGTGGCTGGTAATGCTGACATGGCGTCGATGCCTAGACCTTCTTCATACGTCCCTGAAACTTTCTCTCGGGCCTCAAGCATCAGGAGACGGGATTCTCAGTCCAGCACCAGTGGTCCACGCGCCACAAACACAGTTTCTGTCACAGCCCATATAGTCCGTGATCAGAACCCGGTCGGTGCTGACTCCACCATTGATCCGTCCGAGTCCCGTGGGCTTAACCTTCAAGCCAGCCCCTTGACTGTCGAGCATTGTACTTCTGATACCCCCACTTCGCAGAGTCCTTCAGCGGAGACTCCTGCCACCCACAAACCGGGGAAACGCAGCATGTCTACCTCGTCCACCACCTCGGCACATCATTCATCAGCCACTCCAATACCGCGTTCGGAAAGTCGGTTATCTCTATCCTCCATATCCAGGAATGAGGGAGTTCTTCTCCCGAGGTCCCCAAGCGACATGTCTTCCTCCCCTGAAGAAAGGAAAGAGTCTCGCACTTCTCGGCTTCTGCGTCGCATGTCCTCCATCACTTCAAGCTCCCGGAGAGGCACAGTTAGTTCCAAGAGTCCGATCGTTATGGAGGAAGAAAATATGCCCCCCGTTGAGGAAGGGCCGAAGCAGGCAGTCGAGCTTCCTGAGGCTGTTGACATCGGAGAAGTCAATGTTCAATTTCCCGACACTCTCCTTTGGAAGCGGCGTTTTATCCGAGTTGATAGCAAGGGCTATTTAGTTCTAACACCAGGAAATATCGATTCAAGTAGCCGCAACATGGTCAAGCGGTATCATCTTACCGACTTCAAAACCCCTTGCCTACCCGATGAGGATCGACAAGAGCTTCCCAATAGTATTCTGCTTGACTTTCTTGACGGAAGCACACTTCAGTGTGCGTGTGAATCCAGACAAGGACAGGCGTTTGTACTCCAAAGTAAGTTCACTTTCTGTTTAAAATGGGATAAGAAACCGGGGAAATCCTTTTAAAGAGATGCAAATACTAATCTTATTTAGCTCTTGTCAATGCTCACAGCACCTATAAACAAATCTTGTCTCAATAGCCCCCTTACTCTACTGGCCACTCACTCTTTTATTGTTTTCTTACCTACCTACTGCAATTTGTGTACATCAGAGTTTGCATATTCTGTGCGCGTGCTCTCTTCTTTGGCATTTATATTCCAACTCATCTTCGTGGCTTCTTTTTCCCTTTGATGTTTGATTCCAGCGGTATACCCCCTCAAAACGATTTCCCTTTGTCTACCTGCTGTTCTTTCCTCAGACATTGCACCCGCAGCGTCTTATTCCCCCTTCCCAATTTTGACCATATTTCCACCTCTTTATTTAAGCTCTATTCGATGAGATGCATGATCTAATGAGTCTAGCCTGGAAAACAGCTATAAGTAGCTTCCTGCTGCTCTGGACTAGTAACATCTTTGCTACTTCACTAGTTGTTGTAAACTTGATATAGAGATGTGGACAAACCTCTATGCCTAGCTTTATTAGAATAGATTTCTGTGATATACTAGCATCTGGGGTTGAGTCCAGTTAGGATAATGCATTAAAGGCCGCTTACCTTACCTTGGACTTACTATGTATATCTTTAATGATAATGAGCTTTATTGGAGGGGGGAAGTACGTTCTAGCCCACGCTACTTGCAAGATTCATGCTTTGCCAAATGAGTAAAATGTGCCAATTACAACTCAATTAAGATACATTTATTAGGAAAGGCGAAGTTTTACGTCACTATATACAGAGTGCTTTTATTCGTGACCCTCTTCGACGGCTCTCTTCTTCTCCCATTCCTCAAGGAAACGCTTTACCTTCGGACCCCAAACCTCTTCACCGGCTTCCAGATCGCGATATTCAAGAATCTTATCCGGAGCAAGCTCGAAGGTGGCCTGTCGCGACCGGATAAGCTCGCACATAAGGCCACAGCTCCCAAGGGCTTTACCTAGATCGTGTGCCAAAGAACGGACATAGAAGCCGGACGAGACTGTCATGGTAATCTTCACTGCAGGGGGTTGGGGCCGGGGCTGGGCAGAATTATTATCTAGTTGTGCAAGTGCAGAGGGTGCTGCTTCGGGAGCATCGGAGGGCTCAGACAATGTGGACGTCGCATCCCCTTCCGAAGACAGCTTTTGTTTCTTTGCTGTTGGCTCTGGTTCAGGCTCAGAAGTCGTTTGGGCTCCCGCATTATCATTATGGCTCTTGGGGCTGTCTGCGGGCGGAGGCGATTTGCGCTTTGCTGATAACGCAGCGTCTGCTCCCTCGAAATTTTCACTTGCTTCTCCGGATGGGGCAACCGGTAGCGTATCATCCTTTGCTAGAAGCCTCTCTGCCACAGCTTTCTCCTCCCCAACAGCCTCCTCCTCGGGCCAATTATGCTCGTGCATCCCCGGTTCATACCACTCGACTATGCGCAGATCCGTCACCTCTACCGGTCGCGACTGGATCTCAATCGGAGGCACCTTGCCTTCCCTCGCATACTCGTACAGTTTCTTTCCCTGGACCTTCAGCGCTGAGAAAATAGGCGGCCGCTGCATAATCTTACCCCGAAACTGATCCAATGCTTTCTCCACTGCTTCCCGGGTGATGTGCTCATATGGTGCGCGCCGCACGATCTTCCCGAGTCGGTCGTAGGTGTCGGTCTCTGCCCCGAAAAGTACCACTGTTTCGTACGTCTTTGTGCAACCCAAAAAGTCATTCAGATGCTTCGTCCCCTTCCCGACACCGGTGACGAGTACTCCGGTTGCGAGCGGATCTAGAGTGCCCCCGTGTCCGATTTTAACATCGAGGTGCTGGGTGCGACGCCGTCTGCGCTGGAAGTTGCTTTCTCGATTGCGACGGGCACGCTCGGTGTCTAGCCAGGGCTGAAAGAGCTTCGAGGGGTTAAAATGGTGCTGGAGCGTGCGGATTACATCGGCGGAGGTGACTCCCTGGGGCTTGTGGACGGCTGAGGGTAAGTTAACTTTTGGTAATCATTTCGAAATAATTAAGCAAAAATACCGAAGACGCCCTCATAGATCTTCTCTCCAGACATGGTCGTGCGGAACAATTTCAACCCACGGCGGAGGCCCATCGGCTGCGGGGAAGGTTAAAAAAGAATGAGCCTTGGTGAACAAAATGCGACTCGATTGGACCAAGAAGAGCAGGTCAAAGATTCACTTCAATGCAGGTTTCTTGACGTTTAATAATGGCCAATGAAGAATTCCAATGGCAGATCCCGAGCACCAGGTCCCGATTCAAGGTCTTCGACAACAAAACGCAGACAAAGAGAAAATGAAGAAAAGAGAGAAAAGTTGACAAGAGAAGGAAAGAAAGAAAGAGAAGGGGAGTCCGTGTATGGTAAGTGATGTTGTGGTACAAACGCTTGGTAAGTTACTGTAAGTTACTCACTTCGGAGCCGGAAGAAGCCGTAATATAGTAGTAATTATAATACCATTACCATAATCTGCAACAGCAATCGTCATCAGAATTACAGGCTCGCCCATTCTTTATCATCGTTCTCTTTCCCTCCCACGATCTCTCCGGCTTTCGCGCGCCATTTCTGTGACTGTTCCTATCTCCAGGGGAACTTCTCCCTCTTGGACTTCTTATTCATCACCCCCCAGGACATCATGCTACCTCCAGAGACATGACATCACGAGAAGATAGTGTCTTGGCCCCCAGAGACTCGTCTCTTGTGGACGAGAACGAGTGGGAAGAATTCAGCTTGTCCGAGGTCAGAGTCCTGATTCCTGGCAAGTCTCGTTATGCCAATCTTCTTACAGCCACTCCGGACAATCCAGTTCAGGTAACTGGCTGCCTGGAGGAAGTGGAAGAGGAGCAGGAGTCCTTAGGTCTGTAATTCCACTTGCTTCCGGCGACGTACATTCTTTCTACTTCTGTCCCCGGTTTCCGCTCGGCAGCATCGCTAACGTTATTGGGTATCTTCCTGAATCTCTAGTTCTGGATCAGGATTATCTCACGAAGCGTATTGTTATCGATAGTGTAGGCCACTTTGCCTACGGCCAACACAATGATGGGGAAGTTGGAGTGTGGATCGCCGGCCGAGCTGGCTGGTTCTCCATCTCCCCAGCGAGGGGTTATCGACAGATTTTCAATGAAGTGGTCGAAGCCATCGATTTGCTATACTTTTTGACGGACAGGCACAAGCCAAAACGGAGGAAAAGGAATTGGATTCCAAGCGTAGAATATTTGTGCGATGAGGTGAGTTTTGCGTAAACTATATACTTTTCTTTTTCTTTCGTGATGCACTATGGCGGGATGCGGAGCTGACACGACCCCTTCTCAAATTTAGTATGTCAACCATACCCACGGAATCTGTGAAGATGGCGACGATTCCGCTGAAGTATTTTATAAGCATCATAATTTTCTCCTCTCACGAATGATAAAGGGGGAGGAGGATGTTGAATGGACAGAGACCAATATTTTCGCCCATCTTTGTGAGAAATTTCCGGTAATATATATATATGCTTCCTGCCTCTGCCATGAGTATCAAGTTCAAGATGACTAACACGAAGTTGTTTAGGTGGAATATGAGCAAATTCGCTCGCAATTAGAATCAAAAGACTCGGGAGAAGAAGAGGGGAAATCAGAACCCGAAGGGAGCGGTGAGGATGAAGAACAAGAAACCGCCCCTTTACCACCAGACCCAACCACCGCTTCGAAGAGCCAGGCAGAAGCCATCTACAAGGTGATCCTTGATCTAAAAGCCGCCGGTCATTTGGCGAAGCGTCAGTTGAACCTTGATCTTGTCGCCTCCACACTTGTAGAGCGCTTCGAGGTTGATAGTGCAGAATATGCGCTGGATCTCATATCTTCAAGAGCTAAAGCCATAATTGATCATCTGGATGAGGCGAAAACATCCAACTTCGATTGGTCCCGGAAGGTTATCTACCGGGAGCTAAAAGCTGCACTGAAAAAGAAGAAACCCGAAAACCTAGCCATGACCCCCCTACGCCCTCGTTTATCAGACAACGATGCATCGTCCGGGGAAGATAGCGAACATGAGGAACAACCTCGAGGGAAAAGACGCTGGGGTAGGAAGTCTGTTCTACGACCCAAAAGCTCAATTGCTACTAAACGGACCGGAAAGCGGACCAGGAGCATGGCGGGCATGGCTACAGAGTTTGATGATCTGTCTGACGGTAATCAAGACGTTGCGGACGAATTCGAGACGCCTAGCAAGGTCCGCGGCCACGAACTTGTCCGTGATCCGCTTTCCACTCGAGCGAAGCGGCGGACCCGATCCATCCTCTCCGACTCCGATTCCACCCCTCTCCAGAAGGCACCTCTACAGGAGACCCTCCAGAGTCGAAATACTTCGGTTTCTGCCGCAGAGCCCGACGTGTACCTCAACTCAACTGATTTGGATAACCTCCACAGTGATGATATCCCGTCCGACACCTGGGTATGCCAAGTTCCAGGTTGTGGAAAGACGGTTACCAAATGCAGTTCCAAACGAGGAAAAGAGATAATACAAGATCATTCACTGGCTCATGCAGACGACACCAAAGCTAAACTAGAACTAGTCGTTGCGGAACAGCGACTTAACATCAACTTACGTGTCGATAACCTTCTAAGCCGTATTCGAGACATGGGAACCTTGGAAGCGGGATTCCCGGGGATCAATGGCATGGGAAGCGGCCCATCTAACCGGTAAACACCCCAATACAGCGCCGGTATTGAGATCCACGGAGAGTCGAGAAGTTTAGCGTACCCCTAATATGAACGGGGGAAACCGAAAAATCCCTCAGCTCTGATGTGCCACCATCATTGAGACATGATTCCTTTGCTAAGTATTAAATAGCCTCGTGGTTTTTTTTTTTTTTTTTTGATACCCCTTCCTTAACTCTATATGAAGAAACGAGAAATGTGTTGATTTGGTGCGGATTCAGACGAGACCTACCACCCAAGAGCTTAACATCAGAATTAGAACGGGGTGGGGGGGGGGGGGGGTTATCAAGGTGAGGAGACACCGCTTGGGCCTGGAATGGCTGATCTGGCGTGAGTTGAAAATTGCTACTGGGCTTTTAGGCGATCCAATGGGTTTGCTTTGATTTTCTCTCCTTGTATTTTTCGGATGATACCTATATAGAGCAGGCTTGAAATCTGGAGCGTCATTTATCTACATGGCTTCAGGATTCAATCTTACAAAGAAAAGCAAGCTTCAGATGTAGGATTTCCAAACGCCTTACCGCGAGTTCGGCCACTTCTATAGAATCATTGAATATACACACGGAAACCCTTCCAGGGACCTTTGGAGTCCTTCTAACGAAGTGAGGCAATTGCTTTTTGTAAACCCAAAGAACTTCCAGTATCCCGAACAAGCTGGGAAATGAGAAAATCGCAGAATAGGAAATGGACAAGTACAAGGAAACGTAGATTATGCCCGCCTAGCAGCCCTCTTACTCTTTCCCGGTCTCTTGGAACCGCCCTTTGCACCACCCTTCATCTTCTTCACTGAGAAATCACGCATATCTCCACTAGAGACGGCATCGCCACTTTTGGAGAACCTCTTCTTACCACCGAATCCAAACTTTTCGTTCTTCTTTTGGCGTTTCAACCCAGGTCCACCATTCTCACCGCCGCGCGCACGCTTGCGGGGGTTAGAATCGACTGCTTCTTCAACGGCAACATCAAAGAGGTCATTATCGTCAGTTGTGCCCGAGGTATCAGCCTTGCGTTCTGTACACAAAACCCCTTAGTTAGTATTGGATCGGGGGCTAAGGACCCTAACCTGAAATATACGAAGGGTGTGGAGGTAGATTATGTAGGAAAGGAGAAGCACATACTCTTTTTCAACGCATTGATCTTCTCAAGTGTTTCCCGTTTCTCCTTCTGCCTTTGCTGCAATTTGGCGACCTGGACCTGTTTACCAAACTTCTTCAGATCCCGCTGTTTCCGCGCCTCAGCGGCTGCCTTCTTCCCCGCGGCCTCGTCGTAAAGTTTCTTCTTGATCTTGCCCATGTGCTCGTCCGTCTTAACCATCTCTGCGAAGTAGTCTCGGGGGCGGGTGAACGGCACGCCCTCCTTCTTCAGCAAGCTCCGCGCCGACACGGCGGCAGCCTGGCAGACTTTGTAGAAGGCAAGCTCCCGGTTCAGGTCGTCGTTTGGATCTGGGACCTCGATCGGTTCTTGAGAGACGAGCGAGTTGTGCTCGGAGAAGGCTGTCCTACGAGTGATGAAGGAGATACGCTTGATAGACGTGTTGATGGCGGCGGAGTTGTTGATTGTGAGGCGTTGATGGGGGACCACGTCTTCTCTCTCGTCGTCGGAAAGGTCGGACAGGGGGATGTCTTCTTCCTCTTCTTCCTCTTCTTCCTCTTCTTCCTCTTCTTCCTCTTCTTCCACTTCTTCCTCCTCCTCATCGTCTTCTTGATCTAAGGGGCTCTCGTCTCCTTCAACTTCCTCCTCATCACTCGTCCCAACCCCCTCCACATCTTCTTCCGGTTCATTCTTCTTCGACTTGCGGGACAATTCAGGCTATAGGAGACAATAAATATCAGCAATTGCCTCCCCATATTTCGTATAAACTATCTAGTCCCAAAGAGCTTAATGAGGCGAAGGGGAGAGGGCGGAGAAATTTCACCTCTTTTACCTCGCCATCCACGCTCTTCAGAGCTTGCTTCTTCTTAGCCGCCTTGACCAACTTCTTCTGCTTTTCAGCATCGTAATCACGACCCTTATGCTCATCCAGAGCTTGAAGAAGTTTACTCCGTTTCGGCATCCTTATTAAAAAAATCCCCTGTTCCGGTAATGCAAGCAGGAAAGAGAGACAATTGCTGGTTATAAAGTTGTTCTTGCGCAAAAAACCCTTTATCGACAAAGCAATCGAAGCATGGGATTTTTTTTGGACTATCCACTAGTCTGGACTAGGTTAGCTCCTGCGATAAAGACTTAGGAAAATAGTTGATCCGGATATCCCTTATCGGTGCTTGTATTATTAGTCAGGCGATAATGCACACAAGTTACTCCATCGTCATATGTACCTTGCAGTTGCGATCTGATATTAATTGCAATTCGCCCGATAATAATCCCCTCCCCTAGAGCAGGACTCAATCGCATCTGCTTGAGTCCCAGGATCTCAAGTTCAAGTTAATTGTTCAATCTAATAAACATTATGTCCGAAGCTACCAAATCCGATTCCGTCTCGGCTCCAACAGCCCAACCGGTTCGTTCATCGGTTTTTAGCAGCCACAAACCAATTCCTCACTGAGAAGCTAACATCAAAATCGGAGTGGTTTAGTCTACAGATGCCCAGGGCCAGTTCACAGCGGCGGTTGATGAGCTTCTAGATCAACTGCAACATAAATTCGATACTGTATCTCGGGATATGTTTGGGAAATGTTAGTACAGTTGTTTATACCTACCTACTCACCACCCAACCCCGGCTACCCCTTGATGTGGGGAAGGGGAGATGGTTTTATATCTCTCACTTGCTATATTTGTATTGGATACTGATATTTGATATTTAGTTGATGATATGGCGAGACGACTCGATGAATTGGAGGCTTCGTTGGCGGCTGCGGGGGATGCGGGGACCGGTTCGAGTCCGTCGAAGTAAGAAATGCATTACCGAGCATTTTAGAAGAGGAATCCCCTCAAATTATCGGGTCTAGTTTGATGTTCGGGTTTGGGGAGGCCTATTTGTTTCCACGTCTCCACCTCCAGTGATCCTTATGCCACCATTTTTTTTCGTTCTTTTATATTACTGGTCGATATGTCCAGCAGATCGTTCTCTTGAGATACCCTTTGAAGCATGCTACCCTTGTCCAATCAAAACTTAGACAGATTCAAACTATAACATGACCATGGCAGCAAGTTCATTCCTTTCGTTCCTATACAGATATAGAGCATCTTATGCTGAAAAAGCAACTATTCGAAATCAATTTTCCCTTCACTTCAGGTCTCCAATCCTAAGACAACAGGAACTAGAGGACGCCCGACATTATGGAAACTAGAGCTCATCCTTCTCAGAGTGGCCCAAAAACTTACGAAGAATATTACTCCGCGAAATCAGGTCATCAATCTTCTCAGGTGCCGACCCACCCTTGGCCAGAATCTTCTTCAACCGCGCAAACTCCTTAGCTGCATACTCCTGGTTCTGGTTGAGCTTCTCCGCAACCCGAACGTAGTACTGCTCATACTTGTCCCCAGCGCCCGTGGCGGCCTTCTTGACCTCCTTCAACAAGTCCTGCAGGTTCTGTGCCGAGGTGTACTTGGAGATCAGGGCATCAAGGACGGGAATGGTACCGGCCATCTCATCCAGGCCCCCACCAACGGTACGGTGGGTGCCGGCGTTGGTGTTCACGTACTCGACAAGGGCCTCCTCGGAACGAGCACCCTGGTAGATGACGCCCTCGGTCGAGCCCTTGGCGAAAAACTTGATGGTCGGGTATCCGGTGACACCTTGTTCCTTCGACGTGGCCTTTGCATTCTCAGCCTCGGCGTCAACCTTGGCGATAATAACGTCCGCCTCGAGGGCAAAGTCATTGGCGAGGGCTTCCCAGGCGGGAGCGAGCTTCTTGCAATCTAAAACAATCATTTACTTTTAGGTCCCGTGGCTTTCACCCAAAGATCGACGTATCAAAGGAGTTTGGGGGGGGGGAAAGAAAAGAAAAGGGAACTCACGACCACACCAAGGTGCTGTAAAAGCAACAAGAACATCCTTATCCGACCCGATCGTAGTCTTGAACGACGCATCGGTCAACATCTCAACCTTACTCGGCTCCTTCTTCGCCCCCTTTGTCTTAATCCCCGTCTTCTCGGTAATGAAATTCGACAAGCTCTCCAGGTCCCGACCGCCCTTGTAATCCTCGGGCTGGTCGCTCTTGCCATCGAACCACTTCAGGGTCGGGAATCCCTGCACACCGAACCTCTTGCCTAGGTCCCGGTTGGCATCCGCATCGACCTTAGCCACAATCACCTTGTCCCCGGCGTGGGCGAAGGCCTGGCCCAACTCCTCGTAGATGGGAGCGAGGGTCTTACAGTGGCCGCACCAGGGGGCAAAGAACTCGACGAGAGCGGGTTTGCCGGACTTCAGGACGACATTGTCGAAGTTCTTGGGGATTAGGTCGAGCACAGCGGAGGTAGCACTGACGATGCCAACTAGGAAGGCGAGGTAGCCGATGACGAGGAAGCTCAGGCGAGCCATTGTTTTTGTTTTTATTGTTTTTTGGTATGGTTGTGGGGCGCAAGGGTTGTTGGGTTGGGGAAAAGGAGAAAAAGAATTAAATTTATCCTGGCAAAGGGATAAATGGACAGTCGATGGAACTGGGGTGGATAAGATATTCTCAGTTCCCCCAGCAGCCAGTTGTTGAAAGGGTGTCGAGCCGAACTCCTACCTAACAATTGTTTGGAACTCCGGTGCGGATTTACGGTGCGGAAAAGAAGAGGACACTTGGTCAACTACATCATCGTCTTTGAGAGAGTCAGCTTCAACCCAACCAAACTCTCAACTTGTCCAAATATTACCAATTGTGTTGTCGCCCAGGAATATTGCTGCTTACAAATACGAATCCTATAGGAATTTCATCACCGCTGCTTTTTATTTTTGCCCCTCTCTTTCATTGCCGTATTAATACAGCATGGAAGATCAGACGAGCTATAGTGGGATACAGATACTAGAGAAGATTCAAGTGGCTGCACAGGGAGGTCGTCACCAGCCCCCATGATGTGATGACTGTGTACATCATGAATGAATCCGCCGCGCTGTCGCAGTACATACTGCATAGCTTTTCCAAGGAGAGGGATGCCTATCTGCCACCTCCCAGCCCCCATCATCGCCTGTCTGACAACCAGGCGTTCGCATCCGCCCAAAATTTAGCGTCCTTGAATTCTTTGTCTACGTTCTGAGTGCCTTCGTAAACCTATGGCCGGTAGAAAGCGGAATCAGTCAAGTTTTTGATCCCAGAAAAACTGTACAAACTACAACTTCGGGCTTCAACTCACCGCATCCCAGATTTTGAATGCCGTATTCAGATTGCCGGTAAAGCTATCACTGTGTTGGAACCAATCCTTGCCCTTCGACTTCACCTCCTCCCGTGCCTCCGCGGAAGTTGGGTCAACCTGCAGGGGCAGGTCATCGAGATACGTCCGGACTGCGATCCCAAGGCCGCAGTCATTATCGTCGATAAATGGAATTCTGGATTTTATAAGCCTAATTTCTACGTGTGAGAGTTTGTCACTTACTTCACACTCATCTCATTCCAATCGTTCCGGCTCCGATCAGCATCTCCATCAAGAAGCAAGCCAGCCAAGACAACCTCAATAAGATTTCGTAGTGTAGAGCGGACTTCAGATATCAACGAGCGGTAGCAGAGCAATTGTCGGCTTAGAGGTCCAGAATAGCCGATATTCTTGTGATGTAGCTTACCAATGCAGGCAACACGAGAAACAAGCATGTTGAAGCTTTTATCCTCGTCTAAAATAAAATATCGAGTCAGCTGTATTATTCCTCATGACACTCCCAGCCGAAGCCGCAAACCTACCCGAGCCTCTCATTGGGCCTCCTGAAACATGAGAAAACCACTGCTTCGAGTTAAGAACGCCGAATCGGAGTAGCTCGATGGCGATGAAAGTGGCCTCCTCCACATCATCTCCGGGCTCGATAGCCGAAAGGGCTTGCTCCAAACATATACCCCACGGCGTAAGTTGATGCTTCTCGTTAATATAACCACGGAGTTGCAAGAATCGCCAATAGACGTTGGCAAGGATCTCGTCGATGGTGGTCAAAATTTTAGGGTTCTAGTAGCAGTCAGAATTTGAGGCATCGGCGAGGTTGTGCGAGATTTCTGGAGCAATTTTACCGCAGGATCCCTCTGGGAAAAAGTCTGGGGTACGAAATCCGAATCCTTTAAGCTCTTAACAGCAAATTTGAATGGCCCACACGATCCCTAGTCAACGTATTAGCAAGCGCGGAGGTACTCCATCATCGGCGCTTCTCGGATCCGCACCTGTAGCTTCTTTGCACCCTCGGTGTACTGGTCAGCGCGGACCTTCCAGGCAGTGATGGTCTCTTTGACCGAAGGAAGGCCCTTGAGATTGATTGTGGTGTCGGACTTTTCATCGTACCAAGTGCGCACATTGATGGTTTTAGTCTGATAGAATCTGTGGAGGGAGTTTGCCAAAAGACGGATCGCCTGAGTTCTAATCGGGGTGAGAATTTCACCCGCCACCTGTCGATAAATTTCTGTATCCTCAACACCTAGAGGCAAAGAGATTAGCACTTCACCAGAGGTTACATGGTTGGGTACATCGGGACCCAAGATCCCCTTTGAGATGTAGAAGTAGAGTTCTTCTGGAAGCCGCTGGCCAATCAGATCATGCATGTCGTGAGGGCCACTGTCTGCATCCATAGGTTCAACATTTCCATCGACGTCCATCAGCACGTGGTGCTTAACTGTCATGAAAGCACGCTTGTAACGGTCTGTGTACTGCAGGTCTTGCATGCGGCGGTCCTCTTCGAACTGGGCACACAACGTAAGGGCGCTTCGCCCAGCAGCATTAAACATTGGCCCGGCATCACGAACGATGGCCACTTTCCCAGGGACGGTCGCATCAAAAAGCGGGAAGGTCGGGAGGAATGGAGAACCAAGAAGGAGGCAGAACTCCACGAATGCCTCACTCGATAACCGACCAAGCTCCTCCTGGCAATTCTGTTTGGTGATCCAGAAAAACTGGGCTGGATCGGTGTCGATGCGGGTGATCAACTTGTCCACATCGAACAAAAAGACCTCTGAAGACCCCCAGATAGCATCGACCAGAGGATTCGAGCCCTTGGTAAGGTAGGCGAGCTAGATAAAAAAGCATTCAGTGTCAGGAAGCGCATGCAAGTCATGCAGCAGCCGGGCGGGTCATGCAGTGCCCTTACCTGGGCGGCAGCACTATACGGTGCCACGATATAGTCTACGCCATTCTGGACGAGAATGCGTTGCAGGAAGCGGTAGAGGGACTCCGGTCGAGGGGTTCCTAGAAAGGGACGAGTCAGGCCCACGTCGGTTTCCGGGACGGAAGTCGGTCATTGAAAGCCAAGTACGACATACCAGCACTACTGAACGCATCCACGACCTGGTCAGCCTGTTGCTGGTCATACAGTTCCCAGGCCTGCTCAAATGCCCGAACGGACTCTTGATTTATGTGGGGTCGTTGGTTCTTTTTCCCAAAATCAAGGCCATTGAAAACGAAAACACAAGCGACACCCAGGTCCTTGAATACCTGGAGCTCCTTTTCAATGTTACTTTTTAAGGCGAATGGGAATCCGCCGAGGGCGATCAAAAGCGGCTCGCGGGTGGAGGGGTGAAGCAAGTGTTGAGAAATGTACTGCGACGCATCGATACCGACAACTGCACCCTTGAGGGCGGACAGGGGGAGGGACTGGGCACGGCCGGAGGCCCATTCATCAAACAGACGGACTATCGGAAACAAACGTCATGAGATTGGTTCCACTTAGGTAGACAGCGGAGCTCCGAGATGGGACTTACTCGGCATTATTCAAGCTGGAGCTGTGTGACGGACTGGGACGCGGAAGCCGATACCAGGCATGGAGTGCCCGGGGGCTGGAATGGGGTAAGGCCCGAGAAAACCAAAGCGGATAAATGAACGTAATATAAAGGGAAAGAGTAAAATCAGAGAATGGAGGGCAATAAGGAGGAAAAAGGGGTGGGGGAGAACACAGTCGACAAGAACAGCAGCTCAACGCTGGAGAATATGACCAAAAGCTCAGATGCGACAACGTCAAGTCAGGAGGGATCCAATCACGGGGCAGTGTTTGTCGGTCGCCAACTGGCTTGGCCTTGTTTTTTTTTTTTTTTTTTTTTACCTTTCTTTCTTTGTTTCCTCGGTGCAATGCTCCTTCTCTCTTGCTTTTGAGAGGCATTTTCTTCTGGCCAAATAGTCTGTTACGATATCAAAGCTTTAGATTTAATTGTTTAATCTGGTGACCCTCTGTGGCTCCCATCGTTCTGTCTCTTGTTCAGCTGACGAACCACCATCCGCTAGAAATGAGTAGGAAAACGCCCATAAACCAAGAAAAATATATCCAAGAAAGTTTTGCTCACTGTCAGAGGAACCGGAGGTAAAGATGATAAAATTGAAGCTGGATACAGGTTCATCGATGATGGGATGGCTACCGGGTTCCAACTTTGAATGCGACCTGGATTCCAACAGCCATAGACAGGAGCAATTGATCACACACGTAACACTGATGACCAGTAATTATCACTCAATATTACGGGGGATGCTTTACCTAACGCTGATCGTCCATGGGTAGCCATCAATAATCATATTGGATGATAAAACGGTGAATACCCTCTGGTATGGAGTAGAAGTAAAGTCCAGTGTCTTCTTGTTCAAGGAATGCCGAACCGTTTTGTATGAGGTCCGCGAGGGGAGGTGTTAGTAAAATCTAAAGCCTGGGGCCCAAGGGTTGAAGGCATGAGTTTCCAACTCCGAAAAAAAAGGATGGATTAAAGGGAGAATACTGAACAATGAATACATGGCCGACTCTAGCACTCGACCATTCCAACCCAGACTCTAACAACCCAAATCCTTGAATATACCTAACATTTAGAGAGACTTAACATAGCATTAATATCACGCAACTCACACTGATACTACAATTAGGGTTGTTGTGGCGAATATGATAGTTTCCAGCAACCAGACAGGCCTATATATATATCCACTTCAGTTTAGCATATGTATGAGTTTAGGCCTTGGACTTCATGTATATATATCTTCCTATCCTCCTTATCACCACTTCCATTCGCTACAGTATCTTTATCACCAGGATAAGAAAATACATAAGAAGACCCTGTACATATTTTTACATAAGTCAGCGGGCGATAAGGCCGTCATCCCCGCCTCGGCCGAACCACATATTAGGCCATGGGCGTCCGAGCTTGGAACAGGGTTTCCGTCTTCAGCCCACTACTACTTATAATTTCCTCAGCAGCAGCATATCTACAATGGCCGATTCCACCACCGTAGTCGGATCCCCAATTGAGCTTCCTGTGCTCGATATCTCGAATCCCAATGATCCTGCCTTGGGGAAGGCTATCCTCGATGCGGCCACGAAATATGGCTTTCTCTACGTGAACAGCAAAGGAACGGATTTCACAGCCGAGGATGTGAGAAAGGCGTTTGAACGGGTATAAATTCCTACACTTGGAGGGAGCCTTGATCTGACTCAAATTAATAGTCCAAGAGCTTCTTTATGTCGCCAGTGGAAGAAAAGGGAACTTGCCCAATTCAGTCGAACGTATGGCGTACCTATTATTACTTCAGAAGGGTTACTTGGATTTGTTTTAATTGTTATCTTAGAATCGTGGGTGGTCTGGAATGCATTCAGAAATATTGGACCCTGAGCATCAGCGGGTACATACCTACAAATCCCCATCATTTCCTTTTGCGAGTATGACCATGGTAGCTAACGCGGATGCCATCGTCTAGACGGGCGATTTCAAAGAGTAATTGCCACATTCCTCTGATACAAATACTAGGAGTTAACACTACCAATTCTAGAGCATTCAACTTTGGAGAATTCAAAGATGGCAAAGCGCAGCAACCACTGCCCCCATCTCTCACCTCCCACGAAGCGGAGATAAACCATTTCGCCGAACTATGTAATAAAACCTGTTCTCGGATACTCAAACTCCTAGCATTAGGCCTCGAGGTAAGATCATTCCCCTTCACCGAACGGAAAAAGAGAATAAGAGACCCCCCCCCCCCCCCCGCAAGAAAAAAAGTTAACACGCCACGCAAGATTTCCGACGACTTCTTCACCTCCCGCCATGATCCCAACCAAGGTCCTACAGGCTGCATATTGCGATATCTATATTACCCATCCATCTTCGCACCGTCGACCGCATCTTACAAGCACGATGTCGACGTGCGTGCAGGAGCCCACTCCGACTACGGTAGCATCACCCTCCTGTTCCAGCGGCCCGGACAGCCTGGCCTGGAGATCCTGACACCAGAAGGAATTTGGGCTCCTGTACCCGTCCAGCCAGGACAGATAGTGGCAGGGAACCACCAGCAAAAGGAGGGGGAATTCGCCTTCCCACCCATACTGGTGAATATTGGGGATCTGCTCAGCTACTGGACCGATGGTTTGCTTAAGTCGACTGTTCACCGGGTGGTTTTCCCGTTGTCTGAGCAGCGGAGCCCGAACCCGCAGGACCGATATAGTATTGTTTTCTTCTGCCATCCTCTTGACCGCACGGAGTTGGTTCCAGTGCCGAGTGATGTAGTAGCGGCGTACCGGAGGCAGCAGCCGGAAAGCGGTGTTCAGGATGAGAAGGTGGGCTTTGGTGGCGGGGCTAGTAGTCTAGAGCCTGGTAAACGGGCTCTGACTGCTTCGGAGCATCTGGCGTCGAGATTGAACGCAACCTACACGTTCAGACAGGAAGTTACTGCATGAAGAATACCGCTGAACAATTTTACATTTCCCGTGGGTCAAAATTTAAGTCACCAGACTGTTACATTTGTATGAAACCGAGTCGGTAGTGTATGCACATAGATCCATTTGATGCAATAGACAGAATGCCGCCCAAAGGCACATACATTCATGGGCGAGTTGAAGACAAGCAAGCATTACCAAGAAATATCAGGGCAAAACGCACAAAAAGAAAAGGCAGGCAAAATGACCAAAAAATAGAGAAAACCGCCCCGGAGGGGGATATGCTTTGATAGCAACCAACAAAGGAAAATCGTCCTTCCGGCGTCAAGACCAAGTGAACTGAGAGTTAGGAGCAGCAAAACAACCAAAAAAAAGGTAAAGGGGGCATGTGAGACAGATGGTTGACGATGGCATTGCATATTCATGACCGCTAGAAGTGTCGTATGATCGATAAACAGGCCTTATGCCTTGCGTTAATAAAACAGGGGCTAAAAAGGGAAAGAAATGAAAAGAAAGCGTCTGCGAAACATGACATACAAAAGGTATCTTCGGGATAAATAGGAACGCCGCCAGGTTCTGAAATGCCATGCACGGGTAGATGTAAAAATTTCCAATCGGGAACAAAAGAGGAAAGAAATTGGAGGAAACAGATGGCACAATGGACGCTATGCAAGCCGATATGCATTAGGAATATTAGAAAACTTCAACTGTTCATGGCGTAGTGTGACACCAGTGACGGTGATAAACCCACGCAGCCTTTTGACAATCTTTGCTGCAGTATTTGGTGCGGCGACAACGACGGCATTTGGCGAATTGCCGCTGAAATTCCTCCCATTTACCACACTTGTAGTACGCACATTGTCGAATGCCACCCCTCGATTCGTCCTTTCGACAGAGATTCCTCATCACGACACATGCCCAATACTGCATGTCTTTTGAGTGATGTCTGACAGTAAACTTTTCAACCAGAGGGAAGATATTGACATCGTCGGGGAGTAAATATTCGTCCTCCTCCTCTGGGGGATCAATGGGTGAGGCACCTTCGTCTAGCATCTGAAGTTCGCGGTCGATCTTCAGTCTGGGAACGAGGTGGGAATGCTGAAAGTATGATCGGAGATTGCAATACTTGGAAACATAAGCTAGAAGCTGAAGGGACATTAAGACATCTTCGTCGCGGGGCATCGTTGTCAAAACATTTTGTGGGGCGGTAGTTGATCGATCACGGAGGTAAAGAGAATATGGGCTAGGGACCAGTGCAGGGGAGTTTGCATTATTGGCAGCTTGGGCAGGTGAAAGACCCAAAGTCCCATTTGCCTGCGTTGTGTCGTTGTTAATAATGCTGCCATCTACGGCAGAACGATGAGTAATGTTGAATGTTTCGGCTTCTTGCCCTTCTGATGGATCAGCTACCGTCAGGTCATGAGTATTGGAAACGCCTTCTAGAATGCCCTGTCTGTCACTGTCATCAATATCCATTCGGTTTTGGAGTCCAACAATTGGCTCGGCGACGTCTCCGGGCGTAACATCATCGCCCATTGTAGAACCCTCTCCATTTCCATCATCGGATTCACCGGAAGCCGAAAGATGCTGTCTAAGAGTCGGACGTTGTCTTCCGATGGTAGCCTGGACATTGCTTCGGAGTTGTGTGGACCCGCCTGGTGTAGTCGGTGATTCGGGCTGAGATGTAAGTCCATTGTGAAATCCGGGAAGCATACTGGGAAGTCTTTCTGTGTCACGCACAGGGCGCAAGCCAAAGCCGTCAGCGGAGTCCATCGGGGGAATTGCAGTAGCCAAGGGCTGCATAGTTCCATGTCGGTGCCCCGTCGTGTGAAGATAACGGTTGTCATTCGATCTATGATTATGAACATCTTGTCCAAATGTACTCCTCTCCGGCGGGGATGTCATCGGGGCACGAGGCGAAGATGTAACGTCCATCGCATTCGGGTCGGGTGTGGGGGTTTCCTGGAAGAAGGGAGGAATTTCTATGTGTGGAGGAGGGGCTTGACGGCGGGATGTCCGTTGCTCAGAGTTGGAAGACCGTTCTGGGAAAGTGGAGCGCCCTGACGCATCGCTAGTAGCTGGAATGGTTTTATGATGATGCCGATGCCGATGGTTCTCGGTATCCGATCGCGCGCGTACTTTGTCAAACACTTTGATGTAATTATCAAGAATAGTGGCAATCACGGGCACCATGTCCGCTTCGACAACCCTTGTTCTGACACTCTCTGAGCCGCGTACTCCAATATTGACAACACATTGAAAAGCAAGGCTCCATTTCCACATTTCCATCAACTTTTCACTCCGACCCTCTTTGAGAATGCATACTAGCCTTTCGATACCGCCATCAACGGTCAGAATGTCACGGATCCGGGCAGACGATGTAGTAAGATAAGCTAGATGGTTGAGAGAATTGATTAATGGTAAAGTGGAAGTGCAGTCAAGGGCACGCCGGTCATAGAGGGTGGTTGTAATGTTGACTGAAGCCTTATTGACATTAGGGATGCTAAAGTTGACCTCCCGCATGGTGGGCGAGAGGGTGAAAAAAGCCCAGTAGCGGAAACCAGTATATCTTGAGATGGATTTTTGATTAAAGATCGATGGTAGGGGTGATGACTTTTGACGTATAGAAGGGTGTGTGCTTTAGCCCCTAAAACAGGTTGTAAAACTTGTGCGTGAGAGGTTGACAAGAGAAACGGGGTCTAGGAGAGCGAAAAGGCGGGAAAAGAGGCCAGGGGAAGTCGAAGTCGATTAAAACGGATTCATGGGGTATGTACTGGGGTGATGCCGTGGCCGGGTCAAATCCTCGAGCGCTGGTCGATGGGTTGAAGGATGTTTGCAGAATGATGAGGATGAGGAGGCGGCGTTGAAAGGGAGGTTTGTTCGAGCCAAGACCCAGTCCGTCAGAGCCTGGTGGCCACCACGATGATTCACGGGTGAATGAACAGGGAGGTCAACGGGGAGGGAAAAACAAAGGTGTGACGCTGAAGGAAAAACAGTGGAAGGAAGTAGAGAAGAGAATCGACTGGTAGGAATGCAAAAGAGGCAATCCGATGGCAAATTCCGCAAAAACGATAATTGTACACCGTACCGCCAGTGTGAGACCGGCTAAGGGGTGTTATGATGATTGAGTGTCCGCGCAGCTGAGTAATACTGGTGCTGAAGAGGGGGCAAAAAAGGAGAGGAGCGAAAGCGGAGATCAACCTCCCAGCGGCAGCCTGAGGCCTTCCCATCATTGACCCGCCACCACTTTGCCGCTGGCCAAGAGGAAATTAAATCAAGTTAGCTTTTTGTTGAAAAAAGATAAAAAAAAAGTTACAAAGTATAAGTTATAGATTACTTGTGCTGTTGTTCCCTGTGTCTTCTATTTACTCGCCCATATAATTCCACCCGAGCACCGTAAGTTGGCATGTACCTTCCCACTCCTCTAATCCCATCGCCAGGAACACCTCTGGTTTTGTTTATCTAAATCACTTGATCATCTACTTTGCTAAGGCTCGTTTGTCGATAAAATAATACAAAATCTTGGATGAATTTAGATAGAAGAAAACAAATTCCATGGCTTTTCTAGACAAAGAAACGGGAGAAAATTGTCTGTTCCTTTGCAAACCTGGCACGTGGTGAGGGTGTATATACCTCATACCCCAACGATGCTTTGGCTCTCATGATATTTTTGGATATAGTGTCTGTTTCAAAATACATGAAAGGAAGAGAACTCCGTTGATTTGGGTCAGCTTTATTATCGCCTCAAGGGTGACCCCGACTATTTTCGTTATCATCAATCTACTCATTTGTACGCGATCTTGGTCCATTTTTTGTTCTTGTTCAACAAGGCTTTATCAAATGTTCTGAATAGGGTATGAAGCGTCCGGAAAGATGGAAAGCAAAAGCACACGCTGAACCTCGAAGCCCCCCGCAATTACCTTGTAAGCATCCTCGAATAGCGTTCTTAATATCACAGATTTTCTCCACTGAAAACTAGGATTGCCGCCCTATGAACCTAGATTCTCTCAAAAAGGTCGGCTCCCGGACCTCCTCTTTTGTGAGAGATAACAGGTGGTTGTACTCATAAAATGCCTGGAGCACCAATTAAGAGTATTGATGGGCTAACATCACACAGCAAAATGGTCCTGTGCCCCCTCCACTCTGCCGCACAGATAACCATGTTCCATGATTAGAAACCCGATATAGGCGCGAACCGATCCTAGCCGCCCTCGATGGGACTAATGTGGGAGAACTTGATCCTAGGCTGCTCAAGAAATAAAGCGCAACATGTGGTATACGTGCTTTACTAACCCGAAGGAGATCGTGTGCTAGTTGCGATTAAATAGGTTGATGGTATGGAACGAGGGAGTAAGATTTTGTTCTTGCAAAATAGTGCGTCTAAAAATAACTTGTGTCATGGCGCGAAAGGAGCAATTGGCTTGTTCGCCGGATGATGCCAAGCTCTAGTTTGGGCTTTCCTGTCCTCAAGTATCCGAGACCTGGAAGTGAGCCGAAAGTAAAAAGCTGATGGGGATCGGTACTGAAGGATCAAAGTTGCGGGAGAAACTTAGGGTCGCTGGAAATTGTCAGGGACATCAGGTGATTTGAAGTTGATTCACTCATGGGAGGGAGGAGGGTTGAGAATGGATAGGAAATGAATAAAACAAAACGAGTAAGTTTTATGATAGAAATATTAGAGGGTGATGTATCCACCCAGACACCTACCAGGGTAGCCTCTGCCCTTTCCTCATGAGAATAGTCTCTGAGAAAGGTTGGTCAGCCTTATTATTCCCAAAGGTATTCCCAGAGCTGTTGCTAGTTATGCATTGAGGAAATAACTAATAGGTTCTGGACAGTCGAAAAATCAATATTAATGATAATCAAGGTTGAGATTTTTTGGACAGAAAAGTTTAAAATATTATTATACCTAGGTAATCTATATGTTTTCTGAGCCCAGGCAGACTTGAGCATGAAGAGAAAATCCTCAGGGGCTTCTTTTGAGCTTCTAAATCTGCAGGCGGGCGCTTCTCCAGATGGATTGAAATATCTGGTACTCCGTACAAAGGCCCAACCAGGTGGATCTCGTTTCCGGCGTAAAAATTTCAACTTCCAATACAAGCAGCGTGTCATGTTGGACTATCACAATTAATACAGAGTATATCTATGTAATAATACTCGAGTCATTTATTTGGGTCTTAAGATGAAGGAGCTCAACAGCCTCATCGTTATTTATCTTGAATTTACTGGGGTTGAACCATGAGGAGGTCAATTTTCTTTTCCAAGGCTCCAGCAAAATAAACGGGCTCTTGAACCCATAGACGAACGACCCGGCCCCTACTGAGAGCGCTGAGTAATAATATTTTCTTCCTCTCATATCAGCGTCTTTTCCTACGACTGCCTGGTGGTTTGGTGCATGGATATTAAATATGTCCAAACCCACTCTTGGGGGCATTTGTACCAGATCATAAATGTCCATATAATGGACAGTGACCATCTTGCGGATCGAGTTGATCATTGCAGTTATCTTCTGCTAACTTTGTATCTTCCCTCACGAGTCGTTTTGACATGTACCATTCCTAAGAATAAATAATATTAACCAGTGGGATACTAGGATGCTTGGCTTTTCTTAAATTCATGACCTTGTTGTCATGTCTTGTACTCAAAGTCTGCCCTTCAAGGTCACCGAAATCAAGAGAGAAATCTCGTTGACAATAATTATTCGTTGATCGCATACCCCACGATACAATCTCAGAAGCTGTTGTGCTATTCCAAGTTTAGGACCCTTTTTGTTTGGACTAGTCAATAGTTTACTGGTAAGTCAGTAGTCTTCCAGCGCCCTCGATGGATACTCTTCTTGATCTTGCTCAATGTGATATAGTGATGTATACTTGCATGACTTGGTGGGTCTGCCTGCTGCTGGGAAATTATTCCTACAGAGTACAGAGTATGTACGACCTAGGTACCTGAGTATTGACCAAGCCCTGTAACTTTTAAGCCAGTGGCTCAATATCAATTTTTTTTTCATTATCCATAATAAATCCACATGATAATTCCGCCTGGAGAAATAGCCCCACTGCTAAGATGATCTCTTGAAAGTTGAAACCGTGCCTGGCTAGCTCATGCGGTCCACTGCCCCTCTTCATGAAGGGTATTTGATGCTAGTTATTATTGATCATAATCTGAAGAGTCGATAATTACTCTGTAATAATGGGAATTGCTGTAACCCACTAACCGGATGTATCTGTTGAACATGGGACCCGACCATTCTGATGAGCCTATGATCCAAGCTGAGTCCGCAGAATCGCGATAATACTTATTTAATACCTATTCGTATTGGATGGTATCCCAGTTATTCCCCTGACGGCTGAAGCTCCCAATCGGGGCCTTTTCTTCCCCCTGATTTCCCTCCGGTGCTTTGAGTCTTCTAAAATTTCCATGAGGCGGATTCGAAAAGAGGAGATTTTCTTTCGAAACTTAAAAGGCACTCTGATTTCAAGTTGTCAGTTGTCCAAAAGATTTACTTTGGCGTCGCACATGCATCTCAAAAATTTTCCTCTGCCTTTCTTTTTTCATTTGACCACCAGGTGTTTTCCGGGTTTAAGGTTTTGACTTTTGACCGAATTTACGAGTATTTATAATTACTCTGTACCCTCGGCCTTCATCCCAGATCTTTGTTCGAATTGGATAGCTTCAATCTGCAGAAATTCACCGAGCTATTCTGGTGAATATGATCTGGGAATCGGGATATTATCGAGACTAGTAGGATCAGTAAGGTGCTATAAGCACCTGGATTCTTCTGTTCATTAGAGCAAAAAAATAACAAGAGGTATCACCATAAAGAGTTGAAAAAAGAAGTTATGATCCCTGTTCCCCCGACTCCGGAGGGCTTTGAGGAGAAGAATGTTCTATACTAGCCTCGCTGAGGATTGAGGTTAATTTACCCGTACAATCTCTGTACGAGAGAGTACCTGTACTAGATTACTACCTAGGTACTCCAAAGACCAAGTCCTAACTTCCAAGTCCTAACTAAGGTTCCAAGAATGAAGGACTCTCCGTTACACTCTCAGTAATAACTTTACCATCAGGAGGGAGGCTCCGGCTGCTATCCTGAGTAAGATCCACGGCTCCCTCTGGAACACACACTCACTGATCCTCGTTTGGGTCTCCCTCTTGTGGTCTTTTTGCAGTTGAACCGTTGGATCAATCTTCCTGTCCCTATTTCTGATTGATTATTCACCTCATCAATCGGTCTGCGGAGTTCAAGGAGCATTATTATTATTATTATTATTATCATTATTATTATTATGACCCTCGTCCCTCTACATTTTTGGAGAACAATTGCCATAACTGGGTTGCCTCTCCTAATGTTGCCCTGCCCGCTCCTTCTCCGTATTATTGCTGGTTGGTAGATCAGCGATCATTTATTATTATTACTGGCAACGGCTTCTGTTTTATTATTCTTAATTATTATTATTACGGAGTAACTGCTACTCCCCTACAGAGTACTTTTCAACGCAGAACTACCGACTACTTGCCATTATTCTTGCTGCTGTTGTCATCTGTGGTTTTTACCCTCCGTCTTTCTTCCTTTTCTTCCGGATTCCCCCCCCTATTTCTGGCCCTTCTTGTCTCTTTGCTTTACCCTTTTTCTTCTTTCCCCTCCCCTACCGGACTAAACGCCCGAACCACCAACGCCCTGGGACGAAACTTTCTTTTGTCGCTCGGTCGCTTCCGTCGTCCTCGCTCCACACCCAATCGGTCCCCTCTCTTAACTCTCTCCCTTCCCTTTTACCCTTTCTCCCTCAACTCTCCTCTCCCACCGCCCTCGTCTCATCCCCTCGCCAATCCCCTGGGTCTGACGACGCGCCTGTGACCACCTAATTTTACCACTCAGGCACACCGACCTTTCTCAATTGCCAACTTTCTACTCTAGGGCCTTCGCTGAGTCACCATGGCAGCCGATATGAGCGGCGAGCAGATGCAGGCCAAGATTACCGCGGCGAGGCGCGAAGCTGAAGGCCTGAAGGACAAGATCAAGCGCCGAAAGGATGAGCTAGCCGACACAACCCGTACGAACTCCTTTCCCCCTCAATTTGGTCACTTGCTTTCTACCCATATAGTTCCAAGTAGTGGAAACGGAGTTGGTTGTTGCTTCCTGTCTTGATAGAGTTGCTGACCTCTGCCAAACACCAGTCCGACAAGTTGCGCAGAACCAGACTGATCCTTTGCCTCGTATTGGAATGAAGCCCCGGCGAACGCTCAAGGGCCATCTGGCCAAAATATATGCCATGCATTGGTCGACCGATCGCCGTCATCTTGTTTCAGCCTCGCAAGATGGAAAGCTCATCATTTGGGATGCTTACACGACTAATAAAGTACACGCAATCCCGCTTAGGTCGTCTTGGGTCATGACCTGCGCTTATGCTCCTAGCGGGAACTACGTAGCTTGCGGCGGCTTGGACAACATCTGCTCTATCTACAACCTTTCTTCTCGGGAGGGACCGACCCGTGTAGCGCGCGAACTCTCTGGACATTCCGGGTATCTTTCTTGCTGTCGGTTTATCAATGACCGTCGAATTATCACGTCATCTGGGGACATGACCTGCATGTTGTGGGATATCGAATCAGGATCGAAAGTAACTGAATTCGCGGATCATCTCGGTGATGTCATGTCAATCAGCATTAACCCTACCAACCAAAACATCTTTGTCTCAGGTGCCTGTGATGCTTTCGCCAAGCTTTGGGATATCCGTACTGGAAAGGCTGTGCAGACTTTTGCTGGTCACGAGTCCGATATTAATGCCATCCAATTCTTCCCCGACGGCAATGCTTTTGGGACAGGTTCTGACGACACATCTTGTCGTCTTTTCGATATTCGTGCAGATAGGGAACTCAACATTTATCAAGTGAGATTGCGCTTTCAATTTATTCATATTTAGTGGAAACTAACATGGATCTGTTCAGAGCGATCAAATATTGTGCGGTATTACATCGGTCGCTTTCTCCGTCTCCGGAAGACTGCTCTTTGCAGGATATGATGACTTTGAATGCAAGGTATGTGAGAGTCCCAAGTTAATAAGCCCCAATTGGTTAATAGCTGGCTGGTAGGTTTGGGATGTTCTCCGAGGAGACAGGGTCGGCTCTTTGAGCGGTCACGAAAATCGTGTGAGCTGTCTCGGTGTTAGCAATGATGGCATTAGTCTATGCACTGGATCATGGGATTCATTGGTGAGTGATTGAAATCCGTAGGCTGCAAGTATTGATACTCACGTGTGTCTTATAGCTCAAAGTTTGGGCCTGGTAAAAAATGTACGAAAAGAAAAAATAGCAACGATACCCAGTCTCAGTCTTCTGCGACATCCTTTTTTTTCTTTCAAAATTTCATGTTCCTTCCGCCGTGACGTTGAATTCCGCAATTGTACGATAACCTTTTTTTTTGCCACGAAGCAGATTGTCGCCTTCCTTTGATTCACTATTAGGGATACAGGCAGAGCTACTAAGAGCGACCAGAAATCAGCGATAGGAGGGGAAGTATGGGGTGGTTGGCCACTGAATCGAACCCTACCGCACCGCGATGTTGTGCAAATCAAAAGAATTAAGCAACTATTTAGAAAGCGGCAGCACTCGATGACTGATGCGGTGATTTTTTTCTTCTTCTTTCTTTTACTAATATTATAAGCCTCTTCTTCTTTTGAGGATAGTTGCAGGGGCGCTAGCCTGGTGGCTGGAACGGGGTGGAAATACTCTTGAGTCTAGCGCTTGGATTCCGGATATTTTCGAGCATTTTCAAATATTTCCTATCTCTTTTTCATTTTACACATATCTCAGCCCCATCATTCCCATTTTGAATTCTGAACTATGTGTCAGGCTCAATTTCTTTTCTCCTTACCTACCAATGATTGGGCTCTTTTATCTCCTTTTGACTGACTATTTATGCTTTGATCCCCGCATGTAACTTTGAAGGTGACGGAAAGAGAGGAATGTTTCCGAATAGGCCGTGACGTTTTCCTTGTGTGTATCTTGATTTCATTTCTTTTGTCCCACTTTTTCTCCTTTACTAATAGCTTACATCCGAAAGTGTTATTGAATATGCCATTTGAATGGTTTCAAGCGCGTCCTCTACTGATGTTTGATCCCCCTTTTCAGCAGACATGTCTTTTTCTTTGGCCCGTTGTGTTCTATAGCTAATCTTCAAAATCTTCCCCTACTGCGGTTAGCGGAGATTTGGTGAGTTTTTTCCCTTGGAGATCACTAGAAAAATGGTAGATACAATACTTTTGGTG
Organism: Aspergillus diversus; assembly: GCA_027569885.1. Classification (NCBI taxonomy): domain Eukaryota; kingdom Fungi; phylum Ascomycota; class Eurotiomycetes; order Eurotiales; family Aspergillaceae; genus Aspergillus; species Aspergillus diversus. The sequence continues at coordinate 307,564 of JAPDKZ010000018.1, forward strand.
ATGTGATTCGAAATTTTTAATAGGAATTTTGAAGGAGTAAGCATGTGAAAGCTTCAGGTCTTAAGGATAACAAGTTAGCGTATTAATGTAGCAGTAGAGTGCCCTATATAGGTGAGGCAGAGAGAGGGCAACATAGTAGCATCCAAGTTCGGTGCTAATTTTACCATGGTTGGTTTGGCTTGTACTGGATTGGGAGTTTCTTTACGAGGTAACAGCTGCTATTCTTGACGTGGTGTTGTGGATGGGAAACCTTAGCCAGTATATGTTATATTCATGCCTGGTATCACTATCTCTGGATGTTGATATAAATAACAGATGGGAGGTTCCTTGGTTTGCTAGTCTACAGTCCTGCACCCGAGTTGGACTTTGCTGTCAGTGATTTTTACGGAAGGAAATGAGAATGCTACGATATCGAAGCATCACGTTGCTCGATCTTTTATTATAGAGAGGAAAGTCGCTGGAATAACTACCATTTAATTGGCAGATAAGTGGTTAACACTGAACGCGCAAATGCAACAATCACCATGAAGATGACCGGAATGGCCTCTTTCGTTTTGGGGGGGACTTTCTTCCTAAGGGGGGTTTGAACGTCTTTGATCAAACTGATGATGTTAATTTTTTATTCATGAGCCATAACGAGAACTGCATTGCCTTCAACGAGGAATCATCAGAAAAAATCGCAGCGCGTTGACAGTCTCGATAGGAGCCTGAGCCTGGACTCAGCTGAGTCGAGCCTGCATCCTTCTCGTGGCTCTGGTGCAGACCACCCAACGAATAAGACGAGAAGGGAGGAGGGAGTGGAGCTGGAGGCATGAAACAGATTTCAAGAGCTGAGTTGCTGTCAGAACCGTTGCAAGCATGGCCTCCTTCTCTGCTTCAATCATCATCGCAGGAGTCGCAGCAACCAACACTGGTGGTGATGGTGATGACGGACGAAGACTTGATCAATGATACGTACTGTCTGCTCCGCGTGGTCGAGGGTCTCTCGGGTACGTAGGCGATATCAATGATCATGATCACCTTGATTCTCAGGTTGGAGCCAACCTTAAAGGATCAGCCAGGAGTATCCACGCTAACGGAAGGTAAGTATGTTATTTTTTATAATAATTGGGCAGGAATAATTTCCTCACCCCCTTTTTCTTCCATTAACTTTATTTTCCTTGCTAGTCCCAATTGGATGGATTTCCTGTGGATACAAGGCCACATGGGAGAGCAGCAATACTTGGATACATGCAGGAGGCACTAGTAGGGTTGACACTCCTGCCTGCATCGTGTGCTCTCTTCTTCATCACTATCACTAAGAAGAAGAATTAATATGAACCCTCCCAGGCAATGAAACAAAATGCAGATGGAGAAGGTTCTTCGTTGCTTCTAGCTGACATGTCCGGTGGCTGAGACGACATTTGCCCCCACTTTCTGAAACCGACTCCATCTGGCTTTTAGTTTGCATGGTGCTGAAGGAGAATGGTGATGGCCGATCATCCCATCAGCTTGCCTGTCCAGGCCTCTTTAGCACTCCAGCTAACACGATCGTCGTCCTCGGCACTGCTTCATCACCTGCGTGTGAGAGGTTGTTTGTTTCATCTGCCGCCACTTCAGCCTCGAGGAAAGCCAATCTTTCCCCTCCCTCGTCATCCTTGGCTCCGCTTTCTGCCTCTCGAGATCCAGTGGGAGGAGCCCAAAACGCCTGAACTTCACAATTTCATTCGCATTTCGCCCTTCGCCGTCTGCCTTGGATACGAATCTTCCAACACACACTTTTCTTTTCTTTTTCGTTCCCACACCTTGTCCTTTCTCTGCCAATAAGATCGATTTTTTGAAAAGGGGGAAATCACAACGTCCGAAAATAAACAACACACCTATCGGACGCTGATCAAAGCGCAACAAACCACGAATTCCATCAACCAACCCGTCACATCCTGTCTGCCTTTTTTTATATAACACCCTCCTTCACGACTGGCCGAGAATTCCTTTTCTCTCCTTTTTAAAATATGTCCTCCGCCCAAGACGAGTTCAATCAACTTGTCAACAATCGCGAAAAATACTCAACCCATCCTGAGGACCGTGATAATTCGGATCACGACTCCGATTCCGCCGAGGACGAACTCGACCCCGCTCACTATTCCGACTCGGAAGACAACAATCCTGCCATGGCTCGGACTGCTGCATACCAGATCCCCAACACCAGATTCAATGCTAACACCGGTCCTAAAGGTGTAATAGCTGATGCTCAAGCCTTCGAACGCGCCCGAAAAAGCTCCTTCCGCAAAACCCTCCTCAATGCTGCGGGGATTGACCGCCCCCAAACCTCGAAGGACGACGCAACCCTTCTCCACAACTCTCCACCCCCAGACGGTTCCGGGAGTGATGAGGACGAGGAAAAGTTCTTGCGTCAGTGGCGCGAGTCGCGCATGCAGGAGCTACAGAATCGCAACCTGAGACGCTCCAGTCCCCGACGGAAAATGTACGGGTTCGTAGATACTGTTGATGCAGTTGGGTATCTAGACGCGATTGAGAAAGTTCCATCAAGCACAGTGGTGGTTGTCTGTGTGTATGATCCCGAGGTAAGGCTTTTCGAATCTACTAAGGAGAGAGACTGGAGAGTAGTTCCTGCAGAGAATCCCCGCATTTAAAATTATTTGGGGTGGGGAGGAGAGAAAGAATAATGAAGAATCGAGCTTGCATGACCCTTGCATTACTGACGTTACTCAACAGTCTAATACCAGTACGCTTGTCGAAGGATGTCTGAAGACGGTCGCGCAAAGGCATCCAGCAGTTCATTTCGTTAAGCTTCACCATGAGATTGCCGAGATGGACCACATCAAAGCCCCTGCCTTGTTAGCTTACCGTGATGGTGACGTATTTGCAACCATCGTCGAGATTCCAGGGCATATTCCACAGGGTCAGAGTTGTACTGCCGAGAGTCTGGAAGATTTGCTCAAGTTGTAAGTTTCTTTCTCCTCCCTTTGCTTGCTTTCTTGCATTATGTATAATATATACTTACTCAGGGTTCTAGGAATCGTGTGGTTTGAGTTAATGAAACATGACTTATTTATGCCAATCTCCCACTCAGAAAACAAAGTAGAAAAGGACGAAAAACAGACGATATCCCGGAATACACCATGGGAATCATAAATTTTTCTTTTCTATGTTCATGTTTCAAAAATTTTCATCAACTTTTCTCTTGTCTTGGCTGCATTTACGAATGGTTTTTCTCTCTCTTGAGTTTCTTTATCTTTTTTTTTTGGAAGGTGTTTTTGGCAGGTTCCATACATTTAGTCCTGATTGATGCATTCATTGAGATATCCAATATGGTTTTCTTTTTATATATGTGTGAATTTAAGTTGTCAAGTTGCTTGAAGATCATCGCTCTGTGTCCGAATCCATGTATTCATGTGTATTACTACCAAGCTAGTGTTTTTGGTTTTCAAATTACTGGAGTTTTCTGCTTCCTTGTCCCAACCATAGATGAGTGACTAGATACAAGGTGCAAGTTTCCTTCAACTGCCAATTTCTTCAATCAATCCGGTATAAAGCGCCTCTTGTCTTTTTTTGTGTTCAAGGGCGGGAAACGACCCTCGAGCTCCCTCTTCTCATTTCTGATTGTATGGACCTTTATTCCAGAAAAAAATACAATCAGACTAAGGTAAATAAATAAATTTTGGTAAATCGAATCCCAGGTTAGAGTGAGGAGAATAAAGAAATAAAATGTTAAGAAGATGGTTGCAAGACGGGATAAAAGACGGTAAACATGAGGAAAACATTAAATTGGAGGATGAAGAGAGGGAGTTTACAAGGCTCCTTTCTCCTGTGTGAAGTCCCACAACATTTTGATTAGGGCGTCCGGTAGGGTATAAAGGTCAACGTGGAATTCTCCCTCTGTAGACGCAACATTAGTATTTCTAGGCTGGAAGAGGTTGGTAATGGTGATGAACCAAGAGTTTAAGACGTACGCTCAACATCATTCTTAGTATACGAATCGGGTGCCTTATTATCGTGTACCATTTGCACCACCTGGAGGAGATCATCCTCCCCGAGCCGTTGAAGGCCATCCGCCAACTTGTCCATATCGACCTATAGAAAAGTGGCATATTAGCTAAACAGGTAGACTTCTCCTTTTTATCCCTCTCATTTTCCCCCCGTCCCTGATAAAGGCGGATGATAACAAGGGGAAGGGAAGAAGTGGAAGTCGTACATTCTTTTCCGTTCGTTTCTTCTTCTTTGATCCCTCCTCTGCACCCGCCGAGCGCTTCGACTTCACTCCATTTTCGTCTCCGGGAACGGGTCCTGACTCGCGTAGGAGTGCCAACAGGGCGGGTTTTGGATTTTTAAATGTCTAACGGCGATATGTTAGTTATAGGTTCCCTCCAGATGAAGGACGGTGAGGAGACAGGGAACTACTCACAATAACGTGCTTGGACTCGTAGCGCGCCTGCGCAAAGTTGAGATCATGTGAGACAGTATGCTCTTTATCGGCAGCAGTGAGGCCGATCTGCATGTCGAATTCACCCCAGCCCTCTTCCTGGATCCTGAAGGGAGGGTTCTTGAAAACTGAATACCAACAACATCAGCTCACAATTCCACCAATCAGCATACGTGGGGCCTTCTATGCAGTTCATTTCTGCCCCTTGTTTACCCGTACAGCGGAAACAAAAGGGGACAGAATGAGGAAATGTCGTTAAGCTGCCGTGAAGATAGACAGAGTGGTGGAAAGGAAAAAGGGCCAAAAGAGACAAACCTTGGACAGCTTTGTCGCCAAAACTGGGGTGCAGAGTATAGGTCACTTTGCTGAAAACATTCGCGGGGATCTGCTCGCCATGCTCATTGACAAGGTAAACCTCAATCGACCATGATCGGAGAGGAAACCCTTCGACGCCGGAATCTTTGTTTCTGTAGACACGCAAACGCGAACAAATCAGCAAAACGAGAAAATCCAGACAGGCAGACTGGCCCTCGGATAGCGTTCACGGCTTCCATATCCAGAAATCGTAATTGTCGGTGGACGATTGCCGGGGCTGGATGGAACAATTGCGCCGCGACAACAAATAACTAAATAGAAAGGTAGGGGAAGGCGACGGTATGAAAGGGAAAGGGTGGAGGAAAGGGTTCGAGGGATTGGTGGTAACTTCGAGGACCTATTCCCTTCGTGGTGGAGAATAAATCCAGGGCAGGAGAAGACGCACACGACATGTTGCTCCGTAACGAGCCGGATATTCCTCTTAACCTATACAGGTGCAAAACATTGGGTCAGCGTAATGCGATAGCGACGAGAATCATGCGTACATGCGCGTCTAGCGGCGGTGGGTAGAAGGCAGGAAGAAACTCACGTCAGGCATTTTACTAATAGGCTCCGACTAAGCGCAAGTAGAACTCGAATAGGATCGGAGGAAAGGCTGCTGCCTCGGGTGGGGGAGGATAGGAGCTGGCGGGTTCTAGGGTCTCGCGCGGAATAATATTAAAGTGAAGTGAGGTTGGCGGTTGTTAGCCAGAGTTGAGTGCAGTCCGTGCAGGATCAGGCCAGAGAAGGCCAACCAAACTGAATTATTAGAGAAGAGGTGGAATAAATCAAGGAATAACAACTACACGCGAAGAACGAGGGCGAGAGGCGAAAGACAAGCGTGTCAGAGAGGCTAAAATGTGGACGACAACGGCGGATGGGGTAGCAGGTATGAGTGGGGGAGTTAATGGTTTGAAAAAAAAAAAGATGGCTCTCCAGACTCCTTCTGTCATGTTTTGGCTTTTATTCTCCTCAACCTCGAGATAGACTCGGTTTTCTTGATTTTAGTTCTTCCCTCAGAAACAGTCCCAATTCCATCTCATCTTTACTTTTTCCCCTATTTTATTTCCTCCTTTCTTTCTCCCTTCCCATATTGGCTCCGCCTCATCTCTCTCCCCCGGAGAATTCTTCTATTTGCTAGTTAGTATTTCTACAGCTTTGTAAACCACTTAATCACGTACAAGTAGAAAGACATTAAATTTCCTATGTTATTGCTATTATTCATATTCTCTTGGTTTTAAGGGAATCTATACCTCTCTAACAGAACACCTGTGAATAAGTAATCGGGGAGGAGAGGGGAAAGGTTGGAAATGAAAGAGGAAAAAGAAAGGGCTATCACATCAAAAGGGGAATAATAATCATATTTTCATGTATATTCGATGAGTGGGGCATCTATCTACTGCCAACTTTCCTAAGCATGATCGACCGCAATCGGTTATGTAAATGATGGTCATGATGATGTTGGACATTCATCGATCGGGTCGGCGCTAGAGTTGACTCACGGTTTTCGCCAAGGCTGGATTCATGAACCTGTTTTCTCACTGCAGTGTATGTGTGTGTGTGTGTGTGTGTGTGTGTGTGTGTGTGTTGTAGGGTAGGGAACTAGGGAGGGAATAGGACAGGAAGTGCGTGATAAGGGGATTGGGAAAAGTCAACGATGTTCTTATGGACAGTGCCATATATCAAACTCGCTATGAATGAAAGGGTGAAGTGTTCATTAACAATAGTCCTCCTGGCCACATGGCAACCTTGGGAAACCTTTCATCAGCAAGCTGTTCACTACTTAAGGAGCTTTTCATTTTCTTCTCTAGCTGTCTCAAAAGCATCCTTGAACAGGTTGGCATCTATTATCGTATTAGCAAAAAAATACTTTAGCATAGGTGTTCTGTTCCACATCACTCACTTTCGCTGTTGGCAAATCGAATTGCCAAGGTTGCTGCTTCGGGTTCGCCCTCGCTAACATCTGCTGTAACGCTCCAGACCCAGCTACGGTCGCTGCCAACATTGGGGCTCAATTTCATATCAGGAACAACTAAAACACTCGTGAGAAACTAGACAAGGCAAAAAGGAAAAATAAACGGGGAGAGAGGAGGAAGAGGGAGAAGAAAAAGAAACTTACTATAGTGATTAGCGCAGACCTTAAGCGTCTTATCTCTGCGCATCACCAAACGAGTCTTCTGGTTCTCCTTATGCTTAAGCAGCCTAACATCACCAGTACCACGTTCTTTCCATTCTTTGCTGTCACGGTCAAATCGGAACAGTTTGGCGCGCATCTTGAAAGTCTGCTCTTCAAGTTCTTCATTGGTCTTAGTCTCAACCTTCTCAGTCAACCGGATAACGGGCTCAAAGTGAACATCTGGGGACTCGGGGGCTTCGTCCTGTTGAATCGTTGGTACAGCGGTCAGCTTAACCACTTGGGAAAACTTTCAAATAGACAAAATAACAACTGATATTAAGGGGAAGAGATGGGAAATAAGACAATCAGGGGATAAAAGTCAAAAACAAAGTATATAATAAACAAGAAATAGGACTGGTTCCTTACCTCATCTTCACCCTTTTGTGCCTTAGAAGAACCAGAGGGCTCATCCTGAGTGTCCTCACTTTCTTTCTTCTCCTTCTTGGGACCGCCACCGAACATAGAGAAAACGCTATCGGAGGTCTTAGGGGCTGTTTCAGTGGCAGACTCAGTTGCAGGCTTAGTCTCCTCTGCCTTGGAAGTTTCAGTTGTGGTGGTGGTCCCCTCGGGCTTCGTGACCCCCTCAGGAGCGCTGGGGGTGGGGTCAGACTTGGTTTCGATAACGTCAGACATCGCGATAAATAAGGCGAATTTCTGTATAAGCTTCAGTGAGTGAGATAAACAATGAAGATAATTTTAATGCGGGAATGTACTTTAACAGATAGATATCAAAAGGGTAATCTATTAGGTCGTGGTATGGAATGGGGGAAGGAGGGGGAAAATATGGACGGTTGTTTTAGTCTGAAGTGGGTAGGTAGGTTCATTGCCTCTCAGAGCCTAAGGCCACACTAGTGCCACCGCCCAGTCCTTTTTGGACTCGTTTGGGCCAGTTCTTGCATGAAGCAAAAAAGTCCAAAAGTTCATCAGAGAGAGCGTAGTTTTGTTTATTCATTGTTACATAGCCTAACTATTAGTTATGCCTCTCCAGCAATAATAAATAAGAAAAAGAAAAGAAGAAGAAACTCCATGAACTCTTAAGAAATAAATGTTTCACCACCGTTCCTGAGACAAACCAAACATTGCTAAACCTAAAGAAAGGGTAACAAGCGAAGGTATTGGGCGAAAGAAAGAGAGTGGAAAGCAAAAAGGAAAGGAATTTGGATTTCACGGAAAACACAAGGTATTAGACCCAAATATTGGATAGTCCAAACTGTTGCTCTCATCAACTGAACAGAAAACCAGCGTCTCAGGAATTGTTGCCCTTTACAAGGCCTCTTGCTCTCTTTTGTGCCTTGTCCAAGGTCTTGCATTTCCTTGCATTTCGGATATGATCCATCATTGTTTTGAGGTCTATGCTTGGAGCATGGGCGCTAATCTTGCTCCATGTGCCCCTAATAACCTGTCTCGCTTCTCTATTTACTGTAGAGCTGCGGTCGTGTAGAACACTGGAGGCTGATAGGAAGGGCTGCACGGCAGTGCGTCTAAATACTTCCGAGAGCTGCTTGGATGTAGATAATACTGCATCCTTCGTCCCAAGTGAAAGTTGTACTGAATCTTGTCTGAATAGATCTGCCTCCTGTCGTAGGACATGGGCCTTTTTCACAACATCGCCCATGAGTACTTGCAGGTCAGTACAGATTCGGCCATATACCTCGGACAGCCCCGTTTGTGCAGTATTTAAGTCCAGTACAAATTGGGATGTGATGGCTTGCGCCGCTCGCTTCCAGTTTGCGACTTTCAGCCACGGTGTTCCTAAGTCAACCCGTGTCATTTGCTTTACTGGAGGCCGTGTATTTGTGGTTATCGTGACATTTATTAAGCCGTACGACTCCTCTCGGTCCAATTTGAGAGAGTAAACACCTTCAAATAGTTTCGATAGTTCATGCTGAAGGGTCCGGCCTTGTCGACTAACTTGAACACTGAATTTGGGCAGTTTTTTGCCGGCTGGAGACCTGTTGGGAGGTTTGATGACGAGGTGGCAATCACCAACTACTTGGATTGCAAAGCCGTCGGATGTGTTCTGTGTCTCAGCAGAAGACGACTGCGCCCCTATCAACTGGTGGATTTGGAAGAGGCTGTCTGTGTGGCTTCCTAGGAGTTGCACATCACTAGTCGTGGAAGACAAGACTGATATAGAGGTTTGCTTTAGCCTTTCCGCTGGGAATAGGCTAGTAGTGTGAGTACTTGAAGCAGGGGAAATTATGCTAGGAACTGGTGACCAAGAGAAGAAGTTAGACAGCAAAATAATAGTAGTCTTCAAGGCAAAATGCCCAAAGGTAATGAACGCCGCCGATATAACAGTTATGGTGATAAGACGCAGCATGAATGCTAGGTCATTATCGTGATTTAAGAAGCTAAGCGGGCGAAGTTTTCTTTTAAACTTCCCGATCTCAAAAGCAGGCTTCTTTTCAGACGGCTGCGGAATTTCCGAGACGATCCTGCAGGGTTTTCGGGGGTAAATATTCGCCAGTGAAGCCAGATTCCGATTGAGTTGCCCGGGAGTTATGCTCTCGAAGGTGTTCAGATCAATCGGATACCGCCTCAAAACCGTGGTTTTCCCGGTAAACGAATGGCGTGCCTCTACACACATGTGAAGACTGTGAGAGTTCAATGGAATTAACTCTCTGGTCATTGACCAAAGAGGTTTTTCGGAAATAGCCATTGTTGGCACACCATGTCTTTCCATAAAGGCGCGCGCCAGTTTTTGGGTCTTCATGGCGCATGCGGAGTCTAGACTAGATAGAAAAACGATTGCCACATCCGGCAGAGTCCATTCTGTCGAAGATGAGATGTAATATTCAGTCCCAGTCCAAAACGACGTACATGGGGGTCGATTCTTGAAATCCAACTTGATTGTACTAGGTTTATCGATGTGGGGTTCAGAGGATGCCCCCGGGCACTCGTCAACAATCAATTGGAAATGGATTGGAAGCAGCTCCGCGAAGTTAGGAATCGCGCCTGCGCCGAAGGATGTTGGCACCACATGGTACCTGGAGGACTCTGCTGAGCTGCTTTCAAAGCCGCTGGAAGTACTTGATACTAGGACATCGCCGATTTTATCGAGGATTATACTTCGAAACTCAGAGCTGCCGATATACAGTACACGAAATGGCTTGTCAGTCTCAATGCTTTTCCGTGTCATGGTCTGTTGAACGGTGGCCATCAACGTAGAATCATCTAAATACGGCGTAAATTTCTCTCCTAGTTCTCCAATCTCGGCGGCCTCAAATAAACGGATCGTATGCTTTAGTTCCACACGTTCCGCTTCAGGCCATTTGTCGGGTTCAACAAATTCAATAGAGTCGGTGGATTGGCGAAAGGCAGTTTGGGTAGTTAGGTTACTATCGTCGATGGAGCACCCTATCTGAGGAAAGAAAGGGCGTATCTCCTGAGACTCGGAAAGTTCGCTTCTTGAATCGTAACTCTCATTATCAAGGCCCTCCCCGTCATTTCCGTCTGTATCATCAGTACTGCAGTATTGGCCATCAAGGCTAGCTACATCGTCAGGGCCGGTTTGGTAAATCAGGGATCCAGCATCAGTCTGCTCGGAGCGGGTTCCATCCTCGGAGTGGACATCAGATGCACTCAGTGTGGCCCAGCTTTCACTTAAAGACTTGGGAACATGTTCCGACTGTGGTGTTGACGTCATACTGATAGGCCTTGAGTGAGATAGCCACTCCTCAACTGAACCACTCAAGGGAGGAAGAGTTGGGTATTGTAGATGTGAGATACTTGAGGCAGTGTACGGACGCCTGGAAGGAAGCTCTGGAGAGTCAGTCATATCGCCAGAGTATGAATGTCATGAATGGATGCGAGGAGAGTGCAAGTAAGATCAAAAGCGGAGAGCTTCAGGTCGAATACAATAGCCGACGACTAAGCTCAAACAAAAGAGTAAATAGAGTAAATTTCTTTGGGAAAATACGTTAACTTCTCAGAGGAAGCTTCTATTTTATTCAATGATACTGAAGAGAGTCTGTCTCTAAGCTTCCTTGGACCAGCTCAGCCTAATAGGCAGATGCCCGATGACAAGGCGTTGTTGTTTTAGGTATGTGGGGAGGTTCTGTCCCGGGCGGAAGAGAAGTCAGGTGCGCCTAAGCCAACAAACAAAGAAGAAAGTAATATAATATAAACTTGCCTATCGCAACCCTTACGGAAGTAGGGCCGAGGTGGTCTTCTGTATTTTTTCGATTTTATTTTAATCAAAGGGGAGGCGTCGAGAACAGAGGAGATGACGGTGTCATGGAGAAGGGATTACATAGATGGCAGAGTAGCACCAGATAAGGGTGGGTGGTTTCCTGCTCTGCGCGGGGCACATGACAACAAGGTTTCCGGAACTAGGATCCAAGTTGTAACAAATGATTATTATACCTGTACTAAGTCTTCCCACAGGTGCCTGGTCAGGCGGAGGTGCCTGGAAGTTCTCCGGCAGCGGAGGCACGAGCTACTTCGTCATGTTCACTCCTCAGTGGAATTTAATACCTGGCTGATAAGCTAGCCCCGCTACATTCTCGGGTGTCTTGATTACGTTCATGATTGCGGGTTCACGATATCGATATTATACACCAAGACAGTTTGAAACGGTTTCATAGAATATGAGTATATATATCTCAATTCCCTTAGTATTGCTCTCATTGAGGTAGATTAATTCTGATCATATGGGCAAAAACAATGCATGGGAGATCCTTGCGTGTAAAGGCCAAAGAGTTGGAATGAATCCTCCTTTTTAAGAACTGGCGGAGATAACTATGTACACTTTATGACGAGATACAGCAAATAGTTTTCAAAGTAAATTGGTGGGGAGTAGTGGTATAGAAAGTAGACGGAAAATAAGAAAATGATAGAAACAAAATATTTGGGAGAAAATTGGATAGGCGTGGGGAATAGCCATTAATATGGTAATTGCGTCTCAGAGGATATTCTTGCCAATATATGCCTGCTCGTTGCTTGCGGAGGCCCAAAGCTCGTCACCGTACCTCACTGCGTTTTATAGGTTTATCCTTGAAAGTAGGTTAGGTACCTAGTAAGTGCGTCTATCCGGGAGCGAGACTGGAAATCATGAAGAATGCGGCCCACCGACATCTCCTAGGTCATGGACTAGAGCGGAATGCATATCGCGGCTCAAGAGTAGCAGTCTGATTTTTCGTCGTGAGATCATATTTTGTCCTTCCCCAAGAAAGTTGGGGAGTAAGAGGGGGTGGGCGATTGAGGTCGAGGGATCATTCAGTGACGAACTTTCGAAGTTGTGGTGGGCAATAGAAGCCCACGACAATAGACTTTGCTTTATAATGAACAGAACACTCCAATGAAACATACAAAGCACGCTAGATGATTGTCAACTTTGATGATAATGGCCGCGCTATCTTCCGGAGAAGAAGTCGTCAGATCCGTGAAACGCCGTCCAGAACCCCATCGCCAACATAATATGCAGGCTCAAACAGATAACTCCGAGGGCGACCCAAGTAATGCTCATAGTCGAACAAATAGGTACGGTAACGAGGGGTTGAAGATTATACAACGAAAATTAAAAGGTAATCCGGGTCTATGGGGATGCCCATCCTCCAGCGACTTCCACCCATTCCGCCAGACAACTACCCTGTTTGCCTTCCACATCCACAATATCCGTATCACACCTGCATCTGCAGCCAACACCATTTTCCTTTACAGGGTCGGGAGATGCCCAGTACTCATCTTCTTCAATGCGCTCCTTCTCATCTTCCGTTGTCAACTCCAAATATGGAATTCGGGGTAGTTGCCGCGCTGGAGCATTGGCAGGGCAATGTTGGATCGTGGTATGGCGGTAGCCAAAATCACGGAAGTAGTGGATATCGGAAGGAGACAACAAGACGCCAGCAGCTAGCGAATGGATGGGTGCATCGCCCCACTATAGCAATTTCGTTAGCTGTATGACTATCAAATGTAGGAAAGGGGACTGGATCCATACCCTTTCCATCCAGAAACCCCCACTTTTGTCCATCATATCAAAGAAATCTTCATATTCTTTGCTTCGGAAAAAGTCCAAGCGCGCAATTTCGAAGTTACTCCAAAAGTGGCACATATTGTAGCTCTCGCCTTCCATGGTTTCGGGATCAACCTCTGGTAAGCCTGCACCAGGCTCACTCAACAAAATTTCATCAGGAAGAGTATCTTGCTTTTCTTCCTCCGGTTTTTCCTCACGTGGCTCTAGGAACATCTCCCATAAGCCCTGAGATTTAATGTTGTTTTTTCGCTTATAAGCAGACGCGTAGCGGAAAATATTCGGGACAGTTTCTCGAAGTTCCTTGACAGCGATGGTGAAACCATAGGTTTTGTTGCTCTCTGCCATCATGATAAAAGGATCACTGACTCGTGTGTAAGTGGATGCGCCAGGTAAAAGATAGAAGGTCCGTGTTCTTACTAAGTAATATCGCAAAAGTACTTGATCTCGGGCTCCAAGCGCCAATACCATTCGTACTTCAGGAGTAGGGGGTGTTTGTAGAAGAATCTGCTTGGAGGTCAGAGAGTGCAAATGCAAGACACTATTAGGACGGGTAAGTAACTCCTCACCCAGAATAGAATCTGCACATATGATGATAGCTCTCCATGCCACCGTACATGATCGCAGCATCACCCTGCTTCCGGATGCCTTCCTTTGCAACCTCGTGGTCAACCCAGCTCGGGTAACCCCACATAGACTCGTCAATCTTTCCGAACTCTACATCTCCACTTGTGTAATTCTGAACCGTATCCTTGAAAGTGTCATCGAAATCACCGTCATTCAGGAAAACATAAGGATAATGGAACCAGCGGTTGAAGTGTCGTTCAATCGATTTTAGTGACTGAACGACACCATCCAATTCTTTATTTCTGGCAAGTACAACAAAGGCGGCATTGGCCTTTGGCTGGTCCGTTTTCTCGTCCGGAAGTTGACGACAGCCGGTGTGGAAGACTTTATCATATCTCTCGCTTATTTTTCTATGAAGCCCACCAATTAGTCGCAAATACTATTAACGATGTATCCAAATCCGAGGAAATGTTACGAACCTTATAGATGGGGGTGTGCCTGCAGGAATTAGAATGCCTCCGGGCGAGGATGGATGTCGAACAAAAAGTAGCAGAATTAGAACTATCACAACACAAGGAAATAGTAAAACGAAGCCCAATGGTATGGAAATCGACGAGTTGCCCTTCAACCGTACCCTGCGACTAAAAAATGAAAACCTGGGGAATTTGCGGCCTTTTTCGCGCGACGAGTCGTCTAGGGGTAAACTCGGTGTCGAGGGCAACCATTTTGTAACCCGTTGAACGAGGCCCATGGGTGCAGAAGTGTCCGCACTGCGGGAGGATAGATAGAGCACCGATATCAAAATCCGATCCACACAGTGGGACGCTTTCCCGTGGTCGGGATGCTTCAGAAGAAATCCGTCGATTTTATGTCGGGGAGAGGTTAATCTTTCGCACGCGAGCAATGAGTTGAGTGGAGCGTTTAGTACCACAACCGCTTCGAGAATGAGAACGGATTTGGAGACAGATGATTATTATTATAATAGGATAAAACAAGAAAAGGGGGAAATTTTGATGGGAAAAAGAATAAATAACGAGCGGCCGGAGGGAAGCCTCCTTTCTCTGCACTTTTGCTTCAATCAGCCAGGAAGTCAGGAGGGGCTGGTTTGACAGCAATGCAAGGGACTATTGTCCTAAGCAATGAGGGCAAATTTAGGAAAAATTTCGACGGGGTCATCAATCAAGATGGGTAGAGCTGGAAACCAGGTTGGAAACCGCTCACTGAGGAAGACAACCGATGAGTTGAAGGCTTGAAGGATTATTTTGGGAGATGGGGAAGGGTAGAAGTTCTGCCAAGCCTAAGGAGGCGCAAGCGGCCATGGTCTGAGTTACGGTTGGATACCCAGGTGGTAAGTTTCCACCCAAATCGAGAATGACGACTTTTTCGTACGGTCCTGGTATGGTCTCAATAATACCAATATCAATCATCCTGCCGCTAAGTACTGCTTTTCTCGCTGGGATGGTCGAGGGTTTGAGAATCAGGCACAGAATTGGTGCAGCCAGGTAACCCTAAGTGAGACGAAAATATTCTCTCAAGTCCTGACTCCTTGAAGAGGTTAAGTTCTTCTTGTTGTCCTTCAAGCGCACCTTTAGACTGAGCACAAGATTTTGTAACCTTCAAAAGTTTTGGTGCGCCACTACTCCTATCAGTAGTACTTACTGGAGTACTTGCTCCAGTACAGCCTGGGGTGCAAGGACATTAGTATTTGGCCAGCGCTGCCGTGAGGCGTTTAGTGCTTTACCTGGTTAGATGATATAACACCACCCCGGCCTTCGGAATTGAAAGCTATTTCGACCTAAGTACTAGTGCTGCCAAATACTAATGTCCTCCCACTGTACTCACTCACCCACTCTTACTAACTACTACTAGTATGGAGTACTTAAGTACCTACTAGTAACTAGTAGTTAGCAGTAGTTAGTAGTACTCTGATTGTACATGGACCCTTGAACCCTTGAAAGCTTACCTTGATACCGACACAAATGCAGAACAACCAACCCCTATAAAGTAACTCCGACTGAGGACCAGACCTCCATTCGTTGTGAGACTAAGTTGCAGAAGCTCCCTGTGTGGTATTTTTTATTCGCATCAAAATTGGGTATTATACTATTGGGCATTATATTATTGATCAATGTGCAAGCAAGAGTCATAGTTTCCTCAAGGATCAACGAAAGGCTCGTCACCTAAGTTATTATTAGTGGCAATGATGAAGAGTGAAAGTGTTGTCTTGCAACAACAACTTGAGCTGGAAGTTGTCAACAAGAACTCTTTGCACCTATTATATTATTAATTTAAATGCAATATCAACCTAATAACAGTAAAATCGAGGGCTTCTAATTGGTTGTTAGGAGAAGAAAATCTTTCCATAATCATGAATTAATGATTCATTAATGCTGGGGCAACCGAAGTGGTACCAGCGGTATTGAAGGTTCAAAAAGCGAATCTCCCCCTTTCAAGTTCCTCCTACTTTGACTCTGCATTATATGCAATATTTGCCTGTTTTTTTTTTTTTTTTTTGTATATTTGGATAAATTATATATTGTTTATATGCATTCACGAATCTAGTAGCTATCTCCACGGGGACACCATCCCAGGGATCGGATTATTTTATATTCAGGTGAGTTGACAACCTGCTTGTCAGTATTTCTGACCAAAGGTCGAGCCATTCCAGAACAGCCTGTCCCGATGTACCGTATTGTAATCAGGACGGCCTACTCTACTACTAGTACTATAGTTCAGTAACTTAGTACTGTAATTGCCGCGCGTAATACAAACCAGTAATTTATGCATCCAGAACCCTGAAATTCCATCTGGCCCACACGTGACTTTACTGCCAAGGAGATCTGTCGAGGTGGCCTTTTTTAGGCTCAAGGGAAAAAAGCGGAACTACTAGTAGTACTGATGAAATCGTCATTATTTGTTGTCTTCGAGTGAGACGCTTGCTCACAACTCATTTTGATTCGAGACAGCACAATTTTATCGTAGTCCAGGATGAGAACTGGCATTTTGCTCTCCTCCCCGCTCATGCATCATTAGTGCTACCTATGTACTAATTATTTTCTGAGGTATGGCCAATTACACACACTTCCCCATTACGTGGAAGGACGGACTTGGAGTACATGAAGATTAGACAAGAAAAGAGATGAAATATGTAGGTACACAATGCATGAGAAGTACGGAGTACCTGCAGTCAATTTTATTGAAATCGCATATTCAAGTCTTTCCTTGGGGCTTGTCTGCGCATGATAAAGTTTTTGAACCTTTTTCCCATTAGTATTATTAACCAAAGACTCTTTTCCACAACAACATTCATTTCTAGATTCCTGAAAAGATCTCGTGGTTGACAAATTCATCGCTGATATTTCTGGTTTCACCTTGATATATTTAGAATCACTCATTATTTTGAACCTGTGACCTGTTAAAAAAAAAAGCTATAATAACATTATAATAATCATAATAATAATCCAAGATATTCTCCAGCTCACTAAGTAGCTCGTTATCCACCGTCCTGACTAACCCGGATGATCTCCAGTGGCCAAAACAAATCCAAGCATCCTGTTGGATGACCAGAGTCACAATCCAAGGACCCTTGACTGTCAACCCCTCAGCCGTTGAATTTAGCTGGTGCCTCCCTCTCGGCTCGTGCACTCGGGGTAAACCACGGGCGCTTCGTGAAGCAGGTTCTCGAGACAACGATATCCATTCAAAATCGCAGCCTTTCTTTACCCCAACAATTACCATTGCCAATAAGGGTCATTGCATCTCACCCTTTCGACACAGCCCCTCGATGATGCCTTATTGACATGCGTTTGCTTTGTTGATAGTCAGATACGTTTTGTTAATTTCTGCCTGTTTATCTTTTTGATTCATCCAGTCCTCCCATCTGCTATTTATCGAGGCCTGCATCCCTTGCCTTGCGTTGCTCCAAATGTGTGTCTGTGTCGAGCCGTTGGGGTCAAAAAACGTCCGGCCTTTAAACCTCATCTCGCCAAGCGCATTTAAACACGGTCTGAGAGCGAGAAGAGGGCCAATAAATAATTCTGCGTTATTATGAATCAGGTATCTTCAGCGTTCTCCCCATCAGCTTTTGATGGGCACGGCAGTCCCCCTACAATTCAGCTTCCTGATGGAACCATTCGACAATCGGTGCTCCCCGTTCCTACCCCACAGCCCACAGCATTTCGCAGTGGTCATGTCAATCTGGACACATTCTCTCCAGTTAATGAAAATGGAAGCTTCGAATTCGATCGAGTTTTGAAATCTGGGAAAGTGTATCGTCGAGTGAAGCCAAAGCATGTTTGTTTGCCTTCTTTCCGATGCCTCGCTCTGATGCCCACTGACCCTTATTCCTCATTAGGTATTTAGAGCCTTCTGGAAGCCTGCGTACCTCGTTCTTCGACCTAATCTCCTATCGGTATACAAGGATGAAGAGGCAACAAGACTGCGAGCATCCATTACTTTATCCGAAGTAACTGCCGCCGCGCCCGTGAGGTCTCCGCGATCGCACAGACAGCATGTCTTTGGCGTTTTTACTCCATCCAAAAACTACCGATTCCAAGTACCATCGGAAAAAGATATGGAAGATTGGATTGAAAGGATCCGGGCTGAGACCCGTATGGACGAGGACGAAGAGGCTTTTCTAGCATTGTCAAAGAGACCGGATGCTGCGGTTTCCCACAAAGCCCGCATTTATGACACCACCGACCATTCGGACGTTGAATATCGCGGAAGGGCAAGCTCTCCTGAATGTGGTCGGGACCTACCACCAAGTCGTCAATCAAGGCGCCTCGGTTCACCCCATGATTACTCGGCAAACGACGTAACCTCCTTTTCAGAATGGTCAGATGGACCCGGGAGTAATACTAGTCTCCAACTCAATCCAAAAAAATCAAACCAAAACTTATCCTCGTCCGCGCCGGCGAGTCAACACTTTACTCTCCTCCGTGACCCAGAACGGGTTATGTGTAATGGGTACCTGCAATGTCTTAGAGTGAAAAGTGGCGTGCGTCATTGGAAACGTCTCTGGGTTGTGCTGCGCCCGAAAAGTCTTGCTTTCTATAAAGACGAGCAGGTATGTGATATTTCATACTGTATTACCTAACGGCCTTATTCACACTCCTTGGTCTTCTTGGTGTGTTCTAAAGCACCTACTCCGAAAAACCTCTAATCGTTAGTTTAGGAATACTCCGCTGTGAAGATCCTCCCGATGGCTCAGGTGATTGACGCTGCCGAAGTTGACCCCATGTCGCGCTCCAAGAACTTTTGTCTTCAGATCATCGCGGAAGACAAATCCTATCGATTATGCACTGCAGATGAAGAGTCTCTAACAAAGTGGCTAGGAGCTTTGAAAAGCATCCTTGTCACACGCAAGAAGTTAGAAAATGTTCCTCCGACAGCCCCATAAACCTTGCTTCTTGTATATATCTATTTACGTTTCCCCACCAGCGCTCTCTTTACATTTCTTTACGTCCCAGCTCTTCGTAATAAGCACTTGCCACCTCAAACAACATCCCCCTTCCAAGTCGTCGAATCCTTCTCTCGCATTGGGGTTTCTTTTGTTTTCAATTATAGATACATACCCCAGCATTTTTGATGATACTTTTCTTTCTTTTTGGTTCATTTCTTTTTTTGGGGCAGTTTAAATCGACTCATCACATCCCAGCGAAACAGCCCCCTAATATTGTCCATTGAAATGATACTAAAACCTTGGACTCCATTGTTACCGCGGGAAGATGCTGGGCACGAGCCGGATCTCTTTATTGGCTTTTAATCCCTCACTTATTTGGTTCTCTGGTCGTGATTCATATGATTAATGCTAGTATAATATACTGTAATAATACCCAAGGCTAATAATATAGCCTATCTTATCACCCCGAGACACTCTATCAAAACCATGTGCATGCCTATAACGACAACCCAATCAAGACCGCAAACATGACGACCCTATACAGATCAAAATTTTGAGCTTGAATTGGAAATGTGTCGCGCTCAGTAATACAGCGTGATCAAATCATGTTGTGGTCACTCATCTGGCTGTTCACCAGAAAGAATACCATATCTCCCTGCGGGTGGTTCGTCTGCACTTTTATCATGGCTTTCGTGGTTGACGACTAAAAACGAGAGGAACACAACGGTGGCTCCGGCCCAATACAACGGTGTCGCGTACTGCCCCTGCAGAATGATCTGGCCCACCAGGGAAAGCGGGATGGTGAGACTAAGCCCGACAGTGACGACTAGGGGTGTGGTTAAAAGCATAGCATAAGCCCAGCAGATGTCGGATAAGAGGGAGGCTAATGAGTTGACCTATGAAGGGATACCAGCGGTTAGGTTCGAATTTCCAACAAGACTTGGGGATGGGAAGGTGTAAGTAATACCCATATAATAGTCCATACTCGGTTGGCATCAGGCAATGCAAAGGGTTCGATACCTGTGAAATGCAGAATTATGAATCCGGGCCAAAGCAGGATCATGTTGAACAGCCCGACGAGCCCAAAAAATAGTTGCATGTTCACCTTGGACTCATTTCCTACTTGCTTCTTCAGAACGATTGTGTACACTCCGTACATAACCGCACTGAAGGCAGCCATGGCATCGCCAAGGGCAATTTCACCAGGAGTTTTGGACGGGAACGAGCCACTGTTGCCATCCTCACCTGAAGGTCCGTCCCCCGAGGATAGATCCACTCTGGATATTAGAATGATTCCAATCAAAGAGGCAATGACTCCAGCGAGTTTGCGAACAGTGAATTTCTCGACTCCGATCATGGCGCCGAAAACTAGGGTCCAGACACCTATGCTCGACGTTAGCGATAGCCCTAGTTTTATCTTTGTATTTGTATCAAAAAAATATATCGTAGTTACCGCTCGTAGACGTCAATATAGTCGTACTTCCTACTGTCGTATATTGTAGGCAAGCCATAGCGAAATAGTTGGCCTGCATAAGCACGCATTTGTTAGGAGGCTAATCAACAAATGATTTACTAACATTTCCAGTTCGAAGAGGGCACTCACGAGAAACTATCACACTCATTAGCTGGCCAGGTAACAAATAACCAAAAACACAAAAGTGAAGCCAAAGTAGCTGTCGATCAGATTACTCACCCATAACATGCAGAACTCGAAGCTCAACTTCGCCGTCGCCTTCAGTCCCAGTTTTGGGGGCCCATGAGCCGGGTTCGTAGAGTAAAACCTGCTATCAATCCATGTTTCAGGGTTTCCAGTTCCATCCTCACTGTCCCGATCGCCAACAACCGTTGAATGGGATATCTCAGTATCCGGGTCATGCGAGTCCAGAAACCGCAACAAGCTTTCAAACGATCGGATTTGGTGTATCTTTCCCGTTCGTAATAGCCCCCAGAGCCGCGAAAAGATGATTGTGAACAGAGGAAGGATAAATATCGAGGTGTTGATGTAAGTCACGAAGAACGGTTTAGAGTAAGTATCATCGGCGAAAATGGTCTGACTCCCTCCCAAAACAGAGAAATACAATTAGAATTTCCTCTAAAATACGCTACTTGAACTGATGGAACGAAGCTTTATCTAATTGCGAACACTTACACTGGCTAGGAAATTTGATGCTGTCCACAGGACCACGACAACCAGAAGCAGGCAAATACCAACGGTTCTTCTTGCAACACCGGTAAACCCGGGTGCTCTAAGCTCTGAGGGTCTCTCCATCAGGATGTGTGATTCCCATAAAAATGTCTGAATTGTCCACCCAAGACACACCCTGTAATTGAATCGATCGTCGTGGTGTGGCGGGCTAATTAACCATCAGGGCAACGGTGCCTCCGTCCTTCAGGATATTCACTTGAAGCGCGCTATCCCCGGAACCACTAGGGATTAGCTTGACCATATAGCAGAGGAGGGGTAATCCCTCGTGCGTGCGGAGTAGCGTATCGGGGTCTTTAGTGGGTTGCGAAGGTATTGATGACTTGCAATAATCAGCTAAGAAAGATTTCAGGTCCCAAGTCTGCCGAAGTCACGAGGTGGGTCACGTCAGGCATGAACAGGTTCCTGAAAACCACCTGCACTCATCCTAAATTTCTAGAAACCTATTACTACTAAATGAGATCCATAAGTAACTCTTCCGGTTCTGCCTTGTATTATCCAGTGTGAAAAATTAGCCGGTGGAATGTTTCCTAAGCCAACATGTTCTCATTCAAAACTACGTATGGTTACTGGGTGTACCGACAGATATGAACAATAAATAATGGTATTATTTCCAGACTCCGAAAAAAAAAAGCGTGGGGGGAAATCAACAAAGACAAACGTGGGTAATGATATCTCAATGCGAACCAGCACAAGCAAAAAGAGAAACTTGTTACATGAGGAACCCCCCAAGTTGAATATATAGGGCAAACATTCACGGGCAGCAAAAGGGCATTCCTCCAAGCTCCCATTTTGAATAAAGGATGACAGCCTCTCTAAAAATGGGACAATAACAGAGTAGATCTTGATCATGAAATTTAAATCGGCGAATATGCGACGCATTAGAAGGTATCAACAGGCGCATCCATCACGGTCGTTTTCAAGATGGATATTGATTGGGTCGCTGAATTCACCGCTGAATTCATCAGCCTCTTCCTGTGCGAGGGCACTTCGGGCAATAACTGAGGATTGTTAGAAATGCGCGAATCCTTTATGGGGGGTTATTGGCCATCTAGCTACCTTCGAAGGCCTGTTCGACGTTGACTGCTTCCTTTGCACTCGTCTCAAAGTAAGGGATGTTCCCCTTTGATTGACAGAAGGTCATGGCCCGTTTTGAGGAAATCATTCGCTTGCTCTCCTCCACATCGATCTTGTTGCCGATCACAACCTACCCAACGTGAGCGATTTGGATAGAAGAGATGAAGCGAACAAATAAGAACTCTTTTTGAAGGAAATGGAATTTACAGGCGAAGAGCGGCGTAGAAATGGAAAGAAACTTACAAACGGAAAGCTTTCGGGATCTCGAGGGCTCGCCTGGATAAGAAATTCGTCGCGCCAGCTGTCAAGAGCCTCGAAACTTTTGGAATTGTTCACATCATATACCAAAACACAACAGTCAGCTCCCCGGTAAAAAGCGACACCTAGTGACTGGAATCGTTCTTGGCCAGCAGTATCCCAAATCTGACCCACCAGGCATTAATTCAGACTTCACATAACAACGACCGGGATGACCGATGGAGGGAAACATGCCTGCATTGTTACTAGCCTGTCATCAACCAAGACTTCCTTCGTTAGGAAATCGGCACCGATTGTTGCCTTGTAGCTTGCGCTGAACTTTTTGTTGACCTGAGAGCGGGTAGGATGTGAGAAAGCAGGCTTAACACAAGTTGTTCACACTTAAGGTATTGAAGTCACTGACATATTGGTTCATCAAACTAGTTTTGCCAACACCGCTATCCCCCAGGATAATTACCTAGCAAAAAATTCGAGTTAGTAGAGCGAACTAGAGGTCGCTGTTTGTAGAAAGGGAGCTAGGTACCTTCAATAAGACCTTCCTCCGTGACGACATAGCGGTTATGACGTGAGGGGAGATGAGCGCTGAGTGGTTGGGAAGCGAAAAAGAGGCGGGCTTAGAGGAAAAAAAAAAATTAGATGTCCGCAGATAATTCTCAGGGAGCACGAGATAGTAGATCAGGCTGAGGGAACTCAAGCCAGTGGTGTGGAGGTGAAGAAAGAGGAGATGTTAGCTTGGCAGGCAATGGGGTCAACCGAAGTTGTTAACAGCGGCTAGGCTCGAATGATGCATGACGCTTTGGGCGGTGGAAGGGGCGGTGACGCTGAGGGGATTTCGATGGAGCCCACCCCCCAAAAAGCCATGATCATCCTCTCTCCAACCTCACCTGGATGGTTTATCGTTGCATTTTCCTCTCCCAATAGACTGTCTGAATATCTGGATCTTTTTTTTAAATCCCATACCCCCCCCCAATTTTCCTATGATGCATTTGCTATCTATGTGCCTTATCTGATGACCTGCTTATCATTAGCATCAAATGGCGCACTGGAGGGAGGAGTATTCCGCCGCTTTGGCGGCTAGAGATCGACGTGAGAAGGCGAACGTTTTCACCTACGATGCCTGTGCGGGTCGCCAATCCTAGATTGAATAGCCTTTCTTAGT
This sequence comes from Aspergillus diversus, assembly GCA_027569885.1. Lineage (NCBI taxonomy): Eukaryota > Fungi > Ascomycota > Eurotiomycetes > Eurotiales > Aspergillaceae > Aspergillus > Aspergillus diversus. The sequence goes on from JAPDKZ010000018.1 coordinate 331,159, forward strand.
ATAACGCTGTACTCTAACCACGTATTTTATCTGCTATTCTCAGATACCAAGCTTGCCGATCGAATAGCCTCTAGCAATACGCATGGCCTTGCGATGGTGGGGAGCCGGCGGGCGTCTGCTACCACAGCCTCCGACCCCAAGAAACAATCGTCAAATGTGTCGGGTTCGGCCCCTGACGAAATCCTGAACGCAACCCGTTCAGACCTTGCTGAAGCTCAACGGTCTCGCTCTGAACTTCAAGACCAGCTTACCCGTGCAACAACAGAGCTGGAAAAGCTGCGGAGAAGAAACACGAACGACGGACGCCGAATGAATACAATGGAAGGCGAAATAACACATTTGCAGCTTCGATTAAAAGATAGAGACGAGGAGCTACGGGGGAAAGCAAAGCTACTCGACGTATGTCCGATTGGATTTTCCTTCCTGGCTTATGATGGTTTTTATTATTATTTTGGGTTCTTTGAATACCTGCTAACTTACCCACTTCTAGGACTTTCAAGATGAGCTAGCATCGCTGAACCTTCAACTGAATATGGCTGAAGAGCGGAAAGACCAGCTTCAGAAGGAGAATCAAGAACTAGTGGATCGTTGGATGGTAAGGATGGGTAAGGAGGCGGAAGCAATGAATGATGCATCGAGGTTTTCATAAATTTCTACGGCATTATTATCTTTTTGTTTGTTTCCTTTCCCCTCCAAACCGGCTCGATTTGTATATTGGATAGAGCCTTGGAGGTCTTAGAGATAATACCCATCAGTTGATTGTGTTATGATCCATTATAATCCTTTTCGAGCACAGTGGTTGAAGACCATGAGGCTACAAAATATACTATAGTCATGAAACAAAAGAACCTTAAGAGGTGGAATGGGGTGCTCGTGGCAGAGAATTTACAGGGTTCCTACAGACTTTGAGAATACTCGCTAGCTTATAGCCAGTTATTAGCACGTCAATCTTTGCTATAGCGTAAGATGAAAATGGTATATCATAAGAAAAAAAAAGGCTCGACCTAGCTCTCTAAGCAAGAAACCACGTAAAGGAGGTCTATACACCAAAAGGGGACAGGGGTAAAAGAATTTTTCTTTATACAAGTATGGAAAACGTAATATATACCAAGTACCCAAGAAAATATTAACATTGGGCTGCCAAGAAAAAATATAAATACTTTGAGTTAAGTTGCATATTAATTCTCGGTGGGAATTTTCGCCCATGGAAGGTAGTAGACCGAGCTTCACCTCATACTGTCCACGAACCTTTTGAGCCTGGAGCTATCCTTCTTAGCGATGAAGTAATCACCGCCAACATCGGTCCAACTAACGCTGTTAGACCAATACTTTTTTTCATCGACATGTAGGAGGTTGATTGGAGAGTTAAGATTCCGGGACTGAATCCTGTGGCCGGGTGGTACGAATGATTTGAGAGACACGATCCGACAGCCTTCCTTCATATCCAAAAAATGGTTGATCAACTCATTATTGAGTTGGGGGGTGAAGGCCTGGTTGTTAATCAGAACAACATCGGCGAGTTTCAGGACATCTATAATCCGCTGTTGCGCTAGGAAATCCCCACGAACCAGATGTGTTTTGCCAGGGGCAATTCCCCACAACCGACATCGAGCTCTGAATTCAGCCTGCTGGAGATCCGCTAGATCGCAAGCGTTCTGCATCATTTCGCAGCCCCAGCTTTCGCATCCTATTTCCAACGCGGCTTGTAAAACTACGTTACCGACGCCGGAGCCAAGGTCGACAAAGACGTGGTTGGATTTTAGGCCGGTTTCCTTGAAAATGTTGCTGATAAAACGGGGAAGAAGCTCCCCATAAACGTTGTCGGTCCCATTTTCGTATTGACGGAGAGCTTCAACACGCGGGGAGACGGTGCGAGAGTAGATCTGTGTCAAAATTCGTTCCACATGAGCTAGACTTAGGCGATGGAGGGAGTCTAGTTGCCTGACGATGGCCCCTTTGCCCCTTAACCGTTCGATAGTCTGGTTATAATCCGCCACGGCTTCACAAAATGCTGTTTCGGACAACGAGTTGGGGGCTAATGCTCGCCGTAGTCTTCGCTTAATACCAGCAGATGGGTTGTTAAATTCCTCTAGGTCTTCCTCAGGGACGTAAGCTTGGGAAACAATATCAACTACCTGGAGGATGTCGTCCAGAGGCTTGAACTCCTCGTCGTCTCGGGGTACGACAAGGCTGTATCTGAAGCATCACAATATGGGATTAGCCACCGTTAGTGAAGTACAGAAAAACGCGCAGGTATGTGAGTTTGTACCTTTCTTTTGCAGCAGCACTGGGATACTGTAGTAAGATCTCTGTCGGCCGGGATTTTCCAAAGGCAGGGACGAACTTCCCTGCCTTTTGGACCGATGTGATCTCTGCGGCATGGACCATGGGAATCCTTCTCAATCCGTCTTCAGAAAACGCTTTCTGAGAGCGCATCCGTCTCTCGAGGTCGGGCTCCGTGCTATCATTGGTCCTGGCGCGTTTGCGTACTTCGAAAGATGTATCCGTGTCGCTCGCATCGTCATCGCTGGATAGTCGCTGTTCGGGGGTCGGTCTTTTTCGACTCCGCAGTGGCGTTTCTCTCCGGCGCTTTGAAGAGGAAGGCGCTCGATCCCCCGATGCTGACCTGCTTCCCGATTCACGGCTTGTCTTTGACCTCCCACCAGAGAGGGATTGCGCCGACGACCGCACGGGAGTTTGGGACGAGGATCTTGAAGGATAGGGTGCGGGCCGCGTCTGCACAACTTTTCGGATGGTGTGGTTCTTTGGTTGAAGGGAAAAGCCGCCTCCTTTCTGGAGGTGGTCAAAAAATCCCATGGGGTAGAAATTTGCTTGTCGGGCTCGCGTGAGGTGGTCTAGAACCGCAAAGAAAAAGAAAGGAGAGACAGATAAAATAATAAAGCAAACTCGGGGGTAAGTATGAACAGGAAAAAGAAAGAAAGTCGTTAATATACGGGTGGTTGCATAAGTATGTACAACAAAAATCTCTTTCAGAACGAGAGAAGGAAAGAGACTGTGAGCAAATAAATGCACAAGGCAAGGCTGAAATGGCAACCTGGTTGGTGGGCGGAGACAAAGGATGTGAGAAAGAACGCCCGATGATCGATAAAGTCGCCGCCACTCAGCCCACTCCTCCGACTCACTAACCCCCGACCCACAACTTCATCTGGTCATTATTACTGGCATGCTGTCGGTCCTCCACTCCCTCGAACGCAACCTACCTTTTAAGACTCGCACTAAGGTGCTAAGAGGAGAAGGGACGATATTAGCCTGTAGCACTTTGTTCCATTCCCATGGCGCTGGGAGAAATCGGGATTCGTGATGAAATCCGTAAGGAAATCTCACCCCCTCTTCTCACCGCAAAAGCCATGCCCCACTTGGGAACGAAAAAGGGTATCAAATGTGCTCATGCTAGTTGGTTTATAATGAAAATTATTTACACCAGTTTCGCTGAACTATCAGGTATAGATTATAGGACAGAGAAATGGAAGGGTCATTTGTGATCGTACTTCACCCCCACCTCTCTATTTTTGCTTTTTCTTTGCCAGGCGCTTTTGAGCTCGGATGTCCTTCTTCATCCGAGAATCCACAATCTTGTATTTACCCTTCACTCCCTTTGGACGGCCGGAAATACCTTTGTTGCTTCCCTTGGCAACCACCAGCTTCACCTGTTGCTTCGGCTTTTTCTTGGCGACCTTGCTCATCAACTTCGCGATAGCCTGAGACTTATCTCTTTCGGTGAGTGTTTCATCATCCGCTAGAAGCGCCGACTTTTTGCGCAGTTTTTCTATTCTCTGCGCAGCCTTAAATTTCTTGCGGCCCTTGGCTTCCATCACCTTCTTGATGGGCCGTGCGTTGATGGCGCGCATTTTCTCCTGGATTGCGGCTGCAGCGGCCTTCGTAATCGGCCGGTTCGGTTTACTATGCTTGTGTTCGTCATCGAGGAACCATTCTGGAAGGCCGTCAACATCTCGGAAGGCGTATTTGTTGAATCCATCATCAATCACATCTTGCGATTTCTTTTCGCCAGTAGCCATCTGTTGGGCCAATGCCATAGCCTCGGCTGTAATTATATCAATATCTAGAGTTGCAAAGTCAGTTACATACTCCCCCCAGCGGTGATACCTTTTACTGTGACTTACCAAGTTGGCCATTCTTCTTTCGGGGGTCCTCGGGCTCCTCGTACTCATCGGAGGAGTTGTCAGACAGCTGAGAATTCTTTTTATCCCGCGTACTCTTTTTCTCAGATGATTTCTTTTTAGGCTGAGGTGCCTCTCCAGAAGCACTGTCCTCTTCTTCAATGTCGTCAATGTCTCCCAGGTCTTGGAAGATATCCTGATCGAAAAACAAAGATGCATTATTAGAAAGGGTCGTGTTTTGAGGAAGAGACTTGACGTCTGCAGTTTCTGTGCCGTCGTTGTCTGCTTGCCCATCGTTTGCTTCACTGCCCGACTCGGAAAAGCCTTCCCATTCTTCAGCCTCGTAGTCCTTCCGAGCTTTCTTTGCGCGCAGTTTGCTGTCTCGTTCCTCTTTGCGGTCCTGGTATTGCTCGTACAAGGAATCGAGTTCTCTTTCTAACCGGTCACCCTCCTCATCACTCTCCTCGTAATCTGACTCCGACGCCGATTCGCTTTCGCTCTCAATTGCTGCTTCTTTGCCAGCAGCAATGACATCCCTTGCTCCGTCTCTGTCAACTCGCTTGAGCGAAAATGTGGCGTCCTCCCCCCCGGGCCCTACTTGCTCCATGCCAATGTCCATGGGGGTTGTCATGTGCATCTGCAGTCGCACTATTTCTTTACGCTTTTTTTCGTTTTCCTTGCGCCTTTCTTTCTTCTTCTTGCCGCTTTCCTTCTCACGAAGACGTTGTAGTTCTTCCTGTATCGCTAGTTCCTCATCCATGGGTGCTATCTCCGCGACCTCTTCGGTCTCGTCGTTTTTGGACTGTCCCTTCTTTACCACGAGACCGAACTTTTCGCGAACTCTTAGACGCCATCTTAATAGATTTCGAAACTCTTTTTTACCCAAAACCTTCAAATCTTCACAGCATCGCCGAATCTCGTCTGTCGTTTCCGGTAACCGATCCAAGGTTGCCAAGGCAAGATCTCCACCCGGTAGTTGCTGGAAGCTCAGCTTATTGCATGAGCCGAGAATGGCAATTGGGTCGGTTGTATTGATAAAATCGGTTACTGAAACCTCCTTGAACTGAGTCCAGTCTCCCTCCTCGTAACCCTCTCTCTTTCGTTTCTTTTTCTCAGGGTTGAACACTTTGGCCTCATTGTTTGGTGTGGGATCCGCAAGTTCGGCAAATACGTGTTTCGGGTCAAGAAATTTCGGGTCCATACGCTTTGGTGCTTTGAATCCACGGCACACAACGAAAATTTCGGCTGAGACATTCCGGGAGGAAGGGGGCTTGGTGGCTTCCACAGACGTGAACAGTTGTTTAAAAACCCACAGTAAAGGATTGTAATCCTTTGATCTGAATACCTTTGTCACAAATGTACCGCCCTCGACCAAAAACTCCGTAGCCAATTTCATGGACTGCAGCACTAGCTCGGCTTGAGAGAAAGCATCCTGGACCCACGCTGTACCCACATTCGGCGCACCGTCGTGAAGAACTGTATCTGCCTTCCAGTGCTTCAAGTGTTGTCTGATAGTAGCGCGACACTTTTCGGTCGTAATGTCGCTTTGAAAGCTGATCACCTTTGGGATTGGCTTGATTGGAGCGAGATCGACACCGACGATAATACTCTGAGCGGGCATACACTCTGCGGCAACTTGGCACCACGACTAACTCTGCTGTCAACAAAGATGGCCGATTGAAACGACCGGAAATGCATTGTACTTACTCCTGGTGCGGCGCAAAGATCCAATAAAACCTTGCTCTTCTCCAGAAATCCATACTTCTTGTTGAGTTGAATCAATTTAAAGGCAGCTCTCGCCCTGTAACCCTTCTCCTTGGCCAAGCGATACCATTTATCCAAACGACCTTTACCATGCTGTTGCCAGTCAGTAAAATTCAAAAAGTTCATATATTTGACCAGACGTCAATTACCTTTTTCTGGATGGCCATTTTGACAGAGCAGGGGCCGAGGGCTTCTCGACAATGGCCCGAGGCGACAAGGTAGATCCAAAGGGTAACAGCGTTGGTTGACTTCAGTTAGAAATCGTGGTTCAGAAACCAAGAGTTTATGCAAAGAAAAAAAAAAAAGTTATCAGGTTCCCGAATGCCCCACTTTTCTCCTTTCTGCCATTCGTGGCGTGCAACTGCCCCTGCCACATTGGATGCCCCAGGCTTCTAAAGGCGGTGGCCCAGGCTCCCACTATACATGTGACATTCGGGTGATATCAGTGTTGGCATGCGAAGTTAGCTTGGCGGTTCTTAAATGGAAGCTGAGGTACCTGAACTTGCTGTCCCAACGGATTATTATTATTAGCTTTTTGCTGCCGTCGGGGATATCAACTTTGTGACGCTATAACTTGAGGCTGGCCTTGGTAATGTTCTTATTCCTACCTCCATGGCGTCTACGGGTCCTCGCAAGAGAGTAAAGCCCAGCCCGTCAGGCGCGGACTCCCCAACAAACGATGGGGTTGCATCCATGAACAGCAGCCGTTCCACCTTACCCAGGACCACAGTGAGTTTCGAGCCTGTTTATACCTTCCACTTTCACGCGGATGGCGTCAAGAAATGGAAGGGGAAAAGGAAAATATTCTATATTTGTCTCATGCAACTGATATGTAATTATTCCATAGAAATGGTACCCTGGCGTCTGGCCCTCAATGTCGAGATCATCAAAAGCCGCCCCTGTTACCGAGGTTGCCCGTGAGAGTATATCAATGGCTAAAAGCCTCCCATCTAACACTACTTCTTCATCCTCCTCCCCAACGGATTCTCAAAAACAACAACGTCATCCTTCCCTCCAACTTACTCGCAAGGCTGGTGCATCAACCAGGTCTCTCCCCGCCGAAGCCGAAACAACCAGGATTAACATTGCCTCTGGCGGTTCTGCGTCTACCCCTGCATTGCTTTCCCAAACAGAAGGTGCAGCCTTAGAACCTGAAACGCCCGGTAAAGAGACATTAAAAGAGAGTCGCACAAAAGGTACGGAAAACTCATCGACCGAACCGCCAAATAGAGTGGAGTCAGTTCTTGAGGACCTGGGTTCGAGCAACAACTCAGCGGGAACCGTACAATCCGGCGGATGGTTTTCTTGGTTCTATGGTGCTTCTACAACCGAGAAACCTCCTCCAGATGAACCACCCCCACAGCCTGCTTCTGTTCCGGCTGTGGAAGAACAGCCTTTAAAAACGGATGACATCCAAACGTCAACTCCTGCAGACCAAGACACGCCAGAGCAAGATAAACCCCCAGAGGTACTGGAGGTTTCGACAACTTCGCACAAACGTTCTTGGCTTCAGATGTGGTACGGATCCTCATCCAAGGGGCCTGAAGAGGCCAAAAATGAATCCCCAGATATCCCGAACGAACAGTCATTGCCTGCTTCCGAAGACTCCCCTGCCACCTCAGAACCTGTGGAGCCACCAAGAACGGAGGATAATCCCGCCGATACGAGTGCTGCGGATGTGAAACCATCTGCTTGGTCGTTTTGGTTCAAGGACTCTCCAAGGGATGTCTCACAGGGATCATTACAAAATCTTCAGGTAGCTGAGGCTTCGATCGTCCAGGAGTCTTCCATAAAACAGCCCACATCTGAACCCGAATCCAAGCCGGACCGGAAGATAGCAATTACTAAAAAGGTCAACGCAAAGGTCAAAGCTCCCCAAGGCAGTTCTTCGGAGCCCGAACTTGCAGTACCGGCGGCGGAATCAAATCACGGCCTGCCAACCGTTGCTTCCCCCGAACAAGCCGCCTCCAAACATCTCCAAAAAATACTTCCTAACCAAGTCCTCCCGAAATTCGCGGACACATTTGTCTTCCAGGATAGACCAACTCTATTCCAATCTATTGGACGGTTTCTGAGCTACAGCAAGGAGCCTCACAACAAACATGTCTTTAAGACACCGCACTCAACACCTATAAAAAGGGCATTAGCCATAGGAGTTCATGGCTACTTTCCTGCCCCGTTGATACGAAGTGTTCTTGGTCAACCTACGGGCACATCTGTTAGGTTTGCGAACATGGCGGCGCAAGCTATACACAAGTATGCTGAAGATCATGGTTATGCTTGCGATATCGAGAAGATAGCATTGGAAGGTGAAGGACGCATAGCTGAGCGTGTAGATTTGCTTTGGAAGCTCCTTCTCAACCGGATGGAGGAGATTCGGAGCGCAGATTTTATCATGGTTGCATCTCACAGCCAGGGTGTTCCTGTTGGAATTATGCTGGTTGCTAAGCTGATATCATTTGGCTGTCTAAATGCTAATCGAGTTGCCATTTGTGCTATGGCCGGCGTTAACATGGGTCCCTTCACTGATTACAGATCCCGATGGATCAGCGGCTCTGCCGGAGAACTATTCGAATTTGCGCTACCTTATAGTCAGGTTTCGAAAGATTACGAAGCGGCTCTAAGGGCCTGCATAGATTTTGGGGTCCGAATATCCTATATCGGGAGTATTGACGATCAACTCGTATCGCTAGAGGTACACACTAGCACCCGTTTTCCCTTCGGCTTCATACACAAAACTGACCTTTTTCTCTAGTCATCCTTATTTTCACCTGTGGCTCATCCGTACATTTACCGAGCTGCCTTTGTGGACGGTAGAGTACATGCTCCAAGTTTGTAAGCTGCCAAACTCACAAGCCGAAAACAAGCTGGGTCCCAGTTTTTTTAACCTCAATGCATTATAAAGCCTTTCGCACCTAGTTGCTTTTGCTCTCAAACTTCGCAACCTTGGAATCTCTGATCATGGCCTCATCCGGGAACTGAGTTCTCCACTCGCAGGCAGCCTCTATACTGGGGATGGCCATTCTCGCCTTTACGACGATGAAGCCGTATATCGGTATGCTCTCTTTACCTTATTATTTTTCTCTAGTGATGGGGGATTTTGATGAAAAATGCCTTGTTCTCGCTAACATTCCCCAGCCTGGCTATCGAATTCGCTCTCGAAACGTCGACAGTCTCGGGCGCAGCCCTGAATATCAAACGAAGCCACCCCCCCTCCGCCACCAACCCTTATATACTGCCCTTCGCTATGCGGGGCCTTCTTGAAGAGGAATACGTTCGTCGCGAATTATTCAGCGAAACCATGGAATTACTGAAACAGTTCGACGATTGGAAACCAACAAGCAAGGTTCTCAAAGACGTTAAATTCCGCTTAGAGGGTATCCGCTCCAAACTATAGCTTTCTACCTCGACCGCCAGAGTTTCCCTTCTATAGCGTTATTGTACATAACCGGACCCCAAGGCTTGAAGATTCGGTTTCCAGGTTCACCCTCATTTGTTCCCTGATCTTCTTTTAATCCAGGGCTAGAGTGGCGGGTTGAGGTACATGAAGCCGTGTTCTTTCTTTAGTTTAAAATAGGTGACCTCTTTCCGATTCTATTGTACAACATATATAGTCCTAGATAGATTGGATACATATAAATGGGCGAATGTTTGATATTATACACACATTACCAACATCAGCCGGGCTGGAACGGGAAATTGGCTGCTCAAGAGAACAGATGGTTTCGATGGGTCATTCGTGAGAGACGTAAGTAATCATGATGATCATTAGATGGCTAATCACACAGAAGCCAACAGGTATTAAGCAAGTCAAGTGTAAAAAAATGAGAAGGGGAAGGAAGATGAAAAGAGGAGTATTTGGCTAAATATTGTTCAAATATTTAACGATGTTTTTTTTTTTTCGCTGCACCATTTACTAGCCTATTCAAACTTCACTGTGCTGAAAGAGGTAAGTGAGTCAAGGAGAATAGAACTGGATCTACCCTTGCGAAAATGCTGTATGATATGCGCCCTCAATTTCGTCTGAATGCCCTGCTGTCAGCCGAAATTGGTCACAAGGCTTGCTCTAAGGTCCTCACTCACCTCGCATTCCATCTATTGCCTCGAAAGCAACTGCATAATTTGAAACAGCGACTATTATACGCTCCAGCCCCTGTCGAAGTTCCTCAATGAGTACGTCCGAGCGGTTATTTGGTGCGTCATTCCCAAATTCTGGGGACATCTGTTTCTCTACGCGTGCTTTATAGAATATCATCAACATGGCATAACTACCTTGCATCAGACAACACGCGAAAGAAGGCATCGTTCGTGGTAGTTGGTTTTGTGGTAAATATTGTAATACCTGCGGAGGTTTGCGGGGGTCGCTGAGTGGTTGTGGTATTGGTAAACTCTGAAACATTCGCGAGATCAACAGCGAAGCCGTGAGGCAAACCTTGGCAGAATGTTGGCTCGTATATGGAAATCCACTAGTGAATGAAAATTGAGATAATGACTGGAAATCCGAGGACGTCGAAGAAGTAGATGAGGGGGTGAAATCTCTCGATGACGAAGACTGGAATTTATCTAAGCTACTACAAGAGCATCCGATACTAGATATGCCATCTTGGGCCTTGGAGATCTTCAGAGCACTTGCGGTTGCTGACACTGGATTCCCAGGGTTTGCAGCGGTCAAATCACAGTGCTTTTTGATGAATATGGGGATGTCCGAGAACGCTCGGAACCGGTGAACTTTGATTTGCGCGCTGTGGGATGGTCAGTAACGCAGGCTACCACAAGGCTTCAAGATCCTGACCTTGATAACTTTATACGTGAAATCGCACGTATGCTTTGGGCAGTTGTATATTCCAAATCGCCACCACAATTGATCGGCTGATGAACTATTGGGAGTAAATTTGATTGCGCCAATGCCGAGCTTGCCCAGGCGTCGAGTTGTTGCATCCTCTCGTAAATGTACTGCATATTGGCTCTTGTTGCGATACATTTATTAAGATCAATGATAAATTGGGTTGCTGATACCAATACCTGTTGGGCTTGGATCAGAACGGACCAACCCTATCGAAGGTTTTAGTATCCATACATGGTGCAGGCAACAAGGCTCGCTGATTCGGAGGGAGTACTCACATCTGGATCCGCAGAAAACCTTGGGTATGGAGTGACAAATTGAGGGTCGTTCGCGATAATGGAAAGAGGCTACCAAGCCAGATAAGATTAGCTATTATTTACACAAAATAGAAATGGAAACCATGCATGAGAGCGTAGGTAGCTCACCGTAGTGCTGACAATCGACCCTTGGAGAACACAATAGTACTATACAACAGGCTGTTAGTGATTAAGACACCGACATCTTCAAGACTCAAGATCCATACCGTCATCCACCACGCTCTTCTTCGAGCCTCCGCAAATTCATCATACTCCTCACCAACAGAATGTAGGGACATATCTAGTGCGATAGCCAAAGCTTGGCCGGCACGGTATCGCATTTTAAGAAGATTCCCCCGTTGGTTGTACTCGTATATCGAAAGAACTAACAATGCAAGAATACGCTCTAGCTCCACCGGTGTTTTAGGGTGGAATGGCTCCCGGTTTATGAGGGGACGATCATTGGACAAAGCCTGCGAGGGATCCGTAGAGGATGCATGGAGCTCACAGTCAGACTCAATGCTGTTATTTGCCATCTGCGCAAAGGTATGCGCATATGTTCGGCGCCTGATGACTGATACAGGGGATGATGGTTCAGGGTCATTAGGATGAGGTATTAAAGCCAGTATCGTTGATATTGCAAGGCTAAGCGGGGAACAAGGACGGTACAGAAGAACGGGTTCTTCTGATGGAGAGTCCGTGTAAGAACCGGCGCAATCCAAGGGTTGATCAGCAGAGCGTGGAGCCAGTCTTGGTGGGAGAATTGGGAAATAATCATGTATGAAATCATAGTAGGCGTTTAGTCTATCTCCCAAGTCAGAACGGCCCAAGGGCTTTCAGGTGAAACCTACATGTCGTGTTCACTGCCATAGGACCTAACTAAAGACTGGGAAGGTATGTTCGTTGGCGAAGGAGTCGGCTCCATTTGGACATGTGGATTGTTTCCTGTATTTGGAACAAAAAGATCCGCAAACATAGTCTGGACATCCGAAGTAAAATCCAAGGCCCTTAGGCCGGCGCCTGGTATCGAAAGCACATCGATTTGGCCAAACATTGCCGACGCTATGCTCCGAGTTAGTATCGCCCTGTGGCAGTGTTATGGTTCTTGAACCAGGCTTAGACATTGTTTGACATACAATCCGCAAATCCAGAGGCTGCTGGTGTGATGGTTGCGTCCTGGACGCCATCCTGCTGGACGGCTCCTTCCGGAGGCGCTGGAGGCTGCTTCTTTTTCCTTGGGCCACCTCGTTTACTAGGTAGATAAGAGCACTTCCTCTTTTTGCTAAGACACTTGTGATAGAGAAAATTGTCTCAGTATAAGACGGATTATCCAGTACTCGATGGTTTTGAGTGGGGGAAGTAAACGGATGGGGAGAGGTAAACCAGCTAAGGAACGAAACGAAAGAGAAAGGAAGATAGGGAGAAGGGAGCGGGGAGGAGGTGTTAGATGCGAAAAAAGGAGCAAGACCTACGTTTGTGCATGGATCTCGACCATCACAGCGTGTCCTGGAAGCACGACTATGATCGAAAGGTCAGTTGTGTGATATCAGACCGGAGAAGCAGGGGGGCTTTCAAGGCAAACAAGCTTCTATCCCCGCACAAAGCAAAGGCTTCGAAAATGGAATGGTGATAGTAAATGGCGTTCCTTACCAAGCTAGACAAGCTACCTTGACTGGAGGCTTTGCAAATTTCTTGCGAACCACAGTGGGCCGCGACTCCATGGATTGTGTAACTGTCGAAACACCATTATGATCAAAAGGAGGCCCGAAATCCTCCAGGACCATGGCGATTTCAGAGACCCTAATCAATCAATGGATTGGAACGAAATACGTTGTTGGGGCCCCAATGTCAGAGGAAAGTAGGCAGGTCCTGCAGCCTGTGGCGAGCGTACTACCATCACCCACAACTAGACGCTCGATGTGCGCATAACTACTAAACGCAGTACCGTACAATTGGAGGGGCTTTGTGATTTTTGTCTTTCCCTTTTTCCCTTTTTTTTTCTTTTTTATCTTTCTTTCTTCTTTCTTTTCCCCCCTTTTTCCTTTGGAAAACCGAATCTTGGTGTAATCAATTGTGACCCGTCGGAGTGGTCTGATATACACCGTCCCGAGCTGGGGGAGCAGCACTGGCTTATTCATCCATCGTGGTCCCAGCCCAAATCCCGAACACCCACTGTTCGGGATTTGCTTCTGGCCCGACAAACGCAATGTGGCGCCGCTCCCATTTGTGATGATTAGTCAAAATGCACTCTGGTTCCAGAGTTTTGGTCAAATAGCAGTTAAGATCAACAAGCTTCTGCGGAATTTTTTTTTGGGATATCTCAGGCTATCCAGTGGAAGGGAGAGATAAAAAGAAAATCTAGCCCCAATAATCGTCGGAAGCGCAGAAAGGCGACCTCTTTTTTCTTCCCTTTGTTTTTTCCCCATCTTCCTGCGCTCCTTCCCTCTTTGGCTTTGGGCTCTCGGAATGCGGCGGATATATATCACGTGACGACTAACCGGTCGCAGTTGTATATTTCTGCAAGATCCCCAACTTCCAAAGAGGCAAAATAACCATCGTGTTGGTGACAATTTTCATGAAAATATTAACTGTGATCGGTTTCCAAAAAAGGAAAAAATTCCGTTTTCCCGAGGTACGTCACGGTATGCGTCTCAAAGTAGTGTACCTATATGTCGATACTAGTTCATCGCCAGCCCTGTCCTTAGTAGGTAGGTATTATTGGCTTGTCTTTTTCCTCCTTTGGCCCAAATAGAAACACGCACCACCAGCAGGTTATGGGGTTCAGGGAAAAAGAAAACATATTAGTAGAAGCAAATATCCACCACGATACTAAGTGATGGGATGTACTAGGTTCAAAAGTACAATTCGATCCTTCCATGCAGGGGCGATATGTGATCTCCGCTCAGACAAGGCTGAAATAGACACGAGGAATGAGTGTACTCCTGTACCGACGGTAGGTACGTACGTTTCATGTATGATTCTTATCCGAAAAGAATACAGTACCTACAGGGCGGTAACCTCGTTATGCTCTCCCATCCTAATTATCTTTTTGGCACCTCATAATAATAATGATACACGAAGTTCCTCTGAATTCAGGGCCGCAGTTCAACCAGCGAAATACCAGAAACACGCTTCACACTACCCCATACACTGTCTGGTACAACTACAGGGAGCTTATGCCCTTTTAGCTGCTGATCTATCAACCACATACCCACCACGAATTCTTCCCTACTTAGAAGTCCGATCTTCTGTCTATCTACAAGGTCCCAGATTTTCTCCAAGACATGGGCTGGGAGACGACTTCGTAACCAAATGTCTCGAACCACGAGGTTCAGAACCATTTCCAAGGCGTCTGGAGGATATGTATTGGAGGAAGGTTTTTGTTGGGAAGTCTGGTTGCTTATTTGACCCGGAGGAATAAGGAGGCCCTTGTTGGCAGCCCAGACCCCTTCATACCTCTTTCGCTCCTTCTCCGTCACTTCACTTCGCCATTTCCTCCTATCGCCCTCATGATGCTTGTGTGGGTGCTTGTGAATAATATGCTTTCTGTAGTGGTTGAGATTATGATGATGATGTCGCTCCTCTTCGTCATCGGATTTGGTCTGGCCTCGAAGGGTCGGCCGCAAGCCATTGGGGGTATTATTATATGGGCTGCCTTTTACTGAACGAGACCTTACTCGACGTGGAGGGGGTGGCGGAGGGGTCTTTTTCGTTTGCACTGCTCGACTTGAAGCTAGTGAAGAGGCGACTATTGCATCCGAAAGCCCTTCTTTACTTACGTCCATGGAGGGGTCGAGTATATCTGAAGTACTCCAGTTCCGCGATGGGGTGTATAGAGATATGGAGCTTGGGGGTCGCAGCTGGAAACCCTTTTCTTCCATCGGGATTCTTTGTGTTAGGGTGTCCTTTGGGGGTTCCACCAAACCTCCTGGCCTCGGTAGAAGAGCCGGTTGTCTTCCGGAAGATAAGGTAGACGAAGGAGGATTAGTAACGGGCGGAGGGGTTTGAAAATTTTGAATGGTTTCGTTGGGTGTCGGAGGATTAGAATGGTTTTCTGTAGGACTTGTATTTGGTCTGACAGATGCTGGTTTAGGTTTTCGAATTGCTGGTGGAATGGGACGGGGTTTGGCTGATGCCAGCTTCACCAGACCAGGTTGCAATGGAGTAGCTAGGTTCCGCTGCACTGGCGTTTTTTCAGCCGCGAACCCCTCGACGCTTTGTAAAATCCTCTCTACCGAGTCGTGGCTCGAGAGCTTTTTTCGAATGGGTATTGGGGAATGTATCTCTAAATTCCCTTTTTCATTGTCGTGCAAGGAGCGTTTCGTCAGGGCGCCTGCCCCTTTTGTATTCTGTGTAGGCATGGGGGATCTAGCTACAGCAAGCTGTGCTGCAATCTGCTGGGGGGTTTCATTTCTGGAAACTGACTCGCCTGCGCGGGCGGCTAGAGATAAAATTTTCAGGTTTTCTGGGTTTGGGTTATCACTAAACTTTGCAATCTTGTCCCTGACTGAGCCAACTTCGGGCGGTGCTGGGGAACGGGGACAGGAACCGACGGATTTCGGCCGATTGACCTCAGAAATTCCCATATCTTGTCTCAAAGTATCTCCAGTATTTCTGGGTATGGCCCTGGAAGGGGTTCCATGGAAGGCCGTTAATGCTCCTTGCAGAGCTGTTGTGTTAGACGGCGTAACACGGCTCTTGCGGGGAGATAATAAAGTGCGATCCAGAGCCGGAGCTGGATTGGCCATTTCTGAGGACCCGCCTTTGACTCAAGTCCCTCAGTCCAACCACAAGTATGCTTAAACGGCCAGCACCTAACCTGGACCCGAAAACTGGTTGATAAATCGTATGGAGAGGTTGGCGAAAGTGCTGACAGTGAGGAGCGATGATGATGATAATAATAATAGTGCAATCAAAAGCATAAAGCACAACCCGAACTTAACTAAGTTAATGTTTCCATTTCCGGAATAGGGGAGATACTACCTAGCCCTCTGGATGTTTCACTCAACCGCAAACTCTCAAAAGGTAGCCAGCTCCTTCGCTTCGTCTCGATCGAAAAAAAGATGCTCCACCGAATCCCCTGTAATATACTCTGGAGGTACTAGTATTATCGGACTTTGATTCTCATTATTACTGACTAGGGTTCACTTGGCACACACGATAAAACGAGCGGTTGTTTTGGTTCTCCCGCCCCGATACTGCTAGTAGTAAGTTACGAGGACTCAGCAGCAGTAACGGCGCATCTGCTGGTATAGCAGCAGAGACAAACAAGAAGCGCGCTAAGATAGAGTATGAGCTCCAAAAGGAGTTCATCATACTTACAAGGATACTTCGGGGAAAAATACAATAACCTGGCCTGAAAAAAACGACCGCACGGCACTGAAGACTCCCGATTTTTCCAAGCTTTTATTTAACCGACCAACGGAATATTCCCGCCTCCAGATGGCAACCAAGGGCGCCCCAGAGAAAGCTCGTGTCCCGACCAATCTTCAAATCCCCATTTTCCCCGCTTCGAGGCGCGATTTACTCTCTTAGCGCCCTTGATATTCGGTTGGATCATGGATGGCTGGTTGTTTGAACACTTTGCTTTGCGCTCTCGAATCATCATTCAAGGCCAGAAATGCTTGATCGTCCCACTTTCGGGTCAGAAAGATTCCACTCGCCATGATCTTAGCGCCACAGTTTCTTTCATGATGCATTATTCATCGGCCGTGTTGTATGTTCCATGTCAAATGCTCTAGACGACCTAAAGGTACGATGCGATACTCCTCACGACCTCCACTTGTGACCAAGATTTGCCCTGAGACACCATGTCCTCGGAAAAGAGTGATGCTGGTCAAGGTACGATTGTGATTCTTCCCCAGTCCCCACACTTTCCAAATTTGGACACTTCGGAGAATGCGCCTTTTCCCTCCTCATTCTTTTTTTTTCTCTCCGTCAAAATTCCCATTTCAACGCTAAGTAACCGAATCTCTGGAGGATTTAGACCTCCCTGAACCTAATCCAACGACTAAAAGCGACATCGCCAGCCTTGATCGCGAAGTTGAACAGAGCACTACAGTTACCGGACAGACGAAGTGCTCCATCTGTCAGAGCACCTTCCGACGTCCAGAACACCTGAAGCGCCACTTTCGCAGCCACACAAAGGAGAAGCCCTTCGAATGCACACAATGCGGGCGCCATTTTTCCAGAACGTCTGTCTCCCCCGCATAAAGATATAAATTCGCTGTCACAATTTACCGGGGCTAATAGGCTACTTAGAGACACGCTCCACCGCCACGAATTGAGTCATCATACTGTAGGGACAGAAGGGGGGAAGGACCGCACGCACCGAATCACCGTCAAGACGTTCCGAGCTTGCTTCAAATGCGCTGTGGCAAGGGTGCGATGTAGTGGAGGTGCGCCGTGCTCTCGCTGCGAAAATCGTTCCCTTGAGTGCCAGTACCCTACCGAGCGACGCTCCAAAACGAAGATACAGAAGTCCAGGGCTCTGAACTCATCGCCAGAAAAAGAACATACGATGCTTGGACAGAATCCACACTCCTTTTCCACGATCCCAACTTCAGTTTCCGAGCTGACCAGCGCAAAAGATGGCGAGAGTTCCACCTCCCGACCTCCCGCATATCAAGTGGCCCAATTCCAACTTCAAATGCCGGGGCTAAATACTGGTCCATCGCCCTCTCATCCCTTTTCACAGCAAAGCGCTCATGAAAATGCTAAGAAAAAGCAAGAGAATAATGCGAACGCCTCCATTGCGACAAGACCAAGCTCATCTTTTCTTCGATCGACCACTACTGAGCTTCGTAGGCCAAACAAACCGTCTATTTCTTCATTTGCTAGTTCGACCCAGCAGTATTTTCCACATGTATCTAACTCACACGTTCAAGCATCTATTACAACCGACGATGGACCAAGTCCCAGTTACCCATACCAAAGCCGTCAAACCAATATTGTGAACACCTGTACCAGGCCATCTGAAATACCCGCTAGCGATAATCAGCATATGCAGCTAAACTTCACACAGCCGTTAATTGATCAGTCCTCACTTTCTACCATCAATTGGCTTTCTAATGACCTCTTCCTCGATCCGCCAAATGGTAACAGTCTCGTATCGCAGCCAACTCCCCATCCCCTCCATCCGGGGGTGTTCGATAATTCACTCGCTCAAACGTCATGGCTCCCCCCAGTTATCAACACAGAACACATCGGTTCATCCTTATCAGGACAAATTGCTCAGACCCCTTCTAGAACCACCTCTTTAGGTGACAGTATGGATAGCCCCAGTCACCTTGCTCACGATATTGGCCAGGCACCGCAGTCACGGCTCGAATTTTCTAAATATCCGCTCGATCACCCTGCCGAAGGGCCCAACAGGCGACCTCCAAGGGATTCACAGAAACACTCCTCCTGGCCAGCGCAACGTACAGATTCCATCGGCAGTCTACCTATTTCACATAGAAATAACTCACCGTCCCAATTCTGCTTTCCAATGGTTCAGGATGCCATGTTGGATTTTTCAGCTGAAGTTCCGATTAATTGTACGATCAAACATTCAAAGTATGACCAAATCCACAAATCATTCACTATACTGTGCTACGCGGAGAATGTCCTCTTTCCAAAATTTGAATCAGAATCCTTCCCCACGCCGGAGATGCTGTCAAAACTGGTGAAATATTATTTCGCATCTTTTCAACCGGTGTACCCTATGTTTCATACCCCTACATTCGATCCGAACAGGTGTCACTGGCTTGTCATAGTAGCATTAGCTACGATAGGTAGCCATTCGGCTCGTGCTTACCAACAAAATGGGACTGTCTCCGCCTTTCACGAATTTCTTCGGAGAGCCATATTTGTGGAGGTAAGATAAAACCACCATTTATCCACATATTTTTTGACGATTAAATAACACTCCACTTTAGAAAGAGAAGTGTCGATCAGGAAGTGTGCCTCTTTGGCTTATTCAAGCAATAATGTTAAATTGTATTGGCATTCTCCACGAGAACGATGAGAGAGGTAGGCTCGCAGCCCTCAGTGAATTAAGTGACCTAGCCAATCTCGCTACCGATGCTAGGCTGTTGAATCGCCTAGATAACTCGTTATTGGCATCAAACGAAACGACGCCGGAGCAGAAATGGAACGCGTGGATTGAGGATGAATCTCGGAGACGAACGGGTTATTTAATATGGGTAAGATCTTCTGAACTCATCCGCCTTAGCCCCAAGACTAAAGCCAGCTTCAGCTTGTGGATTGTACGATTGCCTATCATTTTGACCACAAACCCTCCTTCTCCCTTGACGACGGGCAAGCACCGCTACCCTCTCACGAAAAGCTTTGGCAGGCAGGTTCCGCCCAGTCATGGAAAGAAATTCATGACGAAGTTTCAGGTAATTTTATTCTTCTTAATTTCTTACCTTCCTTAGCTAAGCGGTGTATTCCAGGTCTGGAAGAGGTTTCTCTTTATGATGCTGTACTGATCATGTATATTGAAAAAAGACTCGTCCCCGAAAGAGGGGATTTTAGTCATATTCTGTTGATCCATGCCTTATATCATCGAATGTGGGAGGTGGGAGATTACTTCCGTCGTCCCTTGTCGTTCTGGAATCCGACCGCAAAGAAGCAGTCGCGACATTTGGCGATTCCGTCAGGATCTGTCTGGCTTCCAGGAATCCCCTCATATTCAAAGTGGCGTAATAGTGCATGCGATTGCTTGGACATTCTTCACTGGGCAGCGGAAACCGCAGTAGCCAAAGCGAATGGCCATGAACACCCCATCGTTTTGCATCTCCACACCGCGCGAATCGTTCTTCTTGCTCCTTTTCGCGAAATACGGTCATTATCAACTTTACTGGCAACAGACAAAGTTGAATGGAGCGACCGTCAGCAGGTCATTGAGTGGCATTACATATTGCGCTGGATTAAACATGACCAATATAAAGCCCGCCTTGCAGTGATCCATGCGGGTTCTATTTTGTGGCACATCCGCAGATATACGACCCACGCATTCCACGAGCCTGTAGCTGTCTTTCTTGCGGTTCTCACACTATGGGCATATGGACTGTGTCAATCCCAGGCTCTTCCCGACCCCACGTCGAGTGTCGGTGGTAAACGCGAACCATCTAATGAATCAACGGTTATCCACCTTGATCGGCCCTGCGATGATGAACTCGTGCAACTATTTGTTCGTGAGGGTCAATTTATGATGGGAACTATTACTGGGGTAGGAGACATTTGCGCTCCACATGGACCTAGGGGAGTTTTACGAGTCGGTTGCGAAATGATTAACGGTCTCAACTCCTGGGGAATATCAAAGGAATTTACTGCGATTTTGACAAAACTAACAGGCCTTGTCTCCTGAGATCCGACACTTGTAGCTTGATAGGACCGTGAGCGGGATAATCGAAACCCATGATAATGTATATATTTCCCAAACAATGCACATAATACAATGAAAGTTCTCTCCATTCTTGTCCATCTTTTGCGGCGCTCAATGACAGCTTCTAGAGTTCACTCTGAGTGATGTCATACCACATGTTTTGTTGGTATCGTTATCAGGGGCGGCAGCCTAAATGCTGCCTACCATTGGTCCTGCGGGCGTTTTTGACCATCACTGCGGAGACACTCAAAACATCTCCATCCTGGGGTTGTTGATTAGGACTATTTCCAAACAAATCGATCCCTCGCGACTCCAGTTTGAAGACAAGATGGATGCTGATGTGGTGATGCAGCATGGTGAGCCTATGAACGCTCCAGCAGAGAATGAATCCGACTTGGACGAAAAGTAATCGAGATGCTACTTTCCTTTCCCCCTCGTTTGCCCAAGGCTACCGAGCTGACCGCATCATAACTTATTTCAGATACCCTAATCGCCCGCGAAATCCCTTTCCCACTTTACCGTTCCATGATCTTTTTCTAACCCTTTTCCGCCCGCTGAGCGAGATCAAGAAGAAACCGGCGAAACCCCCCAGTGCGCGCAGGAAAGTCGGCCCTCAGGGCCAATCGGCCGCAAACCTTACTCCTTTTGAAAGACGACGCGACGTAATTGAACATTTTATCTCGCGATGGCGAAAGGAGGTTGGTGACGACATATACCCCGCGTTCCGATTGATTCTCCCCGACAAGGATCGGGACCGGGCGATGTATGGGATAAAAGAGAAGGCCATTGGAAAGCTGTTGGTTAAAATAATGAAAATTGACAAGCATTCTGAAGATGCCCTCAATCTCTTGAACTGGAAGGTTCCGGGGCAAGCAGCCGCCCCCAGTATGGCGGGGGATTTCGCGGGAAGGTGCTACGATGTTATTTCTAAACGCCCAATGCGGACCGAAGTGGGAGATATGAAGATCGAGGAAGTCAATGAAAAGCTGGATCTATTGTCGATTGCTTCCAAGGAGGATCAGCAGCTCCCAATACTTGCGGAGTTCTACCGACGGATGAACCCCGATGAGTTGATGTGGCTGGTCCGAATCCTCCTCCGGCAGATGAAGGTTGGAGCAACCGAGCGAACCTTCTTTGATGTTTGGCACCCGGATGCTGAAAGCCTCTACAGTATCTCTAGTAGTCTCCGCCGCGTTTGCTGGGAGCTTCATGACCCGAATATTCGGCTTGACGCCGAGGACCGGGGGGTCTCATTGATGCAGTGCTTCCAGCCACAACTGGCTCAATTTCAGATGCAGTCTCTGGATCGTATGATTAGCCGCATGCGACCAACAGATGAAGAGCCCTTTTTCTGGATTGAGGAAAAACTTGACGGGGAGCGAATGCAGCTTCATATGCAATCCGATCCTTTAGTGCCAGGCGGTAAAAGGTTTGGGTTTTGGTCCCGGAAGGCCAAGGACTATACATATCTTTATGGCAATGGACTACAGGACGAAAACGGCGCGTTAACGAGGTATCTCAAAGATGCCTTCGCGGACGGTGTCGAAAATTTGATACTAGACGGTGAAATGATCACCTGGAATCCAGAGCAAGATGCACCCGAGCCTTTCGGTACCCTCAAGACAGCTGCATTGGCGGAACAAAGGAACCCGCTCGCCAGTGGCACACACCCTCTTCTCCGTATCTTTGATATTCTATATCTTAACGGGCGTGACCTAACGAGGTACACATTGCGGGACCGCCGAAATGCGCTGCAAAAAGTTATAAAACCCATCCACCGTCGGTTCGAGGTACATCCATACGAAGAAGCAACAACCAAAGCCGAGATTGAAGCATCACTTAGGAGAGTCGTTGCCGAAGCCTCCGAGGGATTGGTTCTCAAAAATCCTCGTTCCCCGTATCGTTTGAACGAAAGACACGATGATTGGATGAAAGTGAAGCCCGAATATATGACCGAGTTTGGGGAGTCACTAGACCTTATCGTAATCGGTGGCTACTGGGGATCCGGCCATCGCGGAGGAAACCTGTCAAGTTTTCTTTGTGGCTTGAGAGCCGATGAGGCACATGCGTCGAATGACTCGGACCCAGCCAAATGCTACTCCTTCTGCAAAGTAGGGGGAGGTTTTACGGCCTCTGATTATGCCAATGTCCGGCACCATACAGACGGCAAGTGGACAGATTGGAATCCTAAAAAGCCGCCTACTACGTACATGGAGTTAGCAGGCGGTGACTCCCAGTATGAACGTCCCGATGTCTGGATCAAGCCTCAGGACTCCATCGTCATATGTGTTAAGGCTGCATCTGTATCCGTGAGCGATCAATTCCGAATCGGACTCACTCTACGTTTCCCGCGATTTAAAAGGCTTCGCATGGACAAGGATTGGAAGAGCGCACTCTCCGTGCGGGAATTTCTAGATCTAAAGTCCAATGTAGAGCAAGAACAGAAGGAAAAGGAATTTAGTGTTGAAAACTTCCGCAAGAAACGGGCCAGAAGGTCCACTAAGAAGCCTCTAGCAATTGCAGGGTACGATGCGGATGCAGAAGTCAAGTATGCTGGTCCCTCTGGGCATATATTTGATGGACTCAATTTCTGTATGCTTCAGACTTCTTGGTTCTTAGTCTCTGATTAACGGGAACTAACCTCTGGTAATAGATATTCTAACCGACTCGAATACCCCGCTTAAAAATTCAAAGGGAGAGCTTGAGAGCCTAGTGAAATCCAACGGGGGTAAATTCTATCAAACAAACAATGCAGCTTCCAATACTATATGCATTGCGGACAGAAGTAACATTCATCTTCCCCCAGCATAATGTGGCCTATAAAGACTGACATGTTAGCTAGGAACGGTGAAGGCAGCCTCGTTGCAGAAGAGTGGCGATGTCAATATTATTCGCCCTTCGTGGATCCTCGACTGTATTCATCAAAACGAAATCGACGCAGGCCTTTCTGACTTTCTTCTCCCTGTGGAGCCGAGGTATATCCGCTGGTATTTAACTACGTTGCTTAGCCACTAACTCTGATTCAGGCACATGTTCTTTACTACAGAAGACATGCAGGAAGAAGTGTCAGGTAATATTGATAAATTTAGTGACAGTTATGCTCGCGATAGTACAGCAGAAGAGCTTCGCAAGGTAAGTAAGCGTAAAGACACAACAACCATACATAGCAACTGACTCGCACAAGATCCTACAACATATGAGCAAGAACCACAGCTCCGAAGAGTCCTCGAGCTCTGAAGCTATACAAAAGCTCACCGAGCACATTCAAGACAAGGTCAATTCCGGATGGGCCATGCCGCCGGGATGGCTATTCAAAGGCCTCACCATTTTTCTACCAGATGCGTTGGAAAATAGTCCTGCTCTTGAAATTCCACGCCGGGTACAATTGGCCAAGAATGTCATCAGATTCGCCGGAGCCAGTGTTGCAAGCTCCCTCGAGGACTCTTACATCACTCATGTTGTGGTAGGCGCCGACAGACCAGAGCCAGAGATTTCGTCGCTGCGACAGGCTTTGTCAACCAAGACCGGGACAAGGTTTCCGCATATAGTCAGTGTGGAGTGGGTTGAGGAAAGCTGGAAAGAGCGTACACTTTTAGACGAAGAGAGTAAGACCCCTCTTAGTCTTACCTGTAGCATTTTGATTCTAACTACCTCCGCACAATTAGGGTTTCAACTATAATGAGTACGCATGGAGATAAAGCAGGACCAGTTTTCAAACAGTGTATTTGCCGCATGCTCCTCGACCCTTTTACCTTTTCTCCTCGGCCCTTTTACCTTTTCTCGCCAGTTGTTTCACTCACCCTTTTTTGTGGGCTGTTGGGCCTAAATTCAGAATAATCCCTTTTCTTCGACACATTGGCATTGGCTCGAGCCCTCACCCAAGCCATCAATACAAATACCTAGATTACGAGTATAACGCATTATTTTATACGCTTAAAACTCGGTAGTCGCGAATCGTAGATCATGGCAGCTCCTTCATCCAGTCCAGTGCTATAGTAACCGCTCCCAGGTGAAAGATACCTATAGAGTAGTACCTACTACCAGTAGTAAAGCAGTAGTAGTAGTAGTAGTAGTAGTAGTAGTAGTAGTTACCTACTCGGTGAACTACCTACCCAAGTACTAGGGGAGGAAACTCCCTCTCGATTGGGTAGAGATAAGGCGTGCATTAGTCGTCCCAAGCTCTTACCACATCATCCATTTCCTCCGACCTAAAGAAGAAGAAAAGGGGGGGAAAGCAACAAAACAAGGAGGGGGGAGTGAAGCCCCAGCTCGCATTCTTCCTTTAAATTCTCAAGGAAGGGTCATCCCCCGTACGGAACCCTCCCCAAAGCACCAACTCTGTGCGTGCATTACGACGAGGTGGTATCTGGTGTGGCCTGTAAGATTTGCATTCACGTTGTTGATGGAGACACCAGGCATCTTTCCCAGAGGTATGTGGTACTAGTATGTGCTACGACTCGGTAGTAATCAATCCATCCTTGCGTTACTTTCTTTTCTTTTTCTTTTTTTTTTTACCCATATCTCAAGACGCGCCTCCAGGCTAGCTATACTGGGATCTACACGGTGATGCCAGACATGCATTTCGATTAATTGAATTAGGGCCAACATCTTGCGAATATGACGGTCGAATGAGGTCAGTGACACAAATAAAATACCTAAAAAGAAATAATCAGAGACACTGGAGTAACGACGAAGTGCACTTGGAGTTGATGCCGAGCATTTTGAAAAGTATTATTTGAGTCTGACACTTGATGCCGGCTAGGAAAATGAATCAAAAAATAATCGAATGAAATAGGAATCATGGGTGTATTAGAAGTATGAGTGATAAAAGTAGTAATCCGAAAAGCAACTTACATGATAGGAAGGACATGGACAATAAGTTAGCTAATGAAAGATCTTGTCATCCTAGAGGGGTATGAACATCACGGGTAGTGAGTTCTCAGCAGCCTGGAGGGATCTCAACACCAGGGGGAATTCTGGTCAATGATGCATCGAGAGGCGATGATGGGTTTGTTTCAAAACTCAAGGTATTATTAAGAGAATCCGATCAGGTAATATTATCTCAGGTTAATACCGTTGAATTTATATCTTGAGATGATCAATATGTGATTGGATTTTTTTTATAATTTCCCTCTAGGCCTTGCGTCGCAACAAAATCACGTGTGGGTCTTGATGCGCTTTCCGCTGCTGATATATAGACGCGTGTAGCAAGCGAGATCTGGAAATAGAACAATATAACTGGAAAACCAATATTGAATATAGATGGGTCTTTATGCAAATAATACCAAGGGTGTAAAGACTTTGCGGATGCCAATTGCCATAACGCCTAATAATTCAACTCTGTTTATGCTTCCCAACCACGCGATACCCAATATGCATGTACACCCAGAAAAGAAAAGAAAAATGTCCGAAAGTGACGCCAGGCGCTGTGCGTACATTTTAGGGATAAACCAGAAGAAAGAAAGAAAGAGAGAGAGAGAGAGAGGGAGGGAGGGAGAAAGAAGGAGGCAAGGAAATTACCCGGATTCCATGGAGACCCCAACCCATCTTGATGGTATCACATTCTCGTCAGGTTCGTCCTCGTCCACGAAATCGTAGGGCGTATACCTTGGCTGGTTGCCTTTGCGAGGTGGTAACCAAACTCGAGCACGTGTAGGCATATCGTCACGAAGTTTTCCCCTGCGCCTCATGTTCATTTCCAAAACAACCATGCGTAGAAAGTCGCTGTTTTCTCGAGGCTCCCGTTGACGAGACATTGGTGGTATCTCCGGGTCAAAGGGCAAAAATTGTCGACCACGAGCCTTGGCACCAGAAAAGTGAAAACTGCTTTTTCGAAGACCTCGTCTCCCAGAACGATTGTACGTCTGCATTTGGACGGAAATTGGACAATTGCGATTGTCAAGAGCCTCATGCGGTTGGTCTTGGTAAGTGTACATTTCGGCCGGAGAAACTACTATTGGATTTAGATAACGTCGTAAAGCTGGCGACGGGGGCTCATTCATAGGTGGGGGCCGGCGGTCGTCCGTCATTTCCGGGGTAATTGTAAACAACGATCGGGTGAGAAAATCGTCAGGTTGAACTGAAGGCGACGCAAATGTCGATACCGATTGTGCCGCTGATTTAATCGCCCTCAGCGAGGCCGTCAAATTTGATTTGAACGACCCCAGTCTCGGAAAAGATCTTGACGATAGCAAAGGCTTGGACGGTGTCATTGAGGACACTGAAGAAGATCGCGGGCTGGTAGTCACTGGTTTATCTTCGGAATCCGACGATTCTACTTCAAGGAGTGGATGGTCGAACACGCAATTCTCGGAATGAGATAGGCGTCGATATCTTCCCCCAGATGGACTTCGTTGGTTGCAAGGCGTAAAGGCTACGGGAAGACTCGAGGGGGTATCTAGGTCGTTATCCAAGGACGGTACGGAACTTATAGACATGGAACGGGCGGAAAAGGAAAGCGTTTCACTATCGCAATCACTTCCAGCAAGAGACTTCTCGTTCTCTTCTGGGGGGCTGAGGAGGACATCGAGTGCTGTATTCCCTGTACTTTCCACAAGGTGATCATCAACACCATCCATTAATAAACGGCTAAAATCCTGCACATGGTTCCCACGCGGCAGTTTCCGAGAGTCTCTAGCAGTTCGAGTTCGTCGAGGAACGGGTATTGCAGTAGCTTCCAAAATCGAGGCGATAGATGTCGGCAAGGAGCGGTCACCGGAGGACGCAGGTGACGGTCGGTACGAGACTTTGCTCCTCCGAGTCTTTGCATCCCCTCTTTCCGATTCTGTGTGTGGAGAAGACAAGCGTGGTGTACGTTTAGGAGGGATAACGACCGGGTGGGTGTGTGTCTGTGGAGGTTTTTCCACAGCAAGTTGAAGCGTCGGATCTTCCTGTTCTACTGCAACCCTTGCAACCGAAGATTTCATATGCTGGTGTTTCTTTCCATTTCGCTGGAGGGGATTGGTCGAGGAGACAGAGCTGAAGAGAAAACTCCGAGGAACCATCATCTTTACGCTTAGAGCAGTAATAGGATTTATTGATAAGGCGTCGCGAGCCTGACGAGGCACTCTGGTCGAGATTCTGAACGAGATACATGGATAAAAAGGGCAGGGAAGGAGACAAGTGTCCGAAATGAGGACTTCCCCGCAGGAATTTCCCCCCCAGTTATGTACGGATATATGGGGTCGCAATTCCACACTTGGTGTGCTGGCAGCAATTCCGGGCTAAGTGAGCGAAACCGTTAGGTGTAACAAGGTGGTCTGGTGTCAGAATCCGCTTGGGTGCGGATGCAGGCACGCGACTTGTGGATCCCCTTTTGGGAAAAGAAAGTGATTTTGGAGGTATTAATTCAGCAAGTAGAACTTAGGCAACGCTTTGCAACTTCCTGCAAATACTAGGAGTTTTAGATGGGGGGGAATGTGTAGACTTTGGGAGGAAGGGCAGGGGACAAAGGTGAAACCGAAATGGAAATGAATCACAAGTCGCATAATCATAATAAGCACAAAAGCGAAAGATCCCGACGTCAGGCATGATTTCAAGGGTTCGGTTGGAGCGATAAGAGGTCAAACTAACGAGGCGGGTGTGACGGCACCCAACAGGGTTTGACCGTAACATCGGGTCTTGCGGGTCACTGACTTTCCCCATTCGGCCTCATGTCGTCTTGAGTTCCACAGTCAGACCAGCACAAACGCGATAATGCGTAATGCCACCATGCTCCATTGGCTGGCTCCCCAGTATAGGGTATTATGAAGGCGTCTACTTGTATGATGGGCCTCACTTTGTCCGGATTCGGCCTGGTGTCGCAAGACTTTCATCTTGTGAATTTGGGCGGTAAGGGCGGGTCCTTACAATACCATACACTCGATTGACTTTTTTTTTTTTTGCTCAACTGTGGAATCTAAATTTTTGTTCCTCGTGCGCGAATAGAATGCTTCGATCCTTCTTCTAGCGCTTCTCTTTTTTATGTGATCTAGCTTACTTCGTAAATTTGTTATTCCCATCACTTCAAACACTTGGCAACCCGGTCGTGGGTTAGACTGAATGATCTGCCTTCTGCCTGTCTGCCCAACCGGAGGGTTTCTTTGGACGAGAAAAGACAAAGATACGCTTTGATACATTTAACTGTGAGATTATTTATGCCCTTTTCCTCCTGAATTTGTTTTTTGATGTGATTATCTCGCTTCACCTGATAAATAACCCACCACCCGTTAACAATAATAAAATATAACAGAAGATGGGGGGATAAAATGCCAGAAAATTGCTTGTCAAGCTGGGTGATCCTTCAGGCTTGGGGGAGGCTCATTATTCACTGCTCGCCTCCTCCGTTCTCCGTAACTAACTTGTTGTCGTCGCTGAGTGAGTTAGTAGTTAGTTAATGAGTTGACTAGTTAACTAGTTATCGGTTTAAACAGTTACTAATCAATAATGAACGATCCGGAGAAACGCCGATAGTCTCCAGAATCTGGGCTTCTAGTCGTCGAACTCCTCCAAGCGGCTCATCGGCTGAATCTCATCAACGCCAAGTTTCCTCAATGAAGGACCAATAAATAAAGAGAGAAAAAAAGGACCAACTTATTAACAGAGACAAAATGTAATCACGCCAGTCTCCAGATGCCTCAGACTGAGAATTGAGTTGAATGTCAGAAAAAGCAAATACTTGGGCGCGCTCAAACCCCAGCGATTCGTGGCTTGGAAAGCGGTCAAAGGGCGAGTCTGCTCCGGACCCTAGAGCTGGAGACGAACAGTTGAACAAAACGCTGAACGAACGATTTTGATTGAAGACGACAAGCCGATTATTTCTAATGCGAAATGGGGTTCAGGTGGTCTTTCCTCCAACCGATGTATATGGAGGTCCCGCGGGGATGGGCTTGTGCTGCCTCTTTTGAAGGGCAAGATTGGGGGTGAGTACTTCCAGCGGCTTCCAAGTTTCTGCCTGTTTCTTCACAGTCCCGCTTCAGCGGTTTCCGGGATCCTCAATCAACGACCAAAGTTTATTTTCACCTGGTGAGGAAGGGGCAAGGACTCTGATAGTAGTTTATCTGCGAGCGATTATTATATGAATGCTGAAGGCAAGAATCGTTGTAGAGTTTTGGAAATATTGGCTGTCCCAAAGTCTGGGAGTTTCTGGACCACCCATTAGTCAGCCATGTGCTTATCAACAGGCGGAGGATTTCCCCCCAAGGAACCAACCAAAGTAGACGCTGGAGCAGATCGTCGACGCCTCTGACCTATTTTCAAGCTGGCTGCTATCTTGCGTGAGCAACATTGTCCAATGGTTCCCTGGCACTTTGGTCCCTTATCATCACCTGTCATTCGGGACCGACTCATGGCTCTACTTATGGTTGTTGTCATCTGAATACCGTGAGACGACTGAATCTACTCTCACCAACCGTTACCCGCCTCCACTTGCGGGTCTTTTGAGGGACGCCGTGGGGATATCATTCGACCCCTGCCGGGGAGATCTGTGAGTGCTGATATATCAATTATTGTGAGCATGGGCGATCGAGGGTGCATGATCCAGAGAGCGGCTCCTGCACCTGGTTTACAAATTAGTCCATCGCAATTATTCCATGCACCTATCTCACTAACGTGACCACCCTTCCCTAGAATTGTCGGATCGTCAAGAGCCTACCGATAGTAACCCCCATGGTTTGGGCGTCGCTTCGATTTCCAGTCAGCGCAAGAGCCCGACTTGCCCCCTCGTTCTTCTCCCTCCCTTACTCTCCTTCGCTTTTGATTTCGCTGAGCAAGCCGCCAAGAACCACCCCCTTCTGATAAGAATGCACCGCCCTTGTCTCATGATTTCTCCAAATATATCTGTCCGGATTTGACAACCATGGGGGAAGAACTAAACCCGGAACCCATTTCCGGTGCCGCTGGAGGGAAATCCTCAGCAAGAATTCAAGGGATGAGTGCAGACACTGGTCCATCATCCAAAAGACGTTGCGTCAGCACAGCATGCATTGCCTGTCGCAGGAGGAAGTCCAAGGTAAAGAGAGCCTAATCTGGGTTTGCTTGTCTGAAGTGATCTAATTCTTTGTGGTCCAAGTGCGATGGAAATCTCCCAAGCTGCGCTGCATGTTCCTCAGTCTACCACACGGCTTGTACATGCCACCATCCTTCAGCCTGGTTATAGTGGGGACGGTACCGCTAACCTTTTTCAGGCGTTTATGATCCAAATTCCGACCACCGCCGAAAGGGTGTCTACAAGAAGGATACTGATACCTTACGGACAAAGAACACAACCTTGTTAACATTAATTCAAGCTCTTCTGAATTATGAGGAGGAAGACGCCTTCGAGCTGGTTAGACAAATCCGGTCTTGTGATAACTTGGAGGATGTAGCGCAGTCGCTCCTCAACCAGGAGAAGGGATCCTCTGCTGTCATCGGCGAGTCGGGGCCAACTGATGACGATACTTCAACCCAGAACACGGACCAATTTGAGTCCGAATTAGCTGGGAAAATGAGCAACCTTGTGCTAGATGGTTCACGAAAGTTCATCGGGGGAACATCAAATCTCATCTTCCTTCCCCCTGGATCTGATCTTAGCGAAATCAATCCAGGCAGCGATAGGCAAAGCTTGGACCGAAATCCGGACGGCTCTATTGCTGAATGGACGAGGGTCACAAGGGATAAACAACTCATCAGCCACCTTATGACAATGTACTTCACATGGCACTATCCTTTTTTCACTACACTTTCCAAGGACCTCTTCTATCGAGACTATATTCGCGGGGTGCCCAGCCAATATTGTTCCTCATTATTAGTTAACACAATGTTGGCTCTTGGTTGCCACTTTAGCTCATGGCCCGGGGTCCGAGAGGACCCAGAGAACTCCACAACAGCTGGAGACCACTTTTTCAAAGAGGCGAAAAGACTGATCCACCAAAATGATGAGCTTGAGAATTCAAAATTATGTACTGTTCAAGCCTTGGCGCTGATGTCCGTTCGAGAAGCAGGATGTGGCCGTGAGGGCAAAGGCTGGGTTTACAGTGGGATGAGCTTTCGTATGGCTTTTGACTTGGGGTTAAATCTCGAGTCCACAGGCCTAGGGACGCGCGACCTGGACGAGGAGGAAACCGACGCTCGGCGAATCACCTTCTGGGGTTGTTTTCTCTTCGATAAGTATGTCCCTAGGAGCAGTTTGTGATGACCAAGGGAGCCGGAGCCCAAACACTAACTTTCTGGCAGGTGTTGGTCAAACTACCTCGGTAGACAGCCTCAATTCACAACAGCTAGTGCAAGTATATCAAAAGTTAATATTTTACCTAATGAGGAATCAGCATTCTGGTCCCCTTATACCGATGCTGGCCCAAGCCGTGAACATACGCAGCCCTCCCGAACAAGGGCAATTTCTGTACAAATCTCCAAACTATGTGAAATAAGCGGAGATTTGTTAGCATTTTTTTACGATCTTACCCCCAAAGAAAAAACTTCGTCTAAGCAGGTGGAGTTAAAGAAGCTCAGTGGAATCCATACAAGGCTCGAAGCCTGGAAAAAGGGTCTACCAAAAGAGCTAGAACCTAGAGAAGGTCAACTCCCACAAGCACTTCTCATGCAGTGAGTCATTCGTGGATCAACACCTGAAGTCGTGGAGATGCCGTTACTAACGAACCCGGCAGTATGTTCTACCAACTCCTTCTAATACATCTCTACCGGCCGTTTTTGAAGTACACCAAAACCGCATCCCCACTGCCCCAGCATGTCTCTCCTCGTAAAATCTGCACGCAAGCTGCGGCAGCAATTTCGAAACTGCTCCGTGTTTATAAGCGTACATACGGTTTCAAACAAATTTGCAATATCGCAGTCTATATTGCACATACCGCTCTCACTGTCCACCTGCTAAATTTGCCTGAGAAAAACGCCCAAAGAGATGTTATCCATGGACTGCGGCACCTCGAAGAGATGGGGGAGTTCTGGCTCTGTGCTCGACGTACTCTCCGCATTCTGGACATATCTGCCAACAAATGGCAAGTTGAACTACCCAAGGAAGCGTTCATCATCTTTGAGCAGACTCATGCGAGGTGGGGGTCGTGGGGGTCGTGGGACCAAGCAGCATCCCCGTCAACCTCCGAGGAGTCACCACCAGCCATTACTCTCCAACACCCAAGGGTGACCTCTAATAATATCTCACCCCCTGTAAGGCACGCTATTATACATGAGCCTACCAATTCCTCTGTTGCGTCAACTGCAAGTTTAGCTGCCGTGGTTGGCTCCCAATATCCTCCAATACCGTCAGCATCTCTCTCCATATCTGCCATGCGAGCAGCCCAGCGATCTTTAAGCGCCCAGCTCGCTCGACCAGATACACAGGTGCCTGAACCTACCTATCTGCGACCTGTTTCTCATGGCTTTGGCTCTAATGCGCCAGGCCAAACTACACAAGATCAGTGGTACAACCCAAACGAAACACAAATGCGCAGTTTTGGGCCCAGTCATAACGCTCCTTCGACAACTAGTTCATCACCTATGACCGGCTTTGACGGTTCAGATAATTTGGTCGATGAAAGCCAAGACTGGTGGTCTCGTGATGTAAACGCCTTGCACTTTGGCACTGGGGATTGGACGCAAGGATGGAATACTAGTATCGCCGCCACGACACCCGATTGGCGCTTTGAGCAAAGTGTTTCTAACATGGTGCAAACTTCGGGACCAGACGCTAACCTTCGGCCAACCCAAGCAGTTAGAGTCTTGCCTGGACTCTCATCCAACCCGCCAGGATCGAACCACGACACCAACGTTCCTAATGACAACAATAATACCAACACAGTCTTCCCCAGAAATTATCGACAATGAATCGACTAGAACGATAAGAATATGGCTCCCACATCTCACTACTCAGTTTTAGGGTGATGTTTTTACGACATTTACGACGGGATGGTTCTCGTGTTATATATTCCCCCCTCCCCCACTGGCGTTCTATGAAACTACATCTATGTACACTTGGGGGGCAACCAAATAAACCTACATGAAAACCCAGTATTCTGTCCTGTATATTTGATATATATATCATTCTAGAGATCATATATTGCGTTTACGCCTTCTTCAGTATATTTTATGTGGACAGTCTTGTGGCATTATATGTCGAGCTAATACAGTACCGTCCCGATGGAGCTGAGAAGTTTTATTCCGAAAAGAGGAGAACCAAATCCCAGAAATACGTCCTACACCGTGAAATGCGCTATAACCTATGATTGAGCAAAACCGTATGATACTACGAAGATAGATAGGTGCTTGTGCTAAGTAATAGGCTGGGTGGGCAAGCACATTACTAGGCTACTATCTCTTTCATTCCAACCATAAGATAGACTGAAGAAGCCTGACTCTTGCGTTTCTTTCACACAAATGTCGAACACTCATGGAAAATAAGGATAAAAACCTTATGTCATCATTGATTTCAGAGAAATAGTGAGAAAATTAACCCCGGAGTGGTAAGGAATAGAAAAAAGTGAGGTGAGGGAAAAGGGGATAGGAGAATGAGAGAATCAGAAAAAACACATGCATGGGCCGGCCTGTATAAAAAATGCGACGTGGACTCAGATCAGGAATGGAAGCAGAATAAAAGGGGGGGGGGCAAATAAGTGTATCATGTGGTATCACTGTGGGTACATTGTTAATATATTTGTGCTAGCAGTTAGGTCAGATTCATAAAAGGGCTCTTACCAGAAAATAATCAGCGACGGGCTTCTTAGCAGGCATGCCTCTGGTGTCCTGCGCAGCAGCCTCAAATACCCTGTACCGTCTTCCAGGGCTCCTTATGGCAGGTTTATCAACAGCTGTTGTTAAAATTCCATTGCTTCGCCCGTAATCCCCGTTACTTCTCGTCACGGTGCCACCATTACTAGCATCCTCACCAAGTTCCAAGATGGCAGCAACATTTCCGCATCGGTAGCAGTAGTTGGGGGCTGACCAGACCGTAACAATCCCACCGTCAAACATTTCTTTGTAGCCTTCCATCACCAACTGATGAGCACGAGCAATGAGGGAAAGATCGTTTTTGTAATTGAACGATTTTACAATGTCCGCGCCGAACAAAAAGCCCGCCCCGCGCGGGCTTAACCCCCAACCGTCAATATCATCAGGGTCCGACCAAAGTAAATCACACATGGCACCTTCATGTGGAACCTCCTGTTTTCTATCAATTAAGCGGATTTTGTCAACCGTGTCGATAAGGGGTGAAAGACCGCCATGGACACAAAGAACAGCACCGGTCTTACTCGAGTAGCTGCCCGCTCCGTCGCCAGATGCGCCCGTCCCAGGTGCACCCGACCTGGTGGGTGCTTGACCTGGTGCGGCTGAGATATCTCTTGGAGGCGAGATACTTCTGGAATCTGCGGATTCATCCAAAGACATTCCCTGCCTTGCCCTGTAGGTGCTCATAGTGACATCGCCCTTCGAATTCAAGACCTCGGTCTCTAGTTCGCTGTCGTCGACGGACATAGTAGACTGGGTAGTATCGTTGAAAACCGGACCAGAGGGCTCTAGTTCTGAGCTAGCTCCAAGAACCAGTGCCCCTAGCGCCAAGTAGTCAAATACCTCACAGCAATACCTCCAGACATTGGCGCTCCCGTATTTCCGGATACATTCGTCGTAAAAGCCATACACAGTCGTAATCTGTCGGGACTCGTGATTTCCCCGAATCAAAGTTATGCGATCGGGGTAGCGAACTTTAAGGCAGAGAAGGAGAAGAAAGGATTCAAGTGAATAAAATCCGCGATCAACAAAGTCGCCCATGAAGAGGTAATTGGTGTCCGGAACATCACCTCCAACACGGAAAAGCTCCATCAAATCATGAAACTGGCCATGGATATCTCCACATATTGTGACCGGAGCATCCACACAAACTACATTTCCTTCCTCTATCAAAAGTTCCCGCGCTTTATAGCAAAGTTCGCGGACCTGGGCTTCGGGTATTAATCGGCATGCGCGTAGTTGGGCGATCGCCCTGGAAGAAACAGACAGATGTCAGTGAGGATGCCGTGAGTCAGGGGCAGCGCATTCATTGAATACCTGTCAAGGTCACTCATGGTATCCTAGCACCCAGGTTATGGCGGAGTTTGGCCAAATAAGTGGTTCCAAGACAAGAAGCTCCCGAGGTCTTAGAAATCCGTTTGGGGAAGAGCAGTCGACTCAGGATGGAATGAATGGTTCGCTAGGTGAGTTGAAAAAGGGCGGTCATTTTTTTTTTCTAAATCCAGACAAAGGCGCTTTTGAAGATCAGGTAAAGATTGATTAAATATAACGAGTTAGAAATGAAACGATGGTCTGAAAAGCGGCGCTGAAAGATTGGTGAGAAGGAAGGCCTTTCGCGCCTCAGGTTGACGAGGAAGAGACGGATTCGCGTTCTGTTGGTTGAGGGGCCATAGCCAATGAAAGCTGTGAAAGATAAGATTAGATCTGATCGCCAAGACTAGACCAAATTCTTCTTTCCTTTCTCCCAATTCCCAATGCGGCTTCATCCGGTGATTCCTCGAGTTGTTTCACTTTCAACGCTGCCATTGAAGAGGCCATGTCCTCCAAAAGGTTATTTCACACGTGTAAAATCTGACCTCTTCTATCTATATTCCAACGTATGCCCATCTTTCCCTTCCAACCCGCCGAATCCCGTACCTGGTGGATCCAAGCCTTTCAACGGCGACGTGTTCACTGAGTCCTCTCGCAGCTACTTCGGGCCAAATTTATACTTTCCTTTGAATATGCCACCTCATTTACATCCGCGGTCACGGTCAACCAGTACCCTTTTTGTGGGCACTTTGTTTGCGTCGCTTTTGGTCGTCGGCATGCCACATGTTTTCCCTTGTCCCGCACCGCGTCGCACGTTTGCTGATTCCGAGATGATTGTCACCACCGAAGGACAACAAACCCAAAGAATTCGGAGAAGAAGGCGGAAAGATGTGGATATGGAAAAACAAGAGGATGGGACCCCGTATCCAACATCACCGGCAGCGGACGAAGAAGCTACAACCTTCTTACGTCTAGAAGAAGAGGCAGAGAGACTAAAAAATCCTGGGCGGGAATGTCCTGTTCCAAAACCTGGAGGAATTGTCGGTGATTTGCTAGGGTTTTCGAACCGGACTGTTACACAACACCGCCAGGGGCATAGTCAACTGCCAGATGGATTTGGACAATCAAACCAATAAGGCCAGTAAAGGAAAGGATTGAAGTTTAGGAGATGAGGAAATTTGACGATGAGATGCAAGGAACGAAAAGAAAATCCTCTTAATTCAGGTTCTCTTTCTGGGCCTGCGCTGCGGACACACTTTTGGCGAGAGCCATACCAGTAATATACCCATTTACATAGTACTCCAACCACCTACCTCACCTAGTTCTACCCTATGTCCCACTATGGTTATTCACACACCCAAAATAGATTGCATCTATTTGACAGATGATTTATTACATTTGGCCAAAATTTTCTACCTAAATCCGTTTTCTCTGTTCCATCTCAAGAACAAAAAATTATGAAAAAAGGGAGTATCCCGTCCCTGATCCCAAAATGAACAAATTTCATTGGCTGGTTTGTGGCTCAGACCACTTCCCCCATTTGTTTGCTCCCAAATACTGCACCGTCTTTTTCCTTATCATCAACATCAACATCAAAAGCAGCGATGAGTTTGAAACGCCTTGTACGTGATGTTTGTATGAATCCTAGGCATACAAGATGGATGGCCCCTTTCCTCATACTAGGCGATGCTCTTCTATGCACTCTTGTCATTTGGAGAGTCCCATGTAAGCCGGGTAACCACCTTGCAAAACTCGAACTTTGTTCCCAACAGCTAACAAACTGATGTCGCATAAACAGACACTGAAATTGACTGGGCTACGTATATGCAACAAATATCACTATATATCTCCGGAGAGCGCGATTATACCCTCATAAAAGGATCTACGGGACCTCTCGTCTACCCTGCCGGCCATGTGTACAGCTATACGATCTTATACTATCTTACAGATGAAGGCAGGGACATTTTTCTTGGCCAAATTATTTTTGCCATTCTCTACCTGATCAATCTCGCAGTCGTGATGGTATGTTACACAAGATCGGGTGCTCCCCCATATCTGTTCCCCCTACTTGTGCTTTCCAAACGACTTCATAGCATCTTCATGTTGCGTCTTTTCAACGACTGCCTTGCAGCTCTTGCCATGTGGCTGGCAGTATTGCTGTTCCAGAGCCGCAAATGGGTCGCCGGAGTTATCGTATGGTCAATTGGACTTAGTATCAAAATGACTCTGCTACTTCTCACCCCGGCTGTCGCAATCATTCTTGCTCTGAGTACATCCACAGCAAGAAGCGTTCAACTTGGAGTTTTAGCCTTGGCTATTCAGGTCTGTAACTTTCAATTGAGAACTCCCACTAGACATTCCTACCATTTTCGCGATTGGCTAACATTTCCTCAAGGTCCTTCTCGCGGTTCCATTCTTAGAAAGTAACCCTACAGGATACGTCTCGCGGGCTTTCGAGCTAACGAGGCAGTTTCTGTTTAAGTGGACAGTTAACTGGAGATTTGTCGGAGAGGATTTATTTCTGTCTAAAAAGTTCTCCTTGGCTCTTTTGGCTCTTCACCTCTCCTTCTTGGGCTTATTCGCCGCCATAAAATGGCTCAAGCCTTGCGAAGCCAACTTGCCTTTATTCATTGCGAAGTTTCTCACAGGACGACATCGCAGAGTAACCCTTTCCAAATCCTTTATAATGACCGTGATATTAACATCTCTTTCTATCGGTCTATTATGTGCGAGGTCACTGCATTATCAGTTCTTCGCTTATCTTGCCTGGACAACCCCTTTCCTACTCTGGCGGGCGGGATACCATCCAATCCTTGTATGCTCATTCTGGGCAATACAAGAGTGGGCTTGGAACGTTTATCCGAGCACCAACCAGAGTTCTATTTGCGTTGTTCTCTTGCTTTTGGTCCAGGTCCTTGGCGTTTTGGACAACGACGGTACCAATATAGTGGCCCCTCCGTTCAAGGGCGAAAGGCGAGAAACACCGTGAATGAAAACGATTCAATTCCTTGGGGATACATTTTGCATATCCCGCGTACAACTCTGTTGAGAGTGCGGAATAATGTAATGATGTGCCGAATGAAGTTTCGCCAATATACCTGTTACTCAGGAATATCCGAATTGTGGGGGAATTGAATCGGCAACTGCTCCCCAGTACGGCCGCCTTCTATTGGTCGCCTGACTCATCTGACGAAGGCATTTTGCCGACATTCGACTCTTCCTCGTCATCGGAAGCAACAAAGGATGGTTGTTTGGCGAATTCTTTTGGCCTTCCTGTACAGTAAGCAATGCGCAAATGGTAGACACCCTGGATTTGCTCACCAGTATGGAGTTTTGCGCCAGACCTTCTCATCCCGCACGATGTTGATGATCTCTCCCCGAAGCTTATTATCGCGATCCTCGAGCGCATTACTATCAACTACCACGTAGGTACCCCGCTTCATCCAGATAGTAGAGCGGAATTTGGACGGCAGTTCTACCAAAGCCAATTCTTTCGATGGAAACTCAACCGAGTAAATGTTATTCCCAGTAGCTTTTATAACTCGTGCAATCTGCTGCCCTTGGAGAAGGTCGTCTGGAGGAAACAATGTTTCTTCAGCTGTCGCGAGCACTTTGCGTCGAGGAGGTGGCATCCTGAAGGGGTGAAACCAACAAGGGGTAGGTAGAAAATAAAACCAAATGCTTAACAATTCTGAGACTCGAATTATTACGGTCTGCGGGACGCGATGGGAAGACACGAAAAATGACTCTTCAAATTTGGAAGCTATCCTACCGAAAGAACGACTCGATCAAAAAGAGCACGTGAACGCTAAACCCAATACAGGATCTACTTTCACAATCCCCATCCACATGGAACCATGATCTATTAATATTAAACTTAACTCTTGAAATCTTCCAAGAACTTATTATTATTTTTAAAATAAATCCATCAGAAATCCTTAATTTATGCAATTTTCTTAAAATTACG
Source organism: Aspergillus diversus (assembly GCA_027569885.1). NCBI lineage: Eukaryota > Fungi > Ascomycota > Eurotiomycetes > Eurotiales > Aspergillaceae > Aspergillus > Aspergillus diversus. Next base: position 370,544 of record JAPDKZ010000018.1, read on the forward strand.
AAAGATCATAGGCTAACACTCAAAATAACCATCATATTGCCCCAGATAAATTTTGCTGGTCGTCTCTAGTTCCATAGCTTCGTGTCAACACCTCAAAACCACTAGACACTCCCGCAGGTATATGGGTTCTACCTGGAGAGGTTGGGAACCTGATAGCAACAAAAAGATCATCACCAGCTTCACCCTTTATCGTTGGGGGGGCCTCAATCAATGCCGCATAGAAAAGAGAAGAAAAAACTAAAATTTCCTCTTTCATTTTCGATTTTTCTAAAGGCATGTAGTAAATAACCTCAGGGCCACCCTCAAGTATGAAGCCAAAACTCTGAACCGTGAAGCACATGACCATCAACAGGCGAATTCCTGAAAACAGGCCAGCAAGGGGGGTCACAAAAGACACTCTTGCAATTCTATGGCACAATTTGGAATCTCTTTTTTCAGAGTTCCATTATTTACCTTACCGATCCCCTCGCTATGCCACTCGTAGTCCCATTAGCAGAACATAGATAACGAAGAGCCCAACGTCATTAATGTTTGGCTCTCTCTATGCTGTAACATGGATTACAATATTGCATAAATCAATGAGAGAATATTACGGGATTTTGAGCCGAAAGAGTGATGTATTGATAGCAAGTAAAAATGGTAGAAAGGTAAGAAAATGCCTTCCAGGTTGCCTCATGAGGCTGACTGTAATGGCTCTAAATCCTCGACATTGTGGTAAATGGCAAATCAATTCTCTTAACCCTGCCTTTTTTTTTTCTTCCTCCCTTTTTCTTTCCCTTTTTCTTTCCTTTCTTTTCCCCTTTCTCGGCGACCAAAGTCTGTTGACTGATAGGTCTCACATACATTGCTGTGCGGTCCGACAGGAGTCTGGATCCTCGCGGGACACAATACAACTCTGCCCTCTTACTCTTTCTCTCCTCTCATCAATCCCACCCTCTTCGACGCTTTATTTTGCAGAGTGTAGAAAAATTATCTTTTGCCACGAAAAAATCCATTTCGTGTCATCGACTCATGGGGTGTTTTATCTGTACTAAGTTCTTGAATTTGCCAACCCTTTAACTGACTTAAGACTTGTTTTTCACGCCATTGATTGTCGACCCCCCTCTTCCGCCCTGCAACTGTCAACAAAGCCCCGCGACGACGGCTTTCTCATTCACTCCACACTCTCCCCTCCCCAAATCCCGCCCGATCTGCTACTAACATCACCTCATCCCCTCCTCCATCTCCTTTCTCCGAGTTTTTACAATCTCCTGTCTTTCGATCGGTCGCTTTGTTTTAGTCCCTGCAAATTTGCTTCCGAATTTCATCGCTTTACGCCAGGTCTTATTCTCATCATGGACGGGGACGATCTTATCGCCTCGGTTTACCGCAAGATCGAGCGGGAAAAGGCCCTCATCAACGCTGCGACCAACATGCGCCAGTCGACCGACAACCCCTTAGTACAGCAAAGAGTCGATGCGAATATTCGCGATGGCCGAAAGAATATTGCTTATTTGGAGGAGAAGATGAGAGAATTACAACTTCGTCGAGAGGGTGGTGGCTCTCCGACTGAAAAGCGCCTTCCACCTAATCCCGATGACGGCCCAATTCCACCACCCAAAGATTATGGTACAGGCTATGGTGATTCCGCAGGAGCGTATCCGCAGCCAGGAACCGGCTCCATGCCGTTGGGTGCTCCTTACAAAGACCCTCGACCCTTTGCCCCCGTACCCAAGGCTCGTCCAAACTATTCGAAACTTGGTAAGCAAAATTGATATGCTGCTCGGATGCGAGGAATTATTCCCGTGACTTAGCCTTCCAAAACTAATTTAGTATTTTGTTTGTAGATTTAATTAAATACGATACACAGTACCTGGGGCCAAAGATTCAACTCATGTTGTCTCAACTTGAGTTCAAGTTGAGTGTGGAGAAGCAATACAAGGCCGGGATTGAGAAGATGGTTCGCTTATATCAAGATGAGGGTGATAGGAAAAGTCGCGCGGATGCTGAGGGACGTCGTATCGAGAGTAATCAAAAAATACAACTCCTTAAGCAAGCCCTCAAACGATATGAAGATCTCCACGTTGATATCGAGTCAACAGACACTCCTGATGGTATATCTCCTTCATCTGAGCCAGCTCTAACCCATGTGCGCATATCACTTTTCTTTCCTCTTTGCTAATACATCCATTTAGATGAGAGTCTAAGCACCCCCAATTTGCGCAAGCCGCTCACTGGCCTTTTAACAATGCGCATCCAGGGTGTGCAGGATGTGGACCATGCTGCCAGCTCTAGATTTTCGAGGGGTCCGGAAACATTCGTTATACTCAAAGTTGAGGACGCCATTAAAGCCAGAACCAAGTCCACCCGAACCGACAGGTGGCAGGATGAAACTTTCAGCATCGATATCGACAAGGCTAATGAAATCGAGCTCACTGTATACGATAAATCAGGCGACAGACCCACCCCAATCGGTATGCTTTGGCTGCGGATTTCCGATATTGCTGAAGAGATGCGTCGCAAGAAGATCGAAACTGAGTTTAATGCTTCGGGGTGGGTTTCCGCGGACAAGATGGAACACGGAGGTAGCGCTGGGCCCATGAATCCCGCTGGGTCTGTTGGGTCGTCCCAGTATCCCGGCGCCGGAGGATACCAAGATCCTCAAGGTCAGGGTGGAGGTGCTCCCGGAGCTCCGTTATTGATCGAGTCTTGGTTTGCCCTAGAGCCTGTCGGCAGAATCCATCTCTCAATGAGTTTCGGTATGAGTTTCAATATCCATTAATCCCAGGACGTGCTGACTTGTCATGTAGCAAAACAACTAAAAGATCGACGACCGTTTGATATTGGTCTCAATCGCCAGGGTGCTGTCCGGCAGAGGAAGGAGGAAGTGCACGAGAAGCAAGGTCACAAGTTTGTTACACAACAATTCTATAATATCATGCGCTGTGCGCTTTGTGGAGACTTCTTGAAATATGCTGCGGGGATGCAATGCGCTGATTGCAAATATACCTGTCACCGCAAATGCTACCCGAAAGTAGTCACCAAATGCATCAGCAAGGCAAATTATGAAACCGATCCTGATGAGGAGAAGATCAACCATCGCATCCCGCACCGCTTCGAGGGATTTGCGAATATCTCCGCCAACTGGTGTTGTCATTGTGGATATTTACTTCCTTTTGGGAGAAAAAATGCCAAGCGATGCTCAGGTATATTCTAAAATATTGTCATGACCGTTTAAATTACTAACTCAAATCCGGTTTAGAATGTGGTCTTACCTGTCATGCTCACTGTACACATCTCGTGCCCGACTTCTGTGGCATGTCTATGGAAGCTGCGAACCAGATTCTGGAGACCTTAATCCGCACGAAGAACCACAACAAATCTGCCTCCGTTAGTTCTGGCCTTAGTGGTCGCACTCTTCGTCCTAGTGGCCCTCCTCAAGCCTCTCCAGACCAGACCTACCCACCAAAACCTCTCGAGGGTCCGTACGGAGCACCTCAACGCCAGCCTTCTGCTGAAGCCGTTAGCGCAGCAACCACCTCTTATATGCCACCCCAATCTCCGACAGCTGCGCAGAGACAACAACTGCCACCAAGAACCTCATCATCAAGCCCTGCCGCAGCCGCTGCTGCTGTGGCAACAGGATTACGCACCCCACAGCAAGCGCCTGGTAAGAAATTCTAGAACACCCTTTTTTTTCCCTCATGCTTTGCACCGAGTTAACCATTCGATTAAAAAGCAGACTCGGGTCGCCTCACGCAACCACAGCCACCCGCTCATGCCCATTATGACCCTGCTGCATACGCATCCTACCAGCAAAGCATGCCTCCTCCTCCAATGCAGAAGGTTGGCGCAACACCGCCATATGGTATCCCTTCACCACAGCAGTCCGTGCCACTCATGCAACAGCAGGTCGCTGTCAAGGAAGAAATCCCACAGCAACAACCAAAAATTAGAATTGGACTCGATCACTTCAATTTTCTGGCCGTTCTAGGAAAAGGCAACTTCGGAAAAGTCATGTTGGCGGAAACCAAGTCCACTAAAAAACTTTATGCGATCAAGGTCTTAAAGAAGGAATTCATCATCGAAAATGATGAAGTCGAGAGCACAAAATCCGAGAAGCGAGTCTTTTTAATCGCCAATAAAGAGCGCCATCCTTTCCTCCTCAACCTTCACGCTTGTTTCCAGACCGAAACTCGTGTATACTTTGTAATGGAGTACATAAGCGGCGGTGATCTAATGTTACATATTCAACGTGGCCAGTTCGGGCTGAAGAGAGCACAGTAAGTGCCCCCCCAACAAACAAAGGCCTTGAACAACTCCTCCGGACTTCAATTATAATACAAACTAACTTGATTTCGCAGGTTTTATGCCGCTGAAGTGTTGCTGGCACTTAAGTATTTCCACGAAAATGGTGTCATTTATCGAGATCTCAAGCTTGATAATATCCTATTGACGCTGGATGGTCACATCAAAATCGCAGATTACGGTCTTTGCAAGGAAAACATGTGGTACGGAGCCACCACAAGCACGTTCTGTGGTACTCCCGAATTTATGGCACCCGAAGTATGATTATGTATTCTACCTCCGTCCGGATTGTCGGCTGACCAATTCAAAGATTCTTTTAGACAAGAAATATGGTCGAGCCGTTGATTGGTGGGCTTTTGGTGTGCTCATTTATCAAATGCTACTTCAGCAATCTCCGTTCCGTGGCGAAGATGAGGACGAGATCTACGACGCCATTCTTGCCGATGAGCCGCTTTACCCCATCCATATGCCTCGGGATTCGGTTTCTATCCTGCAGAAGCTACTTACCCGTGAACCAGAACTGAGACTTGGCTCAGGTCCCACGGACGCGCAAGAAGTCATGTCCCATGCTTTCTTCCGGAATATCAACTGGGATGATATCTACCATAAGCGAGTACCACCACCATTCTTGCCAACTATCACCAGTCCCACAGATACTAGCAACTTCGACCAAGAGTTTACAAGCGTCACTCCTGTCCTGACACCCGTACAGTCAGGTAAGCCTCAGGTCTCTCCATCTAATTATTCTAAAATTTATATTAACCTCCTTCGCTTTAGTTCTTTCACAAGCTATGCAGGAAGAGTTCCGTGGCTTCTCTTACACTGCAGATTTTGCTTAAAGTCCCCTCGCCTTTAAAATAATTTTCTGGCCATTGCGTTCCCCCTTCTTTTTTCTCACATCCTTTTTGGGATTGCGTTATCCTCGGGCTTCTTGATCTTTGCCGGTCGCCTTTAGTACTTTCTGCGCTGGAATAGTCTTCTAACATACCCTTGAGAGTTCTAAAAGCCGGTATGAGTAAACGGTGTCATAATGTCTTTGTAAGCCATATCGAGAGTGGTTGGTCCGAGGATAGGTGTTTTCCTTCTTCACAGCATCTTACCCAGCCTACTTCTTTTTTTTAATGAGCCATACCCTTTTTGGGAATGATATTCCGCTAGGTCCGAGGTCGACTCTGAGGTTAGGTACCTACCTGCCTACACTCTTCTTTCAGCCATCCCTTAATTCTCTAAAACTGAATGGAAGGAGTGATTGCGGTCATGTCACCGGAAGGGCAGGTTCCATACAATATATACTGTATAATTAGTGTCGGGGTCGTGAATATTTGCTATCCTATGGCTTTTTCCTCCTGGCCGCGGAAATTCAGATGGATACGGCCACAATCGAATCCATATTCAGACTTGACCTAAATAATTATTTTAGTGGTTTCCCTTCTATTTCCCCTTTCCATTCGAGTAATTGTGTCACGAAAAGGCCTAATTTGGTTGCTCAATGAAAACACCACGCATGACCCCATCAGTAAGGTACAGTCATACTAGTCACTATTCTTCTTTATTCTAGCCCCCCGCTCTTTCAACATGGCATTCTTGGTATTACAACAGAAAGTAAATGTCGAGTGCAGCCAATAGATACAAGCTAAAAATTTCTACTGGAGGGCTGTTCCCTTTCATTATTTTTACCCAGCACATCCTTTGACTCACTTCTCTACTCTGTAGGCACTAAGGTACATGTCTTTCTTTCAACCCAACAAAGAAAACTCCCTATATTTGATAAAGAAAGAAAAATCTTTTAAAATAGCCTGTATCATTTTCTTTCTAGGGAAACAATGAGAGTAGTAAGATTCAAACTCGGTTCGTCCTCGACACCAAGGCGTTTTCAAGAGCATATCTGCTCACGTTTCCAGTATCACATACCTATCTCCTTGATTCTAAAATTCCCACTTCCTTGACTGCCAAAATCCCACCTCCTGAAGAAACTTATCAATCGATTATCAGCAGAAATTTGTACTCGATACCCATATCAGTATTTGGGGTAAATTCAACCCAAGCTCGGTATTCTCAAAGACTCTGTTTCTTTTCTTAAAAAAATGACGGACACCTCCTCAAAATTGTCCCCGCATCACCTACCTGAAGCAGGCGTTGAAAATCCCACCAGGGCCAGCAAAGCCAAAGCTAAGAAGAGGCGCAACCTCGACGCCGAGTACACTCCGGAAGGCTATGAGTCTCAAGAAGAACCCGATGATATTGTTCTGGACCATACGTCGACAAAAAGGAAACTCCCTTTAGAATCACTCGGAAGTGGTTCTACTCCTGGTCGTTCCTCTTCTCCCCAGAAATGCAAGAAAATGAAAATTAGTATGCAGCAAACCTTGAAACACACGCTCTACTTCTTAGCTAACACATAGGCTCCTCCGGTAGATTCACAAGCTGGTGGTAACGAGGAATATTCTTTCATCGAATCTACACCTGACGTTCAGGGATCCATTTCTCAATCTATTCGGAGCGAAAGCCCGTCTGGCGATACGAAGCTGAAAAAGAAAACGCGGAATACCGGAGGTAATAGTGATGATGAATACGATTTTGTGCCCCAGGCGAGCGATGATGAGGATAACGAAAGTGAATTCTCTATTCCCAAAAATGAAAAATCAACTGTTGTCTTTGACTACTCCGGTGAAAGAGCTAAACGTTTCACGGATGTTATCAACATCGCCCCTGACATCTACACCGAGCAAGAGAAATCTCTATTCCTTCAGCTGGCAATGAGAGGATTCCAGCCCCTGTTTCCGAAGTATTGGAAGCACGACTTTCCCACGCTACCCGATTCTTTATTCGCTGGCACTGGGGGGGACTCAAAGCCCCTTATCCAGACGTCAAGAAGCAGTACCTTTTACGGTATGTCAGCCACCAAACTCATCTCTTCCTCACTAAATTATGCTCACATATTTCCAGCGATCAAATCCCTTATCAATCTATTCGCCCTCGGTGGCCGTGTGAGAGATTGTACTGTCTTACACAAACGGCCAGAAGTATTGATCAAGCAAGCTATTAAGAATTATATTCGTTGGGCAACATACGATGCAAATGTTGAAATTAGCCCAGTTCCCGTGCATGCAATCTATACTCAAAGCAAGGGCGAATCAACTCTCGATGCTATTAGGAAACTAAATCAGAGGCTAAACAAACTTGCCGTGCGGTACAACTACGCTCTCTCAAATGAGGGCGTAAGTTCCGATGGCAACAAACTTCCCCTTCTTATTGGTATTATTATCTGCGGACCAATCGTGGCTATTCTCACCCTTGATATGAATCAGCCAAAAAACCCGAACGAGAATATTGACGGTAAATTCCTCTCGCAATTTGACCTTTCAGAACGCGGTCAAGATGTATGGAACTGTCTCGCAATCGCCATCGCAGTTATGCACATACGCAAGACAATGCTTCACCTTATATATAATGGTAACAGAATTTTTACGCATGCGGCAAGCACGACAGCTAAAGAAGATCTTTGAGTGGATGGACTTATATTTCCAGCCTAGAAATAATATTCACAATCCCATTTTTCCATATATTTGTAACACTTATAGCATAAGACTCATTTTTTAACGACAATCTATAGCTTGTGGTAATCACGTGATCTACAACGGTTATTGACTTGACCCCCACCATTTTGTGCTGGTCCGACCTCAAAAAAGCTCACTCACCTAGATAGGCAGGGCATAGGAAATCATGGATGCAGCAGAGGACAGAGAATTCAAATTACAGCGCGCATCAGGAGACTTTTTAAACGAGTTTTCTACCAAATTACCTTCTCTTCTTTGGAAGCCATCCAGCACAAGAGATACTCAACTCCCACGACGATGGACACTGGTCTCCAAGACGGAGAGACTTGTAAGCCTTGTAGGTCGCAATTGCCTTGCAATGGCATGAATCCTAGCCCTTCTGTCAAATATTTACTAAATATTGTGATACCCCACAGCTAGAACATTTTCAGGAGTGGCCACAGTTGTTGGATCCCCATCTACAACAGCTTGTGCCGCCTCTTGTTGATAGCTTTTTAAAATACTTGGTCAAATATCGGGATCAATATGGTAGTAAGGCCGCTAAGGACCAACTATCACAGGTGGCGTATCCCCTCCCGAGAGCCATTTGCCGGCTCCTCTATACCTTTTGTAAGGTCCGGGGAGTCAAAGTTATCAGCAGGTTTCTTAACAATGAACCGAAGTACCTTGACCCTCTATTGCGGGCGTTTATTGAATGGGACACGAATCATCCGAATGACACGTTTCAAATTTCGTCCAGGGATATTCCACGGCGTCTTGTTTGGGAAGAGCGCTACGTACTACTTATCTGGCTCTCGCACTTATTACTAGCACCTTTCGACTTATCATCAATGTCCTCAGAGGATATTCCGCTTCCATCCGAGAATGTTGATCAACTTAAACTATTGCCTCAGAATGCACCTACTGTCACGAAATCTCTTTTTTTAGTTGCACTAAAATACATTGATGTCGCAGGCAAAGAGCGTGAGGCCGCTACTGCACTCCTTGCTCGGCTTGCACTGCGACGCGATATGCAAGCCCTAGGAATTCTAGACAAATTAGCAAATTGGGCCTTCTTTATCATTGACCCCCCCGCTGAGACCGAACCCTCCCCTGTTTACGCTTATATTGGCGTGCTATCCTTTCTTGCCAAGTTAGGGGTGTCTGGTCGTACAGAGGAGCTGTTTCCTCTAATTGTATCTATATTCGAACAAGCTATGAAAATTCCGGCAGGGAAAACAAAGGTCTCTCTCGCGATACAGTCCTCTGCACTAGCTCGGAAAACAATTATCAAAATTCTCCGTTCTATAACGATTATGGCCCTCTCGCTGAGCGAAAGCGGAAGCAACATACTCTCGGGTGACTTCATTTCCTCTATCCTGGAAGATACCATCGATTATTTCCTGACGTCTCTTGCGGACAAGGATACTCCTGTGCGGTTTGCCGCGAGCAAAGCCCTAAGCATTATTACACTTAAATTAAACCCAGAAATGGCGACGGATGTCATTGAAGCCGTTACTAGCTCTCTGGAGGAGAACATCCTATATGGAAGAGAGGACGGAGCCATCGTAACTCCTTCCGAGGCACGAAATATCAGCGCAAATATGTTGAAACGAAACCTGAGCGCAGTAGACGCCCAAAGATGGCAAGGCTTAATCCTAACCCTCGGTCATTTATTGTTTCGTCGCGCGCCCCCAACGAATCAACTTCTCAATGTGTTGCAGCCGCTCATTTCCGGGCTTCACTTTGAACAGAGGACTTCCACTGGATGCTCTGTTGGCTCGGGTGTACGGGACGCGGCGTGTTTTGGATTATGGGCCCTATCTCGCAAGTACACAACGCAGGAGCTGCTCGCCATTAAGCCGCAGGCAATCAATACATCAACTACTCATGTTGACGTGAACCTCCTTCAAATGCTGGCCATCGAACTTGTATGTGCAGCTTGTGTGGATCCGTCTGGCAATATTCGAAGAGGTTCTTCTGCTGCATTGCAAGAGCTTATTGGCCGTCATCCCAACACCATTGTAGAGGGCATCTCACTTGTGCAGGTTGTGGATTATCACGCTGTAGCACGACGGCCCAAAGCGATGATCGATGTTGCAACGGCGACAGCAGCTCTAAGTTCTCATTACTGGAGCCCACTTGTCGAGTCTTTAATGCAGTGGAGGGGAATTGGATCGCCAGATTCTGAGTCCAGAAGGAATGCAGCCAAGGCACTCGGTGTCTTGGGTCTCCATAAGACCTGCAAAAGCCTCCTAGAAGTACTTCAACGGCTCCTAAAGAAACTCCATAGCATACCTCATGGGGCCGTAGAAATGAGACATGGATGCGTACTTGCAATTTCTGCAGTAATTGACGCATTTAACGCCCTTGATAGCTCCGAGATTACAAAAGACCGTGATTATGCACTGGGTATTGCTCAACAAATAAATGAATCCTGGGAGATCTTTGGTTCACCCATTGGGCCAACCAAAGATGATCTAACACTTCAAATTTTACGCCCGGAATTAAGCGCAGAAGCAACATCGTGCTTAATTTTCTCGCTTTCTAGGTCATTCTCTCGAGTCAATTATCTTAAAGCCCCTCTGCCCTCTCCTGTTCTACTTGACAAGGCTTTTGAAACCCTTTTACTCTGTCTCGCTCGTAACGAAGATATCTCGATCGAGTCCTCCTCAAAGGCAATTTCGGAAATATGGCCAATCGTACACTCATCAAAACAAGATGAGACGATTCTGAGATGGTTGTCACATATTCGTGCTACCTGGAACCTACCAACTGCACGTGGCCATATTTCGGTTCTCGGATCTATTTTTTCGAGGCTAGATACGAAAAACACGGCCAGGCAAACAATAGTAGAGGAGCTTATACAATGCGCAGAGAAAGAGGAGTTGATTGAAAAGAGGGTAGTAGCCGTCAAAAGCCTGGCTTCGGGAGTCCTGCCTCATATAGGTATGCTAACTCGGACATAATTCAAAAACAACAGTGACTAACCGAGGCCGCAGGTATAACTGATAGCATTTCGGATCATATTATCAGACTTCTTAACGATTACACAACCGACAGACGAGGTGATATTGGTTCCTTGATCAGACTAGAGGCCATTCAAGCCGCACGAACCGTGCTTCTGAAGGAGGTTCCTGATCGATCTCCCCGTGTTCAAGCCATCCTTGGATGTCTGTGTCGACTTGCGGCGGAGAAACTGGACAAAGTGCGCCTGGAAGCTTGGGACTGCTTGCAGAGTTTCTGGCAATCCTCCCATGACTTCCCCCCCTTGCAGAGGTGCGAAGTTCCTAGGGAACGCCCAACTTCTCCTCTTATGCTAACAAAAACAGGAAATATGGCCATTTCGGTGAAATATCATCGCCGTATTTCTTCCTTCAAATGCTTGAGCTGCAGGCAATTAATTGGCTACGTCCCCCGTTATTTCAGGGCCTCGCTACCTCAGCCGCTGCTGGAACCGAAGGGGTTATCCGTTCCTCTCGTTTAGCTTTAGTACAGACCATCAACAAGCACGACGGGGAACAACGGCAGGCGATGGTGTCCTCCGTTATACAGACCCTCCAGATAGTTCTCGGTAATACTCTACAGGACGACCGCTTTGCAGTCCCGATTTTGGAGTTACTAGCCTTCATCTTAGATGGCTATATATCTGCTATTCCCGATCACTCAGATCCAATGTTTGTCCATTTACTATCCCGCGGGAAAACAAGGTGATCGTTTAGGACCTAACCCTTTTTTTTTTCATTTATCCAGTTTTCGAAAGGTGTTTGTCCTTACGCAGAAGGTACATTTCAAATCCACCAACATTGCCCGACTCGAAGCTGCGATCCGGACCTATACGCCATTGTCACGACTAGAGAAGCTGCGGATTGATGTACTCAAGAAGCTTTCTGGAATGTTGCTGCATCCATTTCCAAGGGTTTGTATATGCGAAACCCCTACCTAAAGTTTATGCTGAACATTGAGTAGGTTCGGGCCACTGCGGCGGATTGTTTGTTTATGGAAACTAAATTGGATTTAGTAAAGCTGGAGGATTGGTCGAAGCCTCCCAAGGAGCTTAAAACAAAGGTTGAGCAAGTAAGGGGGATGTTGGGATGTCAGACGCACTTTTGAATGGTTATGGTGTCATCCAGATAAGTTTAGTGAACTCAAAAACACGACAAAGCCGATATATATAATCGAACAATTTCACAATAAGATCTATGTTGATTTTGATGGTAATGGTGTGAATCGGGAAGGATATGAAAATGAATTAAAAACAAAAAAGAAATGCATCATCCGTGAATCGAACACGGGCCTCATCGATGGCAACGATGAATTCTACCACTAGACCAATGATGCTGCTTATTCAAGTAGCGATCGTCATTTCTAACAGTACTCCTCTGTATCTCAAAATAAATATACAGAGTAAAGCCTCGGGTCTCCCGACGATTATCGGCTTATACCTCAGCCATATCCAGAAACAACAGTTATAATTGAATCAGCCATGTGACGTCTGTCAAGCTCAAATCGACATACTAGATTCCTATTGGCCCCAATATGTCCTTGAGGTTATTGGGTACAATCATATACCTCATCAAATATACGTGCAATGTTCGCCAATATATAGCTTGAAATATGAAAAGTTCCACATGCCAGAAATTCCCAAGCTTTAATCATTTGTTGGTACGTTTGCATATTTACCCCACTGATTTAAAATATGCTACATGGAGCCCACTAGTCTACTGACGCCCCAGGCACATGGAGTGACTGCACCAGCAGACTGATCATAATTGAACGAAAGGTTGGCTTGATATGCCCCAGCATCATTATCTGGGCTTAGTCATTGTTCGCTGCATAACTAACACTACCCACGTGATTCACCGCTCACCCCTAAAGCAGCACCCCGTAGAGCACCTTCAGCGGAGCGGCGGAGGATGAGAAAGTACTAGATGACCAGGCAGGTAATTGACAAGCTCCAAGCTTGTATCGGAAACGTCCCTCCTACCAAAAATGGCCGCCATAACAGTGCCTAGTAATATACCGCCTAATCCCACGTGAGTTTCTCCATTGAATCCCGAATTTTGCTTTTCAGTTCTGTCTAACAAAACCATTTCCGCAGTGTCTATGTATGTCCTGTTCCTCTCGAGCATCCCCGCATTTCGTCTGTGCCTGCTGACCACGCCGGAATCTATAGGTGCGGAATCTCGAGGAGCGGATTAAAGTAGACCAGTTAAAGGAGGCTCTGGAAGAAATCTTCTCCGAATACGGCAATGTTGTCGAGATTGTCGCAAAGACGAACCTGAAAGCGAAGGGCCAGGCATTCGTTGTGTTCGATAGTGTGGAATCGGCGACACGCGCGATCGATGAAATCAATGGATTCGAAATCTTTGACAAGCCCATGGTCCTCGACTTTGCAAAGACCAGGAGTGATGCCACCGTGTTGCGCGAAGGGGGGGAAGATGAGCTGGAAGCCCATAAGAGGCGGCGGTTAGCTGAGAAAGGTGCGATTCCGCTGCGAGGCTTTCCCTTCAATCTATCACCCAGATCAAACCTCCGTTTCTAGCCATGTAGCTGACAAGAATTCCGGGATATATAGAGCGAAAGCAGGCCCAAGAAGCTCTAGAGGCCCAGAAGAAACTCAAGCGCCCGCCTGGACCCCCCGACGCTACACGTCCCGCCAAAACAGCCAAAGGCGCTGGTCTTAAGCCGACCAGTGGTGCTGCCGCCGCCGTCATTCCGGACGAATATCTCCCACCAAACAAAATCCTGTTCCTACGAGACCTGCCGGACACCGCCGACCAAGAAAGTCTTACTGCTGTGTTTGGTCGCTTCGAGGGATTCCAGGAAGTCAGACTGGTACCTGGGCGGAAGGGGATTGCGTTCGTCGAATACGAGAGCGAGTCTGGCGCCATCAGTGCGAAGGAAGCCACGTCGGGAATGCCCATGGGAGAGAGTGGCAAGCCGATCCGCGTCACCTACCAGAGACAATGAGCTATTCTGTAAAATTGCCTTGTGTGTTTAGGGCTACTAGTTTTGGCGTTGGGGCTTGGTATTTAGTTACAATGTTTAATTAAAATTATGAAAGGGCCCCCCCCAGAGATCTCTGGCATGCAATGTACTAATCGCTCTGGGGTTCTGGGCGTGATAGGTGGGGAGATAGCAAGATTCCAAAGAGAAGGTCCAAAGTAATCAAGGGGGCTGAATGAGAAGCTATATGCTAAGAAAGATAATACAATAGTGCAAGGTAATTGTAACAAGGGAATGCTAAAAAATGACGTCGGTATCTTCTTGCTCCCCCAGGACATCAGGGGCGTCTGGCTCCACTTCAGAGGTAGAAGTGCTAGCTAACTCTTTTGCAGCCTCCCTCTCGCGCGCGGCCTGCATCTCGGCGTCCGCAGCAGCGTTGTCTCTCTGTTTCTTACCTGACACCTTTTTAAGGCGATAAAATTCTTCTCTGTCTAGCTCATCAAGCTCTGAGTTGATGTCTGAGGAAATAGTCAGCATGTGTGAGAGTATCCTATTGGGGTGTTGGGAAACAGACATTTGATAGTGTTTTCCGTCCGGGGAATGATGACATGTTCACTGTAGGTTGCCAATTAGTTTCGAATGGCTTCTTTGGTCGAATGGGCATAAAACTAAGTATCTTACATCGCATTAACTATAATTACGGTTAGAACATGAGTGGCAATCAGTCGGACGGGTTAAGCACTTACCTCTTCGGTTAACAACCTTGATCACTTCATCCAAGATAACAAATGCAGTCTATATGAACCAAGTTTAATGATGCTGTATGAGAATACAACGAACATAATATCGTACCTGCAGGCTCGCTAGTTCCACCAATGTCTCTACCGCCCTAGCGTAGGTCTCTCGACAGCGTTGGACTTGCTGGCCTCCCTTTCCAAGACCGGTTAAGCCAAAATCATTGATACTGTCTTCTGTATAGCTTTCGAAATGAGGCAGGAAGACACCAGATACGTTCTCTTGTTTGGCGCGGACCCGGAAACGAGCCTGTTTGGCGGATTCTTGAATTTGGTAGCCGATATCACCACCGACGGCATAGGTCACCTCGGCAAGAGAAAACGCAGCAATCTGCATTACCCGCCCCATCTTCTGCTTGGCTTCATCGATTCGTCGTGTAATCTCTAGTCCCGTTGTCAGTTTTCGAGGGGTGTGGGGAAAGGTGGCATGTAGATAAAGGTACCTCGGAACCGCCTAGAGTTCGATTGAGTTAGCAAAAACACTGCAATGGAATCAAAGCCAAAGAGCTCACTTTGTTAAGGCTTCACTCTTCCTTTTGAGCAAGCTGTGGCCAGTCTCAGCCCCCTTCAACTTACTCTTCATCAAACCGAGCGATTGGCGAGTCGGGAAGACTGCCTCACGGCCCTAAAGGGAAGATAAGTACGCGATCGCCAGGAAAGATGTAATAAACGTACCACTGCGCCGGACATGATTAAGGGACCTGAAATGAAAGTTCAACTTGACAGAAAGGCCACGATGGCGGAGCTGCAAGTGAGGGAGGCATGACGATAACAGCGCTCTTGGAAGCGGAAGCTTGGACCACTTCCTGCGCGCCGCCCGCATGGCAGATCACGTGACCCCATTCACGACTTCACCGGCCGAAGTGCTTGAGAGTTTCTTCCCAACGCGACGAGAGATTATTCCCGTTCATGCGACCACATTTCACTCTGATTCCGTGTTGACCGTGTGAGCCGGTCCCGCTCGATTGAGTGGCGAAATGCCAGGGACACTCCTGCCCCCGAGATCCCACCGGCAACACGCACAGATGGATCAAACTTCAACATCTAGGCCGGATCTGTATTTGATAGTGAGCGAAGAGTGGCATTGAGTCGCGAGGGTGCCCACACTAATGATATATTTCCGCTATAGGCCGACCAGGATACCGTATACGAACAAGATCTCCTCCGGAACCCAAGCAGTGTTAAGCCTTGGCTTGCTTATATCGAGTACAAACAGCAAAATGGAACTCTCTATGAGCAGGCTTTTGTGGGTTGCGGTCTTCTTAATTTTTGTCGAACACTATACTGATCGTTTTATTTAGGTTATGGAGCGTGCCTGCAAGCAGCTCCCAAGATCATATAAGCTCTGGAAGATGGTACTTGAATTTTTTCTTCTCATTAATCTCTACCCCTCCATGTTCTAGCTAACTGGCTTTGATAGTATCTGGAATTTCGAACGAACCATCTCCGGGCTCGCAATGCCACTCAATACCGAGCAGAGTTCCACAAAGTCAACGCGCTTTTTGAGCGTGCCTTGATTCTACTCAACAAAATGCCCCGAATATGGGAGATGTACCTCTCCTTCATGCTTGAACAGCCACTTGTCACTCAAGCTAGGAGAACCTTCGACCGTGCACTGCGGGCGTTACCAATTACTCAACACAATCGCATTTGGAGGCTCTACAAGATTTTCGCGCGCTCAGCCTCCGGCCAGACTGCCGTGAAAATATGGGCCCGCTACATGCAAATTCACCCGGAGAATGCGGAGGCGTATATTGAATTGCTCGTGGAAATGGGACAGTATACTGAGGCTGTGAAGCGATATATGGAGATCCTTGACAACCCAAGGTTTCAGTCTCGGGAGGGCAGGAGTAACTTCCAGCTATGGACCGAGATGGTCGATTTGCTAGTCTCCAAGGCTAAGCAGATTGAGACTGGCCCACAGGCCGGAATCGATGTGGATGCGATCCTACGCAGTGGGATAGACCGGTTTGCCGACCAACGAGGTAAACTATGGGCTGGATTAGCAACATACTGGATCACCAAGGGAAACTTTGAGAAGGCAAGGGATGTCTTTGAGGAAGGAATCACGACTGTCATGACAGTCCGCGATTTCACGCTCATTTTTGACTCATATGTTGAATTCGAGGAATCCATTATCGGAAGATTGATGGAAGAAGCAGCCCTTCGAACGGATGGTGACCAGGGTGATGAAGAAGCCGATTTTGATCTTGATCTTCGGATGCTGAGATTTGAACAGCTCATGGATCGACGGCCGTTCTTGGTCAATGACGTCCTGCTCAGGCAGAATCCGAATAATGTCATTGAATGGGAAAAACGTGTGGCTCTTTGGGGTGATAACAAGCCAGAAATTGTTCAAACTTATACAGCAGCCATAGCCGCTATTAACCCCAAAAAGGCTCTTGGCAAGTTCTCAGAGCTCTGGGTTAATTACGGGAAATTCTACGAGACGGGAGGGGATTTGGGTACTGCAAGGGTTATTCTCGAGAAAGCCGTGAAAGTTCCTTATAAGTCGGTTGCTGAACTTGCCGAGACATGGTGTGAGTGGGCAGAGATGGAATTACGGAGTGAAAATTTCGACAAGGCAGTCGAGATCATGGCAAAGGCAACGCAAGCCCCTAAGAGATCCACTGTGGACTACTTCGATGAAACCCTTTCTCCCCAACAACGAATACATAAGAGTTGGAAACTGTGGAGTTTCTATGTTGACTTGGTGGAAAGCGTTTCTTCATTGGAAGAGACGAAGAAGGTTTATGAGAGGATTTTCGAATTACGCATTGCCACCCCTCAGACCGTTGTCAATTATGCTAATCTTCTCGAGGAGCATAAGTACTTCGAAGATTCCTTTAAAGTTTATGAACGCGGCCTGGATCTTTTCAGCTATCCGGTTGCGTTCGAACTTTGGAATCTTTATCTGACCAAAGCTGTTGATCGCAAGATTGGTATCGAACGTCTAAGAGATCTATTTGAGCAGGCCCTTGACGGCTGTCCCCCGAAGTTTGCCAAGCCCCTTTATCTCATGTACGGCAATCTGGAAGAAGAACGCGGTTTGGCCCGACATGCTATGAGGATATACGAGCGTGCAACCAGGGCAGTTTCGGATGAAGATAGATTTGAGATGTTTGAATTCTATATCACGAAGTCTGCATCCAATTTCGGCTTGACCTCCACGCGACCAATCTACGAGCGGGCTATAGCAGCTTTGCCTGACCAGGAAGCTAAAGAGATGTGTCTCAAATTTGCAGAGATGGAAAGAAGGCTGGGCGAGATCGATCGCGCTCGTGCAATCTACGGACATGCGTCTCAATTCTGCGATCCGCGGACTAATACTGTATTCTGGCAGAAATGGGAGGCCTTCGAAGTGCAGCACGGAAACGAAGACACATTCAAGGAAATGCTTCGTATCAAGCGAAGCGTCCAGGCACAGTACAAGTATGTATCTCGGAATCAAAGAGCGATAAAGGCGAAGAAAAAGGAAACTAACCAATCCGCTTAATTGTAGTACCGATGTTAACTTTATCGCTTCTCAAGCGATTGCCCGCAGCCAGCAGCGGGCCCAGGATGGCAAAGAGCCTATGCAGGAAACAGAAGAGATGGACAGTTCGACTGCGGACGCAATGGCAGCGTTGGAACGACAGGCTCGTGCCCCCGTTGGCTTCGTTGCTGCTACCACTGGGCCAGAAGGTGGCAACCGTCCTCTTCAAGAACCACAGGAAGCAGCTGGTGCCGTGAATCCTGATGCTATTGACATTGATGACGATATGGATGCCGACTAAGCAATATCTAATCACCATTTCCGCTTTTGCCTGCTCTTGAGATTCTCCTTGACCTCTCTGGATAGTCGTATTTTGGAGTCATTGGTTATACCTACCATGAACTTCTCCCTTCCCTCCTAGTTCCTACTGTAACCTTACGGTCTTCCTTGTTCCACCTGATGCATATTTTGGATTTCTCTCCTATCAAAGCCAAAAATTGGCGATTGATTCATTGGTAATATGTTTTCAAGCTAGGTAAAGGTGTCACCGATACTTCTGTACTACTTTCTATCTCCTTTGTTCTGCTCTCTGGTGTGTATGTCATACCATTTCAGTCACTCCTTATGATGGTTTCTGCGATACCTTTTTTTGTTGCTTCTTGTGTGTATAAGGTCAAATGGTTATTATTTTCGTTCTGAAGAGCTTGTAGAGTTATATGCGCTATGCTCTTGCTGTAGTTGATCCCCTTGTAGGAGAGAGCAAGATGAGGCTAGGTGCATCATCTCCTTGGGGTGGTTTGGGGTGGGTTACATCTATTAATTTTCAAACTACACAATTTGCAAAATAAAAGTAGATCTGGTCAATGCTACCAAACTGGACATCTCAGTTCCACCTAATGAACGATCACCAGTATGCCACTCAAAACAGGGATCGAAATTTGCCATGCGCTTTTTTATCTGATGCAAAGAGCACAAAGGCAAGTATATATTTACAATTATTTTCTAATAAAAAAATTCCTGCGCTAAAAATGCTCAACGTTAGCAAGAAAAGAATTGGAAAAAGAAAGGAAAACGAAGGAAAAGGACAGGAAGAAATGGTCATAGCCGAAGAGTGCCGGTCAAATTAGGGATCGTTTTGTTCTTCGTTATTATCTTTAGGTTGAGAAGCATCCTCTTCTGCCTTTTCAGTGTCCGGATCCGCATGGGGTTGAGTAGCCAGAGGCGAAACGGGGCATGACGTGGGGGGTTCATCTTTGGGTGGGTCCGGGAATATCTCTTTAAATAAATTCGGCAAGAATCTTTCCAGGCGTTTCTTAGTCTCGATCCAGATTTTTTCCTTGCTCGCATCTTGGGATGGTGGAACTAATAAGCCCCCATCGGCCATAACCAGCATGATATTCTTGAGGCTTTCTGGAATGGCCTCCTCCTGCGCGTGAGAGTAAAATATTAGACTTGAAGATACTTGACATCGGACTTGGCATACCAAACTGTCTCCCTGGCCACTATTCATCATTCGATCTAGAATATCTAGGATTTTGAGCCAGAGATCTAACATGCCCTCAGGGTTCGGGAGCTGGTCCAAATAACGCAAGAAAATCTTGCAGACCAAAGTTGCTGCCTGTACTCTGGTTTCACTCATTCCAAGTGGATCTGAATGGTACACTTCTGGCTTTAGCAACCTTAGCACAAGTGGAAAGAGAACTTGGTCGAAAATTGCGGTCCACTCTTTATCTGTCGAGCTTATTTCGACTGAGAGGAGTGACCGTTGCAAAGTCGTTACTGCATTGTGCCTGATGTCTCGACATGGGTTGATGCATTGTGAAGTAAGGGAATGGAATATTGGAGACCAGTACGCAGACCAGGCTATAAATCGTTAAATCAGGTACGTTTTCAGTAGAGGCCGCAAGGAGGAGGGCCCGGGATAGTACGAACCTTCGCTTTCTTCGAGATGTGACTGTTTGATGAGGCTTGGAACTCGTCGGGTCAGGTTGTTGACGAGGCCAATGGCCGCCACACCACGAGAAACAGCTTCGTTCTCACTGCTCAGGTTAGTCGAATTTGCATTTTACATTTAAAAACGAAAAAAAAAAAAAAAAAAAAAAAAAAAAACCAACCTTGACTTCTGTTGCTTGACGGTTTTGGATCGCCGGGAGTGTGCATCCCTCTGACGCTCTTCAATGTAACCCACTCTACCAGCGCTAATGAAGTCATTTGCTAGACTAACAGCAGACTCATAATTGTCGGCGGTGATTATAGGCGGTGCCGAATCAATGATTGTTTTCAGTAAATCAAAAACTAGTGGAGAGGCTTCCTTGTGTCGGTGCAGCCGTTGCAGTATCGACCAAAAGTCGGGGGATACGGTAATTTCATTTCGCAGAAGGCCTCCGCCGGATATACATCGCGAGAGCCCTTTGGTCGTAGGGACTGAGACGCTTTCTAGAGTGTCTTGATCAAAGCCAGAGATACCATGAAGTATGACGGGAACGCGCATGAACGGTTGATCCTGAATGGCCGTTAGTAAACAAGGCAAGGGGATCTGGGAAAAGAAAGGGCCAATCATACGTGGCTTAGCCGCAGGAGGTTTAATAAATAAGATGTGACTCGACCTAAAGCCAAGGAGTGAAGATTGGTAGCGTCTCGAATGAAACATTTTAGGGAATTTAATAATTTCTCACCGAGGTTCTCGATGGTTTGTTGGTTCCGAAGGGTAAGAATGGTTGCTAGCTCTAAAAGATACATCATCCCGGGATCGTACTTAGACTTGTTGGCGTCGGATTTACCAACTGAGGTCCGAGAAGATGGGAGGGGTCGCTCATGTTTTACCACAATGACGGCTGGTGCGCTCTCCTCTGGCAGCTGAGCAAGAAGTGACTCTACTACTAGCGCCACGGATTCAATGGGCAGTGACCTTATGAGTACAGCGTTTGTTAGTATCCTGTTTAACGGTCTAGATCACTGGAGGTGGTAGTTTACCTTATATTGGCCAAAAGGTCGTTGATTGAACATGCCGTAACACAGTCCACAGTACACAATGTATTGTCGAGTTCCTCGTCAGATGGCTCCGGGGGGTCGTCGGCAGCGTAGCTGGAGAGATAGGACGTAAATGCTGACAAGAGGCCGGAATCATTCCCTCGCCCGTCCCTGTCCACAATCTGCGAAGGTGTTTGTAATGGGATCTGGGGAATGTCGAGTTCAGAATTTAGACTAGAATCAAAAGGTGGAATAAGCGAATTTATGAATAAGTTCCTGAGGATTTGGACTATATGCCCCCAGCTTTGTTGCACTGTAGCCTCATTGTTTGCCAGAACCCGAAAGAGGACCACAGTGGCTAATTGTGCCCGAAAATCACGGCCGAATTTCACAGCCAATTCGCTGACCATCACACTTTTCTTTCCAGCCTGTATCTCAGTATTAAGAGTAGTACTGGGGGGCCTATTTGTTGCAAGTGTGCTGATAGAGGCAAGGGAGTACAGAATGCGGTCAAAAGCTTCTGTCAACCCGTAGCGAGCGGCAATTTGTGCGCACTGATCAAATCCCATGACGACTCGAGAGTATACGGCATCGTCTGAAGCGGACATGAAAACATATGAGAGAGTCGCGACAACAGGCCTCCAGGTCGCTGCAAACATTTCTGAATCATAAATGTTTGTACCACCCACCACCAATTCGCCTGTTGAAGCAGATTTCAATAATAATTCTCGCCAAGCAAAATCAAATGCATGCTGGTTGTCATGCTCGTCCGGTAGAATGATTTCATTTTGTTTGATGGAGTCATAAATCTCTTGAAGGAACTCTGGATCGAAATCTTTGCCTGAATTTACGCCTCGCAAATTCCTGGCAAAATCGTTGCAGGACATTCTGTTTTGAGATTTGACATTAGGGTTGTAAAGCTCAGTGTTCAGCATGATAATGCCGTAGGTTAGCACAAACAGGGCATCTTTGTCTGCAATTCCATTGGGTTGCGCCTTTTGAAGAAATTTATCACTGAAAGTTGTGACAATTCGTTCAATTAGGGGCGACTCGCCGGGTAGGCGGAAAGCTCCCAGCAGCTCTCGAAGAGCTTGGACGACATTCTTGCCAGAAAAGTCGAATAGCTCGACGAAGGCATCTAGGAGACCCTCATTGCCTTTTTTAGAGATGAAATCCCCCAGCACTTTCTTGGACAGTCGGGTGGTCCCCTTCAAGAACTGGGCAACTAGAATGGGATCGTCGGGGTTTTCGATAATTCCATGAGCCGCCAGATAGGCGATGCCACCTTTAGGATTTTCGTTGAATTTCTGAGCGCCCTGAACAATGATCCTTTTTGTTTTCCGCTGATTTCTCAAGCGCTCGGTAGAGGGAAAACCCTCACTGGTTGGTTCATCGTTAAGTCTGTCATAGATGGACTGAACGTAGCTTAGGAGGGCATCTAGGCATAGCGGAGGCACGTTGGTCGTGCTCCAAGTTGCCGAATCGGGGAACGCACTACGGGACAGTAAACCAATCATATCCTCACATAGATCGGCTCGATTGATGTCACAGTCATAGTTGATGAAGAGTTCTACCATGAAGCTCGGGATTCGCGCCAGGACACCAATGCTTTCAACCATAGCCTCTCGTGTTTCGGGTTTTCTTGACCCTCCCTCGAGCCCTAATTTTTGTCGATCTTTCACCGGAACAGGGGTAGATCTTCCGCTACTAGACTGTGAAGGAGGAGGCTTTACCAATTTAGGTGCCTGGGGTACGCCGTCGTAAAGAGCCGGATCAATCCCGGGCTCCTTTGGGATATCCACACGTGGATGGAGGCAGGCAACCAAGTAGGACAAATATAGCTCCTGTTGGAGCTTTAGGACAGGCCGACAGGTAAGGAGTAAGGTGCCGGCTACTCTGAGGGAACCAGTCAATAGCGCCATGTTTTCGGACCGAACCAATTGGAATAGATGTCGGCAGAGGTCGTTTTGGGCTAGGGAGGCCAAACTAAGGTGCCTAGCAATAGAAGGACCTGCAACCTCCAGCGCAACATCAATTATCCTCAGGGCCATGACCCTCATTGGGTCTGTGTGTTGCCGATTGTGAGGATCTAGAAGGTCGATAAGTACGCGGAATAGCTCGCGGATTGAAGGCAGAGAATATGGCTTGACTTCATCCACGTCTTCCTCGGGATTTGGAAGAGCAGCAACTGCATTGCCGTTGGGTGTTTGTACAGGCGACCCGTCCCTGCTGGTGGGATTACGATCGGCCACGCCAGTGTCAGACCCCAAGGCAGAAGGGTGCTGAGATGTGACCGTATTCCCGTCGACGGATGGATCCATTTTGAAATTGGGTTGTTCATCCACATCCCCTGAAATAGTGGTAGGGCCGGGTTCATCCGGGCCCAAAGAATCCAAAACAGACAGTCGTGTGAATATAACTTGACACATATTGACCATTGCAATTTCAGCAGACCTCCGGAGAACTTCCGAGAGGCGGACTTGACAACACATGCTTAGACCAGTTTCCATCATTTCACAGACACTCTCATCTCCAAGTAGCTCCCCTTCCGGGCGAGATAACATTCCCTCCATCAGTTTCAAAATTCTTAACAAAACTATCTCGTCAGCGGCCGAGTCGCTGGCTTCAAAACGACAATGGGTAATCGCCGCCGATAATAGCTGCATGGCCATGGAAATCCTCGGGGAGGTATGATTGATAATTTTGTAGGCGAATAACTTGGTCAAGGCAATTAGGGAAAGCGACGTGATTGCGGCCGAGGTGGAGGAAGAACGAATGACCTGAAGGAATGGGTGAAGGAGAGCAGGAGCATCGAACGTCGTAATATCCTTGCAATCTTTGAGGTCGCTCCGAAGGCGAGTAAAAGCGGATATTAAGGGGTTATCCTGGATACTCTTGCCCTTCTTCCCCCGTAGACCCCATCGGTTGGCCAGGGCATGATCCTCATCTGCGGCAGAGAGCCGAGATGCAGGACGGGAAGGTGTATTACCGTTACGGGGGCTCGACGGGGCGGATACATCACGATCATAGACCCGCGAGACAACGCTTCCTCCCAGAATAGCGGAAACAGAGGAATGAGCCCAGCGGGCATGCTTCCGCATGGCTGACGTGACGGTGATACATTCTGTTGTCACTAAGGCGACCGGGTCGACCGCGATGGGTAAAGATGATGATGACATGACGGGGCAGGAGCGAGTGGGAGATTTGAAATTGCCCAGGAGAGAAGCAATTTCAGATCATGGCCCTTGGAATGAGAGAAGGAGAGGCGGATAGTTCGTTATCAGGGTTGTAGCGAGGAGTATGATATGTGACTTTGGAAACGCAACAGCTGGTCTTCTTTTTGCTTGAAGGCGGAGAGGGCTACCTTCTTGATGGGGTTTAGGGGATTTACCCCACTAGGTTTAGGCGTTTGGGAGGTGTATGCTGTACAGGGTTTATGCACAATTAGTAATCATAATAATACAACCAGGTACAAGCCTGGTTGGAGGGCCGAGGTGCCCTCAATCTCCTTAAGAGTACAGAACAGAACATTTCTGTGCAAGAATCAGTGGTACAAGGAAGCTGTGGAGGAATGGTAGGTACTTATAGCCTATAGGTTCGTAGAAATTTAAATTATAGAGCCATAGATGTCGTTGCTTTTCCCTTGAATGCTATACCAACTTTTCCCTGGATGGAGAACTACTCCTTGAAACAAAAGTCAAGGAGGTTCCCTTTAATACCAGTGGCTTGTGCTGGATCAAGTTCTTCTTTCACTTAACTCTATCTCATGTCACCCACAAGCATTCATATAAACTATTTTATACATGGTAACCCAAGATCCTGATAATCTTGTTGACTTTTTGTCTTTGTAAGATCTGTTGATGATCCATGGTTGGCGATGCATGGCTCCGGCGGTGAAGACCAGGGCTGGCACGTACCTATCTGGAGCTTCAGTTCTCCACTACATCCAGCCATCGCGATAAAGAAATCCCACTCTCCCTTGGCAATTGAGTTTCACCGTCTCCTTACATTTTATTTCTCAGAGAATCAATTATCAGACTAACCTGTATTATTTTTCTTCTTTCTCACTTTTGGACTTCTATTTATTTATTTATTATTTAAAATTTCTCCCTTCAATATTTAACCTTTTGCTAGTGCTTTGTTTTGGGGCAACCACCGGCAGCGGTACACGTGTTGGTGGTGGAAATAGTTGAAGGATCTTCTTTTTTTCCTCTCCTTTTTCTCCGACCCAATTTTTGTCCGAGTCCAAGAATGGCTGCTTGATCTAAGAGATCGTCGAGTTTAGAGATCGAGAATAAATAAGCCGCTCCCGTATGTAGACACACAGAAACCAGATCATCCTGATGCTCAGGAGCTTGTGTTGGCCCCCTCCCGTTGCCCCCTCTTTCGCTGCATCAGCTAA
This sequence comes from Aspergillus diversus, assembly GCA_027569885.1. Taxonomy (NCBI): domain Eukaryota; kingdom Fungi; phylum Ascomycota; class Eurotiomycetes; order Eurotiales; family Aspergillaceae; genus Aspergillus; species Aspergillus diversus. The sequence goes on from JAPDKZ010000018.1 coordinate 395,957, forward strand.
TGCTGGATGGGCGCAAATCATCTGCAGTCATCCTTTTGAGGGAAACCCAACAAAGAACAACAACAAATCACCATAACAGTATTAATCCCCAGTCTTCAACGGCATCGCAGGTTATCCTCGACTCTTTTCAGGGTCCCTTGAAATATTTTTTCTCTTCTTTTTCTTTGATTTTTTCTGCGCTGAAGAGGATCGCGCTTAGTGCTAATACAATTCACTTGTCATCTCCTGCTCCTCATTGCCACTGGCTCAGCCTCTATGGAGGGGCTCCCTTTGTTCTTCCTTTCATGACATGAGGATATCTCTGCCACTCCTTTTACTTCTCTTTGTTATCGATATTGATTATAATAATATTCTTTCTACTATGTCTCTGGATTAGGGCCGCACACTTGTCTCTGGAATTGGACGGGTGTGCTCCTACCTCGCTCCCTCACAGCTCTCTCTTTGCTTCATCCCACCTCTTGGGGTCGTGTCCAACAAATACGTTCATTTCGCTTTTATTTTCTCTTTACAATTTTACTAATCTAATAACATTCCTTTGCGCTTCTTTGTTCTTTCCATTCGATTCCAGCGCCTTCTGACCTCGCGCGCCTTGACGCTCATTCCTTATTCATCATGGCGACACCCTCTAGCTCTCCATCGGACCTGCCCTTGGATCAACTTGCCCTATATCATGTCTCCGATCCATCGCTCTCCTCCGTATTTGTTTTCTACGGCCCGGTTTCCACCGCCAACGCTACCGTCAGCAGCTCGCGCATCCAGGCGCATATCTTGACCCCCGCCGGCTTTCAAAGCTATCCACGAATCACCGTCTCCCCCGCAGCCCCGTTGTATGCTGCCGTCAACCATCTACCCCGTGAGAAACAAGGTGATGAGGTATGCCGTGGTCTGGCCGTCGGTATGTTGAAATATTTTGCCGATCTGTCCGACCCCGCCAGGGAGTGCTTGGAGGGTCTTGCTCGTGCGGGGAGACCTGGGGGAAAGATACCAAAGATGTTTGATGAGATGCATGCGGCCGATGTGGCGAACCGTATGACAAAGGTAGAAGAGACAGCAGACATAGTGCGCGATATTCGCGGTGCTTTTCAAGAACGCAAAGTGCCATGGGTCGATATTGATGTGGTCCTCCCCGCCGGGACTATCAAACCTCCCGAACCGCCGGATGATAATGCCGATTTCGAGGATGCCCAGGACTTTCAGTACGGACAGTATTCATCCCTTATACGAGCGCTGGGAGCTCCTATATTTCTACCCACGTCGCGGCTGAAACGGGCGCCTTCACAACCTACAAATGTCAGCAGGTCGAGGCTGTTTTCTAAAAACCAAAAGCAGGCACTACGGTTGACCATGTGTGAGTTTGTGGACACAGAGGAGAGATATGTGAGCAAGCTTTATACTTTGGTGCACAGTATGGCAGAAGAATTTCGAGCCAAGGCTCAGGGGAGATTGGCATCCAGCACAAGTCCTAACGAATCCGATCTTGATAACCTTTTCCCGCCATGCTTGAAGGAAATCTTAGACATCAACATGGGGTTTTTGGAGGTCATTCGTCATGTGCTGGAGGAGACAGAAAAGAGCGCCATCGCTGATATCACCGAGGATACTGAACTACCTTCCTCAGTACCGCAACGGAGTTCCTCAAGAGATGGGCGAGATGCGATTGGCGCAGCGGCATTTGCAAACGCACTCCTAGAGTGGTTCCCTCGATTTTCGGAACCGTACGGGGATTACATGCGCGCGCACACTGGTTTCACTCAGACCCTGAACTCGTTTATGAGGGATAGGAGTTCTAGTTTCTCAAAACGCGTGCATGAAACAGGAGAGCAAATGCTCCGATCCCTCCTGATGGAACCAGTCCAACGGCTACCTCGCTATAGCCTTTTGATTGACACCATGACCAGTAGTCTTCCTTTGATCCACCCTGCTGTACGACCATTACTAAAAGCACGCGACATCGTCAAGGAAATTTGCTCCCTTGACGACCCCTCCTCCACGAGCCATGATCAAAGCTTTCGACGACTAAACGAGCTAGTAGACGGGTGGCCGTCAACAATTTTTCCTATAGGCCGTTTAATTTCAGCAATAGATTTCAACGAGCTGTCACCACCCTATCATTTAGATACATCAGCTTTGGAATCCGGTGCGGGGATTATGCTACTATACAAAAACTGTCTTGTGCTCTTGTCTAAGGTCTCTGGAAGTAGGATTACTGCGCGCGGTCTACTTGCGGACTTGGACAACGCCGCATCAACCCATAGTGCACCTCCCACATCTACTGATCTTCGGGTTGTGCAGGTGTACGATCTGCATACTGTGCGTTGCATGCAGTCCACATGTGGGCGAGTCCTTTTCTTAGCTCCTACTTTGATGAGATCAAAACCAAACCAGAATACTGCCGTGGACCTTCTCGCATTGGAGCCAGTCACCATGTATGAGGGGCGGTCTAGCAGGGTGATTGAAGATATTGTCAAAGCAAAAATCGAAGGAAGATTTTCTGAAAGCGAGCGAGAGAATAACAAATGGTCTTTACGGAACCCGATAGGAACTGTTGGAAATCTTGGGATCCTAGCATGTGTGTTTGAGGATGAGCGAACCACTGCGACGAGTCGTCCTGGTCCGTCGAAAATTAGGGTTGTATTTGACACTCCTCGAACAATATGCAGCAAGATGCTGAGTAACTCGGATTTGGAGGTGGTTGTTTCAGTGTCTTGTGCTGGTGAAGACCAATATCGGTTGAACATGGACTCCTTGGTTGGCGTTGTGTCCTCAGATATCGTTACGGTGGATAGCTTTGTCCCGGTTCTCTCCAAACGCCGTAAGTGATCCTTACGAACACCGTTCTAATTTTTCTTTACTAACTCCTATAGTGCTAAATGTTCTTATACCTTTACATGACTCCCGCAATAAGACAATGACAGAATCAATTGTCCACTCCAACTTTGAGATTATCCGATACCTAGCTAGCCATATTATCACCCAGTTTAAAGCTCCTCGTGGATTTCGCCCCCCCTCACCATCGAAGCTCATTTCCAGCCTCCTGGGTGGTAGCCAATCGAAAGATAGCTATACCTCAAATTCGAAGGCTCCCAGTTCGGCAACATTGCTAGGTGAATTCCCCAAGCTGCCGCCTCCGCGAGCAAATCTCTCAAGGTCGAATACGCTACCATCTAGCTTCCCCGAAAAGGATAATGCACCAGTCAAAATATCTGTGGTTGGCACCACACCTGCTAAGGGATCGAGTAACCCACTTGGCATGCTGGAACAAACGTTTGCTGTTTATGCCCTTGCACTTCAGTCACGTAGTGGCAACATCGTAGGGAGGACACTCCGAGCAAGGGACAACGTTGACCGATCCTCGGTTAATGAATTGTATAACATACTGTTGGAAGATCCAGCAAAAATCCAGGCTGCTGCGGAGGTAGCTGTTGACACCCTTTTTGTCGCTTTTGAAACGTTCATGACAAACGCATGGAGAGAGCATATGGGACCAGTTCTAGACCCAGCTGCATTGAGGCTTCTTCAAAGCCAGTTTGACAATATGTTCCCCCGCGACTTTGAAGAAAGCTTTCGAAAGTTACTTGCAGATATGAGCCCTCAAAATCGTCGCGCGCTCGCGTCCCTTGTTCGACTGCTAGCAGAACTACTCGACGCTTCTGGAAGCGATGGTGACCGGGGAGCTTTAACGGCCGCATTTGCGGAGGTCCTTACTGCGGAAGGTGATCCAATGCAACATATCTCGCTTTTAGATCGACTTGTGGACGATTTTGATAACTTTTTTGATGAGTTCATTCCCGTGGGTGCATCTCTTGAAGCAACTTTGAGCTGCGATCAGACAAAGCCTGCATCTCAGAATGTCGGCTCCGTAAGCTCTAATGCTTCCTCTTTCCGGAAAAGATTTGGCTTCGGTCTACATCGGGAAAATTCGAAGTTGGACGGGGAAAGCAAAGTCTCCTCAATTTTGAGGACTCTAAGCAAGAGCAAAGGCTCGAATGACTCGGAGCCAGGAACGCCCAGGGGCTCGCTACTGCGTTCGAAATCAATAGATATTGATACAGGCTTGGGTGCTCTCTTACGTCCGGGATCTCGAGATCGTTCCGGTGCGTCCATATCACAGGAGCAAATTCGGAGACCGGGAAGCTCCCAGGAAGACACCCCGTCTATATCATCGGTCAGAGGCATATCAAAGAATGGCGTAGTTAAGGCCCGTCGGAAACGGAGAAGTTCACTATCCGATTTGCGGCCAGAAACAGCTTCATCAGACACCTCTGCTGTATCCCCAAATCAGGGTCAACGGCCAACCACTCCTGGCTCCTCTTCATCCCGCCTTGGGCCCGAGATCGTGACCCCGACCAAGCAATCTCGACCACAAACCAGCCATGGCTCCGGATCCACCGCTCGTAGCTCGTCACCTTTGAAGAGCGGCTCCCCTTCCACGCTTTGTTCGCCAAACCGACGGTCACCGCGTCCAGTTACCCCTAGCCGAAAGGAAAACATTGACCCAAAGTTACTACAGCCAGAAAGATCCCCAAGAAAGAAAGTAGATGGATCTGTGTCTCCCACTTTAGAACCCAAACGACGGCCTCGAGCACCAAGTATACCTTCATCTAGGTCCCTTGGGTTAAAAGAGCGGCCGATTCAAATTAATGGCTCTGATATTAAACGTCTACAAAGTTCATCATCTCAACAAAAATCACAGAAGCTGCGGATGCAGAGTCCGCAAAAGGTAATTCTCCCTGCCTTTAGAACCTTTTCCTGAATTTCATAGGCACTGCCTTCTAACTAATGATTACAAGCTTCGAGATCGCCTATATACCGAGCAGAAGGCACAAACTATCGGTCAGCTAGGATTAAAGGACGAACTAGCGCTCATTGGGGAAGAACTACAAGCCCTTCAGCGCCAACCAACTCAGCAAACGAAAATGCTAGCACAAGAGCAAGAAACATCTGGAGACGATTATTTCTCTTTGAGCCCAGATGGAGCCGCTCTATTATCCCGTGTCCGGAATTTGGAGGCCGCACTTGAAACGCTCTCCGGAAAGTTTAACCAGCGGACAACTGCCATCGAGAAAGACTTAGAATCGTCACTTGTGGTTAGTGAGAAGCGGGCCAAAAAGCTAGACGAACTATATCGCGAAGCCAGTGCCGAGAACGAAGCCCTGTACGATCGTTTCAACTCGGAATTGAGCAAGATTGCGAAGGATGTTCGATCGGGAAGTGCCGAGGACGCATTAAGGGGTCAACTATCCTCGGCTTTGGAAGAAATTGGAAGAATGAAGAAGGAAAACTTCAGACTAAAGAGAGAAGTCGGTGGGCTACGTGCTCAACAGGCAGCTGTGGCCCTCTTGAGGGCAAGTAGCGAGTAATCCGTACTCTGGAGCCCTGAAATCTCCATACCGAAGGGGCATTGTGACCGCTAAACTCTTATCCGTTGCTTGAATTCACTGCCTTCAAGGACACCTTTCAACTGGACATGACTTCACACCTGCTACAATGGACATTTCTATTCACCTTGTTCAAGTTTCTGGCGACTTTTCTCATCGAACCAGTCCTAAGACATGCACAAGAATGGATAGCTATTCCGAAAGGTCATCAGGTCACATTCCGGCTCAACCTTTGTCTTATATTTTTCCTCTTGGCTTTGACAAGGCATTATTTATTTGTCTTTTTTTTCAGCATTTCTCACAGCGTATGGCATATTCCAGGTCTCTGATCTTGGTGAATTTCGTTCGGGAGGGAGGTGGTTCTCCATGCCAACACTAGCAACATGATAGCATAGCCCGAGGCGCCTCAGCAGTGTCTGTTTCACTATTTCCCCGCCTTTTCATTTCCTTGTCTTATTTTCCATTTTTTGTTCCTGTAGAATATCATAGCTAGTGGACATTCAGGTCATCAGCTCCAACATTTTTGTATCCAACATTTTATATTTCCATTCCCATATTATTGTCCAGGGGGTAGAAGCCAGGTACTCTTCCTGGACCCCGGGCAACTCTGATAGCCACAAACTCAGCGTAGGTAGCGCTACTGGGATATCTTTATCAGTTCTCGTGAATATTTTATCAATACACAGTAAGGGCACTGTGAATCGAGATTGACCTGGGGCGTCTCGCTCCAGCCGGTCCAAAAGAGCAGCCAGCTTTAGACTATTCAAACGACGTGAAAACCCACCCTGGTTTCCTCGAAGCAACTGGAAATCTGACGGTTGTAGTGGACGCACCACGAGAGGTATCTGGTCATTTTCTCCCGCACTTACTGATGTAGCCCATTCCTTCGGCTTATAACAAAAAAAAGAATCCTCTGTTCGCCGAGCGGGAACGACGGCAAATCGGAACCAGTATCTATTATCCCACAGGCTCCAAGGCGTATATAACGGCCTTTCTTCCTCTTTTGGAGTGAGGTCTAAGCTCGATAGCTGCTTGCGGAGAGTATCCGTGATGGGGGCGGCAAAGGACAGGGTCGGGAGTCGATGGCGCATGAATGGCTGTCGAGAAAGAATCCAAGTATTATTATTTGAAATGGGCTGTGGTTGGAACATGACCCCTCCTAGGGTGAAGGGGGTTCTTTTAGATGATGATGCAGCGGTGGGTTGTGCTGGGGAAGGGAACACCCTGTGGGTGAATTCCTGGAATTTACGGAGGGAGAAGTGATTTTCCGAGAATGGAGAAATTAGTTCCGTGATACGGCGGAGGGTAAGGGATTGAATTTGGTGGAGGCGTTGGCCAGGGATATTGTCCCTGTCTTTTGATCCTTTGCCACAGCTCAGGGGTTGTAAGGATAGGGGGAACTGAATCTTCATTTTCCCTGTTGTAAATGTGAAGTTGAGAATTCGGCATTGTTTCAGGAGCTTGTCAGAGATATCAACCGAGTCCCGAAGGAGGTTGTGGCTTGATTGCACCAAGGAAAGAATTGAGGGGGGCTGGAGTGCCCTGGGGAGTTTGTTGGAAGTGAGCAGGCTTCGGATAGTGTTTCGAGGAGTGAGGGTGAGATCGAAGTTGGTCGGATCAGAGACAAAAGGGATATTGTTATCGTGACAGGTAGCCATGAGACTGGCCTTGGGGAAAGAGAGAAGAGGGCGAGCGATCAAAATTCCTCCCGAGGATATAGCAATGGGAGCTTCCTGATGTCCGCCGTGTCCGCCACACGGGTGATTGCGAGTTTCAGGGTTATGGCTGTGGTTGAACTTCCACGATTGGGGTTGGGGCTCAAGAAACTTGTCGGGGGAAAGGACGGTCGTGCACCCGCTCTCAGAGACACCGTAAAGTCCATGGCATTCCGGGATGCGTGCCACTGGGGGGATCCCAGCCAATCCAGCGCCTCTGGCCCCAGAACAGAGCCGCCAGAGCGTGGTCTCAACAATGTCGTCCCGGTGGTGACCCATAAGAAGGGCTTCAATCTGATGATCTCGGGACGCTTTACCAAGGGCCTGGAAACGCAGACGCCGCGCATGTGTCTCAAATGCAGACATGCTGGAGGGGGCATTAGGCCATTCCAGTTCAAGAACTTGAGTTTTGATTCCTGGTGGATTGATATCAGCCGTCGAAAATTCGTGCCGAGAGGGGGTCCACAAGGCAGAAAATACCCATTTGGATCAACCATTGCGCGACAATATTTGCCTCTTGGCTGCTCTCTTCGCGAGCTTTGTGATCGACGACGAACGCTGTCACGCTCACACGGTCCTCGCTATGATGATGGGTTTCCAATTGCTTAGATAGATATGCCAAGGCCATGGAGTCGACTCCTCCGCTCACAGCAAGGCCTAAAGATACACGATTAACCTATATTGTTACGATGAGATAAGAGCTCTCGGGGATAGTTTGGAATACCGAGTTTACAGGGAACTCCAGTTGTAGCACCGCGCCCAGTAACAAATCGGCTGGGTTCCCGCCATGTTCGTCGCAAGGCCTCCCGGAATTGGGGGAGGGTGATGGCTTCTGCGATCGTAGGGAGTGCAATACATGACCTTGCCATATATTCAAGAGGGGGGGGGAATATGAATAATCTTTCTTTGGCGGCGGCGCGGTGGGTGAGAAGGGATGGGGCTTGAAGGAGTGCGGGAAAAAAGGACCTAAGGTATTCTTGGCATCCACATATATATAAAATTTCATAGGCCACTTGACTACTAATAGGGTTTACGACAGCTTGGATGCTTTACTTGAGCATTAACAATACCCTTCAATTTATTGTAAATACGATATCGATATATACTACTGGTAAGTATAGAATGGGCTTCTCATCGTTGAATGTAGAAAAAAAGATCGCAAATTGGAGCTTACAAGAAAAAAAAAAGCCAAGACAGTAAGACTCTTCATAAAAGCTTCGCTCCCATTAAGTGCGCCGTTTATGAAGCTTGAGCAGCATGGAGTACCAGCCATACCTCTCATTGTTGCATATCCTGCCTGGGAAAAACCAAAATTCATAGAAAGATGTACAAGTTGTTAGAAATCAAGACCAATGCGGCTTTGAGGTCAAGAGTTGTGGATGGATGCAGTACCCGACCCCGAGGCTGTTAGGGAATGAATGCTTCCATGTGGAGCGCCTGAATCCTCCCCATTGGATACAATTCCCGGCTCTGCGGGAGGCTGAGGGTTAGAGTTCGCCTCTGTGGTTGTATTTTCTTTTTCATTTTCTTTGGAAGTTCCCAGTAGTCGGATCTCTTTTTTGCCGTTGGGCTTGTAATATAGAACCATGTCACCCGACGATCTCCAGATGTGAGCACGCATGGTTGCAAGTGTCATGTTCGGTGGAATCAGCTGGTTTATACGGGTCAGTAACGCGTGAATGAGAACCCGAACTAAGAAATAAACCGACCATCTTTTGACAATACAGTTCCAAATACTCCTCTGGCTTCATTGCATTTTCTACAGACTCGTCAGAGGATGGATCCTCGATGCGTTCAGCTACATAAGCAAGAATTTTCTTTGCTCGAAGCATCCGGTTGGCATTCAAACGGGAATTGTTATTTGTGGTGCCATTACTCGCCGCTCTGTTCAAAGGGAAGACGTAATTAGTCTAGGTCGTTATGGGGCAAGAATTGTATACATACGTTTCTGGTTTGACGACAGGTGGTAGCAAGTCATCATAAGGCTTTAAAGTGAAAGCGACCTTGATGGGATCCTTAAACGGCATTTGATTCTGTCAAAACGTTAGATGTGTAGGATATAGCTAGCCGGGAATATTCAACAACATACCTTGAATAGCACATCAGCAAGCCAAATCGGTATGGACCTTTCAAGCTTATCGATCTCATGGCTAATACGGTCCACACTACCTCTGTAGAGATCTGAAGCCACGGCAGTATCACCGGACTCTTCTTGAATGAAAACAGATGTACGAGGCGGGATATTGAGAACAGGCGTTTCACTTTCGTTACTCGGGGTGAAAGCTGAAGCTAGTTCTTGTCCTGGATTGGCGGCCAGGAATTCTTCGTACTCGTGACGTGTTCGCTCAATAAACCCATTGAGATTGCTTTCGAACACTCTTTCTTCCTTTACTGAGGATTTATCAGACTCTTCCACCTTCTCCTCCTGGATCTGGGGCTTGACCTCTGTTGAGGTCCGCCCTAGCTTTTTAGGGAACTCCATTCGGAACTTCTTCCCGAAGAGGGAACCGCCTTTCTTACGCTCCTCTTTATCCGGTTCGTTTGTTTGGGGCAGAGCCGTGGGAGTTTGTTCGCCCCCAGGGGTTGTCAATGGCTTATCCGAGTCGGTACCAGACAGCCCTTGTGTCTTCGGTGACGAGAAGTAATCGCTCGACCTGTCGGACATGGAGCTTCTAGCCAGATCAAGGCCTTGTTGGGACATCAATAAGTCCGATGATTCCCCGGGTGATGTACCTAAGTGGTTCTGATTAGGGGGTCCATGGCTAAACACAGGAGATGCCAAAGTCGCGGGACTCGTAGCAAAGCCGATTCCATAACCGGGAGTCGTAGGGCTACCGAGGGTATCGTAGCCCGTTCTTAAATTGACTGAAGCGGGGTCTAGTGGGATTTGCATGCCCAAACCTTTTGATGCATCTGGAATGGGTATATCCACTGGCGCCGATGTGCTGTTAGACTTTGCTACCTCCCCCACTTTTGTCATTGCAGATACACGATACTGCTCATCGCGCTTGACTTCTTCAGCTATTAGCTGGGCAAAGAGCCAACGAAGAATCCATTTCCCTAGATTGACTATTTTGTCATTAGTCACAACGGAGATTAATGCATTGAGAAGAACTTTGACCTACCCCTTTGGTCTTCGCGGATCTGAGAATAGTCATCCAGGCCAGCCTCGTCTGCGTATACCTCGGCATCAAAGCAGCGGCCTGGCTCTAGGATGACGGACAGCCTCCCCGTTCGAATGTCAATCGTACACCAGTGAGCGATGCTCTCCGTAGTATTAATTTCGGAAGCAACGTCATCCATGTGGCGCTTCCCAAACGATTGGATGGGGACACACTAGGGCAGCCATTAGTGGATATTGACCGAAAAAAAAAAAACACCGGGAAAATTCTTACCTTAAGAAGGTCCCATAGAACGACTTCACCAGCAGAGTCTTGGGTTAGCGTGCGCTTTCGATCATTCAAGAAGAAATATTTGATCAGTCCATGCTGCCCTTCTATTGTCTCTTCAGGGAGGGAATAGACAGGTATTGTGAGCCCTAGGTCATCCTCCATATCTGATCCTGGAGAAGGGGGTTGACCATTGGGAGTTGAATGCAACGCTATACCCGGTATCCGTGAGCTGGGGAGAGTAGATGTGTTTGAAAGGAGCAAAAGCGACTCGTAGGGAATCTTTTTGGGCCTTCCCTGTGCGGGAACCTCTTTTTCTGGCTGAGTTGTACTAGTGGTTGGGGGGGCACGTTCTTTCTGAGACGGGGCTTCGATTTCGGCCATTGTATCAATATCGCTCCAGCGATTGATGCTGGATTTGGGAGTCGCCGTCCAGATGTAATCCCCCGCTGCTACAACGTTAACCACCCCCTCATGTTCCTGTAGTGTTGCAACACACATCCCTTGCTCAATGTCCGGAGAGTGTCTCGTATCTGTCTTGGCAACCATACCAGACCGGTCGCTCGAGTAGAACACGGAAAGCTTTGGATGATTTGAATACAGAGACCAGACGCTGTCATTATGCATTGTCAATGTGTGCATGCATCTTCCCGCGGTGAGAGACCAGACTTTGACGGTCTGATCGGAGGAGGCGGTCATAATTGTGTCACCATCAGAGTTGATTAAAATATCTCGAATGTTATCCGTGTGCCCCACGAACTTGGTTATCAGTTTCCCGGACTTGGGATCCCACACCCTAACGACGCTCTCTGGGCCGCCACTGGCGAGCACAGATGACACAGCCCCTAGAGCGTAAATCGAGCCCTTTGCTGTAGTATCCCCTCCGCAGGCGTCGATACCTAATACCTCCCCTCTACCATTCAGGTCCCATAAACACAGCTTATGATCCAAGCCACCAGATGCAACCCAGGTTGAATGGCTTCCAGGTGTTGCCAATGCCTTAACGTAATCTGCGTGTTTACCAATAGGGGCTGGAACATCCGTAGACTCGGAGTGCGGCCGCCATAGCCGCACAGTAGTATCAGATGAGGCAGAGACTAGGGCAGAGTTGTTATGGGCTAAGACGATATCGTTGATCCAATGGCTGTGAGCTTGAACCTGATTTCGGAAGTTTGTCGGGCCAGGCTTCGAGGAAGAAGATGGTCTCAGACGGGGCAGGTCAAGGTCCCACGAGCAGATGACACCATCGCGACCAGCCGAATAGCTGTATTTTTACGGAAAACATGGTTAAATGGTGGTTTATGGTGACGGCGCGAGTCGGGACTGGGGCCGGGTCATCTCTCGGTATCTTGAATTCCGGGAGATGGGGGAGGGTAGTAGGGGAGAAAACAAATAAATGCTCACAGGATGGAGTTGTCCGGGTCGATTGCGAGGCCGTTGACACCCAGTCGGTGGCCACCAGGGGCATCAGGTAGAGGGAGCACTGAATGTGAAAGCAAGCGTTAGCCATTGGCGGTCGGAGCGTAGAAGTCGCAAAGGACGCCGTAAGGCTGGTAATAGAACCGTGAAACTTCAAAGTAAAAAAAAGAAAAAAGAAAAAAAAATTTGATGGAAACTTACCATAAGTGACCCTTTGGTGGCTAAGCTTGCGGGCCATGCAGCGGCGGTTGTGGAGGAGCACACGAGGAGGTGCAAATGCGGAGGGTGCGGAGGTTTGGACGATCCCTTACAAAGACCGAAGGAGAGACGCGGTGCTAGGAAGGTGCATTCCTCCAACTAGAAAAGAGAGAGAATGAATAAAAGACGCTGGTATAAAGTAGGCAGCAGATACAAACGCGCTGAACGGTCAAGTAAGGAGGAGGAAAGGAAGAAGAAGGTGGAGTTTGTGGACACCAGGAGAGGGGAAGTTTGGTCTGTGCCTGGATGGATGGATTTATTCTGCGACTTGGCCAAACGCCACTCCGCAGCAGCAGCATCCCAACGTCTCGTTCCGAGTACATCTGGGACCTACTGCTGCTGGAGCACACTGTAACCTATTCCAACTAATTTTTTTGGCCATTAATTTACGCTCCTCCCTCCTCTTTTCCTCTATCTCGGAAAGGGTTTCTTGTACCAACTGACTGAAATGGAAATGCTTGGCTTCAACGACTGACAACCAACAGAACAAACACCTCAAACGAACCGGATAAATTCGATCGAGGTCAAAGGGTGAGGGAGATTGTCAATTTGTAGGCTAGCTCAATATTCCCCTCCCCTCTTCATTGCGGGACAAAGGGGAGCAATTATGTCATTCTCCCACATTGACGTTGACAAACGAGAGAGGATTTCGACAAAAAAATATACCCGAACCAAGTCATCCCAAAAAGCCTAAGATAGGTGGCTATTATTTCCCAGAGATATCGAATATGTATGGATGTATCTCGCGTCCTCCCCACTCGATCTGCATCACTCTTATCCACATAGTGGAAACTGGGTCGCTCGCTTCAATGGACCAAACTGCGCATCTGAATTACTCTTTAAAAAGTGACAACAAAGAAACAACAACACCATGCTCGTTTTTACATTCTGCGGTACTGCAAAAAACGTTCATCTAAGATCCCATCCGCTAATCTTCTCCGCTCTCCGCTGCCCACTTCCTATCAGTGTCAGAGCCGAACTGATGCAGGTAGTACAGCGAAGCCGAGGCCAAGCAGCTTGTCATTAGATGAGTGTGGAAGCTTCCATCTATTCGTTTGGCTGTAGGTTACTATATCATGGAGGATAAGCGACGACAAGGGGCCGTGCTGGTGGTCTACTGTGCACCGGAACTGTCTCTAGTCTTAGGGGAGGATCATGAGATGGTGGAAACGACGGCGCAGGAAGGGTGGGGCAACTATATTCATGCCACTCGGAGTAAATTAGTGCATATTGATTCGCAATAATGACAAGAGTTAAATTGTACTAGTGTCTCCCCCAGGCTCTATCTGTGCCCCAGCGACCCCAGGAAGTGTGAGGAAGTATTTCTTCTTGGGTTCGAGGATGCTTATGCCAAGATCTTGATATCTGAGTGTAACAAGTGCCCCTCTCCGTCCATGGAACCCCGAGTTGGGTGGATAGGCCGACGAGGACACGCGGATTTGGCTCCGATATGGGTTGGAGCTTAATTCTATATGCGATCTATTTCTATCGATATAATATTTACAGTCATGGTCAATAATGTACACTGGTGCACAATTACTTCCCCCCCTCCTCCGATCTTCTCTCTAGGGTATTCCACGCCAACTGGTACCCACCTAGGAAAACCGCCCCTCCTATTCCAATCCAAGCAACTCGGGGCCCGATGCCTCTAAAAAAAGCCCCCATCCCCTCCTTGGAGATTTCGTGGACCACATCCTTGATCCGAACACCGGCCTTGTCATCACCTCGGCGGGCAAGCATAACTCGGGTTTTGATCACATCTAGTGGCGTAGTTAAGCCAGCGGCTATTGCGCCCGCAATACTACCAAACATGGCGCTTGTAGCTGCCGGTATTCGATCAGTGACAGCATTAGATGCAGGCTTTAGGGTGCGCTGTCCGCGCTTGACATAAGCCTCCTTCATTGCTTCCCACATGGTGAACTGTAAGACCGTAAAGGGGATTTCCCGTGCAATCGTGATACCTGCGCCTCGATATAGCTCCAGGATAACCTGTCCGTAGCCTCTTCTCGCACCATTTGAGGGGTCTGGGTGTCGGAGGGCGAGGATGTCCTGGAAAGCAAGAAGGCTCGAGCCACCAAAGAGACCTGCTTGGGCCCGTTGCTTCACGACCTCTGTAGGCACCCGGATTGCGCATGCCGCTATCTCACCCATTGAGGAGGCGAGGGATTGTGTAAGAATTACATGTGTTCGTGAGAGTGTTTGGGAGGGGACGTTAAGATCGGAGGGTGATAGGAGCGATCGTTTCACGCCATCATAGACGATGAAGAAGGAAGCAGCGGACGGTGCGGAGCCGAGGAGAACGGAAGGGAGACCTGCGTATATGCCACGGATCGTGTGTTTCAGCGATACACCTGATAAAGGAGCGGATGGGCCATGATGTCGGGCCTTTTGGAGACGAGTTTTGATTGTATCCAGAGGGTAGAGGGAACAGTCAACGGTAAGACCAGCGACAGCGCCTGACTACGGGTGCATAAAGGTTAGTCTGACGCATGAGTTACCAATGATGTAGCGGGAAAGAAAGTTGCCGGCGGATTCCTACATACGATTAAAGACCTGGTCCATAACGAGACGAACTGCTCTTGATCTCGCGACTCAGCCATTGTGTGTTTGCTGGGTGAGAACGAGAGATCAGGGAATTCTTGAGGTTGATGTTAGTATCAAAGACGCGACATCTCGAACTGCAGGGGGTAATTAATAGTTTGAGAGGAGAAAATGCCGGGGAAGTGGAGGCGTGTGAAGACTCGGACGCAATAAAATCTTCCTTTCGTTTCGGTTACCATAATTTGGCAGAACCTCCGCGATCGTTGCCGATCGCTTGCTTCATCTGTCTCGGCCCGACTTTCATATCATCTGCCGTCTTCCTCGTTAAAGAAATCTTGCTGGAAGTCTGGAGCTGGAACGATGGATTTTCACTTCATTTATGCAAAGTATCTACTTGATAGTAAAACTGCTTCGACAGTAAAATTAGGGACATGCATGAAATAATAAATAAAAAAGGAAAGAAAATGGAGATGAATAGGCAATCCGTGAAGGGTTCCCCACACACGGAAAGCTGCTTGCACCCATATTACCTCGTAGACAAATTTCGAGGCTAAAAAATAAAAATTACGAATCGAAGGTTTGGGGGAAGCCAGGAAATAACAAAAAGCAAAGTGGAAAAAATGAGAAACTTTGGACCCGTGGCCAACCCCCAAAGAGAGAAGGCAGCTTTGCCTTGATAGTCCTATTCCACACACAAACGACCACAACGCCAGGACGAAAAAAGAAAGAAGCTCCAGGTCCTCTCTCCAGAACTATACGTGAGCAGACTTTAAAGTGAAAAGAAATGAGAAGGAAGAGAAGCCACAGTTGAGCCACTATGAAGGTAAAAAAGAAGAGGAATATTAACTTCAGAACATATTTGGACAGTACTGAAGAAGAGCAACGGCACTCACCACCCGGGGGAAAAGAAGGACAAATAATAATGCCATGAAAAGGTATCAATCTAACTGTCCTAGGGAAAAATATAACCATAGGGAATCACAAAATGAGTGTTATAAACAAGCGTGATGCATCTAGAGGGGCCGAAGAGAGGGAAATAGCTTTTGTAGGTCAGAAAATTATACACAATAGGCTGTTTGGTTCATTTGGCCTTGCTGGCCACAGGTACACTTGGCGACGGGGGCTCCAGGACATGGGTGTGGCCTGGAGCTTTGATCACCTCTCCGGACACTTCTTGCTGACAAGCGTTGATGTTCCGGACCCATTCGTCAGTGAGGACATCGTCAAGAGTTGCTCGATCTCTCACGCTCACTTTGAGCATACGGCCGACTATATATCGACTTTCACGAGGTAGAAGCCGGAGAAGTCTCCAGGGGCCTTTGATGACTTCCTGGCGTTGGCCGGCCGGTTGAGATCCCGGTGGAAGTGGAGGGGCTTCTTTGCTTGTAGTTCGCGTAGGTCTATTGCCACCATGGTTAGCTTTGCTGGTGTCGTTGTTGGCACTGTTTGTCTTCTCTTGAGCGTTATCTGGGGGGCGATTTTCTTCTTGGTTGTCTGCTTCGGGATTCACCGGGCTCTTCGGCGGCTCAGCATGCCCATTTGTCAACACAGGCTTTGAAGATTCTTCGTTAGGGTCGTTCAAAGATTGGTCATGTTTGTCCTCACGAGCCGCTGATGGCAAATCGGGCGCCGATTTGACAATCCTGTGTCGTTTCGGATCAGCTTCTAGCACCGGGGTGCCAGGAGTTGGAGTGGAAATGAATAACCTGTACGAGTTATCGCTAACTCTAGGTTGCTTCCACGGGAACCTCCGTAAACTCATGCAACAAAATATGATGGCTAAGGACCATATATCTGTAGGACGAGGGTCGTATTTCTTCTCATCGTATACCTCTGGGGCTAAATATGGATCGGAACCGACAATACCTAAAGGTGTGTTAGTTGAAGGCGTGTATACCCCCTAATGTAACTGCAACTTACCGGACGCAGGGACGATGTCGTTTTCAAAGGGATATCGGAAAACGACAGCGCTTCCAAAGTCAATCAGCTTCATGATTCCATGCTGGTTAACAACCACGTTATCAAGCTTCAAATCTCGATGCGCCAGACCCATCCCATGCAAATATGCCACACCGCTTAAGATCTGTTTGAAAGAACATGCGATTTCATCCTTCACCATTTTCCCGGTCATGACGATTGCGAACAGGTCAAATGGAGCATACTCCATCACTTCGTACCAATGTGTTCCTTCCTGAATAATATCTAGAGTCTCGATGATGTTGCCATGATGGAGAGTGGAACCGATGCAGAATTCGGCGGTCACCTTTTTAGAATATTCTTTCGATGTCTCCCAGGAGTGGCGTTCTCTGAACTGCTTCACGGCAAATGTTACGCCATCGCTATTGCGTTTAAGCAGCCGCACAGACCCCCCTGCCCCAGAACCAAGAACCTTCCCTAGTTTTCCATACTTGGAATTAAGTCCATGGTCGTCGGCAAATGGAACGTTATCAGGTGCCATTTGATAAGGCGTAGACTTTCCGGAGGATCTGCTTGATCCCTTAGGGATTGAACCAGGAGATTCCCCACGCTTTTTGTGGTGTCCCATTTTGAAGAACCGCTTGAGCTCCGCCATATGGCCATGGGATTTGCCTTCCGCATCTTGCTGGCGGAGATCTTTTTTGCTTCCGAAAATTCCACCCCGTTTTTCACTCATTTTGAGATCGGTCGCACTAGCAGAGCGGGGGGTTCCTGGTCGAGGGAATGTTGATGAATGTCCCCGGCGCTTCAGATCACGGCCCCCAAATATAAACCGCTGGTCAAGCTGAGCGAGATTTTTGGGCTGCGGGGGTCGCCTGCTGCGTGCATACGGGTCGTTCGGTTCACCTATCGGTGTTATGGCGCCGGGGGGTGTATAGTTGTCGGTATCCTTTGGGGTGGGCGGGGGGCTCTCCTCTTGAGAACTTACATCGGCTGTCGGTCCGATAAAAAATTGAGCTCGATGCCGTGCCCCGTTGGTGGGGTGAGAGGATGTCTGCGCGACATCGTTCTGTTTCGACAGCTGTTCGGTTGAGGACGGCCTTGATGTGGGTGCGCTCTGCGCCATCGCACTCTTGGGGATCGAACTCGTAGGAGGAGAAGCTGCGGGGGTAATTGATGAAGGCTGTAGTGAAACTCCCCGTTCTGTCGTATTCAAGGTTGACGCATCATTAGTTTTGGCTTCACGCGAATGGGTGGCCGCAGGAGTAAGAGGAGGGGATTGTATCGCGGATACTGGTGGGGAGGCATGGGGAGACAGCAAACCAGATCCATTAGGTTCTCGTGTACTACGATCGCTTGAGTCTCGGGATGCGACCTAAATGTAGGAATTTAGCGATCAAGCTTCCTCCGGTGCGAGAAAAGAGGGGAACCATCATAGAAATTCACATGGCTCATGATTGCTGATCACCACATACCCTTGATGAAGGTAAGGATACCGGGTCATATGAAAAGTTCCATAGCCTGGATTCCTGTAATTGCGACTTTTGCAGGCTGGCTGCGAGCGATCGGATTTCGTCTTCTTGCTTTAGATCACTTGGGGGTTGAGGGCCAGAGACTTTTAAAGATGCTGTAGGGTTTGATGGCTCGATCTCCTCTGTTACTGAGGAAAACCGGACTTGCCCGGATTGTGGTCTGGTGGACTTCGGGTCGCTATCTACGGATCCGGCGTCGTGCACGGCGGGCATTGAGGCTGGGCTCTGTGACGGTTGACTTCCTAGCAATTATCCCAGCCACATTAAAAGATGATTCGAGGTAGGATTTGGCAAAGTACTACTCACTGGATTCCATGGTATTTTTCACATGGGCTAAATCGGTTGCTTCAGACGTCATACTGATCAGAACCACGTTGTGGGACGCATGCCCCTCCAAAGTCGGTATGCTGATAAACCCAACAGCCGTAGCAGAAAGAATTAAAAGTAGTATTGACAGCGATTAAATTCCATATGAAATAAGGAGAAAATTTTTCAAAACACGTCGTGAAGAAGAATGCGTACGGGCGGAGGACTTGAGTATGGAAGAAGGAGCAAATCTTTCGTCAAGACCCGTTGTGTTGCTGTTGTTACTCACAACGGTCCGGGAGCTTCCAAGGCGGGCGGGATCCAGACACGACGGAAGAAATTCGGCCCACCGGGTTCCGGAAAAGTTAGAGCGATGACGAAGGAGGAGCCGTAGATCTTCTCGACGGTTGGGTAGGGGGGGAGTAGGGGGGGAAACGGCGAGAATGAGTTAAATGATGTCGAGGAGATAGAGTGTCCGAGAGAAGGAAAAGAGAGTAGGTGCGGTGGTCTTCGACTTGGTACAAGAAACAAGCGGCGGCAATAGCGGCGAAGGCAGAGTGGATTTGCAAAACGCCCGGACCATCAGTAAGGTAGGAGTAGTAGGTTAGGTTAGGTTAGGTGAGTCAAGGTGTGCTAGCCTGGGCTCATCGACTATCTCCAAGTACCTTCCCTTTTCTCGGAGGGGGTGGTTGATGGGTTTTGTTCCCCTCAAAAAAACTGACCTTGCGAACTGGGGAGAGAGAAAAAAGCAAATAAAAATAGGTAAGAAATGAAAGACAGCAAAACAGGGAGGGCCCAAAACAAAAGCAAAAAAATAAAATAGGAACAGATTTTCTGAAAAAGAGATTTATGCACGGGGCTGTTGAGAGATGGGCCATACTTAGTCCTATAGAGTGACGATTGACTCGACATCGACACAATTCGGGCTGGTGGGCCGAGTCAAGCGGCTTCCCCCGTGCTTTGCGGATTGGACTCTAAACCGTCCTTGCCCGGAATCTCGCGGAGACGGTATTTGACAGTACTGGTCATCGAATTACCCGTTGCATCGACAAGGTCGGTTGGTCAAAGTAGATTTAGGGATGGCCAAAAGATTAGGTTGGAGTATTCTTATTTGTGTAAATATACTCTGAAGTTTTAGCCCTTTTTTTACTGGCCCTGTAGTCTATATTTTTTGATCCTTTTCATTATTTTCATTCCTTCCACAGGAATTCTACACAGGTTTCTTTGCATGACCGGACTCTAATCTGGCCGCTGGGGAATCCAACTTAACCTGGTGCCGTCTTGCCGTCCAGCACACCATCAGCTAACACAATCGGAGAGTAAACCCCCAGATCCTCCGATCGCCCTGGTTGGGCCCGTTACCCCACTAGATTATTCTGGATTTCATCTGGCATGGGTTTTAGTGGTCACAATGCATGCATCAGATTGGGAGGACATACAGTTTCAGCCCACTCATGTGAGAGAATAGTTATAATTTTTAATTGAGAGCCACATGAATCTGTCATCAGTGCTGAGCCTAGGTAGTTTTGAGAAATATCTGAATCATTCTTATTCCACCCCCCTTGGCATTACTCTTGGGCAATCTTACTCGTGCTCATAAATAGGCCAGCGAATATTGTGATTGTTCTTTAATAAATTAATAATAATAATACAGCAGCATTACCCTGTATTTCCCACATAATAACCAGAGCAATAATAATATCCCTGCTTACATGGCGGGTCAAGTGACAGATGCTGCTTCTGTCGGTGAGGTTTGCCAGAACCAGCTAGCCGCCAGAACAATCGAATGGTTCCATCCTGGGTTTGTTAACCTTTGAGGGGTGAGAGTACCCCGGAAATATACTACCGACATATTTAAGAAGGGATTTTTGTTTATTTTTTCTGGCGCATTATTATCATTCAGGCCGCTGATACTATTGGTAATGGTTCTAACTTCCTATTCTAGAAAAAATATCATTTAACTTTCCAGGAAATTTCTCGAGAACGGGCCCTGAACCCGAGATTTGGGGTTAACGGGCCCTTCAGGTAGATTTTGCTTTCCCAAAACAAGGCATCCAAGGTTCGAGAAATAGCGCCACGTTTTATGACCATCTCTGACCATCTTGGTTGTCGGATGACCTTTCTGGCGTAGTGGTTATTTTGACCTTCAAAAGATCCATATCAAGTAGTTTCTGATAGTGAGCGGATGGTTGTCCCGTTTCTCAGGCCAAGGATTAGTTATATAATCAGACCACTGCTCGAGTGGTTAACTAACTAACTCACGTATTTCACCACCAAGCGGTCCTGGGCCAAATTCCATATAAAATAGGCATTTTTATAACCTTATTATCTTAATATAAATAAATATTAAAAAATTTTAATAGATTATAAGCTTAAAATATTCAAAAATACAAAAAATACACGTGTAATATATAATACACAAGGAAATACTTATTTTTTCTACTAAAAATTCTCTATATTATAGAATACTAGTATTAAAATCTATATTCTTCCTTTCAGGTCCTCTTATTCTGTAGATGTTAAGATAATGATGTTATAAAAAGCCCTATTTTATATGGAATTTGGCCCAGGACCGCTTGGTGGTGGAATATGTTACTACCTAGTTAATCCAGGATGGAGGTGCACAGTCTCAGGATCGAAAGACCCCAGATTCGACTGGGCCAATCAATTATGTTTCTCGTTGATCTATATAATTACCTCCTCGGGTGGATTTTGTTTTCGTATTCTTCTTTGACCTTTGGTTCCTACTTAGCCGACTCAACTAAGATCATAGTTCTAATGTAGCTTTTTTTGTATTGAGATGTTTTCTTGGTGTTCACGGCCTTTCACCACGGACCTGCAGGAATTTGTCATTGACAGTGAACAAGTGTAAACATTGCTGAAAACAAATCTTGTTGCTTAAATGGCTCCTGCTTTTTTGGATATATCATGTAATAATATATTGGATTCTAAGAATTCTTCTACTGCCCCTCAAATTTTCTCTGGCAATTAGAACAAGTTTTAAGAGTTCCATTATAGATATTAACAGTTTGTGTTGAAAAAACAGCTGCATCTCTATACCAATAGTACCTAAGGTAGTGAATTGCTCTGCACCTCCTACCAGTAGATAAGCCGGCTGAATCTCATTTCATTCAGATTATGACCCATATATTTCCCCCTTGCTTCTTTCACTTTGAATTTCTTGGCCCTTGATCGCCATTATTGACATCATAATTAGACTCCGTCCATCTAAGTTTCTTCCATAAGTTTAACAACCAATCTCAATTAATAATATTGGAGTTGAGAGTTTTCAGGATTCTTTTTGGGAGAGTATTATTACCGGGGTAACTTTCTGTCCATTACTACTAGTAGTAGTATCGACCTGCGATTTATTACCGAAACACGTTATATGACTAGCAGTATGACCAATTGGGTTGTCGATGACTCTTTTGATGTAGCTGTTATTTTGGCCATTATTTTGGTCCACACTTTCACACTGACTGCAACAGGTATACCAGCAAGGGGATTTCTTAGGATGATTTAGGGTTACTCAGGGATCATACAATCTTTCCCTTTCTTTTCTCTATACATTTAAGCCTCAGTTGTTTCTAAGAGGCATATGCCAAGCCTATAGGAACAGGGAAAGGAACAGCAGGAGCATAAATAAGATTAGAAATGGGACATTCATGTGAACGCTTCGAGGACCAGCTAGCGCTTCCTATATCACATGCAATGTCTATAGTACATTTTAGATCAAACTCTTCCCAAAAACGCCAGTATCATGAATCCAAATAAGTGGTGTACAGCTATTGAACAATCTTATAGATGTCGTCATACGGATCCTTCTCATGGAACGACTTGAATACCAATGGACTTAGCCTGAGCAATAACGCTCTTGCATAGCCCCTGCAAACTCAACCCCGATAACCTCATTTCAGAGTGTTTGATCTGTGCAATCTCATAGACGTGTTTGAGGGACACCTTGCCAACAGTTTCGTGCCCGGGTTTCATCGCACCGCGGATTCGGTTTTTGCGTGGCTCAACATTCGCAGCTTGGAGAAGAAGCCATGTCGTCGTAGGTGTTCGGAGGTCAAAAGTAAAGGAACGATCCGGACGGACGGTGACACGCGCGGGAACAGGCACACCGGGATTGATATGAGCTGTTCGAGCATTGAATTCCTAAGAGGTATAAGTAACTGTGAGCGTCACACTACCGAGTCTCTAATACATTGCGACAAAAAACAAAACTCATCATCGCTCCCCTGTTTCGCTAGCACGCACCTTGCAAAAATCCATGCTCTTTACACCTTTGCTACCGAGAGCTGGACCAACTGGAGGGCTGGGACTCGCCTGACCAGCTCCCACGATGAGCTTCACGATCTGATCTTTGGCCAATGCTTTTTTCGCCATGATGAGGAAATAGAATAAATGAGAGCTTTAACCTTGAAACTGAGCCCTCAACATATGATGTATTATTTGTCCGAAAGGGAAAAGGTTGTTGCGATCGGACGGTCAAGTTTTTTGGGCTCTCGTTTCGGGAGGCCGGAGTTATTTGCCATTCTGAACAA
The DNA here is from genome assembly GCA_027569885.1 of Aspergillus diversus. Taxonomy (NCBI): domain Eukaryota; kingdom Fungi; phylum Ascomycota; class Eurotiomycetes; order Eurotiales; family Aspergillaceae; genus Aspergillus; species Aspergillus diversus. The sequence goes on from JAPDKZ010000018.1 coordinate 418,959, forward strand.
GCGAGTTAATCCGAGTGCTTGAAAAGTGCCGGACGTCATTATTACTGGGAGTTGATGGGCAGAACAGGTCTGGTACTGTTAGCAGAGTTTCGGATGGGAAAAGCATGGTTCTTCAGGGTCACTTTAGAAATCTTCTTCAGTCAACTAGGGTAGATCTCTTTTCTTTTCTTTTGGATTTGGCTAGGATTACTCCTGGAAGGGGATATGGCATAGGAATCTTCATTTATGTTGAACATTAATACTCAAATTTTTTGATCTGACTGATCTGTACCTCCCCCCGTATTTTTCCCTCCTCATCTCATTTTCTACTTATCCAAAGTTACTATCGACAGTAGACCCCTTTGGGCCCCGCGCGCTATCGATTTCCTCTCCCCTTCACCTCCTCTTCCCTCGCTTCGATCCTTTCTCACAACATCTCACCTCCTTTCTACCCATCATGAACTGGTTCAAGTCCACGTAAGCATTTCTGACATTTTCCATTATATATTTTCCTTCCTGCTTGTGACCTGTGTTCTTGAACTGCACTGATTCATCATGCGGCGTTTAGTCTTGCAGCCGTTGCAGGCACACAGGAACCGATCTATGGCCCTGAGGCCTTTCGTTCTGTCGCCGCCCAACAAACCGAAGATGCCCCTTACACTGAGCTCACCAAGGACCATTTACGGTGGCGTGCTCACCAGTATACCAATGTAGAGACTCAGACCTTTTATGCCATGGCCGATGATGGCACCCTGGCTATGGTCCAGATCATCTACAGCAATGTCGCGTGTGTAACCTCTCCCATGCCCATCAGCCTTTTCCCATTGAATTTTTTCCTACGCAAGAGTGTATGGGCGCTTTTTGATATTAATGGCCCGATCATATAGAGGTATTCACACCACCGCTCAGTTTAACTCGAAGATTTTCAATCGTGGTGGTGATGGCCCCCACATCTGGCACTCTGATCCCCTGTCCAACTTCATGTTCGATGAAAGCATGCACTCATTTGGAGCGGATAACCTTTCCCTGACCCTTAACGACGAGGGCACTGCGTACTCCTTCAAGTCTGCCGTGAACGATGACAATCTTGTGAACTTGAAATTTACCCGCGCCACTCCCGGTTTCGCCATTGGGAAGGATGGCACCTCGTACTACGGAACAGATGCCGAGAACCCCTGGGGCTCAATGAGCCATGTATTTTGGCCCCGGTGTAATGTGGAGGGAACCATCACAACTAAGGAAAAAACTTACGATTTTACGGGACGAGGAATCTTCATCCATGCCCTTCAAGGCATGAAACCTCACCATGCAGGTAAGTGTACCTGTGCTCGGGGAGAAGAGAGACAATCGAGATTCTGACAAGCAAAATAGCCGCACGGTGGAACTTTGTTAATTTGCTGACTCCATCGTTCTCCGCCGTCATGATGGAATACACAACACCACCATCCTATGGTTCGACCGTTGTGAATGTGGGTGGAATTGTTAAAGATGGAGAGATTATATATGCGGGAACAACTAATACGGCATCTCACACGGAAGTTTCTGAGGATCCGGAGAGCCAGTGGCCGGAGCCAAAGTCCATCAAATGGGAGTGGAAAGGCAAAACCAAGGATGGACAAGACGTGTCTGCGGAGATTGATGGTCCTCTCGGCCCTAGACTCGACCGTATCGACGTTATGGCTGAGGTCCCTGGTTTTATTAAGACTATCGCGGGCAGTGTCGCGGGAACGCGGCCTTATATTTTCCAGGTATGATCCTTCCTAGTCGAAACCGTGGTCGAAACTAACAGCTGTATAGTTCTCTCCGCAGAAAAAGCTCCCCCTGAAACTCAAAATTGGCGATTCTGAGTTTTCTGAGGAGGGATTCATGTTTTCCGAGGCAACCTTCATTTCTTAATTAATCTCCCATACATAGAGCATTGTTTCGATCTCCGCACAAGGCGTTTTTCTGAGTTTTGCTCATATAATTACCGCTGATTCTATTCGTACGAACCAAATTCTTATCGTAATACCTGATAATATTCATAAACACTTTTTTAATATCATTGATATCAATAATATTGCTTGACAATACCTATAACCCGGGACCGGGAGGAAGCATTATGGGGATATGAATTTGTGTTACTTGTGGCCATGCAGCAACACTCTTACACCCGTCTCTAGGAATGAATTGGCATGAACACTGGGGACAATCCAGTGAGTACCTTTTTCTTTCTCTGTGTTTGTGTAAACATGTCCCTTTTTCATCTCTTCTCCTGTCTCCTACCAACCCTTGATACTTCGCCTTCCGGATATCATCACCTATTAACTTGTTACGATGCCTTACGCCAACAAGCCACTGGCAACCCGGCGACACCGGTAAGTCTGGGATAAACATTCCCGCAGTTAAATCCCTAGCCCCCCAAATCATTCTATAAGCCACTCATCGTAGTCTTGCTTCTCTGCTCCTAATAATTCGTCTAGTGAACTCCGAGACAATATCATGGGTGTTAGTAAGTCTCCTAAATCAACATGCCGTCCACAATCAGAATGACGCCTACTAATCATCGGATTTCCAGCTCGTCCTGCGATTCGGTGGGGATAACCAAGTATTGACCGTTGATATCCCCGCTCTGCTAACTAATATCCTGTGCGTATTTACAAAACAGACGTCTCGCTCGCCGTGGTGGGGTTGTAAGGATCAAAAGCGATGTGTACGACGAGATTAGACTGGTTCTGAGAAAACGACTTGAAGAGGTAAGTGGACTTGAGATGCTTGATTTTGTGGGATTTTTTGTGTTCCTGGGAGGAGATGCAGTTCCCGGGAGTTATCTCTTTATAGGTATGTTAACTAACATGGTCTAAGATTCTCCGTCATGTTGTTCTAGTGCTCGAATCGTCGAAAGCTCCTAAATACGAGCGTAAGGTAAGGTGTAGTAGGGTTTGAAGCTCCTACCTGCTCATCATCTCCTTTGATCTTATACCCACTAGACGATCTCTAATTGACTGATTGGTTGATGGGACTAGGTCGTGACCTCGAGAGATGTGAGTGTGGAACGAACTGTTTCTATTTGCAAATTCGAATAAGGGAAAATGGAGAAGCTGATATATATCTTGGTCGCATGAAGGTGGTCTATGCGCTTAAACGTGTGAGTGAACATTTGCGGTTATTTTATTTACATTTTGTTTTGGGCGTGGGGTCATCTGATTCCTTTAAAAGAACAGATGATAATTAGTAAGCTAACAGTCATTAGCTGGGCAGTTCCGTATACGGGTTCGACGAATAGGACTAAAAAGAATGGTTCTGGAGAGTGGAAATGGCGATACTGGTATTTTGCGATGAATAATGGGGTATCAAGTAAGCCAAGCCAGGTTTATGTGTATCGAACAAGACAGCTAATTACATAAAAAATGAAATAAAAGATAGTATCCGCCTCGGGCACAAAATAAAGGGATATCTGCAACAGTAAAACACATCTGAAGAGTAACTTAGGAAAAAATAAAATAAACAAATATGCGTTGGAGGTTTTAAGCATCGATCATCAGTTGTTCGCCTTCGTCCAATAGTGATGTCACTTTGGCAAGATCTGATATCATCTTCTTGCCATGTCCGACCAGCAGTAGTTTCTCAGCATTAGCAGGAAGACCAAGATATGTAGGTGGCTCTCTCTCAGGGAGTCGGTGAACCCATTCCGCGAACTCTCGGAAACTGGTTTGCCCGGGAAGGGTGAGGCATTCATCATCCTCAACCCCTGATATAACTTTGTGTTCATCTTCGAAGGCTGCCGGGGTCAGGAAACTGTTTACTAGGCGCCCCAATTGCTGGAAGTCTTCGATATCATCGATTTTGCCACCATAAGTCTCTGTTACCAGGGTGCGAATCATATCCCAGGGTAGTTTTTGAGGTGCCACGTTGGAGCGTCCTTGGGCTATGGTGTCGACCCAGTAGTCAATGATGTAGGCAGAACACTCGTACTGTTAAGAATTGCGTTAGTTTAATGCTACTAGGGCTCGTATGGGGTTGAACTTACGTCACTGTCATTAAACTCCCAGAAACCTTTCCAGCCAAGGCTGGGTGCATAACGGAGGCGCTCCTGAATAACAGCGTGCAGGAAGCACAGGAGAAGGTAGACGCGAGCCTTTTCGACCGGAGTTTTGCTTGCCCTTGTCGAGAGCGAAGACATCGAATCCTTCATATTTGCACGTACACCGGCTGGTTGTTCATACATGAGTACACGGGAAGCCCGAATGAGATTGACTGGGATCTTAGGGCTAGACTCCATGGAGAGGAAAAGCCTGAACTCCTTATGGGGCTTGAGAGAGTCGAGGCGCTTCTCAAGGCTTTGGAGCCATGAGGGTGCCAAATGTACGTTTTTGACCAGAACCCAGTTACCGGCGGAAGCGGCATTGCTTATGGCTTTATCAGCACTCTCAAGACCTTCATTAGAACCCATAGCGATATTTGCACATGTTGCATGCATGCGATCAACGAGAGCATCGACCTTGTAACTTGCGTCGAACCCGGGGCTGGAGCTAAGGGAAATAGGGGTGGTTGCGTTGACTTGGTCGACGATGTCTTTTAGATCGGTACTGCCCTCAAACAACTCCCGACCGAAGACAGCCTCAATGAAACGCTCGGCTGCTGGCACAAACCGGTCAATCCGGCATAGTTTCATAAGCAGCAGGGATCTGAGTAATTGGTCAAGTTGTCCCGTGTTTTCATCCCAGAGAATAGGGATGAAATTCTCCGCTAGTTCTTCATTGCAAAGTTGTTGCCAGCTCTCGGCGGCTACTGCAGGTAGGTATGACTTGAAAATTGACATGTTGGCGAGTCTTCCCATAACTTGCTCCTTAAGCTCTGGGTTGGCCGATAGATCTGTACACTCCGTGGATTCATCAAGAATCATGTCAATGATTCCCTTATCCATATTGTAAGGAGCGGCTTGCGCGAGAAGCATTGCCAAGGTGATACGATCCTTCTGAATGAGTCCCATGGAGGTACGCTGATAGGTGGTAACAAAAAGATCCCGGAGAATTATCTGGACACGAGAAGCATGGTCCTTTTGTTGAGCAAGGCGGTTGTTTTGATAGAGGACGGAGTGGAAAATGTCAACAAAGTATTGAAGCGAAAATTGGTAGAAGTGATTGATATGGTGAAGTTGTTCCAATACCGCGAACACTGCACTGCAAGAGCGGGCTATGATGCTGTAATTCAGGGTGATATTTTCCACTTCCGTCATAACCCCTTCGGTCTCGACCATCTTCTTGGATATTTCAGCAGCCTCCTTCTTGAGGGTCTCTAAGGTTTCAATAACGTTATCGTCGTCCAGTATGTTGCCGCGTGATTCATTGAGAGCCTGCAAAAGTCGCTTCTCAAGCTGGCGGAGATGAATTTTGAATTCTCCCTGCAATTTGACTAGGTCGGTACGACGGGCGTCGACGTCGGGTCGTTCAAACTTTAGGACTTCGTTTAGGGACTGGGTTTGCAAGCTGCTTTGGGTGACCGTGAAATTGACAAAGGTTGTTCTACTGCAGACGTCCGGAGGGAAAGACGCAGATGGATCCCTTGTTGCAAGGAAGAGCTTGAATGACGGGGAGAAATCAATCTCCTGCTTGCCAAGTTGAATAAGAACACGCCCTCCAGTTTTCTGGTACTCTTTGTTGAGAACATGATTGAGAATGGGATCCAGGTGTTCCGCATCTTGAATGAGAATAGGGTTCCCAAATCGCAGTGCGCTCTCTAATTGTTTCACGAATGAATCGTCCAGGAAACTGGTCACGGTAAGTTTCCTGTCCATATTTTCTTTCTGTAGGAACTCGGTAACACGACCAGAAGGATCGATGATAAGAGGGTATCTGTTGTATCGTTTCAGAACGATGGCATTTTCAGTACATAGATCGTCGACTGGCAGTGAGTGCTCTTGCCAAGTTAAGCGCTCATCAGCATTCGATAAGTACTCTGTGATCGGGTTGTGCGGTTTGAAATTGATTCCGGATTGCACAAGATGATTAACCCAGTCGTCTATCATGGCCTTTCGGAATTGTTGGTCATAGAAGCCGGCATAAGCAAGGAATGCGGCTGCAATCAGAACGTCACCAACAAGGGTGCTGATTTGAGTTTCAAATGATTTGCTTCCTTCCTCCCAGCGTGTGCGTTCGGAAGACAGACTGTCAAGTAGGCGAACACTTCGATCAACCTTGAATTGTACTCGCGACATTTCCGTCTTGATCGCTTGGGTTTCACTGATAAGCGCGGCATATTCGGCTTTGTAGGTGGAAATACTACTCTCGAGGTCCTTGATAGTGTTTTCAATGGCTTGTGCTTCAGCCTTGGTCTGCAAAGCCTGCTCTTCTAGTTGATCAACCTCTTCACGCAAGGGGCCAACACGGTCGAGGATCTCGGAGTAATTGACTTGAGCCTCAACCCATTGAACCAAAGGGCCACATGCCTTGCTGGCTCGATTGACTCTCTCATAGGTAAAGTCCTCCTTCGAGAGAAATTCACTTTGCATTTTCAGTCTGTGATTTCTTGTCATCTGTCGTTCGTTGTCATAATTTACGATACTGGCGATGAAATCATCTTTTCGCACAAGACCTTGGATGGTTTTCCAGCTATCAACCTTATGGCCAAGGAGGGTACAAACAGCTTCTAGAGCGAGTCGAACACTGGCTGGAGGATTGCCCATAGAACGGACTTCAGTAAGGTGTTGACGTTTGATATTGCTCACGCTCTTCTGGGCTTCCAACACAGCAGGTTCGGCCCTAGCAAGGTCATGGAGGACAACTTCTTTGCGGCGAGCCACCTCTTGCTCCTGCTTCTCTAGTGCTGCTTGAACTTCTAGAGACACCGCCTTGCGTTGTTCCGCTTCACGCTGATCAGCAACCATACGTTGTAGTTTCTCATTGGCTTCCGCATCTTTCTTCTCTAGCTGCGTCTTTTTCTGGGCGAGACTGGCACGTAGATCGCTGACTTTCTCAACAGTATCTCTCAATTTCTCAAGACCCACATTCAAGTGTCTTTGCTGCTCCTCAAGGTCTTCACGTTTCTCGTTGAAGAGCTTTACGTATTGGGCAACGAAATCAAGGTAGTGACGCGGGGTCAAGAATGTTGTCTTTCCCTGCTGCTTCTGCAGGCGTTGATTGAATCTCTGCAGCGAGTAATGGATGTAAACCATTGAGTTCACAACAGTGTCGCGATGGGATGCAGGTAAGTTGAGCTCGCGATAGGCCACTGGTATACTATCAGGGGCAACAAAGTTTGGCTTATCGAGATCGACTGATTGAGTAAGTTCGGAGCCGACCTGGAAAAGAGCCTGATCGGACCAATCACCCATCCAGTTGAGGACACATCTATTAAACAAGGCGGGACTTGTTGCAGCCTTTGAGGATAGGCCCTCTTCAGGAGGGTTCATCGTAAATACGACATGCAGGTTCTTGACGATCTGCTGAGTGAACCACTTATACAACTCTTCCTGAGTATCAAGGAGAAGTCCTTGTCGTTGGGCGCCCTCCTTGCATGCGGTCATTAGGGAGGAGAACTCGTCCCCTTCGAAGAGGCCGGGAACTTCAGCGTTTGCCAGGAGGGTATTCATGCGTTCCAAAAAGCCCGAGTCTAGAACGTTCGCTTCGTCCATAATAAAGCAGATTTTCTCCCCCTTGCACCCTGCTCGGCGCAGAACGTTTCTCAAATCGTCATCAAAGTCCTCTGAAGAGTACTTGCCGTGTACTTTAATCTGGAAAACCTTCAAGCCATTCATCCAAGCAACAAAGCGCGACAATGTTGTCTTGCCGCTACCACTTACACCAATGAGAATAAGATGTCCTTGGGGCTGTCTGAAGACCCGATCGATACGTAGGGCGTGCTCCAAAACATCATTGAACAACACCAGGGGGACATCGACCTCTTCTTCGCAGAATGTCCGCAGACGCGCTTTGACGAATTCACGAAGTTGCTCTTGCTCAACAGGCACATAATGTTTGGAGAGCCAGTTTGAGAACAGGATTGGGCCTTGCAAAGCTTGCTGGTCATCGATTGTCGGGAAATTCTCGAGTGCAATCCGCCGAACAGCATCTGCTGTCCAGCTTCTTTCTTCTTCTGTGACGAGGCGATCCTGGAATAGTCGCAAAGCTTCGTGTGCCCAGATACGCACCAACCCTTCGACGGTAAGGGTTTCAAGTGGCTTGATAGCTTCATATACTCCCCGAACCCATCGGGTAAGTTCACGAGGGGAGTAAACATAATGTGGCTGAATTTTGGGGGTAAACCGGGTCTGCGACTCCAGATAAAAGCGTACCATGGCTTTAGTGAGAGATTCCGAGTACCCGCGTAACAGGGGGAGGATTTTGAGAATCGCAGAGTTGAATGTTCCGTAAATTTGCATTAGAGAAATCTCTCCAGGGTAGTCGACCATGATCAAGGGAGAATGGCGTAAGAATCTCTCGGCCATCGGGGTACGCCCTGCGTCCGTGGGAGGATTACAGGCGCCAACGAACTGGATGCGGTCAAGAGTGACCCAAGTCTTATCTGAAGTTCTCCAAAAACCGTTCTGCTCGACAAGTTGACGCAAAAAGGAGATGGCGCGTTGGGTACCGTAGCGGTCAGGGGCTGGAAGGTTGATTTCATCACAGAAAATGACTAGCCAACGACCAATTTGGTTGGGGGACATAATAACGCCGTTCAGAGTCTTCTTGTATTCACAGTACTGCTCGAACGTCTTGATCAGGAGATCGGGGGTCGTTGCACTGGAGAAGTTGAGACCGACAACCTCCATATTTGGTAGTTTACGAAGTGCAGCAAACAATGTCATTGTTTTACCCGAACCTGGAGGACCGCAGAGTAGGAGCGGCTTGTGTTCTGCAAGCCATGAGTATAGAACGTCCTCATGACGGACAGTGTCCACAGTTGGAATGACCACATCGGTCTGCGTAATAGAATGAGTATTGATGTCAATCGACGGAACCTGTGACTGCCAGCTCGTCCATTCGGCCCGAGGGAGGGTGATGTCGAAGTCAATAAGAGACGATGAGCCCTCAGGCGGAAGGTCAGTCGTGGTCAAGCCAGACACAAATTCTCCGAAACACTTCCGGTCGGCGAGTGGGCAGTCACCAGTGAAGGACCAAACAAGTGCCAGAAGGAGCTTTTTGGAGATGTAAGATTCTACCTGGTCGGAGTCAAGTGGGAAATCGACGTGTTGGATATTGTACTCAAGAACATTTCGGCAGGCCTTGTTTAGTAAGCTGAACAGAGTATTGAGAGCGCGAATGTCAGTAAACTCCATTATATGGTTGTACTTTTTAGATTCCTCGAGTGTCTTCACGATGAGAGCATCACGTTGCAGAAGATGAGAGAGGATATCGGAGAGCATGTCCTGGGAATCTTGCGTTTTGATAGCAGCTTGCCCTGCAGGCGCACTATCATCATCCAAGTCCTCAAATGTCCGCGTCCTCAGCGACTCTACATAGTTCGAGATGATCATTGCAGGTGTAACTGTGTCTTCATTGAACCAAACCATACCACAGCGACTGACAGTTGCTAGTGTAGCGTACTTGAGACTTTCGACTTCAAACATTATGCGAACATTCGGGGGTAGGTTCAAGCGCTCTCCATTCGGGAGGGTTAAGAGCTTGTTGTCGTCCAGAACGCTGTTAAGATTCTCAACCCACTCTGGATCGACATCGCCGTCAAACACAATCCAGTGCCGTTTTGAATCTTCGCCTCGAAGGTTATCCACGATCTTCCTAAGGATACCGGTGAATAGACCGTCACTCCACTCCCGAGTGGTACTGTCTAGGCTACCATAGAGTGCTTCCTTTGACATGACCTTGGAGTCGATGATGTGAGATACGCCCTCGACACCTTCAATCCGCTGCAGGGCCTGCAGGAGAATTTTCCATGCTGAAGACTTCCCAGATCCTGACTTGCCCACCATCATGACACCATGGTGAATGCTTTGGATTTGGTATAGCTGCAGTGCCTTCGCGATCCACGTATCGCTGTCGACATAATGCTTTTCTCGCGCAATCTCGCGGATCGCAGTAGTAAGTTTGTCATAATTGGCGGGAACGTACTCTACACCGGCAAAGTCCTGTTCTTGGATCTTGAGCATCTTGCTCACATCCTCCCGGACCAGTTTGGGAGCTATCGTTTCTCGAAGACTCTGAACAATGATCTGGGGCTCGATGACCTCGTCAGGACCCAGGTCACCGTCAGAGTTTGCGATCCTGGCACGTTTGAGGCCACCCGAGCTGACCAAAACACTTTTCAAAGCCCGGAGTCCAAAATCATAATGCGCCTGTTTTGAGAGCTGCGAAGAGCAGTGGTCGAAAAACGGAACCGTTTGTGTTGACAAGTGTTTCGCTTGCTTGAAACCTTGTGAGAATAACATCACCTCTGCGATGAGCTCTTTGTCAGGTTTGGACATTGCAACACTTCTGAAGAGTTTCTTTAAGTTGTCGGGAAGGTTGGATCGTCCTGCGTAGCCTGGGTTCATCGTGATGAAAATACCAGTATTGGGGTTGACATTCAAACGCCTTCCCACAAGTTCAATATCGGCTTTTTCATCAGTTTCACCATTCCTGAGACCGATTTGGATGTTTTGGATCTGCTGGGAAACCGCAGATAGAATCCTCTCCTCAAGACGGTTGAATTCGTCGAAACATCCCCATGCACCAACTTGACAAATACCGAGGAAAATACGACCCATAGCCTGGAAATCGAAGGTGTCGTCGCAGCAAAATACCAGAGTGAAACGACCAAGTTGGAGACCAAGTGCTTTGACGGATTCCGTCTTTCCTGTACCTGCAGGGCCATATGGAGAGCCACCAAGCCTTTGGCATAAGGCTTGAGTAAGTGTTAGGAAACAGCGGTCCGTAAGGGGTGTGCGGACCAGACGCTCAGGGACGCCCAAGTACTCGAATCCATAGCTCAATTTGGCATTTGCCATGTGAACATGCAATCGCTGCAAGAAGTCACCTTCAGCTTGGTAGACGTAGCGCATTTGGAGTAGCCAGAGGTAATGCATTGGGCTCATGGCGTTTGAGGAAATGAGCTTCGAGATGACGTCGCGTTGGTGGACAAATTCCGTGATCAGGTGCTCACATTTCTTTCGGCTGATTGCGTCCAGGTCGCCAAGAACAGTTACGGCGAGTAGCTCAAGCATTCGCACCTGTGCCTCAAGGAGCAATTTAAGATCCGATCCGCCTTGCTCCAAGGTCTTTTGGACCTCGCTCGTCCAGACCACCTGGCTAGCAAGGACTACGATCTGGGCGGGGTAGTTAGAGATGAAGTCGTCGAAAGCAGTCCGGTCAACCTCGGAAGATTTATAGAGCGGGTCGAATTGTTCAATCGCCTCTGCAAGAAGCTCTGCGAGGGTAGATTTCATGTTACTCTCAAGAGCAGTGAGCCAGTCGTTGATCCTAGGTGTTTTCACAAGGTTGACTTCGTTCTTCAACCTGACTTCCTCGCCCTCCTTCGAAGTGAAGCCAACAATATTACTGTCATCATCCATTAGAACCCCTGACAACCCAGCGAACATTTTCTTAAAATGCTTCGCAACGCGGAAGATGTCGTTACTATTTCCGATAATCTCGAGAAGGTCCTCATCACCAACAAAATAGAAACGAGGGAACGAGACTCGCTCTCGCTCGAGATATTCGCCGAGCGCCTTTTGAATCTTGTTGAGCAACTCTGCTAGTCTCTCTAGAGACTTCTGTACACCATTAATGGCAAGGACGTCAAGCACGAAAGGTGACTTGTAGACCTTCTTCATTACGGCAAAAAATTCGGAATTTATATTTTGGAAACGACTCGACTCGAGGGGAAGAAGATGTTTGATATCGGCGTTACCAGTGAAAACACCTTCTAGGTAGACCCATTGTCTTTGAACATCGATCCACACATCAAACAGAACATGGACTCGGTTCAGCTTGTCTTCCCAGGAGGAGGCGTCTTCTTCGAATTCTTTATAATAAGGAGAGTGCCGCATCGCTTGAAGCGAGTTTAGGTTTTCGCTACATTTTGCAAAGAGATCATCGAATCCGCGAATCAACCGACATTTATTTTGATAGTTGACAAGGTCGAGAGAATAATTTTGCCAGGTTTCCCGGACAGACTTTAAGAACTCTTCCAGTGCCATCTCACCCTGAGCTTGGGCGATAATGTCACGAATCACAACCTCGCTCGCGACGAGGTTGAGGTCCCATACATCACCAAGGGTGAGGGAAATAAGAGAGAATCTTTTTCCAGGCTTCAGAGCTTTGTAGATTTTCTGCCAATGTCTTTCTCGCACGGCCTCCGACTTCATATCCGAAAGAAGAGGGTTCACTTTCAATAACTGGCGAAGTACATTCTGAATGTGTTCAAAAGCAGCGTACTGGCGCATCCGGCTCGGCATTTCTTTTGTCATCTTAATCAAGCCGTCTATGGACTGGCGTAGTTTTCTTGGTTGCACACTAGTCCAGAGCGTGTCTCGAAGCTCATTAAGACTCTTCCATATGGTTGACAAAGCTGCCCATACGGACATGAAATCCTGAACTTCTTCAAGTATTGCCGGTAAGGATGATTCCGCACTGGCAGGAAGATCAAGAGCCTCTTTCGCTTTGGAAACCATTTCGAATTCGGATTGGAGTGATTCGAGGCGAGACTGGAATGAGCTGAGAGATCGAGAAGCTTCCTCGGGGGGAATCGTGCCAGAAACAGGCTTTTCTTCATTCCACTGGACGATGACTTCGGCAATCTTGTCACTTATTACTTTATCTTCGGCGATGATCTTTGCTCGCAGGCCTTCGGTCTGGTCCTGAACAATTTTGCTCTTCCTGGCAAGTAATTCATTCAAGGCCGCCCATTCACCATCAACATTCTCGACATGTAGCCAATCGCTAGGAAACTGGTAGCGTTGCCGGGCAAGCGTGGCTTGACCCTGACGGAATAAATCGACTTCTGGTTCCCAAACCTTAGCCTTACGCTTGCACTGCTGGACGATCGTAATGAAAGAAACTGCATGTGCCGTGGAGGCGGCTTCCAAAGTCTGACCCTCCAAGTCTCGTCGAGCAGTAGCAATCTCAGAATGTACTTCTCGCATACAGCCGCCAAGTTTAAACCCAAACTTGAGTAGCATCTCGTGTTGCCACTGGTCATATTTTGCGTTGACCCTTGTTTGAACTTGCTCATAATCGATTCTGATGTTACCGAATGATCGACTCACTTCAGAAGTATCAAACGTAGCTCGACTTTTACGTATCTCCTGAAGCAGCTGAAGCCACTGAGATAAATCATCACCCAGTATGTCATAAACTTGCTCAGATTGCAAGTCCCAAAGGGATTGAAACTGTAACCATTTGTCGACATATCCAGATACTTCCTTAAGCCTATCTTCAACGGTATTGTAAACATGGTTGAGCTCCTCAGTACAATATTGTGGGAGGTCGGCGAAGCACGACTCAGATAATTGCACTTTCTGTACATTAATAGATATCTGGTACCGTGATGATTTAATCTTTTCAAGACTGCAGATGATACCCAGCCAATTATCGAAGTGTGAAAACCAAGTTGCGCGCGCAAATTGTAGGGGTGGGTCGAGATGAAGAACTTGGTTGCGCATGGAAATTTCGTGGGTAAGCCCGGGAAATTCAATGCAGTACATTGGAGCTTCTGGTTCTCCAGTTACAGGGTTCAGAGTCGCATTTGACACCTGCAGGGCTTGGTGCCCAGTCTTTGCTTGTTGGAATGAACTGATCCACTCACGGATTGCACGATGAAGCCGCTCGCGTAAAATAGACTCGATTTTCTGGTTCAAACTATGGACCCAGTAACCAAGGTTTACATAATTTTCCAGGTTTAGTTTGTCCACAGAAACCTGAATTGCATCCAACCGTTGTCTAAACTCCGAAGCATCATATTGACAGGTTTTAAGCTCGTGGATTGCTTTTTGAATATTCTCATTAATCGAAGCCAAAACGGCGGTCTTGGACTGAAGAACGGCAGCTGATCCCGCAAATTCACGTACAAACTGCACGTGTTTGCTCTCACCCCTGCCAGGGATGACAGGATCAAGCGCACCGTTTGCCAATGCCGATTGCTTAACATGAAGCTCATACGAGTGGACAAACGATTCCCATCTCAAAGGGACGCCTTTGATAATCATGCTTTGGGCGTCATTGATATAGCCGTTTAGGAGGATCGCCACTTCTGTCATCGCCAAAATAGAGCGATTCGTCTGGAGTAGCGTCCGGACACTCTCCATTAGGCTGATAGCGTAGGGGTAGACACGTTTGGCTTCTTTAGAAATGTTGCTAACAGCATGGGGGACCTGAAAGTTGAGCCAAATAAGATTTCTCACTTCCTTGAAAAGTGCAATTATTTGAGCATCGAAGTTGACCGTAAGTTCGAAAGTGTTTCCTGCAGCTCGGTTACGAACAATACTGAACAATCGACCAGAAATTGTGATATGGCGTTTTTGTACATCGTGTAGCCAAGACTCAAAGACAGGGCGGGTGTCCAACTTCTTCCTAAACAGGTTGCTTTCGGATTGCAGTTTTTGACCTTCGGAGTGAAGATGCCAGTCCTCCCCCAGAACGTCCTCCACTTTTCGCATATACCCGTCTAGTTGGCGTTCAATCTGGCGTGCCCAAACAATAGCTCCCGAGACGGGGGGTAGATCCCGTAACTGCGCCATTGCATGGGCCTCAGAATGGCCATACTGTTGCTTGAATCGTTCGTGCAATGCGGAAATATCCTGCTTCACGTTCTCAATAAGCTGGGTTTGGTACTCACCGATGGCACCTCTGATTTTAGGACGCACGAGAAGGGCGTTAAACTTTGAAAACACGCGAAACATTTCGTTGGCATTCTTCGCTGTCGCAAGGCGGTCACGTAGACGAGCGATGATCGAGTTTTCAACTCGGGAGGTGCGCTCGTTGTAGGCGATCTCCTCTTGGATCCAATTCTGAGTTCCCTCCGGCGAGACGTCTAGCACGTCTACATTTTTGAGAGCAGCGTACGCCTGTGCAACTTCCTCGACCGCATCCACATCTCCGATTTCTTCAACGATTACAGCACCATCGGAACCCGGTCCAGCCGCAGATTCCCCAACAGAAGAGGTTTTCGGGCCGAGTACATTCACAATAGTTCTTTGGAGCTGTTCGTGGTTAACCCGAAATGTGTTGATATATTTTAGTCGCTCCTGGGTCTTCTCATGACGTGCAGCGATCTTGATGGGGATAAATTTCTCATTTCGACGTCTTGTAGAGTCACGGGCAACGTTGGTGAATTCTTTTAGGTTTTCATCCCAAGTCCGCCAGATTGCTCCGGCGGTCTTCATCAACGACCGAAATTCGCGGTAATCTAGGTGTAGAATAGTTCGACCGTGGAGCAAAGAATGAATCTGCGTGTCAAGGTCGCCGGAAATAGCTTCCACAAGTGCCAGAGCACGCTTAATCGGATAAGGGCATATTTTCAATTTCTTGTTGAGGTGGTTGAAAATAAGATTGAGTGATTCTTGCACTTTTTGCAAAGTCGTTGCAGAAAGAAGTTCATCAAGCGGAAAGTCTCGCATTAGTTGGTTGTATTTCTGAACCAAATCGGTAGCCTCGCGCAACCCGGTATCAGCCACAAAACTGAGGGTCGCCTGGTAACGTTTGGCGTGGCGCAGAATGTCCATGGTTAGCTGAACGCCATCACCACGTAGTTGGTTCTCTATCCCTTCCAGGGCGGTCTCCATAGATAGCCAAAAGTTGATTTCTTGTGCTGCAGATCCGCTATCAGCGTCGCGAGACATCTTGGTAATGGTCTGAATTGACCGAATCCATGCATTCACCGTGTTTTGGATGCTATTGATGAAGGTGCTACTTTCGAGTACTGTGGCATCGATTAGCTCCACAGATGGTTTGATGCCCCGCTTCTCTGCCTCAGAAAGCGCATTCTGAACTACTTCATGAAGAGGTAAGTTCAGGGCAGGGATCTCGACGTTTTGCTGTAGGTGAAGAAGCCCCAACTCCAGTTCAGCAAATTTCTTCTTGGTACCGGGGACCCCTGTTTTGACCTCCGTGTCCGTCCGCGACTTGGGACCTGTGACCGCATCTTGGTTGCGAGTGTAGGCTTCAAAGTATGGACTCAGTCCATGATGTACTAGCAAGTGTAGGATCTCATATGGCGAGAGCGAAGTCCCTTGTTGGGCTTGAGCGTTGTTAAGAGCTGCTAGGCCCGGAAGATTCATAACTTGAATTTGCGACGAGATTGGAAGGGATGGGTCGATAGCGGCGGGACGCTTTATAAATGCAACAGATGCGACGGTGGTAGAGGAGGACGAAATCTCGGTGGAAAGATTGTAAATGTACTGGGTTGCACATTCTATAACAAGGCGGTTAGAAGAAAATAAAAGGAATATAGAAAAAATTTTAGGCGTAGTGTAGTTAGGAGATACATACCCTCTCCATCCACCGTGCCATTGGTGTCCTCCGAGCCGACAAGGTCCTTCTGTACATAGAGAGCAACCTGTGACTCTGACGCAAATCGCGTACACCGCTGCACAGTTTCATTATATTTAGGCGTTGATAACAAGCTGCCGGCGCTTTCAAGCTCGGTTTTCAGAGCCCCTAAAGTAACCTGCAACACATCGATCAAATACTGCACTACAGTATTTGAATCCACCAAAGGCACTGGGGTGGCAGAAACGCCGTTGGATACCCCAGACGAGGCGACCTCCATCGCGATTATTTAGGAGAAGCTGCCCGGGTAAATCATCGATAAGCAAATTTGAGAAATCAAGTTGCCCTTTGGGAAAAACGGTCGTCTGTTGTTGGCGGCGCGCGACGTTCGCAGGATTAAACCAAAAAAGGCGGTTGACGAAAGTTTGGGGGAGGAAACAGCAAAGGAGGCGCTGGAGATGTCGATGTCAAAGGCGTGGGAAGAAATGAAGGATAAAAGGGATAACACAAAGTCACAAGTTCATGATCTAGCCAGGAACTAGTCAGGCAGCCTTCTCTTACCTCTGGAGTTAGTATTATGATTATTAGAAGCGGTTCTTCCAAGATTAGCAGGTAAGTTGTTACAGACCAGTGGGACGCAGCACAGCGTGTTTCTGGTTGCTTCAGGGGTTTGATATACGCTAGCCCATATATGGACTAGTACGAGCCACGTCCGCTGGTTGCTGTTTCTGCTACGTGACAGCCAAAATGACGTCGCGACAACTGACCCATGGCTCTTTCTCATGTCTCCCTTTCCAGATCATAGGTAGGGAGGTTCAACGGAAGATTCAAAGGCAAGGTAGCCAGTTGATAAGAATAGAATCCGCGCTTTTCTTAGGTTGGAATTATCCACGTTCTGACATTGAATTTTCTCTGTGTTTGCTACCAAATTCTCCGCCTCTCTTCATATCTCACTTCTGCCCTCGAAAATAATTATCGCACAGGTTGGTTGGCCTTAAATAGCCGTTCCTAAGGCTATACCCTGAGAATTTTCCATGCACCTGCAGTCACATTGGTAGTTCTTTTGGAATTTAGATCGCCCAATGCTCTCCAACACCTTCAATGCCTTCTCACTCGCCTTTATTTTTGCGTACCGGCTGGACGATGCCGCCCCTTCGGCAATCACACTATCATGGACTATCACCGCCGCCAGAACGCTAGGAGGTTCGCCGTCAGCGTCCGGTATCTCACCTGCCTTCAAGCAGTAGTCCACACAGCCATATTCTTGCGTCAAGAGGTTGTGCAGGAAGGTCTCGGCCAATCAGTTACCACTCAGAAAAAACAGGGGCTGGCAGGAGCAAACTTACTGTTGGGTGTTTATTAGCAAAGGTATCATAGATAGTCATGTCGGTAAAATACGGCACAACATGGCGTCTGAAGAAGTCCTCAACCACCCCGAAATCGAAATTCGAGTCAATAAATGCAGCTCCTAGATATGCTTCAACCATATCCGGCAAGCACTATCATTAAATAAAGTTAGCCGCATTCACTTGATGGGCGGCTAGGAGTTACCTTCGGCGGATCAGTCGTCCCGACCCAGGAATCTACTGTTGCCCCAGATTCAAGTTCGACAGCTTGGATCTCTTCTGCATAATGAGAAATTTGGGAGTGCAGCGGGTTACTAAAATGTTTAAGGTGCTTATGGAAGCCTAGTTTTACGGCCAATGCCCCCAAAAATTTGTTCGAAACCATTGCCATCTGTATCACCATCGTCAATGAGAGCTCACCGCCACCAGATTATCTGGGAGCGTACCTTGTGCTCGGTAAGCCATTGCGGATCCCGCGTGGGAAATCGTTGGTAGAGATCTTCTACGCAAACCATATCGAGTAGAGAGTCTCCAAGAAATTCAAGCCTTTGGTAGCAAGGGACCTTTGCCCACGCTAACGGAAAAGAAGGGTGTGTAAACGCAGAATGAAGGAGCCTTGGGTACTTAAAGCAGTAGCCCACTTTCTCTCCAACTTGTCGACTAAGTTCAAGCTCAAATGCGTTTGGAGTTTGAATCTGATATTTAGGCATCCTGTACAGCATGATATAGTCTTTCCAGCAGGAAGCATTGTGGTCACGGCTATCGACTAAAGCAGTTACTGCTTTAACAGCCATGTCAAAACGATGGTTAGGCCCACCAGAAAGCAGGGACGCTCCTATCAGTGCTTCGCAAACATCTGCAATGGTCTTCTCTGCAAGAGAGTGTTTTGCTGCCATAAGAGCCTTCTTACTATGGTCCTTTCCCTGCAAGAGGGTAAGGCCCTCAGGATACCACGTGTGCCTTATATATAGGTATTAGTTCTTGGTAGGAAAGGCGGGATCGCCAATTCAACATACCTTGAGAAGCTTCGACTGCGAATGAATTTGTAAAGCTCTTTCGTATTTGCCGTCACAAACAAATTCTTGTTACAAATAAGTAGCATTCGGTTTACGTGGTAGTCAAACTCATCGTCATCGGGGTTTTGCGTGAAGAGCGAGATTGAAGTCGCCATCTTGAGGAAACAATCCCCCAAAAATTCTAAACGTTCATAGTTCTTACCCATGCCTCTTTGAAGGTGGATCTGCTGTGCACGATGCTCTTCAGTATTATCAGAGTCTTTGGTAAAAGCCTCTAGAGCGAGCTCAGGCATGACAACAAGGTCAAGCTGTTTGCAAGCTTCTAGAGTTATCAAGTGAGCTTCAAGCCTGCTCAAAATTGCTGGGAAGGCCAGAGAAGAGGCCGCAAACGAAGCAGGGATCTTTGCTGCTGATTAGCAACAAACTGCAGAACAGCCGGCAGATTATGAGTAACGAACCGAAGAAACTTTCAAGGGCTCTACGCATATAAAGCATTCCGTTCCCATCTCTCTTTCCTGGTCTGTCATTTTTTCCAAAAGATTCCTTCGCAGCCGCACCAATTCCGCCTTGAATACCGGCTGGCTCCAGTTACAGGTGGAGAAAAACTTGAAACGGGAGTTTTTGGATAAGCTAACAGAATAGCTCATTATGTTATCCATATATCGGCGGCGAGGTACGGCTGTGGGAGGAGGGCTCGAAGGCTTCAGGGAATCATCAAAGGAGGTAGTGAAGTAGCGATAGCGTCCATCCCAGCTGTCAAATACGAAGCGATTAAGAAAACTATCTGGAGGTGCTCCCTCTTCATAGCCTATTTCTTCAGTCGTATTCACCAAGGATATGGTATCCCAGTCAATATAAGCTTTTGAACCGGAGTCCAATTGGAAAAGACTTGAACTTTTTGCTGGAACAAGCCAGTACGGCATTTTATTCGGCTCCGAGTCGTATATTTTGTGGAACACATCCTTGAATATGCGAATTGTAAATGAAGTAATAGCATCAAGCTCTTGAGGCGAGGGTTGCCAGCTTTTGGTCACGGACTCTGAGTGGACACTCGTTTCTATATCATCCTCAACATAAATGGTGAATTCTGGAAATTCTGGTAGTTTCTCACGAACTAATAACACCATGTTCGACAGATCTCTCAGGAGTTTTCGGGACGGTTTGAAATTGATAATCGTTGCATATAGTCGATCAGGGGAGACTCCACGTCCTTTGCTCCAGAGTGATGGCTTCAAAAGCATATCATACTGATTTGTTCTCTTGGAGGTTATGGCCAATTTCGCATTTCTCATTACCGGAAGGCGCCTTTGGTAAATGGAATTAAAATGACCATCCAACAAGCTGTGCTTCCTCAGAAGAATACAAGTATCAAACGCCGCAGACCGTTTGGCCAAAGACTTGCTCCGGACCGGGTTTCCAGTAATCCCTCGGATGGGCGATTTTTCTGGCAGTATGACCTCGCAAACAAAATTGCTGTTAACCGGTAGTACCACGTAGGTAACGTGTCCTGATGAGTCGCCCTCATGTTGCTACAACCTCACAAACAATTTGTTAGAATCTAATCGGCATACGAGATCCTTGGGGCCTACCAAGGAGCTGGCATATCTTGCTAAGACAGATATTGCAGAATGATATGTCAACTTTGCTCCTGTGCTTTTGATTATGTATGATCTCTCCTCATCTGTAGGGAGTATCTTTAAATCACAATCATTCCCTTTTAACAATCGATCTTCCGGAAGGGTCTCACAAAATAGTTGCATGGTTTTCTAGGCTATTAGTTGGGCTAATAATGAATTACACACGAAACATACCTCATTGTCCCGAACCTCCCGTAATCGAGTTTCATGATCAGAATTGCATTTTTCGATCATGATGGCGTACTATCGGTGTATTTTGTATTAGAGATCTTTGTGTGGACTAGGATGCGAACACCTTACCGTTGAATCCGAGTGCCTCGCACGGCCCCGACTTTGAACATACTGGATGATCGTGTGGTACAAATCAAACCTATATGGTCAGCTTTTTCATGAAGGATAGTAAGAAGCTGGTAACTTGCCTAATGACCAGGTTGCAGTCCGGAATATCGAGGCCTTCTTCAGCCACTGACGTGGCAAACTGATGACGATAAGCAATGGTTAAGCAAAGACCAACAACCACTTTGGGACTTTACCAGGCAATTAATCTCCCCACTTCTAAATTTAACAAGTGCAAGAAACTGCTGACGGAAAGTTATATTCATTCCTGCGACATCGCCAGATCGAACGCCTATCAGGACGCCAGGCCGCATGTGGGAAGTCCTGTCGGCCATAAAAAGTTCAAACAACATAAGGGCCGTGTAGCGTTTCTGCGTGAAAACAATACATTTTGTTCCCGTCGGTCCCTGAAAATAAAGGAACAGTTTCTCTCGCAAAAGCTGGACTTTAGTGCTTAAGGCCCCTGGAGCATGGGGACTACTGAGTGTATGGGTTTTGAGAATATTTCCCGCTTCCTGGATTCGTGAAGCTTCACTTGGGGATTGGCACTCAAGCTTCGGCATAGATTCTTCTGATAAGGCATACTTCCAAGCTCGATCAGTGCACCATGTGCCTAGCTCGGAGCTAGCCTGCCAGGTAAACCTAAAAACGTGGTCTAATCCTTTGATGTCGCCAAAATGACTCTCCATATGCCTGTATAGGTTTGTCGCGAAGGGAGGCTCAAGTTTCTCGTAGGTCCACACTTCCTCCCTAGGGCGTTGGATAAAATGGCGTAGCTGAAAAAGTTTTGATGTAGTGGCAATTCTGCTATCTAAAAGTTTCTCAAGTTTTCTACACGAGGTAAGCCAGTGAATTCACAAGGGTGTTCAAAAACATACGTGGCTTCCTCCATGATGTTGCCTTTGGTATCGATCGGGGAAGCTGTCATCCCAAAAATTCTTGGCCGCCTCGAAAATTCCATCTGGATATACGAGTCTCTTATAATTCTATTTTCTCCTTAGCATATTTGCTGAAAACCAAGTTTCACTCCACAGACCTCGCATATGGATGATCCTTTTTGGTGTGGTGAGCCTCGTCAAAAATGAGGAGGTTGATCTGATCCATTTTTATGTAGCAATGAAGCAGGCATTGATGCAAAATCTCTGCTGTGCAAACTATCACCATACTGTTCTGAAACTGCTCATCCCAGGTTTGTTTATTCCAGAAGTCAGTGCCCATGGCCCCGAAAAAATGACCAACGTTTGCATTCAGATTATTCCGCAAGACCGCGGCTTGTTGGTAGGAAAGAGTAACACTGTCCACCTTTTTGTGTATCAGTTAGTGTTTATCCAGAAAAACTCCCTGCAACATACCAAGAAGAAGGATATTCGGTGCGACATTCCGTCAGCACGACTTATCAACTCCTGCTCTATCGTGTGTCTAAGCAAGAGTACAGCAATTAAGGTCTTCCCTGATCCTTTATCACAATTAGATTATCAGCGCCTCGCCTTTTGATGGTTGGAAAATACCAGTAGCTAGAACCGCAATCGTATTCTCAGTTTTTGCTCTTTCGAAAAGCTCTATTTGGTACTCCCTCGGATCAAGTATACCATTTCCAGGATCCTGTGTCGCACATAATCGAGCTGTTGAAACTTTTGAATCATCTCGATCCAATCCTTTAGCTTTCGAATTGTCTTTGGGAGGTATTTCCGTGTGCTTGATAAGGCTCGAGGCAAGTTAGCATTTAAAGAGAAGGAGTCACACTTGGGAGGTCTCTACTGACAGTGCCTCGAACTTTGCCTTCTGCAGAGTTCGACGATTCGAGATATTTTGAACAGGTAAAATCTCTTCATCTTGTGATTCCTCCGAGGAGGTTTTGTCCTGCTCCAAAGCCATAAGGGTTTATCTAGAATGGTGTTCTTCAGATGAGGGTGGGCAAATGCCCATAGGGCAACGATCCTCCGGCTACCTTGTCAAGCGATTGGAGGAATTTCTAAACCTTTTTAACTGTGACTAGAGGCGTAGAAAGTGATTGAGGTTGTACTATATAACATTTTTGATCAGGAAAGGCCGAGCAGAAGTCACTTGCAGGCAGAATTAAGATTGGAATAACAAGATGGGGAAGAAGAGGGGGAAGGGAGAGGGAGAATAGTAAGAAATGATCAATTTTACTATTGGACCTCAGCCATTTTCTCACCTTTTCTAAGGAGTGAGCGTGCCTTCAGCAAAAAAGCAAACGGCGAATGTAGGCAAACAAACAACATCTTATTCACTTCACCTGGTTGGGAATATATATTGTGTTTCTTCTAAAATTTCATTTACCTCAGATTATGTATTCGATTAATTAACCTGAATTTTATTTACTTAGCATGTCTTTGAAAGAATATGCATCAACAGGAAATCTGTCTAAGCCAGTCACTCTGGTGTTTAAATCTGATACTTTTAACAAGGTATGGAGCCGAACATCGAACGATGGGACAGGAAATGGGTAGTGCGGGGCGGACCCATCGACGTAATTAAACGCTTTCTGCACCCATTCGATCGACATTCTCCAACGGAGCTTCCTCAATTTCAGTCCAAGCAATTGAAAATACTCACAATGGAGCAGCCTCAGAACCTTCGATCCCTTTTTGCTGAAGTAAAGCGCGAGAAATGTGCATTGGAAGCCCGCGCCGACACCAACACGGAAACCTATCGCAACGATGTTAATGCGACGATAACCAAGCTCAAGGAATGCAAGCGTCTGGTCGGCCTGCTTTCTCTGTTTAGCTCCAACGAGCTGCTGGAGGATATTTCAACAGGGGATTTGCAGTAATTGAATTTCTATTTCACTCATTTTGGACGGGGCTAATCTCAAAAATTCCTTTCAGATACCTAGCAGTTGAGTATCACCTTGCTGAGCTCCTTCAAAGATCATATAGCGCGGATCGCGAGTCTTCTCTCCGACAGGCATTAGAGCTGTATGAGAAATATTTAGCACGATTGGAAGACTACTGTATGCTCAAAGAAAATGACAAGAAGCTTTATGAGCAATACTCTGCTAGTCCTTCCTCTTTTTCCTTGACTCCCACCAACGACGCTGCGATCCGAAGAGAAGTGAAGATAAATAGATTCAAGGAGGAAAAAGAGCTTAAACAGAGACTTGAGGTTAGATCTGATATACCATTGAAGGACTGGGAGAATTTTGCTTACATTTGTACCAAGTATCTCTCAAATAACCAAAACCGGCTCCAGACTGATGAAGATGACGTGCGACAGCTTTACATTGCCGAAATCAATTTGTACACTCACCAGACTTTCCAGTCGTTAGACCTCCTATTTCAGGAATTATCCATGCTATCCTCGATTCGCACCCTTCCTTCAAAACCCGAAAATTTTCATGATGACCAGAGGCGACGGAGTGAGGCTGGTCAGTCGAGCTATTCGGAGCGCCTGGATCCTCCATTGGCCCAGCTTCTTAGAGGGGGTAAAGCTGGTCCGATATTAGACAAGAAAGGGAAGCCGTTACAGCCTTTCACACTTCTGGATCGACGCACACAACTCCAGCAGGGTGTATTTAGACCCGGGCATAATTTGCCTACGATGACTATTGATGAATATTTGGAGGAGGAGAAGCGAAGAGGCGGCATCATCGAAGGAGGCGAAAAATCGGGCATGAAAGAAGAAGTTGATGAAGATGATATGGATAGAAATGATGAGGAAACAATGAAAGCAAGGGCCTGGGACGAATTTAAAGAAGCAAACCCAAGAGGCTCTGGAAATACGTTGAATAGAGGATAATCAACTCGTTACCTGCCTGGTTCCAAGGTATTTCAACCTTGATTCCCGTGCCATAGTGGCTATATTTGGGTTAAGAGTAAATATGTGGTAATAGCTTTAATATTTTAGTTACCCAAGTAGCAATTTCCGTCTAATAAAGCCATGGACATGGAATTGTTACTCCCGTCGGCGCTTGGCAAGATATCTCAACAGGTCTATTGTGGTGGGATATACAATATTTCCGGTCCGATTGGTATAATGGAAAAAGTAGTTACAGTTGAACATTTAGTTTGACAGGACACAGAGGGAGGCTCCTTTTTGCGCTTTATCCAACTAACCTAGCGATTTCAGGCAATGCAAATGAAAGAGACCCAGCACTCCCCCCCCCCCCCCCAGATATTGATATTCGATATCTTCCCATATGGGAAAGTTGAATTCGAGTAAAATTTATGAAGCCCGCTTGCTTCGCTCGATCTCTTCAAGAATTTTTCCTGCCCCTTTGGCAACCAAGGCGCTGGCTACCGTAACACCAAAATCTTCAGCAGACTGAGGTGAGTCCACCGTTCCATCCACTTCAACCTCCGCGCTTTCACTGCCGTCTACACTGACGACGACAGATCTCATCCTTAGTTTCAGTGATCCACTGGTATCTTCGACCCATTCACTTTCCACTCCTAACGGTGCACTGCATCCTCCCTCGAGAGTCCTCAAGAGACTTCTCTCAGCTAGACAGGAGAAAGTTGTCTTGTCATGTCCAATGCTGCTCAACATATCTTGCAAGACCTTATCATCTTTGCGAATCTCAATTCCCAAGGCTCCCTGTCCGACGGCGTATAGCATTTCGCCGTTCTTGGAATCCAAATACTGAGAAATGCGGTCTCCAAGGTCCAATCGCAACAACCCAGCGGCTGCAAGAATAAGACAAGTGAATGGGCTATCTTCCGCATCTAGTTTAGCTAGTCGTGTGCCGATATTCCCGCGGACATCCATCACTTTCAAGTGTGGGTATTTGCGAGCGAGCTGAGCAGTGCGACGGATGGAAGATGTTCCCACGACGGAGCCCGCCGGCATCTTGGAGAAACTCATATTTGGTAACCCCTTCTTAATTACTAGAACATCTCTCGAATCTTCCCGTTCCATCATGGGACCAAGGGTGCACTCTGGGGGGAGAAGGGTTGGCACATCTGGAAACATTGGTATTTGTTATCAGGTCAGGTTGGTACAATTGGCGACTGCTGGATCGTAACAAATACCTTTGAGGGAGTGGACTATGAAATCCACACGGCCACCAATTAGATGCTCTTCGAGCTCCTGCGTCCACAGGTTCTTAGTGGTGAAATCGCGAAGGGCGATGGTGGTGTTCTGGTCTCCCGCAGTCTCCTGAGAATGAACCCGGAAATTATAATCCGGCCACCTTTGCTTGAGGGCTGCGAGAACTAGATCTGTTTGGAGAAGAGCAAGCTTAGATTTGCGGGTTCCAATAGTAAAAGTCCTTGGTGACGCGGGGTTGGCGGCAACGGGCGGGGTAGAAGAGGCCATTCCGGCGGTTGGCAAGTAGAATGAATTTGGTGTTTAGTTGGGAGAGGATATCCGGATGTAATCGCCGTCTGGGGAATGTCTATGCCACGCAAGTAATACGGAAAAAGGCCTAGGAAGGAAGGTAAGGAGAGGCTTGGAAGCTAAAGTCGTGATTTGATGTCCATTGGCTCCAAAGGCTTAAAAGTATAAAAACCTGAAGTGCCTTGCTTTGTTCCGGTGGTATTTTTTATTACATACACATATGCTTGTGTAACCGTAAATTTCACAATTTTTAATTGGGCGGCTGGCCTAGTATACAGGTGTATTACAGAGCGTAAATCACGAGGTAGTCAAAACTAAGTTGTTCTCCGAGCACGGAGATCATTATTGGGCAAGGATATAAATAAAATATTTATCGAAGCTCACTATGAGTTATAAGTATTCAAGATCATGAATATCTCGCTATCTCTATTTCCATGGTGTGGTTATGGGGTTGTCGTCCCCTCCCCGGATCCCCAGCCGGTGTTACTTGACGTAACCTAACGAACCTCGGCTTCGGAAGATGGCTTATCTTGATCATCACCATTTCCCCCAGAATCACGGTCTTCATCCATGATGTTCTGGAACCTCTCCTCCAGAAACCTTATAAACAACCGAACACCCGCCCCGGCCCCCTGATCTTACTCCATCGAGCTTTAATAACACTCAATTTCCCCTCACCTCACCTCACATCACTTGCCTTTTTCGCATCATTTCGAATATCCTCCGAAGTCGGTGAACCACAATGGGCCCAAGTAATGGAAGAGCGGCTAAGCTTGCCTTGGTCCCTCTTCCTAAAGGATCAGTTCTGCTCCCTGGTGCGACTTTACGAATTCCTGTTTCAAACCGTCCCGACCTTGCGAACCTTCTTTCCTCCTTACTTGACCGGACGCAGGCGACTAAACGAGATGGAACCTCTATTTCGTTCGGTTGTGTTCCTCTCAATTCTCCTTTCCTAACTAAAGACGGCCAACGCGTTATCGACGATGGTGCCGTAGATCACACCAGAAAGGAAGAATATGATGCTATTGACGCTGGCCAAGCCAGAAAGGAGGATCTCTTCCGCTTTGGCACGGTTGGTAAGGTTATTGGTGTGCAACGTCGAGCATACTCTGAGCCCTATCTCCTGGTCCAGGGAGTGCAACGATTTACGATAAGGCGGGTCAACAAGGAACGTCCATTTTTTGAGGCTGAATGTATTATACATGATGAAAAGGGTGCGTATTTGATGATTTCTTCGCTCCGAAATTCTGAGTCATGGCTGAGTGTATAATTCATAGATCATACTCCGAGCGATCAAGATACGTTGGAGCTGTTCCAACACTTGAGACAACTCTCAAGGGAGCTTCTTACCTTATTACGACTTACATCATTGCTACCGACTTCGGGTGCTCGTCTCTCCCCAGTCATCGCCCGTAAATTTGAGTTAATAATTACGAAATCCGACCTGTCCCAGGCAGGAAGACTTGCGGACGTGATGGCGGATATTGCAGAATCAGGATTCGAAGAAAAACTCCGTATTTTGGCCGCTTTGGATGTTAAAAATCGACTTGAAAGAGCGAACGATATCCTCAGCAAACAGGTCCAAAATATTCGCAGCAATGTGAAGGTCACGACGATCTCCACGAATAACATTCCTCCAAGCTCTCTATTTGATATTGGCCAAATGGATCCACGTGATAGGGAAATGCTCGCAAGAAGAGCCATGTCTGGTATTTCAGGACTTACACCACCTGGACCTGGTGGACGTAACAATGATTCCGATGACAAGGAGGCGAACGAAGTTGACGAACTTCAGCAAAGATTGCAAGATGCTGAACTTAGCCCAGAGGCGAGAAAGGTAGCTGACAAGGAATTACGACGACTTCGGAAGATGAACCCCGCAAATGCGGAGTATGGTGTTTGTCGGTCATACCTCGAAAACATCGCCGATATCCCGTGGACGAAGATCACTGAAGATCAGTTGGGACCCGAAACTTTGAAAAGAGCCAGGCAACAATTAGATGATGACCATTATGGGTTGGAAAAAATAAAGAAACGGCTTCTAGAGTACCTTGCGGTGTTGCGCCTCAAGCAATCAACCAACCAGAACATCGAGCAGCAGATCGCCGCTCTCACCAAGGAACTTGATAACTCAGGGGGGGATATTGAGAGTGATATCCCATCCTTGTCAGAGTCCGATCGCGCTTCTCTTGAGGCTAAGTTGCACATGCTTACGTCTCGACGTATGACTGACAAGTCTCCAATTCTCTTGCTTGTTGGGCCTCCTGGTACAGGCAAAACAAGTCTTGCGAGGTCTGTTGCCACTTCTCTAGGACGCAAATTCCATAGGATATCGCTTGGGGGTGTTCGCGACGAGGCTGAAATCAGAGGTCACCGGAGAACCTATGTCGCAGCAATGCCCGGCTTGGTTGTCAATGGCCTCAAAAAGGTTGGCGTTGCGAATCCAGTATTCTTGCTCGACGAAATCGATAAAATTGGAGGTGCCAACTTCCAAGGAGACCCATCCGCAGCAATGCTGGAGGTTTTAGATCCTGAACAGAACCATACGTTCTTAGATCACTACATCAATATTCCGATTGACTTGAGCAAGGTTCTTTTCATTGCCACCGCTAACTCGCTTGATACCATTCCTGCCCCACTTCTTGACCGAATGGAGACTATTTCGCTGTCTGGTTATACGACTGTCGAGAAAAGGCACATTGCGAAGAGACACCTTATTCCCAAGCAGATCCGGGCTAACGGTCTGACGGAGGGCCAAGTTGTTTTGTCGGACGATGTTATTGATAAAACTACGACTTCCTACACTCGGGAATCTGGTGTTCGTAACCTTGAGCGAGAGTTGAGCTCGATCTGTCGTTATAAGGCTGTCCAGTTCGCAGATGCCAGTGACACAGAACGTCTTGAAACATACAACCCTGTGGTGACAACTGATGATCTGGAGGAGATCCTCGGCATCGAACGTTTTGATGAAGAAATTACGGAAAAACATGGCCGACCGGGTGTCGTTACGGGCCTAGTTGCATACTCCACTGGAGGCCAAGGGAGTATCTTATTTATTGAGGTTGCCGATATGCCAGGAAACGGCCGGGTTCAGCTCACTGGGAAACTTGGCGATGTTTTGAAAGAAAGCGTGGAGGTGGCTCTCACTTGGGTCAAAGCTCATTCTTTCGAGCTCGGATTGACGTCCGATCCGAATGAGGATGTCATGAAGAACAGGAGCTTACACGTTCACTGCCCTTCCGGAGCTATCCCTAAGGATGGGCCCTCCGCTGGACTTGCTCACACAATCGGGTTGATTTCCCTCTTTTCGGGCAAAGCTGTACCTCCCAAGCTTGCAATGACTGGCGAAGTCTCTCTCCGGGGAAGAGTGATGCCTGTCGGAGGTATTAAGGAGAAACTCATTGGTGCGCTACGTGCGGGTGTCACGACCGTCCTCCTACCCCACCAGAACAGGAAAGATGTTAAGGATGTACCTGAAGAGGTCAGCAGTGGTCTTGAAATCATTTATGTCCGGTATGCCAATGCAGTTATATCAACACTCCCACATTCTTCTCTTTCTAACGATTATTCCAGGCATATTTGGGAGGCCATTGGCAAAGTCTGGCCTGATGCTCATTGGCCTGGCCAGCATCATATGAACTTTGTTGAGAGTAGACTGTAAACTTTAATATTTTCCCCCTCTCGTTTGTTACTTTGCTGAACTTTTGTGGTTTTATGCCGGGTCTGTTTCGCTGTTTATTTGCATTCGCTTATTGTCCTGCACGCTTCTCCTTGCATAGCCTCATTCTTTGTCTAGTTAGCCCCGTCTCAGTACCCACGGCTGGCGGCAACTTGTTCTATATAAGCTACCATCAGACTGGACCTGGAAAGCCTGACTAAGTAATTTTTTTAGTCCATAGCGCTTGAGTTTCAATTTGGATATATTGGACTTCGGATTTATATTGATTCTTCATAAGTACAAACAATGAGCATATAATACAGCCATGCTTGGTAGTACAATTAATGGATCCACCAAACAAAGAAAGTGAATCTGGGGTTCTAGCGGAAAAAGCTATGCCAGGAGGACGTTATGAAAGGGAGGAAACAATAAGAGAAATCAAACACCATTTTTTCTAAGCTCCAGCCACCCAAAGCAAAAAGCCAAGCACGTTCGCAACTCATGAGCTGCTTGAAGTGGAGCCCTTGCCTGCATCAAATATTGATCGATTGTAGTTCAGGCCCAAGGCCTGCCAGGTTGGCCTCCATGTTTTCGAGCCGTCCAGCAGCTTCTTTGCATCCTCGTCAAAATTCTCGCGTTCCTCTTTGTTTGCTTGCATTCCGGCGTCGGGTCGTTGCGACTTTTGGATTTCGTCTTGGTATTTCGCGGCTTTGAAAAATTGATCCTTCTCCCATCTATATCGTCGCGGATTACGATCAGTACTCGGAAACAGAATAAAATGGCATATACGGTCGCGGATATGATATAAAAGAAATCTGAAAAATAAAAATGAAATGAACAAGGGGAAGGGGGAACTTACGGAGCCATATCTTCTGGTGTATCAGGCCACACAAATGGTTGCTTCATCTCCACGGTCATCTTCTTTTTCGCCATTGGCCGCCTTAACTTGCCATATCCGAATTTCCCTAGTGGTCGGAGACGGGTGACTTTCTGCTGTTCGACATAACTACGAACACCGAGCACATCAACTCCATAGAGACGTTGCAGATAGTCGCGCATGTCGAGTTTGGTGAAATTCAATGGGACGTAGAATGAGGCATATCGGGGAGGGAGAAAAGGAGTACGGATGAGAGCGATGGTGAAATCAGGACTGTTAGTGCCGAGATCATGTCAGCTAGGATTCATCTATGGAAGCTTGATGGAATTCAATTCACTCGAGGAAAACTTACAGATATACCTGCTTTCGCTGGGAGAGTGGTGCTGACGGGGATAGCCAGTCTGTGGGCTTCTTGGGGAATTTGGAAAAGTTGCGGACCATCTTGACTCCCGACTTCCGGAATCGAGCCTGTACCGAAGGAATGGAGAGAGCTTAGAGGGTTATTCAGGAGCTTGAAATGGCCTGTTGGAATCGGATGTTTCATTGGGTATACGGAGGACGGGACTGTTGCAAAAACAAACTGCGCGGGTGGCCGCATCGCCTCCCGTAGGCAGAGCATTTCTAGGATAGATGGGGCCGCACTGGAAATTTCCAAGGTCGCCGATACGACTGATGGTAGCTGGAAGGTTGTTGGGAGACAAGGAAGAAGTTTTCAAAATTAAAATACGATCTATGTTCGCTCATAAAAGTCATTATGATCATTTAAATTTGCCAATTGACCAGTCACAAACCCACTCAGGAGACCTCCAATTTTTCTAGCCTTTGAGAGTTTTTTTTGATATCTTCATCCTCCTGGCCTGCTGTATCTTGGCCGCCCTCACTCTCCTCCTCACTCTCCTCCTCACTCTCCTCACTCTCCTCCCCACTATCTTCTTCACTCGCATTAGGCTTTCCTCCATCCCCGTCGACTCCGACCTCCTTCATGTACGCTTCTAGCTCTCGCGCCATCTTCCTCGAGAACCCAGATGCCTCAACTTCCACATCTATCCGCTTTCCGGCGTTTTGGGCGAGCTGTTTTTTTGCATCCGAGAAGAATGGCCCTGGGGCGTCGCTGACAAAATGAAACTTTCGCTGAAAGTAACGCTTGATACAATTCACATCACGGTCGAAATACATCTCTGCATTGGCATGATCCACAGACACCATTTGCGGGAAATCGATTAGGACGGGCACAAGCTTAATATTTTCATCGTCATCTTTTCCCGCTGGCGCTTTGCCTTTTGTTTCCGGGTCTTCCACCTCTTTTATGAGGATATTGAACTCGTTAAAGTCTCCGTGAATCAGACCATATCGTGCCAATCTGAGAATAATATCCATCAGCTCGGAGTAGAGTTGCGCCGGTTTGGGGACTTTCGATATTTGTCGGAGCGGGAAAGCGTCAATCAGACTCATCACGATGGTGTGTCTGTTTTGCGCGATAGGCTCCGGTACTGAAAACCCGTTCTCTCGCAGGGCTTTCATAAATGCAAATTCCTTCATCGCAGCTAGTCGCGACATGTACATCCATGATCCTGTACTTCGATGTCGAAGGTAGTCTCGGTTAGTCTTGACGGTTCGGAAGGATATACGCCCAAGGCGATGGATTTTCAAGATGCGCTGTGTTCCTTGGTGGTTTGCAACGACGATAATATCTGATTCTTTTCCGACGCCGATCTGGTTCCCAACGGAGTAGATACATTTTTGTTTTTGATGTGCATTGAGCGCTAGGTAATCAAGACCGCCGTAGGTAAGACGGTAGCCGTCGTCTGTAGGAAGGCTAGATTAGTCGCCGAGAAGTGGAAGGAGAGGGGTAGTAAGGGTGTTGCATAAAAGCGGCACATTTAGCATTCTTGACTTTTGCGATTAAATTTGTTTTAGCTAGGTTGGAAATAGCTCTGTGCACTCCGCTGCCTCCTCGAAGGCCTGCGATCTGAGCGATTAAAGGTGTCGGTACAACCTCATGGTTCCTGCTCCCTGTTTCGACCTGCAAGGAGCTTCTGTTAGCTGACTGGTGAAAGACGGCAGGAAGATGGGAGGCTCACTGCTGAGAGCACTCGAAAGTCTTCGGGCGTAAGGTACCGGATTGCTTTTGGGTCGAGCTTCATGACTTTCTTGTTTCGGCCTTTAAGAGGTTACCAAAAATAAACCACAATGAGAAAGTGCAAGAAGATTCCCTGGAGCCGTAAGACAATCTGGGTTATACAAGTTGAAGTCTGGGACAAAAATGTCCCGCCCCTCGTGCCCTATACCCTAAGTACCGCTTTAGGCAATACTTCAATCACTACCTCATATTGGACATCAGAACGGTCCATAAATATAATAAAGAATTTTACGCCCTTACTGGAGTACTAGTTTATTGGAGTCTTGGTAAACACTGGAGCCGTTGTTACAAACCTCTTTTCATGTGAGCTCTAAATAGACCTAGGGCAGATACTTAATACATTTGATCATTGAGGTATAAAGTACTCTTGGTAAATTGTTACTTTCAGACTTCTCTGAATACATTAAACCTAGCTTTATATAAGCGCTAAAAACCCTGCGCTTAATCTAGTCCACAAAATTTCGCCAAGAAAGCTCATATTTACGTCGAACTTTCTTCCCAATCAGGGTTCTATCGAATCGTGTTAGTCATAGGTTGCATGGAGACTTTTTGGGGGAAGGGGGGGGGATAATTACTTTGCGCAAGATAACCAGACCCTCCAGAGTGCTGCTGAGAGGGATATACTGTTCATCCTCAAGCTCTGCTCGCTCGCCGTGGGCCAGGAGTACCGGGGTGCTCTGTGTCTGCCAGCCAGTGATTGTCTTAGGACGACCAGCTTGTCCGACAACATCAACAGCCTGTCCTACGCGAACGTTCACAGTAAGCGGTTGTAGATCCTCATCAAGTGTAACCAAAAAGCGTGGGTACATGGCAGTGATGAGGAAGTAAAGAAGATAGTGATGTTCGCCCAGGATGAATTGTTTGGCGTCAATTAAGGACACAAGGACCGTGAGCAGACCAGCAGCTGAGACACGGCTGAGGACCTGGCGGTCGGTGTGGAAGGGGTTCAATGTCATAGTGCCCTTGCCCATATGGAGAAGACCTTGAGCGATGCGCACCATAAACAAGGAATTTTGATCGCGGTGGTAGTAGCTTGCTAATTGCCTGAGGAGCTGTGCAAGGCGGGAGTTCTTCGTACCGGCCCCGCAAAGACCCATGGCAAAAATAGCATTGATGGCAACATCGTTATCGTTGTCATGGCTATATCTGGACAGGGTGTCGTAGACTTTCATCTGAGGGTTGCTAGGAGTTATTAGGCCCATAGCAAGTGGGACTGCCTTGCGGATATTGCTTGCACCGTAATGCATAAGGTGGCCGAATTGCCTTAGGATCATATCCTGACCGACATCCTCGCCCATGGCGATAAGCGAAAGACCAAGAACAGCATATGACTGCACTAGTTCGTCGCCCTTCTTCTCATCATTCTCCTCGATAACGTCGTTGCAGATGTGGAGAAGTTCCTGCAGCTTCAGCACGGTACCAGTACCCGCCCAAGCGCAGACAGACGCAAGTACCGATGTGGGTTTCGCCATAGGATGATCGACTGCCTTAAGGATGTCGAGAATCACATCGACCTCCTCCTGACGACCAAAGTATAAAAGCGCCAATCCAAGGGCCATGAACCGGGTCCACTTGTCCTTAAGATGTTTTTGTCGCTCCTCATCCATTAGGGTGGTAGCAATAGCCTCGCTGACTTGATGGTTTGATGAGCCCACAAAAATAAGACCAAGGGAGACCGCAGCCATTGCTGAAAGCTGCATATCCAAAGAAACGTCCTCGACAATAGGGAGAAGCACGTCCAGGAGTTCTTCTTTGTTAGAACCCGCATATGCCAAACCAAGACCCATGATCGATGCAACTCGCATAGGTAGACTCTTAGCCTCCAGATTGTCGGGATCACTCAGGAGGGCCAGGGCAGGATCCGAATCTATCCGTACACCCGAGTTGAGGATACCAATGGACAGCAAGGCACCAGCCTTAATCTGATCCTCTGTAGCATAGGTGTATCTGTCAATCTTGTCTAATCCAACCTCAACGTCCCGATGCAGGAGCATGCCCATGGAGGCAGTAGTCGACAGCATGCCATCGTCCTTTGTCTTCCAGACCCAAGGGCCCTTATCACCCTCAACAAGCATCATCTTATCGTTACCGAATCCAGCGTTCGCGAAGGCATTGACGAAAGCACTGGCTAGATTATGTCTCGCAGAGTCGACATTTGTGAGCCCAGCCCCGCGGCTGCTTTCGAGGTGGGTTTTGTAGATATCCTCGGGCATCTTTGGGTCGAGGATATTGAGCTCCTTCCCAAGCGACTTGAAATGCTTCGGGATAGAGGTGTTGTTGAGACAATCCATAAACGTTTGGTCTTCTTCATCCTCCAGGGAGGGATCGAGCCATATTTGCTGCCTGGAAACCAAGAAAGCCATTTGCTTTTTGATTGATTTGTCCTTGGTAGCATTCAAGTCGCTCTTAATTAAATCGATATCGTTCAAGCGGATGGCGAGGACAATGGCCTTGGTGAGCTGTTTGTAACGGACGTAAATCTCGTGGGCCGTCCGAAGGAACTGCTGGTCTTCGGGGTATGTGAGAAGGTTGACCATGGTGACCATATATAGACAAACTCTTGAATATGTGTTATCATCCACAAAGCGTGGGATTTCCTCTATGATTTCCAGCTCACTTAGAAGATCGACAGCATCGGCTTCAGCGTTATGGGTCAGGAAGTAGGGAACAAGAGACAAAGACAGATCAATTAAGTCCTGGACATCTTTTTCGGCGTTTAGTCTATTTTGGTATTCCTGGCCAATCTCCAAAGCCAGGTGTCGGATGTATTCGTGGCCCCAAGACCCGAGGTCCTCTGACTTGGTAAGCAAGCGGTATTTCAAGGTCTCAAATTTCTCTTCATCTCCGTAGGTCATTCCAAGAACCGAAAGCATGTCAGCCAAGGAGTCCTAAACGAACATGGTTCGGTGTTAGCCACGAAGTTGAAGAGTTCCGGAGTAAGCACTCACCTTGACTTTGCCGGCTGGCCACTTTTCGTACAACCCCGCGAGATCATCATAATGCGGCCGGAGAAACTTTAGAGGCTTTGGTACCGCGGTCATAGAGGACGTTGAAGTTTTAATGAAGTTCTTGATGGCATCCAAGGCGGGACCATACAGCGAGGTATCGGGTTCCTAGATCCCGCGAAGTAGGGTTAACGTCATCGCCATTAGCCGTCATATCAGTGCGTAAACGTACCTTTAATCTCTCTACTAACATTTCGAGTTCACTTTTTAGTTGCTGATCCTCTTCGCTGAGCTCCTCTACGTGAACCACCGGATTAGCATAACTAGGAGAATGAAAGTTGGGAGGGAATCGGGCTGGGCCTTGAGGGTCCCTATTGTGAGTGTACAGAGGATTAATTCACCTTCCTGGGGTTCATCATCCTTCTTCTTCCCGTCTACCTGTGGTTTATCGTCATTCTTTGGCTTCTTGTCCCCGGATAGCTCCTTGATATCGTCGACCTTGCCCTTGCCTTTGTCGGCCGGAGCTGACCGCTCGCCTTCTTTCGCCATTTTGGATGGCTATCTAGGGAGTGAGATAAGTTGAGATCCGGAATATGTGAGGGAAGGAGGGGGAAATCTCTGCGGTATGGGTCACGAGAAAGGAGCTCCTGCGCAGTTAGGGATGGGTGCAAGGATGGATTGTAAGCTTGTTGATGGGAACTTGAGAGCTCTGTTACCCATCCTCGCCGCTTAGGTGTTGCGCCAGTGGAGCTTCCGCCTTCAATTATGTAATCAAAACGCCAAGGAACCGCTCAAGCTACCAGCACATTCTACACGTGACATAAAGAAGGGATTCAGAACGAATATCATTCTAACAAAAGCTAGTATCTCGGCAGGGAAGTGTGAGGAAATGGAAGATAGCTATTGCTAGATTATATATAGCTGGAACCTAAGTGGAGCTCATAATGATAATACTAGATATTGCTTCTACTTCGAATCTTGAAAGAAAAAGAAAAAACCATTTGAAATACAGGGTATAGGCGATGAACGAAAACAGTGCATTCCGGGCAAATAGCTTGGATATAAAAGAAAGGAGCTTTGTGGTCTTTTGAATTGCTTTTGGTAGGAAATCAATTATCGACGCAGAACAATTCCCGTGAGGTCAGCTTACCCCCATCGTTGGCGTCATCGGGAGGCTGATCAGGGCAGCTCCCATAACGCACTCTGAACGTTCTCAGATAGTCTTCCGTGTCCCGAGCAAATACCAGGTCGGACATTTCTTCTCCGCGATATGAGAACTTTGGCAAATGGGAAATCTCCGGCAACACTAAGGAAAACCTCTCGAGAAGTGACATTAAGGTCGGAGATCGGCTCGGCAGTCTCTCAACGGGTTCAATTTCTTCGACAACCTCTGCAGGAGGGGTGTTTGACATGTCTTGAGCGAATTCTTCCGGAAAGCTGAAGAGCTCGTGGTGGTAGGTCGCTAGCGTAAATTTTCCTTCACCAGGGAACGCTGGATAAAGCAAGTAATAGCCCCTTGCGCGGATGAACTCGAGTAGGTATTCCATAACGGCAGGGTATTTTCTGGAGATCACCTTTTCATGAGAGGACGCATCAATCTCATCTTCCTGCATACCAAGGCGGTGGGACAGGAAAGAATGTAGCTCGGCCCATTTATCTCCAAAGTATAGAGCGGCATTACTATTTGGAGCTTGCCAAAGAAACAAGGGTAAGCTATCTGCACCATAGCGGGTTGTAAACCTAGTAGGGTCAATTTTTGGGTGCTTGAAGGGCTCGCTAGTAGTAAGGCGGAAAGACGGAAGCTCAAGCGAAATACCCATCAGGTTTGAGGATAATATCCCAGTGCGGCTCGAATATTTGTATCTTAGCATCGTGTACATCACATAATGGTAAAACGATGGTGCCAATTCCATATTTGGTGAGAGGACAACTACATGCCACAGATCAGGGTCGTTGGGGTAGAAAGCTTCGGCAGCTTTCAACGACGCCTCAGCTGGATTCGCGGTGTATGTCCGTACGCGCCGGCGGACAGTAACCCTGCTTAATGTTCGCGATGGCCACTTGAATGTTTTAAGAAAGTGTAACAGTTCCGGGTCCACTTGATGAGGGAGCTCAATAGTTAGACCGGGGTTTAGCTCAAGGAAATCTGCGTTTTCTAATGATCGAATTAACCTAATAAGTGAGCCTGCAGAGTTGGAGTCTGCAAATATGAGAAATTCAACATGGACATTGTTCCAAACTATGAATGAATGAGCCAAGAACGAGAGTAAAACTGTCCCAACTAATAACCCAGATTGCAGGACTTACCTCGGAGGGCGTTACTTGTTAAAGTAGACATCCACATTAAATCCCTGGCTATGCGAGGAAGGGATATATGAGAAATCGAGAGATCCCGAGCCCCTCGCATTCCCCTCAAGAAAAATGACTCTTCTAATGCATCCCCATGTGTAATTATAACTTGCGGGCGAAGATATGTCTGAAGGTAGGGCAAAACGGAGGCTACAGACCGCTCCATTCTGGCGTCTGTCGACCACGGGGCATAATCCACACGCGCATCTGAGATTCGGCATGCGTTAGCATTTCTGGGTAGCAAAGCGAGTATCGTACGACCTTGCAGAACATACCGTGCCAGTTGAGCGGACAACTCTCGCTTTCAATTCCATTTACCTGTTTGATCCCTTCAATTGAGATCTCATCTCGCCCCATGAGTACTAAATGAACCTCATTCAACCTATGGGCTGCCATCCGACAAGCGAGAGGGAGAAGATCTGAAACGCTTTTCAAGCTCGCTACTGCGAATACCGTTGCCTTGGAACGACTGTTTCCGCCTGTTCGGAAACTTTTCAGCGTCCGACCTAGGTGAAAAAACTGTAGTTTCCCCTCATAATAGTATTCATCCTTATCGTCAGCCGCGAGCCTATCTCGTGGTGGAGGACCCTGAGGTATCGATGGTGAATTTGGCGTCTCGCCCTGGTGGTGAACTTGCGGGATATCAAGGCCGAGTCGTGTCCGAGCAGGAGGGATTCCGGTTGGCATATTTTTGAAGAAAATATACAGGAGATACAATACCAGGACCGCAAGAAGTATACGCCGTCGGCGAGGGGGCTTCCATTGCTTCGGATGCCAGAGCTGATCTGGATGAGGCTGGGGCCGATGGTCATCGTCTTTCTTCCCTAGCTCTTCATCAGCCAAAAAGGGCCTCTTGAAAGTTTGCATGACTTGGGCATATGACGGAGAGCTCCCCTGGAGCTCTATGACCGGAGGGTATCATTGACCGCGCGGCGAGGGTGGAAAAGGCGATAGATGTTGAAGGTGCAAGGGCGTTATCTCGCTTGGGTTGACGCTTTCGGTGGATAAGCGGGTGGCCGTTGTGTGCCTCAGGTTGCGTACCCCGATTACGAGTCATTCCTTTGGGCAGGGTGCCTTCCCCCCCCATGCAGTGATCCTAGATAGCAGAAGCAGGATTGCTCTGCTCAAAGGTAATAATTTCATCTAATGATATATTTTTTATTCCGCCCCGATTCTTCGATTGTAAAGAATCCGGGGTCACTGGTTGGGTCACTGGTTGGCAATACTAGTCGATAGGTATCTAGGCAGGTTGGCTCTTCCAGCTCCGATACCTGGGTAAAACCTTCCGCCTTTTTTATTTGCTGCTCCTCTCAAAGCCTCCACTTCAATATCAAAAGGTGATTTATCATCTTACACCTGAATTTAGATCCCTGGAGGAAAACACGGTTGGGTTTTGTACACACAACACCATCATCTCAGTTGGCCTTCTTCAGCCACTTATTTCCTAGATTTTAAGACCTAATCTGAGTGTTAATTATGACACTTCTCTAGGCAGGCAAGCCAGGCACTACGGAGAAGGGGGGGAGTTGTGGCCCTAACGGACGCCAAAATGAACATGGATATCGCTGAGCATCGCGGCACCAAGCGACCCATCGATGCAACTGAAGCTCCCACGAAGCCCAAAAAAATAAGAGTCAGTTCCCCCGGTCAAATTAAACTTCCTCTCCTGTCCTGACACAGCTATGATGATGGGGCAGGCTCTCGATCCGGATGTAGTGAACAAAATCGCAGCCGGGGAGATCATTGTGGCGCCAATGCATGCCCTCAAAGAACTGATAGAAAACTCGGTTGATGCTAGATCTACATCAATCGAAATCCTAGTAAAGGACGGAGGCCTTAAGCTGCTTCAAATCACTGACAACGGCCAGGGAATTGATGTATGCTGATAACGTTTTTGCCCAAATAACCCCCCCCGGAAATGGTCAGATTACTGATACAAGACAGAAAGATGATCTTTCCATTCTTTGTGAAAGGTTCACAACCTCCAAACTAAAGCAGTTTGAAGATCTTACGTCCATAGGTACATATGGGTTTCGCGGGGAAGCCCTGGCTAGTATCAGCCATATCGCCCATCTTACCGTGACCACCAAGACAGCTGGTTCTAGCTGTGCGTGGAGGGCACATTATAGTGATGGGAAGCTAGCTCCCGCTAAACCTGGCCAGAGCGCCGCGCCCAAGGCGACGGCAGGTCGCAGTGGGACACAGATAACAGTAAGCATCCTCGCCTTAGTACGGCTATATCAGGGTAAAACTAACCCAACCAGGTTGAAGACTTGTTCTATAATGTCCCGACTCGACGTCGGGCGTTTCGATCTGCAAGCGAAGAATATGCGAAAGTTCTAGACGTGGTTGGCCGCTATGCGGTTCATTGCTCTGGAGTTGCCTTCTCATGCCGCAAACACGGCGACTCAGGTGTTAGCATCTCAACTGCAGCATCCTTGGGAACAAGGGATCGGATCAGACAGATTCATGGAAGCGCAGTGGCCAATGAGCTGGTGGAATTCAACGTTGAAGACCAGAAGTTGGGATTTCAATCCTCTGGTCTAGTTACCAACGCCAATTATCATGTTAAGCGAACTACGATCCTTCTTTTCATCAACCATCGCTCAGTTGAGTCCACAGCACTCAAACGGGCAGTAGAACAAACCTACACGAGCTTTCTCCCAAAGGGAGGCCACCCCTTTGTCTACATCGACCTAGAGATTGAACCACAACGGCTAGACGTGAATGTGCACCCAACAAAAAGAGAAGTGAACTTCCTAAATGAAGATGAGATCATCGAGTGTATTTGCAATGAGGTCAGGTCAAAACTTGCGCAAGTTGACTCAAGCCGAACATTCTTAACACAGACTCTCCTCCCTTCGGTGCAAACAATCACCCCATCAGACAAAAACGCTGCCGCAATAGAAATTGGGCTTCCCGCCCCCAAAACCCCAGCAGCAACCAAGAAATCCTATGAGCACAATCTTGTCCGGACAGATTCAAGGGTGCGCAAGATCACTTCCATGCTATCACCTGCAGTGCATCAGACAACCACCGCCCTGGGCGCACAAGCCGAGATAGCCTCCACCCCTACTGTCCTCGATGAAGGCTTTCAATATGAAACAACAGAGCGCGAACCACTTCGAATTGCCCTCACATCTGTCAAGAACCTCCGAACCCTCGTCCGCAACTCAGTGCACAACACCCTAACCGAAACAATCGCCTCCCACACCTATGTCGGG
This sequence comes from Aspergillus diversus, assembly GCA_027569885.1. Taxonomy (NCBI): domain Eukaryota; kingdom Fungi; phylum Ascomycota; class Eurotiomycetes; order Eurotiales; family Aspergillaceae; genus Aspergillus; species Aspergillus diversus. Next base: position 460,164 of record JAPDKZ010000018.1, read on the forward strand.
CTCGTCGACGAGCAACGCCGGATAGCAGCCATCCAGTCTGGCGTAAAGCTCTACCTGATAGACTACGGAATGTTCTGCAACGAATTCTTCTACCAAATCGGTCTAACAGAGTTCGGTAATTTCGGGACCATCAAGCTCGAACCCGCCCCCAAACTCGTGGACATCCTCCGCATCGCAACAGAGGCCGAAAGTGAAACAACGACACAGACCCTAAACAACGAACGACGACAGGCAGAGGAGTGTGAAATATTCGCAAACGCCCCCGAAGTCGTAGCAAGGACTCTCGTCGACCGACGGGAAATGCTCAACGAGTACTTCTCCCTAGATATATCTGAGGAGGGCCAGCTCTTATCCATCCCGCTGCTACTCAAGGGCTACCTCCCTTGTCTTGGGAAGCTTCCCCGGTTTCTCCTCCGGTTGGGTCCGTATATCGACTGGTCAAACGAGCAGGAATGCTTTCGCACCTTCTTATCGGAACTTGCCGCATTTTACACTCCTGAACAGCTTCCGCCACCTCCAACGCAGCAAGAGGATTTGGTGGAACCCACAACAAATACGGGCCCAGATCCGAGCCCCGACTCTGATCGTCGAAGCGGCAACGAATCTGAAAACGAAATGATTCAGCTGCGACGGCTTCAGATTGCTCGGATGTTAGAACATGTAGTATTTCCCGCACTTCGAGCGCGCTTGGTTGCTACAAAACCGCTCCTTCGTGGCGTAGTAGAGGTAGCAGACTTGAAAGGTCTCTATCGAGTTTTTGAGCGTTGTTGATAATATCCCATACCGAAATTTGTTTCTAAATCGACGCGATATTATTTATGTCATTGTAGCCCACGCATACCCCTTGCCTGCATGTATATCGTCAGGTTTAGACCCTTGCGAATCGAGAGAAAAAAGAAATCTATTAATCTACTTCACAAGACCTCATTAGTATCAACACTGTAGAGTAACTATTTCCTACCCCATAAAACATAAAATCTAAGACTTTGAGGATACTTTACTTCCGGAAGGCGATCAAAGCAAGCACGATATCAGATAGCAACAGACAGCATCATATGCCCCTGCAGTAGCCTGCCTGTCTCATCCTACGACTTAGGTCCCGGTATTCGTGATATTCGAGATATTCGAGATATTTGATGCCAGGTCCGGTTGGCTTTCACAAGGAACATTTCTTGGGGTGGTAATATATTCAATATTTGAATAAACACAAGTCAGCAATAGTGAGCTCTCGAACACACAAGCCTGCCAACAAACCTGGGAGAAACGTATTCCCAAAATTAATTCACAATAAAGCCCAGCCAAAAAACAAAAGACCAGGAACACACGACTCGTAAGACATAAATTTATACATCCACAAGGAGATTATCCATTTAGATCGAATCAGTCTAGCGCCAAAATTAAATTAAAAACATTCAAGGAATAGTCATCAATTCATCTGCTCATCCCTCATGTGCTCGATGGGTAGGTGGACATCGTATATTACCTACTTCTGATTATGAGATAGGTCGGAGTAGGAGTGAGAGGCAGAATCCGTCGAAATCCCAAGTTATCCAGCGTAATCTAGGGACCCAGTCGCGGATTCTAATTATCGTGAATAAGGCTTATTCATGAGGGCGATTTCGCGAGCTACTGTAGGCCATTCAAGTTCCCTTTTCATGGCTTTGTTGCGTTTTTTAAGCTGGTGTTCTTCCCATTTTAACAATTCGTATCTAAATCAACCCATTAGCTCCAAGACAGGCAAGGAGGCGAAATGCTACGTATAACATGGAACATCACTTACACGAATCGTAGATGTGGCTGGATAATAACATTTAGTCTTCTCGCTCGAACAAAGCAGCTTTTGGTAATATGTCAGTCACAGGTCGGACCACCACGGGAGCGTAGTGTCTGGCTTACTATGCTCTTGGGAAAGAAAGATTCAAAGACGACATGACTTCGGCAATACAAATCGTTGCAGATCGCGAGACTCCTACTCGACAGTGGACCAACGTAGCAGCCCCATCGGACTTTCCTTTCCCTGTTACGGTCAGCAAGAGACAAGTACAAATTAAAGATGGAAAGACAGAGGAAGAGAATGGCTTACGGATAAATTCTAGACAACGGTCAAACTCTTGGGTAAGAGGGTCTATGCCATTGTCCTGAACTTGGGAGATGTGCATGATGTTTTTTGGCCCCATTTTGTCAATATCTGTGTCGCTCCAAGAAACCGCCTCACCAATGCTCAGGACACGTTTAATGCCGAGTGCCCATAACATCTCAGGATTATTGGCGTGTGAAAGATTACCAAGATACATATAGGGTAGAACTCGACTTGGAAGAGAGCCATCGCAGTGTTTGAACCACTGAGGGTCTGGAACACGGATATTCAATCGGTTGGACGGGCTCTCCGAAAGTAATCTTTCTTGTACACTACTCAAGAACGTGACATCGGAGGGATAGGCGAAAAAATTTCGTTTCCTATCACAATGCAGCCTCAACCACGCCTGGTGGGCGGGGATGCCCTCAGCGAACATCAAGTATGCGATAGCTAGCAATGAACTTTCGGTATACCCATCAGGGCAATGAATGAGGACTTTTCGTGGTTTTTTGGTAAGAGATGCCATGGCGATATCTCCATCACAGTCGATTGGGCTATCTGGGTCATCTGTGTTGGCCAGATTGTAGATCCATCGGACAGTGTTCACCAAATCATCAATTTCCCGATTTTCACCAGACGGCAAAAGAAGAGAACCGGAAGAGGGAAATTCTAATCGGTGCGGCCCGTCATTGAGCTGGCTATTAAGGTTTGCCAAAAATCGTGGACCCGGGATGCTTGCGAGGTCGTTGGCCTCAATCATGAGATCGAAGAATTCTGCAGGTGTCGGATCGAATGCTCCGGCTCTTAGTAGGTAATCTGGAGTTGGTCCTTGCCAAACATTGTTCGAGATCTCAGAAGCTCGAGACATTTCGCACATCTCTAAACGTTCCCACTGAACTGGTTTGCATGGTTAGACCAGCCAAATGCGCGGTGAGCGGGCCGAAACTTACAGAAATCGACAACATGTCCTGTCAGTTGGCCCCTCGAGTCGATGGCTACCAAAGCTGGAGATCTCCGTTCTATTTCGGAGAAGGGACCTGGAAAGCTAGTTAGCTCATGATCGATAAGTATATGTGGGCTACAACTGACAGGAGACAATAAACGTATGATACGCGGGGAGAGTCTGGTCGGGATCATATTTGACTTTCCAGTGATATTGTGCTGTTGAAATCCGGCTCGCAGTTTCTAGAAGATGTTTAGGGCTGACGCCATCCTCACCATATACTACAATGTCTGACAAAGGCGCCAATTTGGCGGTCTGGATCTGAAAATTGCGCACAGAGAAACCTTCTCGAGGATCGGCGGCAAAAAATTCCAGGCCAGAGGGTGCGAGTATCTCCTCTGGAGACACCGCCCCTTTCAACCTTGCAGTGGTCAAATCGCCTCCGACTTTGACCAAGGTTAATCCCCGCCAACACTTGGGGGTACGTCGAAGAGAGCGCCGACGGTTAGTGAAGAACCCGACCTGCAGGTGATTCTCGGGGTGCAACCCATGAAGCCAAGGGAACATTTTGCTAGGATCCGGAAGAGGCTGCGATGCGCAGTGCTCGACAGCAGCTGTCAATATTTCAATTTCTATAGAATACAATAGCGGAGACTCAGAAATGCGTGCGAATGCATCTGGCGGGTAAAGAGGCGAAGGTCCAGACCCAGAGACATCTTCCTTAGTAGTGGGCGAAGCTGTTCGGGAAGGAACTGGAGAGGGCCCCGTCGGACAAATAGGCAAGTGCTTGTTTGGGACCGGAGAGGAGGTTCGATTAAGACTCAAAGCAGGCGAAACCCCGCCGGGGGGAGGCGTAGAATGGCGCAGCGTTTGGTGCTGCACCACAACAGTCGCCATGTTCAAATGTGACCTGTCTTTCGGGTCTGGAGTGTGCTGGGATGGATATTTATCTCAATTGCTGGTTTCTTGGTATGTGGCTCTGACACGGTGGCGGAATGGGCCAATCAACAAAACATTCTTTTGAAACTTTTCAAGGGGCAGATCCGCTAAATGCCAAGTACTTTCTATAAAGATGTCCCCATTGTTAGCTAGCCGAAACTGAATATGACACAAAAAGAGAATTATTTGCTGCGAGGCGGCTGTGCGATCACATACGCGAGAAGGATCCAAAACATCGAACTGCTTCCAAAACACAAGGGAAATAAGGGGGAATATAAAGAAAACCGAAGGATAGAACTTCACAACAGGAATAAGAAGGATGGGTGGAATTCAATGTCACCAGGAAGCCAAACAAGATACATGGTAATGGGGAATTAAAGGCGGAGGGAGCTGGTTGTGAAGTGAGGGCGGTCGTAGTAGTACCCACCAAGAGATACAGAACAGGGAACTAGTGAGGGTACCTATGATGCGATGAACCCCACAGTGACAAGAGCGACCGGCGGGAGGGAACGCCGTACAACGGTAGGGAGAAATCGAACAAGTAATTGGGGGGAGGTGATAGCAGAGGGGATGAAGAGCAGAAGTCTAGGAAATATGTACAAATCGACCAAGTATAAGAGCAACGGCTCGAGTGCAGGCAGGGAGCGAGGAGGGCGAGACCAGCATCGAGGATGGACGAGAGCGACAGAGTACGGGGGTGGGGAGGGGTAAGTGAGCCAAGTGGGACTAGTGGCCCGACTAGTTTCCCGTAGCGCCTGGGTTACTGTCAGAGCGAGAGAGGTTAATGACGATAGCGACCAGGGCGAGCATGAAGCGGCACTCCTCCGTTCGCTGAGGGAAGGTATATAACCTTTGAGAGAGGGGACCTAATGGGATAGAATCTTGATTGAATTGATTGCATGTACAATTTTCTGGTTTTTTCGTATAGAATAATTAGTTATATAACCCTCTCTCTCTTTCCCTCCACTGATGTATCTATATATGGACGGATTGCTGGTACCCACGGTCCTACCTAACTCTTATCATCCTGGAGATATCGGGCACACACTCTCTTTTCTTCTTTTTTTCGTTTTTTGTTTTTGTTTTTGTTTTTGTTTCCCCCCCCCCCTTCCTTTGTACTTGTATCACTTTGAACTACTTACTACCTACTCTAAGTAATTACTGAAAGCAGCGAATTCGCTAAAGTAGTAGGGGGCTGATACCTCTGCCTTCGTCTCATGTGTAAGAAGGAGAAGATCTCGCAGCAGCAGTAACGACAACACCACTGCCTGGTAACATGCCACTCGCAGCTAATGATCCTCCCGATAACAGTTGTGCCGTCGAGATGCCGTTCTCAGCCTCGATAGGCTCCAAGGTTGGGTTTATCGAGATTATTTTCAGTCTTGCCCATGCTAGTCACAGCTCAGTAATTTTCCCATTATCAATGCTGCCTCCCATCTCCACACCACCATGGCAGCAAGTAAGCCCAGGGAAGAAGTCTTGGCGCCAATATGGTGGTGTCACGCCCAATAGGGTCTGGTGGAGGGAAACTCATCCCGGGCTCTGGGCCAGCAGAGACATGGCTGCACAAGGCAATGGAACTGCGCAGGGCTATCCATCAAATGAGATCGCCTCCTCTCCATCAGAAATGCAGGGCCACCAAACTCACAGGCCCTGTTCCGAACCTGTGATTGGCATGAGGAAATTTCCTGTCATCTTCCCACCATGACTATCTCTCACTCCAACGGTTGGTTCGCCATCCTTCCATGGTTCCCGGAGTCATGCGTCTTCCCATCTCCCTCGGGAATCCACTTGTGCGATCGTGGAACAGAAAGTTAAAAAATTAAACAAACAAAGGAAACATAATTGGGTTTGGACCACTGTCAGCTCTAACTGCAACTAATTTCCCCCCTTCTGGGTCTTCGGTTTGATATTATTAATACTTGAGGAATTCTCATTCGAGGCGGAACAAGGATTTACCCCTCCTTTGATGATCGAATACCTGTTTTGCCTCCGATGATAAAGACAAACGACCAGTTTATCCTCGATATTCCCCCACGATCGATTGCCAGACTGGGCCAGTTCTCCGGTTCTGGTATACTTCATGCAACTTTGTAAATTTTTTTTTTAACTCTCTAAATCTTCAAATACTTTCGTCTTAATAACTCAATTATTCCCGTGCCATAGGTACTAACCGACTCCAAGGTGCACGCGATCTCAGCTTGGATCAACAGCATAGATTGCATGATGACGATGCTCTCTCTCCCCAGACCGACCACGGGTCTCTCAGCCATTTGGCAGCTTGAACCGAAAAAAAAAAAACACAGGAAGCCTTTGCCGCTTCCACCCTGACTCGACGAAACTCTGACCGATACAATGCCTATGCACTCAGGCCGCCAGATGTTTTAGCCCCCAATTATCATAAATTTGTACTGAAAAATAGCACAGAGAACCCCATCCTTGAGGATTCAAGTGATGTCTGGACACATCGTTGTCGGTTTCACCCCCGCCTTGGCCTTCCTGGCTGACGCATATCAAGGTTGGAAAAATGGTGTTGTCAAAGCTCCGGCCCAACCTTTGGGCTTTCCAAACGCCGAGTTCAACGGCGTTTTGTTCTTTCTCGCCTTTTCTTATTTTATTTTATTTCGTTTTCCCTCCCCCCTGCCCCTCCTCCTTCATTCTCCGATCACCCCTACAGCCACTATTGGATGACTGCTGCTTTTGTCATTGTTTGTGTTGGAAGGTACCTTGGTTTCACTGCCGTTGCAGCTCACCTGCATGAGCCACTGATTAAATAGTTGCTGCGCTTTACTTGAACAACACAGCCATGCAGCTCGCTCCATTGCCCTCGGCCAACCTGACAAACCCATAGCGGTAGGTAGTCCTTATAAGTACCCACTGTAGTTACTGAAAAGATGGGAAACAATAAAAGACCATTCCAACTCATCTTTCGTGGGATTGAAGTGAGCCTTTCCACCAACTGTTGCTTGACAGCACAAATTTAGGAATCGTTGCCTAGGCCATTCCCACTCGGGGGATCAATTATTTCCCTTCAGCATGCCCTTGCAACTCATCCGCGAGCCTCAATAGATAGAAGCGGGCAATTTCAGGCGGGAGTCCGTCGAAAGATTTCGCCAGATTACTAATATCCTTCCTTGCCTTCTCGTAGGCCTGCAAGTCACGGTTGCCGTACACATCTCGACCAGCTGCATATCCCTGCGGCAGATTACGGAAGAACACATTTACTGCAACGCCGAGTTGTCCGGTGGGAGCAGCTGTATGTAGCCATAGCGGCGGGATGAACAAGATATCGCCGCGGTTCAGAAGCGCTTCTTGTGGCGACGTGTGTGGTATCGAGGCAATAGACCCATCCCCGCGGTTGTGGAAGATGTTGATGTTGGAACTTGAGGCCCCAGCGGGGATATCGAGGTGCTGTACGTCACCAGGTGGGTACAGAATGAGTCGCTTTTCACCTTGAATTTGACACAAAACATTTGCCATGACCTGTACATCAAACAAGTGGCGATTAAGTCAGCATGTATGGTCTTAGCTCTACACTTCCACCATGGGCCTATGGTGAAGGGGAGTTTGCTGCAATCTTACGTCGTAATGGAGCCAGAGGGTTACTGGTCCCGATACCCTGAGGGGTGAGCTGTGTGCCTTTTTGTCAACGACGGCGGAGAGAGCCTCGGGCAGACGGAAGTCGTCCTTCAAGCCCGGAAAATCGACTGCAAGATTAGCTGGTAGTTTTGTGGGCTGTTCGGCTGAGATGCTCCGGAGATACTGCCGTCCACCGGCATATACCTCGTCTAGGAAGGTCCCAAATGGTTTGGTGGTGTAAGAGAAGTTCTTCGTTCGAAAACTCATGTTTTCCGATTGGGCCTCATGCACCACGACCTGTTGATATGACGTTAGTCAGGTCAGCCTGATACCGGAGAAGGTGTCACGTCATGTCATTGCAGAGCTCCCTTACCTTGCGGTCACTTCCTACTACGGTTGTGAGATAATCTTTGGTCCACAATTCGGTGCAGGGCCCAATATCTGACCCTTCGATAATCACGGGCTTGCCGTCGGTGAGTATCGCCTCAAAATCCGTAGCACTTTCAACTTTGACACGGGGGATTTGGGTGACCTTTTTGGTCGATTTGTAATTTCTTTCCTTTTTCACCGGTTTACTTGTATTTGACGCCGCTGGCTTCGGCTGAGCGTTCTTGGGCAGGACCGCCCAATTATTTTTGGCCGATGAGTGGGAACTGGTCAAGAGCCAAGTTCCCTCTGTCCAAAAGGTTCCGAAGGGATGGCAAACGGCACCACCGCCCAAAATGACCACTGATCCCGGATTGGGAGCATATGCCGCATGGCCAACCAACAATGGACGGGGTCCACCGAACGCGGTACCGAATCCTATGGTAGATAGAGCCGACTGACTTGAAGAAAATGAGGCACCACCATCGAGGCATCGAAATAGTTCCTTTGAATCGAGAAGCAATATCTCCTGGTCGTATGGGACAAGGCGTCGAGGCATGATACCCCCAGCAACTACAAGTCCCCAAGAAGTTGAGGTTATCGTCGCCCCGAACCGGTGAAGAAATTCAAAGCCACTGAATGCTACTCGCATAGTCTCAGTCTGGTCACTCAGCTCCAGGTATAAGGATCCATTTCCTCGCCGGTGTAATCTCCAAGTCCAAAAATCTTCCAAAACGGTCCCGTCGGCTCCAATTCCACCGAAGAGAACTCCTGAGGCCCCGTCTACACACGCTAGACAGGCACCAAACCGCGCTTTGAGGGTAGGTTTGCTAGTCTCGATTGTTTGCCATCCCTCTCCGTTCCAGAGCAACCAGGTGCCAAGAGTTGTGTTTTCGTTTTTCTTTCCGCCATAGAGGAGTACAGAATCCGAGCAAATAGCGAGCCTGGTTGCACTGTGTCTGAAACGGGGTTCTGGAAGACTGTGACCCGCGCGCCATTCATTCCCTTGTTTGAGCCAGCAGTCCTGAAATGCAGCGGCAGGCGATGTCCGGCCACCAACAAGCAGGAAATCTCCGTTCTCGTTCAGGCTGGTCGCCGTATGGCACATACGTGCGGGGAGATCTCGAGGGGGGAAACAGTCGGAAGGAATGGTGACTTCGTTTGAATTCGCGTATGTATCTGTGGTTGGAACTCGTGTTTGTTTACCCAAACCCGAGTGGTAACCGAAAAAGCCATCGCCTCCAGAAATTAGGGCACCGAACCTTCGTTGACTTGTCGGGGGAGCACAATTTGGAATTATTTTAAAATGGTCGGACTTGTCGAGTGTGTGATCTGGCTTGTCTACTTCTGCTGTACTTCTATCCACTGACGGTTTTTCCCTGGAGGCATGTAGAAGGAAAAAGTGGGACGTGAAAAGCGCAAAATCCTCCCATTCATCAAACGGCTCGATGGTGTCCAGCGAGACTCTCAGGGAGCTGGGCATGAATTCTTCGTCCGACCATAAGTCCCAGAGGCTTCGTGCACGGGTATGCCTCCATCCGGTTTCTCTGAAACGTCGCTCCTGATCAGCCAATGAGGTATACTCGTGAACGGAATACAAGGGTGCTCCAAGTTTGCTGTAATGTTTCATCATCGTCGATGCGAATGGATGGTCGGGTCCGTTGGGGAAAAACTGTTCCAAGATGCAAAACTGAGCATCTTTTGCTCAAAAGCATATTATCAGTAGGCAGTCCTGGGCAAGAGAGAGGTGAATATGGCATCCCCCACCGTTACTCAATTTCGAAGCCCAATTGATGACGGCGTTCGCGGATTTAACGTCCATATAAGAGAGCGAAACCTCAGCAAGAAAGAGGATGGCACAATTAGAGGGCAAGATTTCTGCCCGAAGTACTCGATCCAGCTTCTCAAGGTTTTTCAAATCGCACCCGATGGCTAAATACTGCGTGCTGCGGATCTGCACCGCACTCTCGTCTGGATGGAACTCTACATTCTCCAAGAGCGGGATTATGGCTGCCGACTTCTGGATGGCCGCTTTCTTATTGACCATGAGCTTCTCGTAGTCAATATCCACAAATTTCGTCTTACTACACAGGGCCCGATCGGTACTGAGGAGGATATACGGTAAAGGATCACTACGTGACGTTCCAACTTAGCATACGCGGTTCCTAGTTCCGTTCTCGCTTTCTGACGGCCTTCTCCATCCTATAACTCACAATCCACATCCTAGATTAAGGACAAACTTGGGCTTATCTGACGGTTCTCTCATGAATCGTCGTACTGTCTCCTCCATCGCACGCATTCGAATCCAGTATCCACGGTTGAGCAAGGGTGTTCGTCGCTGGGGCTTTTTTGTGAAATATCGAAAGAAATGGGGTTCCGGGTAATAGGTCATTTCGACGCTTCGCTTGGATAATATACTACTGTTATTTGTCTAACAACAGTGGGCGTAAGCTTAGATAGGCGTTTCTAGCTAGTCGACCTTGCGGACTGGTTTCCAGCCTGCTCAGAAAGAAGCAGTAGACAAAGGTCAAACTTACCGCCATAACCAAATCGGCGCCCCTCTCATCTTTGGAGATGACATCGGTGGATGCTGGTTTCTTTCCAGGGGCCATATCTATGGTTATGAATATAAAACCCAATGAATAATAAAATGTGACTGTTTTTTTTCTGCCGCGGCGGGGGAAAATACTCAGTTCTTAAAGAAGATGTGGCCCAAGCGTCGAGTGGCTCGCTTGCCGCGTCAGGCGCAGAACCCGCGGAAATGACGAACTACCGCCGCCCGTCCAGCGATCCCCCGGATCCTCCGCAACCACTCATCACTGCCTATCCAGATCCAGGGTCTCTAGTTCTATGAGCCCGTTCGTCCGCTGGTCATCGCGTATGTACATGTCTTATTGGAACGGCACAAGTGACGCGACTATTCCGTGAGCAGCGGGGGATGCGAGGCGACGATTGTGTATGAGGAAATCCGTCCTGGCATGGGCGCTGTTCTGACCCCTCCGCCTATGACATTTGAGCATTTACTTCCTTACGTCCAGCTATCTGAGCCGGAGAGGCTGCTTTGACTTTTTCCGTCTCTTTTTCTTTTCTATCCCTGGTGCTTTGTTTTAATTCTGCTTCAATAACCACCACTCTACAACCCCCCTCCCCCCCACAAAGTAGGCCGCGCCTCGGAGGAAGCCTGTAGTTGGACGCCATCGGTCCGAGCGATCAGATCCCCGATTCCCAAGATGGCGATGAATTTCGTGACGTTCAACCAGGACTATAGCTACCTGGCTGTGGGTAAGAACATCCGCAACATGGCTTTTGCTTGTATTTTTGGAATATTGTTTGACATCCTTTAGCGACAGCCAAGGGGTTTCGGATTTTCACCACTGATCCGTTTGCCAAAAGCTATGAGACGAAAGAAGGGAACATTGCGATAATCGAGATGCTTTTTTCGACATCGCTAGTTGCGCTCATTCTGTCTCCACGCCGCCTCCAGATAACCAATACAAAGGTTCGCAGATTTCCCTTTCCTGCTGCGCGTTGGGTTTCTGGCTTCGGTGTGACGAGAGTCGTAATAATATTTGCCATTTTTATTTTGTCTTTACTGTGGCGCGTCTGGCTAACCCCTCTCTCCTCCGTGTGGTTGGCATAGCGTCAATCTACAATCTGCGAATTAACATTTCCAACCACCGTTCTGGCGGTTAAGTTGAACCGGAAACGACTCGTCATCGTTTTAGAGGACCAGATCTACCTTTATGATATTCAGACGATGAAGTTACTGTATACTATCGAAACCTCTCCAAACCCAAACGGTAAGAACGTCCTCTCCTTACAGTCTCGGCCGTTTTTTAACTCGAACCAGCGATATGTGCTCTATCACCGTCTTCTGATAACTGCTACCTTGCGTACCCTCTGCCGCAAAAGGCAGCGGCCTCGTCTTTTAACCCCCCTGCCCACGCTCCGCCTGGGACAACCCATGTCTCGCCCACTAGCGGAGAGGTTCTCATCTTCGACACATTAAAGTTAGAAGCCATCAACGTGATTGAGGCGCATCGCTCTCCTCTCGCCTGCATTACACTCAACAGTGACGGCACCCTAATCGCGACGGCCTCTGACAAGGGTACGATCATTCGAGTCTTTTCCGTTCCCGACGGGCACAAGCTATATCAATTTCGACGTGGCTCCATCCCTTCCAGGATCTACAGCATGTCCTTTAACACGACTTCGACCCTTCTCTGTGTCTCCTCTTCAACGGAGACCATCCATCTGTTCAAACTAAGTCACCTGTCCCAGTCCCGAAACGTTTCCCCTTCTTCCCCATCATCTTCCACTCGTCCCAGGAGCTTCAGTCAGAGCTCTCTAGAGCAATCGCCGGACCGGGATGACATGGAAGATGACACTGGCTCAGCAGACTTATCCAATCGAAAACATAACGGCACCTTTATGGGGATGCTCCGCCGTACTTCCCAAAACGTAGGCAGTACATTTGCCGCCAAGGTCGGGGGTTACCTCCCCAAAGGCGTGAGTGAAATGTGGGAACCGGCACGAGATTTCGCCTGGATTAAAATCCCGCGCACGAATCAAGCGGCAGGACAAAACGGAAATACAGGTCCGCTGAGGAGTGTTGTTGCGATGAGCAATAATACACCCCAGGTGATGGTCGTCACAAGCGATGGCAACTTCTATGTTTTCAGCATTGACCTTTCGAAAGGTGGCGAGGGGACGCTGACCAAACAATACTCGTGAGCCTATCCTTCCCGCCGAGTATGCTTATATACTATGTGAAATCTAACCAGAAAAATAAAATTCCTTTCTAGAGTACTGGACACAAATGATCGATTAGGATATTCTATGACAGATTACTGAAAACTTCTCTCTTACCACTGCTTGGCTAGTGTCTGTTTTTAGCCATAATATTTATTTCATTTCATTTGTCGTATGAGCGAGCAGGTTTTTTTTTTTTTTTTTTTTTTTTTTCGATATTCCTTTCGCCGTCTCCGCCATATTATTTTAGCATCTCCTCTTTTTGGTGTTGGCTGTTTGAGTGACTTCCCCCCTCTGCAAATTCAATCGAGCTCTCCGATTCCACCGCCTTTTGTTCATACACTTATGCGTGTATGATAATTTACTCGCCCCCTTTTTTTCTATCTCGAAATGACCATATTTACTAGCGAGGTGGCCGAATGTATGGTGGTCCAACGAGTCTATATGGATCTCTATTTCCCTACAGTCCGTCTATCTCATCTATATATTCGATTTAGTGATGACATAGACCTACCTTTATATACATATTCTACTTTCAATTTTTGGCCGTAGCCTACTCGAAATTATTAATATACGCTTTCTCCTAGCCCGCCCCTGAATAGTCAATATTAGGCTCTGAGAGATGGTGGGAACCGATTGTCAACATGCAGACTGCGTATACCGAAAATAGCTCTTCCAGCACTTGAATTTATGCCGTGGGCTTTGTTTTTTAATGCTGGCTACTTCTTTCTATTCTATCACCACCATTTTTGAATACCGCACGGTAACTTCGAAATTATAAAAACATGAGGGAGCAGCAGAAATGGGAATAATGGCCTTAAAATAATCCAAAGGCATTTAAATCAATGTACAAGTATACGTGGTAGTAGGCAGGTATATCAGAACACTATAGATTCTAGAACTATACTATTGGAGGACGGAGTGGAGAGTGTGAGGATACACTGAAAATTGCACCCCTGCGTATCGCGGCACGTCGGTACGTGGGAAAACAGGGGAGAGAGAAATACCTCAACGGCATTAAAGGGGAGTTTTTGATAAGCCATGATGGCCTATTAGATTCCTCTCTGGGGTTATCGTTGAGAGGGTAGAGGCCATTCGGTAATGCTCTAGGATCGAAGGAGAAAAATATAACAGTCCGCTTGGATAGGAACAAAACGTCATCTGGACAGGGCTGCACTTTGGTAGATATTCCCCAGGCACGAGTCCAACTCCGGTAAGGTCCTGTCTATTCTTAGTCTGGGTGTTAGAATCCAATCATAGAACTGAATCCTCCTGCGCCCGCCTCATTAGGTATTTATTGGCGTGAGCTGAGGACAACTCAAGAAGGGCCATCAGCCCGAGGGTCTGGGAGGTCCACATTAACCTTATACATTCTTGCCTCGAGTCATCCCCACTACCCGCGATAACATTTCCAATGTCTTGGGTGCTGTGGATACCAAGGGGTGCCACAGCGGGGACGTTTTTCAAGTCTGGAGGATCTCGTCTCCCAGCTCAGTTATTTCTTCTTCCCATACGAGAATGGAACAACTATCCTCTTTCGAGTTTTCTTCGACAAATAAAGTACTTTCGCTTTTACGTTCCAAGTGCCAGTAAAAGATACGCGTGTCCACCACAGTAGTGGGGTGCAAATAATGTGACATTATCATCAAACTGACGGCTGAGTGTGGCTGTACCTTTTTTGTTCTTGTTAATGAGAATGTACCCCTTTGTGCGCCCTCACCTCAGTTTTAATTATACATAATAGTCGAGCTTGTGGTCGGGAACATGATGAAGAAGAGTCTTTCGATCTATAGAAAGCTGATTTTTTTAAATATATATCATTGTGGGCAATCTATGTGTACCTTTCCTAATTGTACCCCTTCATACCTAATTTGTACACCCGATCGCGTAGATTTAGCTGTACTTGCCCTTGCTAACTCCGAGAGAAGTCTTTTATCATTCTTGTAGAGTTAATTTGCCTCAGGCATAATGATTAGATCACGTGATGGATTTTAGAAGAAAAACAAGATGACTGGACGCAAAACAAGACTCCTGAGTCTCTACTTAGTATGCTTCTCACGCGAATGCTTTGACTGGCTTCATACCAATAAATGCCATGTTAATATCTGGACGAAAGGTATATACGATACATGAGACATTGATGGAACAGCACTTGATCGCAACTCTCCCGATGGCCTGACTATCAGTGCACCAACCTCAAAACTCTAGAAAAAATAGCTCTGCACCATCAACATGCAACTCGTTGACAAAGATGATAGCTCAGACTGGATTGAGAGCAGACTTGACCCTCGTTGGGACGGTGCCAAACGCACTGCAAAAAATTCCAACCCCCTCCGAATGGGAATAGAGGACTTTCTAGCCAACCAATTACCGCCAAGCGCACTGACAAAACATGGTCTGTCACTGGCGACAGTGGTTTCCTCTCTCCCGAAAAGATTCACTGTCTATGAGCCAATGCTCCTACTCCCATCGAATGCATTCAAACATCCACCGGCCTGGGGCTCTTTTTATGAGAGCCTCGAGAGCGAACAACAGCATGCTCTGTACGCGTCAATTGTGAATGCTTTTAAACACATGGGCGTATCGCGTGTTGCCATCAATGCGCCAATCGGACTTACGGATGTGCAGGGACAGGCGAACAGAATGCGCAGTCCTGTAGGCTTGGTCCCTCTCTACGGGGACTTTGGCCCTTTGCCCTTAGTGGATGGTGGGGGTGTTCAGCCCTCCGAGAATGACCTCCAACAGGCCTTTTGGGTGACTACAACTCAGAATAAGGGTATTGTTCAGATCTGGGCGCCCCTGTATACGATGTTCTCTCGCGGAAATATCACCGAAAAGGCCCGCATATTGGGTCACGCCTCCACGTTTGACGGACTTGATGCGCGTTGGCTGGGCGATGACCGCATCCAGGATATATCTGTTGTCGACATGTATGCGGGGATTGGCTATTTTGTTTTCTCATACTTGAAGCGTGGGGTGAAAAGGGTCTGGGGGTGGGAGATTAACGGATGGTCGGTTGAGGGCCTTCGGAGGGGTTGCATTGCAAATGGATGGGGTTGCAAGGTAGTCAAAGTAACAGAAGATGGCCAATTGAGCCAGCCAGTTACGGGGTTGGTAGATGGACTCCAGGATACGGATAGAGTGATAATCTTCCATGGCGATAACAGGTTCGCTTCAGACATTATGGGTGTAATTCGGGATATTATGGTATCTCGAAAGACATGGAGCAACATCAGACACGTGAATTTGGGCCTTCTCCCATCCTCCAGCCCTTCCTGGGTGAATGCTTGCGGGTTGATCGATACCTCAAATGGCGGGTGGGTGCATGTTCACGAGAATGTTGCTGTGCGGGAGATTGGGAAGAAGAAAGGGGAGATTACTACTGAGATCAGTCGACTGTGGTGTCACGCTGTCCAACAGTCTAGTAATCATGAATCCGCGGTTGAGTGTCGACATATAGAACAGGTGAAGACTTACGCACCAGGGGTCATGCATTGCGTGTTTGACTTGGAGTTACTACCCACGCAGGAGGCCATCAACACAAAAGCAGATTAATCGAGGTTTCAAAATTTGCGTCTAACATCTATAGCATTCCAATGGTGGCCCCAGGCCGTAAATCCCGCTCAGGTGCAACGAAAGTCAAAGTCTTGTATAGACATCGAAGTGGGTATCGATTAGACAGTGTCTGTCAAGTGAAGGGAATCGCAACGTCGGGATATATATACACAAATAACATGAAAGCAATGTATATAGAATTTAGGCCTGTTTGCGAAACTTTGGTGGTATATTGGCCTCAACGATTGACATCTTTTCGAGTTGTTCGAGCCTTTCCATGGCGGCGTCTTCCTCGTCATGTCGTCGAAAATGCTCGATATCTTCGGGGTGCGTGAGATCTTCCTCTTTTGTATCCTCCCCATGGAACTTTTCGAAGTGGTGAATCTCATATTCGTATTCAATGTCGCCATGATGGCCAGGTCCGAAGCCGAAGTCTGGCAGTTTTGTGCCAGACGCAACCAAACGCATCCAGTTATCGCGACTAATCACACCGGTATTCGTAGGATCAAATAGCGTAAACACCTCCCTCAGAGCTTCTTGTTTGCGTTCTTCACTCAAATCCACATTGGACTCGTCCTCCATGCCATAAGTTTTTTTGACTTCCTCGGGGGTCCAGGCACCGGAGTCATCATAGTCGTGAAGGAGAAAGAAGGAGGCAGCGTCAAAGGTATCAATATGGTGTTCCTCTACCGATCGGATACGTTAGCATAATCAGACATGCCGCAGCATGATTCGAGACAAGATCCCACCTTGCATGTGACGGGTCGCCCAGTCTGCAGAGGGATTCTGCTCGTTGGAATGTGATCCGTGGGCGTTTGCGAAGCTGCCACCCAAGGCAAGCAGAGCCGTAGCAATAGTAACAAACATTCTCTCTCAATTGATGCCGTGCGGAATTAAATCGTGACAAAAAGGACTAATAACTTTGATGCTATGCAAAACCAATGAATATAGATAAGAAAACGACCTCTTATTGTAGATGTGTTAGAATTCATCCCTCTCATGGAACTCATATGAGCTGTTCGTTTGAGGTGACGGCAGTTTGCAGTGTTTGCACTCAGCACCTGGTAATGCGACGACTTTTTTCCCAGCAACCAAAAGCAGCACCACTTTTTCCCGAGTCAGCTAACGTTCTAACCACAGCTCTCCCTTCTCACCCCAGCTCATTCAAACCCTCGGTTTTCTTCAATTAGGCCACATCCGCTAGCGCCCCAGCCGCTAAGGTCTACTTATGCGGAAATGTCCTGAAAATGCATCATCTTCACTCCCGCGCCGCTCCACGACAATCGACTTCTCGTTGTGTCTCTTGCCTGAGCACCATCGCGAACCGAGTAACATCTCGCTCAGCTTCAGCAGCAGGTAAGAGACGTCTACGAATTGGAAATTCGGTCACTGCGCTATATACGAGTATTTTTGCTGCCGCGGCCTTGGCGGATGCACGGGCAAAGGGGAAGCGCCGCCTAGAGTGGGAGGAAAAGATTGCGGCAGTAAAGGAGGAGGTGGATGAGTTGGTAGACGAAGAACAACGCCTTTTGGCGACACTTACTGGGCGACGTACAAGGGGACACTTTCTGGGGCTATTACAAGCACCCCTCCACCACACCCTAGCTCGGCCAACTGCGCGCGACCTCCGCGGGCCACGGAAGAGCACGCAGCACCGACTGTTTCATTCCAGCACTGATGCCGAAGATGGAGGAGATCATAAAATTCTCGGGAATATTGCGTCAAAACATGGCATTTCACTAGGAGACCCGAAAGAACATTTTGACCTCGCGGTCGATGGGGAGGATGTACCCGGTTGGCTGTCGGGCGACATGATTCGCCAAAAAGTTATACGGAAGTTAGCATTGAAACAACTTGCTATCAGGCTTTTGCTTCGTCCAGCAATTGCTCACAGTTACGGGGGAGTCTTGAAAAACTACGATGCCGACTCCTCTGCCCCGCAACTAAATGTGACAGAGCTCATCACAGAATTGGATACACTTCGACGCAGGATACGACAACTCAAGACTTCGAAAGAGGCCTATATGGAGGATCTAGCCAAAGATCTCCGTGTGCGCCGAATAAAGGATATGTATCACGAACGCGTTAAATTGGATGCCCAAGTTCGGCACGATACCGAGCTGTATCTCAAAAACCACATGTCCCTCGAAGAGGTTCTTTTAAGACTAGCAAACAACCTCCTGCAAGCTACCGATCCGGACCGAACTTACACTTTGAAGATGATGATCCTGGCGTTTACGAAAACCCGTCAGAATGATCTTGGTGAGATGGTTCTGAAAACAATACTGCCATATAAATTTCCCCTTAGTTCCTCTCTTATTATTTCCATCATTACCTTCTTCCGCAAAACGAAAAACCTCAAGTCGTTTGATCTCTTTCTGCAAATGCTACGAGGCGAAGGGTACCCTGTCGATATGGGCAACCTAGGCTTTTTCAAGAAGAAGGTGGTCAACGGGGTCGAAATAACAATACCCCCTGTGCATAGTACCAACATTGTCTTCTACGCCGCTCTCATCAAAGCCTGCTTGCGCTTTGATCAACCTGATAGAGCGGACGCCTACCTCCTCTCCGCAAGAGCTGCAGGGTGCATGGACGACTTCGCCATTCTCATGGCATACCTAAAGTTTTACTCCCTTCGGAACGACTGGGAAAAGGGTTTACAGGTTTTGAAACGAACGCTGGCCTTCATCGCCTCGACAACGGAGCACCCACTAGAGCGAGTTGAGAGATTGATTGTGATGATGGTGCACTTGTGTGACTCTTGCAACAAGTTTGACACCTCTGAAGCTATTATTACTGCTGCTATTAACAGCGGCTTTGACTGGCGGGCCGCCCAGAAGCAACAGGACGTTTTCTTCACGGGGGATCCGGACTTCCAGCGATGGCAAGCCGTCGAGACTCCTTCAATAGAGGACACCCAGGAGGTGCCTGTGTGGGAAAAGTGCTACACGTTTGTTAACATTATTGGGGATCAGCTTACCGACGCGACCTCTTCACGGAGCCAACCCTATTCCCGACGATGGCACAGACTCATGGAAACCTACTCTCATGAAGTTCTATCATCCGTGATTGCCGGAACACCTTCTCATTACCGACGAAAGGGTGTAACTGAAGGAAGCGAACCCGATGATCAAAACAATTCTAAAGAAGCTTCACCAAATGATGATACCATAGACCGCCACAAGCTGGTAGTTGCTACACAACAGCAAGAAATTGGCGCCTTGAAGAACGAAGTGTCCCAATTAAAACAAATGATTTTTCAATTATACCAAACCACAACCAACCCGGTCAACCCTCAAGCATCCTCCCCCAACACGCTCTCTAATTTGAAAAAGCGACTTGTCCCAGCAGCTCCCGGGTTCGACGGAACAGCTAATCCTCGAAACACTGGATATATGAAATCTTAAAAATGGTCCGCGGACATCCAGCGATATCAGAAGGAGCCTCCTACTATATTACGTTATATATGTTCCAGGCTTTCTTTGTTCTATTTTCTCCCATGTTTCGATACTTAAGACACCTGTACATTAGCATCACGACCTTGAATAGAACTTTACGCGAGACTAATTGCCTGCGCATGTATCCACAAAATCTTCTAGTTTTCAATTTCTCTATTGATTCACTGGCGGAGTCTACTTCTCTCTGAATAACCTTGCCTGAGGATTAGAGATCTGGAAGGCCAGCCATATTAAACAAAGCCCAGGAGAACCATTGCTAAATGTTACCACGCTTCAATAAGACCATAAACCATGCCTTATAGCACTTTCTATACATTAGAGGAAAGGAATTTTAGGGAAGAACTAGATCTAGACTGTATGGTGTATCAAAACCGCGACCAGTTTGAAACGAAACAGAAGCCAAGGAAAGCAGTTAAAATAACTGCTAACGAATTTGTGATTGTGTTGGGAATGACTGTAAAAACTTGGGATTGGCATGATGAGGGAAAAGTAAAGTATATTCTAGGAAGTCATGGTAAAAAAAAATACTAACGCCGCTTTCCAGAATCAGCTCGCATCTTCTCTTTGCGAGAGAGCCTTTCAGCGGCACGCAGTAACGAAGAGCGGATGTCACCCTTGGGAAACTCCGAAACATTATAGTAGGTAGGGGCAATATCCTGTCAAAAATCGTATTAGTTCAAATTCCGGGAAAGTGGAAGATGCAGCGCAAGGAAAAAACAAAAGGGAGAGACTCACAATAAGCCACTCTGGTTTAACCGCTGTTACGGTCCTGATGTAGTTCTTAGTGGTGAGCACAAACTCATTGTACAAAACCCATTCCGCATCGTGGGCCAGAACAGTCGAGGGATGAAGGAGAACATTTTGGTGGTCCTTGATCGTCATGTATTGATTCTTGCCTTGGGTTTCCTTCTTCGCGACCTGCATGAAGAACCCGGCACATAATGCGCGACGGATGTTCTCGTAATATTTTTTGTCCTCAAAAGGAGTGGATATCATTTCGAGTTCCTCGCGCTCCATGATTCGCAATAATTGCATGCGTACGTTGTCTGCGGATTGAAGCGATCGTAAAGAGAGGAAGTGGTCATGGCACCACTGTTTAGGGTTCTCTTGCGCATCTGCGCTCTTAAAAGCATGGTAGGCGTTGAGAAGAGTCAAGTGGTCGCCGTCGGGGTGAGCGAATAAATTCTTCATTTCATCCGCGCGCTTTCGTTGAGATGCTGGTCTCACAAATATCTGGGGTACGGAGAGCAAAGCAGTGATGGAGAGGACTTCGTTCGAGCAATAGAACTCGGGAGAACTGATGAGCATGACAGCAAGAGCAGGGTCGAGAGGAAACTCTGAGGCAAGGCGACCTAGCTGGGTCAAATTACCGTCATCATCTAGACAGGCCAGATAATTAAGTTCTTCTAACGCTCTCATAAGAGTTTCCGGGGCTGGAGGGTCCATCAAATCGAAATGGACCAAATCATCAATCCCAAGCTTCTTCAGCTCAAGCACTGTTGAAGAAAGATTTGATCGCAAAATTTCGGGATAGGTCTGATCAATGAGTTCCTTCTTGAAGGCACCCTCAGTGTACAAACGGAAGCATTTTCCTGGGCGTGTACGACCAGCACGACCAGCTCTTTGCTGGGCGGAAGCCTTGGAGATAGGAGAGACCAACAATGACTCGACGCGAATACGGGGGTTGTAGATTTTTTGTTTCGAGAAACCAGGATCCACAACGTACACGATACCATCAATCGTAAGGGATGTCTCAGCAATGTTAGTAGAGACAATGACTTTCCTGCCAGGTCGACCACCTGGGCGGCGTGGGGGTGGCGCTGGGTCGAAAATACGTTGCTGCATATGAGGGGGAAGACTACCGTAGAGCGGGTAGACTTTAATAGGACCAGCATCAGCCTCTCTAACCATCTCATCAGCCTCCAGTGAGATCTTGCGGGAAGCGTCCTCAATCTCTTCTTCACCGGTCAGGAATAGGAGAATATCGCCCTCGTCCTCCGTCGCATGAATTTGCAGCACGGTGCGGATGGCCGCTTCAACGTAATCTTGTTCGGGCTCAGGGGTATAGAAAATCTCCACGGGATGGGTGCGACCGGGGACTGCCAGGAGCGGGGCATCGTTAAAGTAGCGTTGGAACTTTTGCGCATCTAGAGTGGCAGACATGATAATGATCTTGAGGTCTGGCCTCCGTTGAACGACCTCCTTAAGAAGACCCATCAAAACATCAGTTGACATCGTTCGTTCGTGAGCTTCGTCGAGAATAATCGTGCTGTAGCGATTAAGGTCATGATCGTGCATGGCCTCTCTCAAAAGCATACCATCCGTCATGTACTTGAGGATCGTCTTTGAACTCGTCATATCCTCAAAACGGATACTATAACCAACCTCCTCTCCAAGACTGACATCCATCTCCGCAGCCACACGTTGTGCGACAGACATAGCGGCGACTCGACGAGGCTGGGTACAGGCTACCATCTTGCGCTGGGTCTGTGGCATATCATCGAACAGGACGAACTGGGGAATTTGAGTGGTTTTTCCTGAGCCAGTCTCTCCCACAAAAACAAGGATTTGCGATTGTTGGTAGAGCTGTAGGAATTCATCTCTAAGTGACCAAATATTAGCCAAAA
This sequence comes from Aspergillus diversus, assembly GCA_027569885.1. NCBI lineage: Eukaryota > Fungi > Ascomycota > Eurotiomycetes > Eurotiales > Aspergillaceae > Aspergillus > Aspergillus diversus. The sequence goes on from JAPDKZ010000018.1 coordinate 482,460, forward strand.
AATTTTTTGATTCCAACAAGGTTCAGATCACCCACCTTTGAGCATGCACGGGAAGATCACGGCGCGTTTTCAAAATGGAAAAGTATTTGCTCGAGAATGGACGATCCGTAAAGGGGTTAACGTCTGCATCCTCAATCTTCTTTGCTTGGGCGGCGGTTGTCTCATGTCTCTTCAACTTGCCAAAAGCTGAGTTCTTATCATCAGCCCATGTCGAGTTGCCGTTGGAAGGCGTGTCCGCATACATATGGGCCAGGTAAGGGTTATCCCGAGGATCAGTACCGGACTTGTCCATCTTTTGACGTTTAGCGCGCGAGCCGTCTTCAGAATCTTGATGTCTATCAACCATCGCGATGTCAGGGGGCGGAAAGGACCGAGTTCGAGTCTGTTGCGGTAGGGGAAAAAAAAAAAAGAGAAAACGATGACTTCGTTCTGGATTTCCGAAAAAATAGTCCAGGATAGGCAGGTTCCCCGGCAGCCGCCACAGTTGCTTCTCCGGGCGCCACCGCCTTTCTCTTCTGGTTCACCCCACTAAGGAACGAGCAAGGGGATCATTATTGTGGTCGACAGAGGGACAATTTTTGTCGAAAGACTTGCTTCCTGCGGCTAGATCTAGAGAGGGGATTGCGTCTTTAACAAACAACGCTTATTATATTAACCAGCTTTACTTCGTGAGATCTAGAATGGCTTTCAGATGATGTTTGCGTTGATACTCCCTTGATTCGGCAATGCGAGATTAATATTCCACAAATACCTATAGAGCCAAGCCCCTCCCTTCCAATTGATCTACACCCAGGTGAACACCCTGCTTGTCAATATTCTGTTATATTTTCATATATATACATAGTTTCCTTACGATACCCTGCCACAACTTCCCTAGTATCGCAAGCATGGAGCCCTCGGAGGGATTGGCGCCGAGCTTCTGTATCGGACAGCATGAGAGCAAACGGACTGCTCCGATCACCTCGCAGGTAGTCCAGTCGGCCCACGAAAGCAATGTATGGGCGTCGTACTGTCCTTTTGGATGATTGAGATGATTTCTATTGCGCCTGCTGACACCGTGTGATACAGTATGATATGCTCACAGCTCCAATTACTACACCCCACTTCCATTCGCGTGTACTCGGTTTACTCTCTTCCCATCTGTCCAACACCCAGGCGCCTTGCCCGGACTCCAAGGGGACCTTAAAGACAACAGAAAACACACGCCCTATTACTGTGCCTCAGCTGACCCCTTCCGATACTCATTTGACCCCTAACGATGCAATGTCACAATTGATGGGAGTTACAAGCTCTTGGATTGACTTATGCTCCCCTGATCCGCTAATTGCAGATATATCCCGCCAGGTTCTCATGCTAGAAGTCGCATATGCGGCTTTCTGTGGAATTGGATATCTATTACTCCCCGGACCAAAGCTGCACCACCGAGAACTAAATTCAGAAGGGTTAATTTACTATGCGAGAGCAATTCAGGATGCGATCAACATTGGCCCTTATATTCAGTATCACATTTGGCTGGGCATGGTAGACAACCCAGATTTAGAGGTAGATCAGATGGGTGATCTCGCTCCTCTTGCTCGTGAGGAATACCTCGGGGACAGTGGTGACTACAAACAATCGCTGAAGGTAGATTTATTTGGCACTTGGGATGCCTGGGACGCCATTAGGAGAACGTGTAAATACCACTCAAGACTTTTTGTAGGTAAGAATAAGCTAACTCACATTTCTCTTTGCTTGGTTAACTTTTGCTGAAATGCTGTTCCTAGCCCTTTCGATGCCAAAACATCTTCCTCCCATGTGTGCCCAATCTCGATGGCATTCGGAGCCAGTGCATTTGTTGGCGTTCGACTCAACCTCATTTATTAAGAACCAAAAAGGGTTTCCCGTACTATCTAAAGCTCATCAGTCTTTGATTTCTCGATTCATGCGTCTACGGACAGCCCCCTGGATCCTCCTTTGTGACGTTGGGCCCATTCCAAACGTTGATGCAGACGGTTCTGAAGTCAATTCACCCCTTGCACCCGGTTCCGAATACCCGAGTCTGGCGCAGGCCTCACTGTCTAAGAAGCATTATGACCCAACACCCCATCTATCGTACATGAGGAATCTCCAGCAACGGCAACCTCCCCGCACCGCGATTGAAAGGTTTGGTGTTGGATACCAAGACTATTTGCAGGCTCCGCTCCAGCCCTTGACAGTCAACCTGGAAAGCATTACTTACGAGGTTTTTGAGAAGGATCCTATAAAATATGAGTGGTACGAAAGAGCCATTGCAAAGGCTTTGCGTGATTGGGCAGACCAAAAGAAGCCCACCTCAAACCCGGACGGCCGGGTTGTGGTCGCTGTGGTTGGGGCCGGAAGAGGTCCCTTAGTAACGCGAGCTCTCCAAGCCAGTGCTGAAGCGGGTGTTGACATCGACCTGTGGGCGGTAGAGAAGAACCCCAACGCGTTTGTCCTGCTCCAGCGTCACAACGAAAACCGGTGGGGCGGAAAAGTCACCCTTGTCCATTCGGATATGCGGAGCTGGAAGGGACCTCGTGTGGAGAAGAAAGACACCCTCACTGCGCATGCGGCGCCAGTTGGCCAGTCCCTCGGCATTGAAAATGAGTTTCTCTACACTTCGGGGATGAACGAGAAGAATATCATAGCTCCCTCTCCACGTGTTCCAGAGTTTACTCCCACCACAATTGATATTGTTGTATCGGAACTACTAGGCTCCTTTGGTGACAATGAGCTCTCTCCCGAGTGTTTGGATGGCATCACTCATCTTATTAACCCGGTCCATGGTATCTCTATACCTGCTTCGTACACTGCGCATTTGACTCCTATCTCCGCCCCAAAACTCCATGCTGATGTCGCAAATCAATCTATCTCCAACCCAGCTGCACCGGAGACCCCATATGTCGTCATGCTACATGCCATCGACTTCCTCTCAACGAATCAAGGCCCGGGAGTTTCTGCACTTGGCAATTCCAACCTTAATAATAATGCTCGCTCCTCAATCTCAACCCTTCCAGCCGAATCCACCACTCCGCTAGTTCAAACAGCCTGGTCCTTCTCGCACCCTAACCGGAATATACCCTCGCAGCTTCCCTCCTCGTCGGTGATATCTAATGCGCACAATGTCCGTCAAACCCGACTGACGTTCCCGACTCAGAATCGAGGAGTCTGCCACGGGCTGGCCGGTTACTTTGAAACTGTTCTGTATCGTGATGTCGAACTTTCAACAAACCCGGTGACCATGGACAGCAAAAGTGCAAACATGATCAGCTGGTTTCCTATTTACTTCCCATTAAAGGTAAATATTCCATTTTTTGATTCACTTCTGCCTAGATGATCTGCACATGGGATTCTGACCGTTATGACGTAGACTCCTCTCAATGTTCCAGACAACGGTGAAATTGTTGTGACAATGTACCGACAAACCGACGACCGGAAGGTTTGGTACGAGTGGATGGTGGAAGTTTTTACTTTAGAGGGTGCCGTCACCGAGCCTCCAACACCAGAGCAAATGGCCCCTGTCATGAGCGGGGCTCGGGCCATTTCCCCAGGCGCGGATAGCGCTAAGAACAAAGAGAACAATTACTTTCGGCCCCAGCATCGTAAAGCGAGTGGTCATGGCGGCCTGAGGCGTATTCGGGTGGGGATGAGCGATCTACATTCAAGCATCAAGGATGGGTGCCTGATGTGAGAGATCTGAGTTGAGGAGAGTGGGCTCTTCCCATCCAAAATGCCATGTTTCCTCTCCGAGTCGCTACGGAGAATAATCATAATCACGAAACAATAAAAATAGATAGTCAGTCTGGGCATCTTCATGATCTTATCAATAAATGGCCAACCACAGTAATTGCCAAGCAATGGATTCAGTAACCTCCTTGATTCCCGAGGCTTACACCTGGTCGGGAAGCCAGCTCTTTTGTTTTATTGCTTAATTATTTTTAATTTTTAATTTTTCCTCTTTTCCCCTTTTCCCCTTCGGGTAGGTATTAGCCAGCGAAGTTCGGCGGCGGGAGGGTTCCACGCTTCCGATTAACGGACGAAGCTAAATGATTCCCATATTGAGGAATGATTCTCTCCCCCTCCATACAGAATACAGCATCTAGGAGGAGATTGGATGCTGCCTATCCCCTCCACGTTTCGTTGGAAGAGTGTGGGGAGGCCACGGTAAATACGGGACTCCCGGTGGGCACTAGACATTAGTGGTACAGAGAAGATGCAGGAGAATTTGCTGGTGCTGGTGCGAGGCAAGTAACTTCAAGTTGCTTGGAAGAACTTATGGTTTGCGTGACAGACATAGAAGGTGACTGTTAGGGGAGCTTTTCCAGTCGGAAGTCAAGCCGTGGACGATATGGAAACAAGCCATTGGTTTTTTTTTTTTTTTTTTTTTTTTTTTTCCCCTCTGCTTTGTGCTCAGGACGCCTGCATCACGTATCCCATTCCCTGTATCCTTAAAAAGTGGTTGTCAAGTGTGACGGAGAGATGCTTGAATGAGATGCGCCCGCAGATCGTTGAGCATCCGGAAGCTGGAAGGGGGGTCCATCTGCTCCAGGCCTCCAATAGTTTCAGGGGACTATGGGGATAAAGAAGTCTTGGAAAAGCTGGGCGGAGATTTGGGTCAGCAAAAGCAACGTGTGACGGTGGCTATTTGTGGTTGGTGTGGACTTGATGTGGAGTTTGTTGTTATCGGCAGCTTTGCCAGATTTCTCCATCATAATCAGATATCATAATTATCCTTGCAGCTATCGTCAGCGTGGGTAGATCTTTCGTTCTCATCGCAAGTTGGAGGGGGCTGTCATGCCCTCTCATTGGGGAGAATAGCCTATCAATGGGCCAGAGCGTGCTTCAGAACACTCCGGATGATCTATCTAGGCCCTGTACAAGGCAAGTATCGATATCATCGAGCCTCGCTATGCCACTCTGATGACGGAAGCCGACAGTTTGGGGTGTTCGGTCAACCTTTCGATTTCATTCCCCCCAGATCAAGGACTTTTTGGTCTATATATATATTTTTTTCTTTTTATCTATTTTCAATATCTGGTTGGGGCTCTGACCCTCAAATTTTCGGAGTTACATGGCCCCCGGTTCCAGGGTATCTCTCGGGAGGAGGGGTACTTCTTCTCGAGACCCTGAAGCTGAAGGTCCACTCATCCCAAGGCGTAATGTAATAATCACAATCATATCCGATAGCGTTCTCCGTGTTGAAAGTCCCGGACGCCTGCTTAAACGGTCCCATACCTACGAAGTAGAACTGGTCATACAGCCTGCAAAAGGACAGATTGTTCCACCCTTTTCACTGCCAATAATACCCAGACAATAAATAGTTGTTTTAGATCCGGAGTTAGAAGTACCATTAATGGGAAGATGCAGCGAAGCCGAAGAAGCTTCGTGTCACATATACCCTTGTTTGCCACCTCTACTGGTAATTTTGAGTTGTTTGGAGGGCTGAAGTCCTGTCACGCCAATACCGGACTTAATTTATGACAAGTGAGGCAAGTCCAAGACCCAAGATCCATAGTTTGGGTACGGCGGAATACTGTTCAGCATAAAAGGGCAAAAAAAAAAAAAAAGGAATGGAAAGGAAAACACACTGAGTGGATAAGATTGCATAGCGACAGCTCTCCCCCTAGATATCATCTGCTCCTCCCTCTCTGTTCTTACCTCTCACCTACCATATATTCCAGTTCTTCCTCTCCACGCCTCCCCCTCCATGGTAGTTTTTTTTAACTCCCCTATCAACCATAACTTTGACGGTTAATAAACGCATCATCACCTACCTCTGATCTCGCACCAAGAGCCATTTCGACCTACCTTTCCCAATCACAAACATATCGAAAGGGGAAATTAGATATATCCCAATTTTATCCGCTTACACTATCCCGTTCAGGTTCAATACCTTGCTATCTATTTTCTTTTTCTTTTAACTTCACTTGTTCCACACCCCTACAGGGCTCCTTGGACCAAGCCTGAAATGGTTCACTCAACTGGTGAAGAACGCGCCGTACACCTAACACGAGAAGCTGTTGAGCTGGTTGACGCTGGGCATCGTGAGGTAAGCGCTACTCATAACAGACTTGCTTTTCATCCTGGCTTGCCATCCTGTGGTGCAAAGTACCAATATGCGCTAACAATTCCTACCACTGATGTAATAATAGGCCGCCGCAAGAAACCTCCGAGAAGCCCTCAACCTAGCCCCGAATAACCCTGCTGTTAAAGAAGCTTTCCTGAAAATTCAACAGGAGGAAGAAAATGGCCACCACTTGCTAGACCTGTGTCGGCGGTACACAGCCCAGAATGACGAGAGCGCCGGTAAGGATGCAGCGCTCTATCTCCGCACAGATGGCCTCATTCCACCCGAAGAGGTAGCATTGGACTGCGTTAAGCTTTTATTGTCATACCAGGCCCGCCTGCTGTCTCCCCTCCAGGATGATATCATCTCAGGGCTTGTTAGACAGAATGCGAGCGTGCGCCAATTCTTCTCCGACCAGCTTCAGAATTCCGTGACCGCGTTCTTCGATGAAATTTACGATAGAGGCGATGGTGCAGCCGTGTGTCTCGATACCGTTGTTCTGGATCCCTCCGTCTGGCCTTCGGAGGACGATCGCTTGCATTGTGAGCGGGAGCTTTTTCTGCTCTTTATCGCTAAACTTATGGAATCGGGCCATGATATGGATGGTCGCTCGCTAAAGGGAATTGCACGTCTCCTTGCTGTTGATGCTTCAAAACTAGAGGATCTCGTCGATGACGAGGGCCTCGATATGATTCTTGGGTCCCTAGACAATAGACTCCCACTCGAGTGGAGGAGCCAAGCTACCTTGGCGATCGTCAAGTATTTCGAGGCCTCTAAAGATATTGGGAAACAGAAGTTCACCAACCTCATATCCGCCAAGTTCACCAAAGCTCGCATCGACGATTTCATTGTCGCTTTTTCCGCAACTACCGCAGTATTCCCGGTGATTCCAGATGTTGCAGCCAACCTCTTTTTGTCCGAAATCTTCCTCGGCTCGCTGAAGCCTTTAACTGCCAGAGACGCGAAGAGCCGCAGGGTCGAGATTTCAATCCTGAATCTACTAAATGCCGCCTGCATTAATAGCCCCTGTAGAGAGGCAATTTCTAAAGGCTTCTCCGACTGGCTCTCACACCTTCTTACCAATGGCAGCGATGAGAGTTCCGAGTTGGCTGCCGTAATTTTAGCTAAACTCCGGGCGTCCGCAAAGCAGAGCCCTTCTACCTCCAACGGGAGCTCCCACGGTGAGGACAGTCGTATCCCTGAACTGGTAGACCGATTCAAGGAATTGATGTCAAAGCACAAGGATGACAACGTCTCAAATGCGATAGAGGGCCTGGCCTACTCATCTGTCAAACCAGAAGTCAAGCAACAGCTTTCACGCGATCCGGCCTTTCTCCGTGAATTGATCAAGGTGCTCCACGATAATTCTCACGACTCGTCAGTGCTTTACGGTGGTCTGATGATCATCCTAAACCTCACTCAATTCCTTCCTAACCTATCTGAAGAACAAAAGAAAATTTCCCAACTCAAATCATATACTGAGACCTCTCCCGGTGCAGGCCAAGCTGGGCCCAGCGTCCTCGAAAGTGACAAATATGTCGTTGCCCGCTGCAAGGCTGTTATTGAGGCGGGCGTTATGCCTCTCCTGATAGCTTGCGGGAAGAACGGCCTGCTGTCAACCCAGGGTCTGACAAGCAAGATTTTGTTAGCTCTGTCCCGCGACCCAAAGACTCGAGGGGCTCTTGCGCAAAAGGGGGCCGTCAAGCTTCTGCTTGGTCTGGGGACCCCCAGACAAGGTAGCTCTGGATCTATTTCGAACGACACTGTCCAAAATGCCACTCATGCACTGGCACGTATTTTGATCTCGGTTGACCCCTCTCATGTTTTCCCATCCTCTGGCTTCCCTCACATCACTTCAGCTATTCGTCCTTTGACTGCGCTACTCACACCGGGTGAAACCACAAGTGTTAATTCAGACCAACCGCGAGATTTGTTGCCCATTTTTGAGAGCCTACTTGCCCTCACAAACCTCGCGTCTCATCCTGACGAGGCTGCCGGTGACGCGATCGTTCGCCATGCCTGGTCGCAGGTGGAGGACCTTTTACTTTCCAGCAGCCCACTTATCCAGCGAGCGACCTGTGAACTCGTCTGTAATCTGATGACATGCGAGGCCGGGATCATTAAGCTTGCTGACGGTTCAAAGCGAGCCGCGCAGCGTCTGCATATATTGCTAGCTCTCACTGACACTGACGATGTCGCCACCCGAAGGGCCGCCGGGGGCGCTTTAGCCATGCTTACTGAATTCGAATCTGTTGTATCCGGGGTCTTGGATCGACCTCGCGGAGTCCAGCTACTACTGAACCTTTGCCAAGAAGAAGACGACGGTTTGATACACCGCGGTGTTACTTGCGTGCGTAACCTGATCTGTGTTCCATCCGAATGTATATGCCATCGGGCGCGAGAAGCTGTGAAAAAAAATGGAGGAATCGAAATACTTAAGAACATGCTGAAGGGGACGTCCAATCCGGTGGTGCTCCAAACTGGTGTTGAAGCACTCAAAACATTGGTAGAATAGACAGCGGGGCTATAGACATCCTTTCTATTCCTGTTTTCTTGCCTTCATAATTTTACAGGGTATATTCGGGTTTCAATTTTTATTTTTATGTTGGCGCGTGGGAGGGGGTCGGGTAATTTGGCGTTTTCGTTCTTCGCCAGCATTCAATATCCCTTTTTTTTCGCTTTTCCTGCCTATGCCCTTTACAATGTCTTATTCCTCGCGTCCTTTTTTATTTTTACTCATCCACGATCTTATTTGGATTATGAGCTTTTAGAATGGTGTGGGCGTTCTGGGCACAATTTCATGAATTGCCCGCGTTATCTCAAAGAGTCAGAACTATTTTGTGACCTGGTTAATGAAGACTACGACCTTATTATTTGGCTCTTAAATTTCACTCCTCTTTAATCCCGGCCTGGGTATATTCCATCTCTAGTAGCCATTTGGAAAGTAATCAGCCCCTCTGGCTGTGAGCGACCTCATAGACCCTCACTGCTCAGTATATATACTTCCCTGTAACATGTATCACGTGTGGACCCACTGCGATCACTGGAGCTTCAGATCTGCTCAGCGCAGAGGTACCTCAACTATTCTGAAATAGCTCAACCCGTAAACTTCGTTCACTTGAGAATACTTCCTTTGCCACAACCATAGCTCTCAGGAAGAGCCAATCCGCCTTTACGATCACATTGACGGGGAGGGTGATAAATCCGAACTTTCGATCCGAAGCTTCAAGCTTACATTCCTATTAAATCTCGCTTCACAATGCTGCTGGGTGATTAACCGTCTAGGCTATAACCGATACGTAGCTTACGATCTCTTCCTCGTCCCGGCCCCCCAGCTCATCCTGCGCCGTGTGATGATAACCCGAGATTTCACTCTATATCACTATTCGACAAAGCCTAGACCTTTTCTGTCCTCAAAATGAACGCTGTAGACGCAACAGAGCACTACGAGAGCAGTGCACGGGGTGAGCAATCTTTCCCCGAATATACAGCAGATATCTTATATACCCTCTAAGCCCAGCTTGATCAAAAGAAAAAAAAAAAAAAAAAGGGAAAAAAAAAGAGGATTGCTAACAAGTCCCAGATCCCGCACCCTCTCTCCTAACCGTAATCCTCGACACAAACCCGCATGCCTGGGCCCTCCTCGAAAAAAGTAACAACTCCCTCCCCTTCTCCAGCGCGGTCGCGAACATCCTCGTCTTCCTCAATGCGCATCTAGCCTGTAACTATGCCAACGAGGTGGCGGTTGTCGCCTCACACAGCCAAAAGGCTACATGGCTGTACCCGTCCGCCTCTACGCCGACAGAGGACTTAAACGGCGACACAAATATGGCCATGAACAACGGCATGAGGGACCAAACACCACCGGCTGGAGCAGGAACTGGGGAGGTGAACAAGTACCGTCCGTTTCGGATTGTTGAGGAGCAGGTCACACAGAATCTGCGTCGGCTGGTGGAGTCGACGCGCCGGGTGGATGTGGAAGGGACGACGTCGACGATGATGGCGGGGGCGTTGACGTTGGCGCTCAGTCATATTAATCGGAGGACGATTGCGTGGGCGGAGGCTCATGGAGGGGATTCGGGGGGCTTGGCTGGGTCGGGGGATGGGGATACGGGGGCGGCGAGGCGGCCGACTACGGCGGATACGGGGGCTGAGGGCTTGCAGTCGCGTATTTTGATCGTATCTGTGAGCAGTTCGACGGGGTCGGCGCATCAGTATATTCCTATTATGAATGCTATCTTCGCTTGTCAGCGCCTGCACATCCCTATCGATGTGTGCAAGCTGAGTGGTGATGCGGTCTTCCTGCAGCAGGCCTCCGATGCCACGAAAGGTATTTATATGTCTTTGACGGAGCCTCGCGGCCTATTACAGTATCTTATGATGGCTTTTCTGCCTGATCAGCGTTCGCGGAAACATCTGGTTTTGCCTACACGTGTTGATGTTGACTTCCGGGCTGCTTGCTTCTGCCATCGACGTGTGGTTGATGTGGGGTTTGTGTGTTCCATCTGTCTAAGCATCTTTTGCGAACCATTAGAGAATGGGGATTGCTTGACTTGTGGTACACATCTTGATACGGGCGATTACGGGGCCAAACCGGCCGTTGTTTCTCGAAAGAAGAAGAAAAAGAAAGTGAGAGCAAACGGGGTTTCGGCGACACCTACACCAACTCCTACTCCCGGTCCTTGATACCGACGTTCACAAATGCCCGTCATTTTGCGGAGACAACTCCTTTCGGGACACCCGATAGATGTCCAGATTCGGACGGACACCTCCCTGGGATTTGGCTCGATCTACGTCAAATTAAAGTGGCGATTGTATTATGGGTGTTTATCCACCTATTGATTGGTACCATTGGTCTGGGAAGTCATTGGAAATGACTATTTGCGGAGCCTTGACAACCGCCATTTGACAATCAATCAATTAACACTGTCCGCAACAAACTGCTGCCTCTGTCGGCATAAAGATGGCCCGAGTGGGAGGCGTCATCTTGGTGTGGGCTTTTCCAAACATTTCTATCTGCATGAAGTTATAGGTAGTTAATCGGAAAATTCCGGTGGCTGTATTATCATGAATCAAGTTCTTAGGATCTATAGTCTCGCATAAACGATTAGTTAATGTTTCACTGCTGGGGTTATTCATGATTCGTTGGTATGGGACGATTACTCGTACCTTTTGAATCGATACAGTCGGCCTCCTTGAGCTATGCTTCCATTCCCGTTACTGCGGGACATGACTGACACCGGCTTTCTATCCGCACTACTCATAGATGCAAGGGCCTAGGTCATGGAAAGGATTCAGCCAACAAGCACGTTTATAGTGGATCGGTAGACTGCACTTACGAATGAGTCAGTGTTATGGGCAAAGAATAAGGCCACCCCGTCCACGGTTTTCTTGACTGTCATAATCCCAATAGCTCCAGTGTAGTGGCTACCTTTTACAGCGGGGTGTTCTGGCTTTATATGTTAGTCACTCCTTTTGCGAACCTAGACACCGAAGGACAATTACTGACTCATGAAATCCGTTGCAATCATCTCTTTCATGGCTTCATCTTCCGTTACATCTTCAAATGTACCATCATTATGTTTCCGTTGACTGTAATATACTCGTGAAGCACATGTGCTTGCGGCAAGCGTTGTAGCAATATGCTCTCCCGTTCCTGAAGTAACAGTAGCAACACAAGTCTTTTCGGGATCCCCTGAGTCGGCAGGAATGACATATGTGCCAACGCCAAACAGTGCTGCGGGACCGATTCGCCCCTGATGTTTCAACCCGATACCCCCAGAGGACGAGCCCGCCGCAATATTCCCATAGCTATCTACAGCTATGGCGCCTACCGTATCACTTATTTGATCTTCGGTAGGGTCATAAACTGCTCGCCCTTCGCGGCTATTGCATTCAGAGTGCCGAGAGGGTGTTGAGATGCTATCTATTGCGGGGTTTGGTAAAACCAAACCCATCAGCGGATTGGGTAGGAGAGTTGTTGTATTGTCCATACCCGAAGACATCTTTTTTTGGAATGTACCGTCGACATATTTATCATCCATGGGCGCCACCCCTTGACTGCTGGTAGGAATGGTATCGATTGTCATTGCAGGACTGGCTACGGCGGCCAGAGGGGAGCTACTCGTGGCCACGTGTGAAAAGGCTGGTTGGATGCTGGACGGCGTAGCAAGCATTTGAGCCGGATGAACATTCACTGGACGACGATAGTACTCTGAATGATGGGGATTCTGGCCTTGTGATGTCATTTGTTTCTCCCGCTCTGCCGCCTCTAAGTCCCTTTGCCAGCGGTGCCACCTCTGTTTTGCTCCGTCGGAGATTAAACCATCGTGTGGAAGCACTACTAGGCCCTTTTCGTAGGCGTAATCAGTGGCGCCCGGCCCTACTAGGAAATTGGGAGGCACACGAGATAAGGTTAGAGGCGTTGTCGAAGAGTCGAGAAGGACCCGAGCCAACGAAATGGGATTCTTCACTTCTAAATGCCAAGTTAAAACCGACCCGACGAGGGTTAAAGCGAATAATACGGGAACACTCACGAGGGACGGCCCCAACAGCTCCGCTGCGACCCTGGTGGTTGACGATTGTAGCGTCGCACTCGACAATGCCATGGATGGTCGGGTTACTTCCATATCCGGCATTTGTGATTTCGGCGTCCTCCATCAACATGATTGCGATCTCGACAGCATCGACGGCTGAGCCACCGTTTCGAAGCATTGCCATTGCGACTTTTGCAGCGCTATATTGGTGTTAGCTATTTCCACTCGTGTATATGGAGCTAAAGCGAAGGAGGGGCCTTTACTTCTCACATATCTTCAGGTGTATCTTCTCATTGTCTTTGCTATGAAACCCAGCTCCTGCGTGAATGAAGACGGCGGAAAGGTCCCTACCTCGTCTAGGGCAACTCATATTGAATTACTTTGGATTGACCGGGGAGGTGAGCTTGTTTGCTTTAGCGGGTGAGAGGTGCAAAGGTCAACGGCCGGCCAGGGCGAGAAGTGGGAGGAGGCGAAGGCCGCGGTCAATGGAGTAGTTGCATCGCAAAACTGAAGATCAGATCCAGATTTTGAAGGTATTCACATCACATCAGTCCACCACCCAGGAAGAAAGAGAAGGTTGGCGCAAAACAATGCCCCACCACCGCAAGGTCTTGGAAAACAACTTAGAGATGACCAGGAGACCAAGTTGGGATGGGTGGCCAGGAGAGGTTTGCGAAATTGGACTCTTCGCCAACCAAGAGATCGCGTGTTAATCGGGATTGGGTAAGAAGCAGCACGGAGAGACTTGAGTGGCAAGAAGTAAGAGGATTCCAAAGCCAAATCTAACGATAATTAGGGTGAGGATAGAGATAATACCTATGTATAGTTGGAGTGAAGTAATGAGGAAAAGGATAGTGGGATAAGGATGGATATATAGCAGGCTCTCAGGAGAGTTTAGGTAAAGGGCATAATTTATATGGAGTGAAGAACTGAAAGAAGAGCATCCAGAAGTCATTAAACTTGAGCTCCTTCCTCTGATCAAGAAATCTCCCTGCAACAAAGGCAGCTGCCTCTTTGAATACACAGTCTTGATGTGATCATTTCTTTGAGCCTAGATGGGATTCGCCCGGGAGAAGGGGATTCCAAAACCTCAGGGGTGGTACCTTACAACTGCGACCGATATGATTATATTTTGTCTCTTTTCCCTCTTCCTTTCTACCCAAAAAAACGAGCTATCAAGGGGAAATTGAATATTAAATAAAATGAAAACAAGAGAAAATGGAATCCATAGTTATTCCGTACCTGATCTGAAGGGGCTTGGCACGTGTGCGGGCAGCCGCCAGCTTGGCTTACTTAATCTTACCGTACAGTCCCATACGAGATATCGGTACCACACCGCCTTCCCATACTGACTCTTACGTATCTCCTGCCTCAGGGAGCCTGAGGCGCAGAGGTTCACCTGTAGAATCCACCTGCCTGCCCTCCTCTCCAACGGCCTTCCCCTCCTTCCTGCGCAACCGCCTCGATCTCCCCTCCAGGCCTCTTATGCTCTCACCTTAATTTCCTAGATCTGCCTTTCCATCCAGATCTACCCGGTGCTTATTCCTTTGTGTGTGAATTCCTAGAAATAAGGGAGTGTGCGTGTGCTCCACCTCATTCGTCATGGCTTCCCAAACGCCGGCCGTTGTCATGGACAAGTATGCCAATCCACTCTGAAATTGAGCTTTGGGCTATATAGTACACTGTTACTAACTGTATGGGCTTTTCTTTTTAGCGGAACTGGATATTCGAAGCTTGGTAAATTCAATGCCCTGCCGCTGCGCCCCGACCAACAAACCCCACAATCGAGGTCCAGGCTGACAGTTCATTAGGATTCGCTGGAAACGACTCGCCCTCATTTGTCTTTCCCACGGCTATTGCTACCAAGGCTGGTGCTGGAAGCACCGGAGGATCGGCTCCTGGACGCCCTGCCGTTGCGAATAAACCCTCGTTCCTCGCCTCTGGTGGCGGGGCAAGCTCGCACCTGTCCGCGAAGCGTGGTACTGAAGATTTGGATTTCTTTATTGGTGATGAAGCTTTAGCCGCTGCCAGCGGCCCCGGCTATGGCATCAATTATCCCATCCGTCATGGCCAGATTGAAAATTGGGACCACATGGAGCGATTCTGGTCTAACTCTATTTTCAAGTACCTCCGCGTCGAGCCTGAAGATCACTACTTTCTCCTTACTGAACCTGTAAGAACCAACCTCACACGCTCGCTCCAACCCCATCAGCGCCGTCCGTCGTGGCTCCTGGAAAAACGAGGTACTGATTTGAAAACAATCTTCTTTGCAATAGCCCCTGAACCCCCCGGAGAACCGCGAAAACACCGCTGAAATCATGTTTGAGTCGTTTAACTGCGCCGGTCTCTACATCGCTGTCCAAGCTGTGCTTGCCCTTGCCGCCTCGTGGACCTCCTCCAAAGTTACCGATCGATCTCTTACGGGAACTGTCATCGATTCCGGTGATGGTGTGACCCATGTCATTCCTGTGGCTGAAGGCTACGTCATCGGATCTTCGATTAAGAGTATCCCGATTGCCGGCCGAGACATTACCTATTTCGTACAGAGCTTGCTTCGTGATCGAGGAGAGCCGGATAGCAGTCTGAAGACCGCGGAGCGGGTCAAGGAGGAACACTGTTATGTATGCCCTGATATTGTCAAGGAGTTTGCGCGCTACGACCGCGAGCCCGATCGCTTCCTAAAGCACACCGTCACTTCGCCCAACGGCCGCAGTGTGCAGATTGACGTGGGATACGAGCGTTTCCTTGCCCCCGAGATCTTTTTTAACCCTGAAATCTATTCATCTGATTTCCTGACCCCCTTGCCCGTCGTGGTCGATGGTGTGATTCAGTCCTCCCCTATCGATGTCCGAAGAGGTCTTTACAAGAACATTGTTCTGTCTGGAGGCTCTACGCTCTATAAGGATTTCGGACGACGCTTGCAACGCGATATCCGGCACTTGGTGGATGCACGCATTCGTGCATCCGAAGCCCGTAGTGGAGGCGCCAGGAGCGGTGGTCTGGACGTGGCTGTTGTGACGCATAAGAGGCAGCGGCACGGCCCGTGGTTTGGAGGCAGTCTGCTAGGCCAGACCCCCGAATTCCGCAGCTATTGTCACACCAAGGCCGAGTATGACGAGATTGGTCCTAGCATCGTCCGGAGGTTTGCCCTCCTTGGTGGTCCCGGCAGCACTTAAAAAAGCAAAGGTGGTAGAGGCGGCTTTTTTCTTGCGTGGCTCCTTGCTAGGTATATTTTTTGTCCATATAGTATTCTACTTTCTCTTATGACCATGTTCGAAATTCTCAACCACTTGACTTGAAGGTATCATCTCAGGTAGAATAAAAGGCGGAGCCGGGAATATTGATATGGGGAATTGAATAAATGTCAACCTCGTAAGAATAGCTTTCTTTTGTTATTATCTGGGCGTCCCGATGTACATGTATATATTGCAAATCCAAAGTGCTTCAAAAGTTCGTTCTTCCTGGTATGCTCAAGCGATTCGACATTTTTTTTTCTCTCTGTCCTCAATCACATAACCCAACCTACTCCGGCGAAATAGGGGCTTTATTCAAGATGGCCACACCCTCCACATGGCCCGTCTGAGGGAAGAAATCAAACCCACGGATGCTCTCAATATCATAGCGGACCTTGGTCTGGGAATCACCTTGGACCATAACTGCGACATCGCGGGCCTGCGTATGCACATTACAACTAACATAAACTACCCTCGTCGGTCCAAAGGCCAACAACTGCCTCAAAAAATCCTCACTACACCCCTTCCTTGGCGGGTCGATGACCAGCAACGTCTGATCAGGCGGGTAGGGCACATCCTTGAACAAGACGGCAGCGTCGGCGGCCGCGAAGCCCGTGTTCGGTAGATTATTGGCGCGGGCGTTTTCGCGGGCCGAGACGATGGAATCGCCGGCGACGTCGACGCCAAGGCTGGATTTGAAGAGGGGGGAGAGGGTGATGGTGAATAGGCCGGAGCCGGAGTAGGCGTCTAGGAGGTACTTGATGGGTTTCTCGGAGGAGTCGTTTTTGGGTGGGAGGGCGTGTTGGCGGATGAAGTCGGTGAAGCCGGAGAGGATGGAGTTGTTGTTCTGGAAGAAGGCGCCGGCTTTGTTGGTGAAGAGGTAGTCGTCGATGTATTCGACGGCGGTGGCGTTTTGGTCCGTGACGCAGCGTTTCTCTTCGGTGTAGGTTGGGTGGTCGAGGTGGATGATGTCGCCGGAGTCCTGATCCGGTTTGTTGTTGGTGAGGGTTTCGTAGCTGACGGTGGTAGTGGGGGAAGAAGATGAGGAGGTGGTTGAGGGGGTATCTTTGGGGATCCGGGCTGTGGACTCGCGGAGGAGGATGGTGGCACCCTTAGTGTATTTCTGGAGATTGTCTGCGACACGTTTGCGTTCGCTCTTCAGGCCACGGCGGACAATGTCGGTTCCTAGAGGGCAGTCCTCGATGTCCAGATCGCGGCGTTGGTTCTTGTAAGTGAAGCCGATCGGGGGCACTTCCTTGTGTGGTTCCCGGGCTCCTCCTTTCCTTCTTCCCCGGCCGGCACCAGGGGGTGCGGCGAAATGTGGGGTGAGTTTCGTCCGATAGCCGTATTGTAGTGGGGAGGGGAAAGTGTCACCAATGGCGGGAATGAGCTCGGGGATGAGGCCGGAGAAGTTGGCGTAGGCCTTCTCCACAATGCGCTTCTTATGGGCGAGCTGGTCCTCGTAGGACATCATCTGCAGCTGGCAGCCGGAGCATTTTCCAAAATACTGGCATCCCACCAAATCGTCCTTACGCTGTGGGCCAGGCTCAATGACCTTGAGAAAATCGGTAATACTGTAGGAGAGCGAGGGGAAATGGCGGATCACCTTCACGAGAACTCTGTCGCCCGGGACGGAGAAGGGGACCACGTAGACATGGTTGGCGGCGTCCGAAAGAGCGAGGCCGTCGCCTGTCGAGGAGAGCTGCGCGACCGTCACTTCAACTTCGGAGAAAGGCGCAGGGAGAGCAGTCTCCGTAGCTTTGTCGTCTGGGGAACTCGCGGCTTCTTCTTCTCCTGGCTTCTGTTTCTGGAGCAGCTGGTCGATGTCCGCCTGGAGTACTTCGTCGAATCCATTGGTATTCTCTTTCCGGTCTGCTTTGCCCTTCTTCCGTCGTTTGGCGGCCGCGTCGGGCTTCGAGGGAGGAGAAGTTTGCATTATAAAGCTGGGGGGGTAATGCGCATAGCGGCGCCGCTGGGGCAGGATGGAAGACGAGAGCGGCGTGGAGCGGGGGATGAGGAAGCGATATTGGAGAGACCGACCGAGGCACGACCGGAGAGCCGGTAACATGTATAAGACGAGGAATCGGGGTGAATTGGAGGCAAGAGGCGGAGTAAAGGGGAGAAGAAGAAGAAGAAGAAGAAGAGGTCGAAAAGGGAAAAAAAAAGGAAAAACGAAGTTGGGGAGTAAAAGAAAAAGGACGGGTGCTGATTGGCTGGCCTTGACCCGCAGAGAATTTCTCCTCGAACTTCAATTGTTGAAGCCTCAAAACTTCCTCCGAAATCCCCCCCCCCCAAACACTGCATTGTCAACTCCCCCCCTTCCATTTTCCCAGCTCTCTGCTCGACAGGCCCTCTGCAGGCCAGAGAGCTTCCATTCCGCCCAGAATGAGTCTTATCCGGCCGGCCAGATGTCTGTTTTGCAGCTTCTCACGCGCCACCTCCGCGGGTGCCATGCGGGTGCCCCGACGCCAATTCCACCCGTCTCCCGCGCAGTTCTCTGATCGAAGCTCTAAATTGACCCCGGCGGACCCAAAGGCTGGATCCTCGATTCAGAAAACCCTGGAGGAGGTCTCGCGTGAGATGAAGGCCGAGGACATCAAGCCGTACACGGAGGAGGAGAAGGCCCGACTGCGGGAGATGTACACGGAAGAGCAGATGGCTGCCATTGAGGTCGGAGAGGCGGCGATCGACCCCAAGGATATGGCGGAGCAGTTTGCCATCCGCCGAGACCCGATGAAGCTGCACTACCTGGATGATTTCTCGACGATCGAGCCAGGCGTTGACAGACACGTGCGGGCACCCAGGTCAAACACCGACTACGACGCGAAACTGAAGAGCGAGGACGACTTTGTCGAAGATTTTGCGCGGTTCTTCGCAGAGATGCCCGAGAATGCGACGGCAGGTGACTGGATGCGGTTCCTGGAGACCACGCGTGTGACCAAGGGCAAGGAGGAGAATGAGCTGGACCCGCACAGCGCCCTGGTGCCGGATCTGTTTGGGCCGGGGGAGACTCTGTCCGGGGCGCGGGCGGCTGCTCCCCGGTTCTTCGAGGATGAGGACAAGGCTCGCAAGGGCGAAGAGATGACGGAGGCCCTGAAGCGACTCATTAAGACCACCGGTTACACTCTCGATGAAATCCGGGGCCTCAAGACGCGGGCCCTTGTCTCGCACTCGGTAGTCAACCAGACTCGTTTGGGTAAGGTCCGTCGTACCTACTGCCTTTCCATCGCGGGCAACGGCAACGGTCTGCTGGGTATCGGAGAGGCCAAGTCCGAAGAATCGGGTGATGCGGTGCTCCAATCCAAGTACCGTGCCATCCGAAACATGCAGCCCGTGCCCCGGTATGAGAACCGGACGATCTTTGGTGATGTGCGAGGCAAATCGGGCGCGGTGGAACTGAAACTGATGACTCGCCCTCCTGGTAGGTCCCTTACACAACACATTTTTCCCCCACTATTTATTCCCAGTGCTTCTGATAAACTAACCGGTTTATTTCATACAGGATTCGGTCTCCGCTGCCAAAGTCTGATCTTCGAAATGTGCCGCGCAGCTGGTATCCACGATCTCGCCGCTCGTGTCGACCGTTCGCGCAATCCCATGAACACGGTTAAAGCCGCCTATGAGGCTCTGATGAGCCAACGGAACCCAGAGGATATTGCTCGTGCGCGAGGCAAGAAGATGGTGGACGTCCGAAAGGTGTACTATTCGGGGCGTATCTAACTTCTACCCTCTCTCTTCCCCCCTCTCCTCACATCCCTCCTATCACCGCATAGAATAAACATTCCCAGCTATATGGGCGGTGTACATAATTAGCTCCTCCTTCTCTTGTTCCTTTCTTTTCATCTTTCCCCCTACATGTTCTTTCATGTCTTTCTTATCATGTATTTGTATCTGTATCTGTACTATTGCCAGTACCAGTGCCATATCTTCTCTATCAAATGAAATAAAGGGTATCCATAACAAAACACCAAAACCCAGCAATCATGATAAAACACACCAAATAAAAGGTGTAAAATCACCAAACAGGAAAAAAAAAAAAAATCACTGGTAGCCCCCCTCAAAACTCACATCCCCCCCATGATACCCCCCATGCCCACCCTCCTGCTCCTGCTGTTCTTGCTCCTGTTGCTGTTGTTGCTCATTCTCATTGAATATCTGCTGCTGAAGAACAATACTATACACGCTCGCTTTCAACAGCGTACAAACCGTCGCCGTCTTGCGCTCGAGATGTCGTAGTCCGTCGAGCGTGAGTGAGGTAGGGTCACCGGCTAGATTGGAGAGTTTTTCTGATAACTGTCCCCACCCCACCACAATCACATTGATTCATTAGTTTTGGGGTATTCTTTTGGGGGGAGAGGGGGGTAGAGGGGTAAAAGCAGGGGACGGACCTTATTGACATTACCCAGTAGGCGGGTGTATTCGTCGAGGACTTCTTGTTCGAGGGAGGAGATGTGTGGGTGGGAGGTGCGGAGGAGGGGGTTTTCGGTGGGTGGGGAGGAGGGGGGGTTGCTTTGATCCATCCTTTCTTTTGCTTTTGAGGGGTTGGTGAAGCGTTGGAATTGGATTGAAGAGGATAGGTAAGACTGGAGAATATGGAGAAAAGCGGGAGGTATCGAAGTGAAAATGTGGTGAGGTTTGTTTTGGTGAGGCGGAGAGTTTGCAGGTTTTCTTTTCTTTGGTTGCGGGGAAGTCGCTCTGGAAGTTGGTTTGATTCCTCAGGTACCACTCTAGACGTCTTTGTAAACGTAACTAAACTACCTAGTAATTCTACAAGTCGTCGAGGTAACCTTGAACTTAGAAAAATAAAAGGAAAATATCTAAGCCATGCATTGGACTAATTTATAACATCAAACATGTCCGGAAAGCGCCGGGCCTCGAGACAACTCAAAACATCCAAACCATCTCAACTCGAATACCATCCACACAATCAGAGAGAAAGGTCGCGGCTATTGAATCGATTCCGCTTCGTATACGCGCTGGGCAAGGACACTGTGGTGCACAAATAATAATAAAAAACACAAAAAAACTGTTTGGAAAATCAACCGAAATCGCCAACGCCGGGATTTGCAATAAGGACAGTAAGTGGCAGGCGACCGAAAACAATGAGGGGGAAAAGATGATAATAATAGCGTATAAGAAAGATAACACTCCAGAGCTTGCAGAAGCTTGCAGAAACGAACCCCGAGAAAAAATGGGAAAGAATAAATGTATGCAAAGGATGGTCGAGGATATCGAATGAAAACTGATATCCATCCCAACGGTCAAACAGTCAAAAAAAATCACTTCGGGGGTGGTCAAAAATCACCCCAAATCAAACAGTCTAAACGCCCCAGACTCCAGGTAATAGCTGCAAAGAATATCAGTGAACTTTCGGGTACAGATTCTTTCAGGCATCATGGTCGTGACATAGTCCTAGCAATACAGGGCACGCTCAAGCTTTTTTTCTATTTTCTTTTTTAGTTGGCAACTTCTCTAGTAGAGCGAGAGATGGAAGTTGTGGGCGCGTCGGTTGGATTAAGCTCACATGTCCCCATCATGGTGAAGGGTAACACTGTTGAATTCTTCAAAGGGGTCCGGGGTTTCAGCGTTGGGCGTGGCGAGACCCGAATCCATCGGAACACCCTTCATCTTGGAGGGATTCTTGCCCCCAATATCGACACTGGCGCTTTCCTTCACGTTGCGGAAGTTGACCGTTTCGTTCCCGCGACTCTGGTGCGGAATCATCGGTGGTTTCATGTGGCGGATGAGTGCCCATTGTGTCTGTCGGAAGAAAGGATGTGTCTTGACATCGGATGCGCCTGCTCGAGCCCCGAGACGCTTCGTTTCGTCCTTGATAAGTAACTTGCGGATTAACGACTTGCACATGCTGTTATATACAGTTAGCATCGATGTAAACGGATGGAAGGAAGGGGGAACGTCGTACTTCGATGTCTGCTGCGTGCCACTCTGTTCTGGAAATTGCACCTCATCTCGGAGAATATTTCCGAACGTCGCATTCCGGTTCTTGCCCTTGAAAGGCGTAGTCCCGTAAAGCATCTCGTAGATCAGAATCCCGAGTGTCCACCAATCAACCGCGCTAGTATGCCCACAACCTTTAATCACCTCGGGGGCGATGTACTCCTCCGTACCGACAAACGAATTTGTCCGGAAATCGGCAATGCAGGACTTGGTGTCAATGGTTGGTAGAGATGTCGTGGAGTTGCCGCTCCGGGCCGGAATCATCGTAGGAGCACCGCCTGATCCTGACTGTTTAGATAGATCGAAATCCGACAACATGATGTGCCCAGACTGATGGAGGAGGATATCTAAAATTCCAAATTATATAAGAATTTTATATATATCGTTGGAAAAGAAAAAAGGGCGACATACTCTCTGGTTTCAAGTCACGGTAAATGAATCCCATCAGGTGGAGGTATTCAAGAGCGGCAGTTACTTCCGCCGCATAAAATCGGGCAGCATCCTCCGAAATGGATTTTCCCGGACGCGTCTGGAGGGCTGTCCAGAATAATAACGAATTAGTCACGCCGGTTCCTATTTTGGATAACGGGGATTATATTTACGGACCTCTGAAGAATTCGCCTCCGCTGCAGTATTCCATGCACAGGTAGAGATAATCCTCCGACTGGAAAGAATGATAAAGGGTCACGATAAACGGGTGGTTGCTGGTGGCCAGGATCTCCTGCTCCGCCAATGCCCGCTTGATCTTATTCCGCTTGATCATTTCCTTCTTACTCAACACTTGGCGATCGTCAGTCACGGAAAATTTATATAGGTATAACTTAGAAGGCTCACCCTTCATTGCATATAGACGACTGGACTTCTTCTCCCGTACCAAGTAAACCTTGCCGACATCACCTTTACCGATGAGTTTAATCTTGTCAAAACTCGCCGGACCTACCTCCACATTGCGCACCTTGATCGAATTCGAGCTATACGTCCGACGGAACCCACTGGAACTTGTGCGAATTTGGCCGGGGGTCGGCAGCTTACTATCGGGGCCGACAGCAGGCACGATGAGGTTTCCATCCTTATCCGCACTAATCATATCCACCAAGCTCACCTGGGAGCCCGTCACACCGGATTGCACCAGAGGCTCCTTCCCTAGTTCGGCGGTTTGAGGTCGTTCATCGGACTGGCCACGGTTGAACAGACCCTGGGCATTGGGAGCCGAAGCGACCCGGCGAAGCTTCCGCGCCAGCTCTTCCTTGTTGGCCGTCGTGGCCTGTTCCGCGGCGGAGACGCCATCCACCTGCAACTCGGGGGTGTCCGGGGGGGAGGAGGGCACGGAGCCGTCATTGCGATGTTGCAGGGAGGGTTGCCCCTGGTGGACGAAATAGGGATTCGCAGTCGCGGTGGGCGACACGCCATCGTCAAGCGGGTTTCCCTCGCTGGCTACTGTGGTAGAGCGATTGCGGCCGATGATGGGGAGGAATCGGGATTGTCGAAAAGCGGATTTGGACTCAGGCTTGGTACCGGCTGCGTAGGGGCTGTTATCCCGATCGGAAGTGGTGTTGTTATTGCCGGCATGGGAGGAATTGCTGCTAGAGCTGTTGATGCGAAAGAAATTCTTGATGCGGGTGGGGAGATGACTGGAATCGTTGGAGTGCTTTTTGGAGGGGAGAGAAAGGCCAGGGAGGTTGGCACGCTTCTCACTCGTCACCGGGGACGGGCTCGAGGCAAAAAGCTGTGTCATGCCGAGGAATATATGTGTGTGCGTCCGATGTAAAGGCGATATAATCGCAAGACACACTCAGAGTAGTTGGAGAGCGGTTCGAATTAAAACCAAACAAAAAAAAATCCAGAGCGATCGAAGGTTATCGGCAGGAAGGGAAGTAGGGGAGGCAGGAGGATTGACAGATTGGCGGACAGGGTGGTGAAGAGAAAGCCCCGGCAACGGGCGAGGAGTCGAGACCGCGGGGGGAGCACGAAGAAGACAGCGAAGAGCACGAAGGAGACAGCGAAGAGCACGAATGAGGAGAAAGCCGGCGGCTGGAATTTGGGGAACGTCGACGCTAGGAATGTTGGGGGGACATGGGAGGTTGGAACTGGCGGGACAACGGCTGCCGAATGCGATCGGAAAGAAGGACCGGGGGGGGGAAGGAAATTGGAACAACAAAAAGACCGGACAAGAAAACGAGGAGGAAAAAAAGAATGAAAAGAGGAGGGATGGAGATGGCGATGGCGATGGAGGATGGAGAGATCCAGTCAGGTTGGTGGTTCGTTCAAGGTAGTGAGGAGGGAGAGAGCGAGAAACGGCAGGGCAGTGGAGAAACGACGTGGAGGAAAGTCGGGATTCTTCCATGTGGCTGAGTCAGGGTCAATTCATGGCTGGGCGTTCCTTGGGTGGCCGTGTCCAGATAAAAAAAAATAAAAAAAGATGAAAAAAAGATTAAAATGAAAAGAGAGAGGGAAAGAAGGGAGGACAAGGAAGAAAAGCAAAAGAAATTAAAAAAGGAAGGGATTTGAAAGAGATTCGTCGTTTGTCTGTCGTCGATAGGTATACTGCCGGAATTGAAGCCAACCAAGTCAATCAATTGCTGCATACACTCGGAGGAACCACTCTCTTTCCTTCCAAACTCTAGTACCCTTCTTAATACTAGGTAGTCTATTGTAAATCATGGATAATGAAGCAATCTCCTTACTCCTCCCCATATTGCCACTGGTGGACTCAAGTTCTCAATAAGATACCAGTCCCGACAGTCAGTACAACGGTAGTACCCCAGTCACCCATATTGCAAGGGTTCGCTTCCAATCCTATACTCTCAAATTATAGCACTGATTACCAATTAAAGGAGGGGGGTAGTTAGGGAAATAAAGAGAGAAAGGTGGGATTAATAATTATAGTATTTCTTTTTGTTCCCTTGGGTTCTCTTGGACAATGGTGAAAATATATTCCTTCTGCTCCCACCAGATCGAAAGCTGCTAACTTCTCCATTCCACAGGCAGCGAGCCTTGTCGTGATCTCTCGGTGCCTCCGATTCTTAGATGGAAAAATGGTTCCAAAATCCAAATTCTTCGTGGCAGACACTTCCTCAGGCGACGCTTTGCCACCACCCAAACTTCATTCTTCCCCACGTGGGCCTGATGGGGGCAAAACTGTCAGACAATTTTGAATTTCACTTTTATCTGATGCTGTTTTTTTAAAGTTTGCCCCTAGGCTGACCAATGGTCCGAGGCGGATATTCTCCTGCCACACCTACAGCGCACTGGATACCACTCCGAAGGATATAGTATAAAATTGTAATGGGCGCTCCATACACCCTTAACATATCGCTGACCGTTCAGAATTAAAAACATAAAAAAAATAAAAAAGGGTTAAACAGAGTAGTTACACAAACACATTCAATATCAAGAAGGGCAAATCCCTCTCCAATTTCACGCCGAGTCCAACACCATGGCAGGTGGGGGAAGTCTCGCCGACCTGGACCATGGCCAACTATGATGTCATACCAGCACTCCATATCCATGTAAATTTAGTTTACCAATAAGATGAATCCGCTTCCACCCCTTTCCTTCACTCAACAAAATTGGACACCGACTTAGGCATAACGGATGACGTGAGGGGAAGAAAAAGTAAAAAGTAAAAAGTAAAAAGAAAAGTCGAAGAATCAAAATGTGGTAGGACAAAACTCACTTGTCCCGCACGACAGCTGTTGAGGGTCTCACAGACTTCTTGGGCATCTGCGAGCGTTTCTTCTTCGGACCTGGGCCTTGATTCTTACCGCCATTCCATTTCGCTTGAATCTTGTCATTCAGGGTGGGAGTGTCTCCTGCGCCATCAACGTGAGGAAGAAACCCATGTGCGTTTACATTCTGAGAAACAGCGAGGGCGGTGGTTTTCTGTAACGCGGGGCTTCGATCCCCGCTGAAACACTGTGTAAGTAGAGGAGGGTACGAAGTTTTGTTGCCTTGCCAAATTGGTGTCCTGGCGAAACTGTTCACAGGATCGGACAGGACGGGGGTTGGCTCGATCATGGCAATGGGGACTGTCGTGCTGCGAAGACTGGACATTCGCGTCTCAGCCGATCCAGTACGGTACCTGGAAGGATTCTTGACCCAACTAGCACATATTGTAAGCTAAATGTCTGCGTTGCCTCACCGAGGTCTGCCAAAAAAAAAGGGGGGGAGGGAAGCTATTCGATTTCGATTGATACCTTTGCAAATTTTTCGTCGGATGTGGTTGACAGTTTTGGAGCTCTCGGTCTAGCCAGCGCTTCCTGTTCATGGTTAGCAACAACCATAATTCGGGATGAGTAGTTATAAATCTTCCTGGGGGATGATACTCACTCCCCTTCCTGAGTCGTCACCCAGGAGTCTGTCGTGGATAAATGTGACGCACAGGATTGTTGGTCATCGTCTGTGGCTTGGATGGGGCCTGTTCTGCGATAGACCCTGAACTTCTGGGGATAATCATCCGACTGCCAAAGCCTCCGTGAATGTTGTACCGGATATCGAGTAGCACCGTTGAGCCCGCTCCTTACGACTGGAGTGGGCTTGAATCTGACCGAAGCGCTGGAGTTCTGCGTGGGTGTTACCGACGACGGTAGATGGAGGGTTTGATTGCGCTCCACGCTCTGTTTTTGCGCAAGCCGTGATGTCACAATTGATAGCTCCTGCAACAGGTTCTCTATGGGCTTTCCGTGTCTGGTGGCATCTTCGATTTGACGGTAGAGCCTGCGGACCTCCGCGGGGGCTGTTTTCGTGGGTGTTTCTGGTGCACTGATGACGGACACAGCATCCTCTGCGGTTTTGTGGCTTGTGTGTTGCGCGGGATGCTGGCTCAGCGTCACCCTTGGATTGGGATCCTTCACTGGTTGGTGGTCGGATAGACTAAGATTCTTGAGTGATACTTCAAGGGTAGAAACATTTCCAGCCCACGGGTTGTTCGGGGGTTGGTTTGTGTACTCCGTGTTCTGCCATGAACTGCTCCTCGAATACGGTCTCTCACTGGCGGGGAAGGGTTGCTGTGGCGTATTGGCGAGAGGGGCCATAGGAAACATAGGGCCAGGGTAATTAAAGCCAGGGGGAAATGGCCCAGGCCCGAGCAGCTGCTGCTCCCCCATGGGATTTCCGCCAACATACAGTGCCTGAGACCCCGGAGCCACAACAGTCTCTTTTTGGGGCGCTGGGACGCTGACCTTTACTTTTCCAAAGAGGAAATACAGGTGTTCCTTATACACTCTCAGCGTATCGAGCTCTCGCACCAAGGTCATCCGCTGCTCTACCAGACCCCTTTTCGTGTTGGGCTCGATATTCCAGCCGTGAAGAGCCATATATCTGTCTACGCGGCCAAGCTGTGAGGAAAGGGAGTCGTGCCGTCTCTTGGCATCATCCAGAGCCTTCTGGTACATCGCTTCCTGGATTTGAGGAGGGGTATATTGCTGGTTGAAGGCTGGCTGTTGAGGATTGACGGCGTTCGACCAGGGTTGGCCAGCGCTCGACGAGACGGGATCATAAGCCTGTTGAAACTGGTCAAACCCCATAGGAGCCATTGGGTTGACGCCATTGCAATTGACAAAGCCCGATGTCGTAGATGGAGCTTGATACGGCTGCATAGGATTCGGCATGGCAGTTAACATGGGGTCCTGTGGATTCACGCCCTGGAAGACGTTTGGTGCCCAGACAGCAGGATCGGGCGTGGGTCCACAGCCGATGTAATCCTGTTGCATAGGGGCAAAGTATCCCTGAGCTTGGTCTGCATTAGTGTTCCGCGGATAATTCAACATCAGGCAAGAATTGGACTGCGAGAGTGTGCTTGAGCTGCTGTTGGTATCCCCGACCATAAGGGGTAGATCATTGTTGGCTGCGAAGGCCCCGGGAGATAGAGTCGCAGGATTTGAAATGGGGTTGATGTTTGGATTCGCCTCCTGCACCGGCTGGTTGCTAGGCTTATCTTTCTCGAAAACTGCCATGACATTGCTCCCGCCCGAGTTGGACGGTTGCCTGCTGCTTGTGGGCAAGTCCCATTTGGGAGCCGAAATGGAAGGATTCATTGGGACGATGCGACCACCAGCTGTAACCCGCTGATGTCTTGGGGAGGTATGCTCCTTGAGAAAGCGCACAAAGCCTGCATCAAATTGCGCGCCCACTTCGGGGGGAGGGTCACGAGGCTGGCGAGTGGGATAATTCACAGTCACGTTCGTGGGCGTGGATGATATTTCAGTGTGATTGGAGATACTCGACACCTTGCGTGACTGGTTGTTGGCGACATGCTCCGTCAGGATGCCTGGTGTGGCTTTATATGGACGGAGCAGGTTGTCTTGGGAGAGAGAGGTTAGCTGGTGTCTGACGGGGATGAAATGAAGACGTACTGCCAATGGCCTGGTCGCTGAATCTGTTGAGTTCGATGCGTGCATTCTGGCTGAGGCCCAGGAGAGTTTGGACGTCGTACTTGACCATTGCGGAGACATTGAGCATTGTGGAGGCATGTGGTGAGGATAGAGACATGGGAAGGATGAAAGCGGCTGAGGTAGTGGATAGATGGGATCGAGAGAGAAAGGGATGATGGTGGAAGATAGATGAAAGAAGGCAGGATATAAACAAGGGAGAAAGAGGAAGAGAAAGAGGTAAAAGAAGTGAAAGAAATGAAAGAAGAGAAATAAGAGAAAGCGTCGGGGCGTTGGGATCTCTCACAGCTCAAGAAGGAAAGAGCACACCTCACGAGCGAATTACGAGGAGATCTTGTGAATATGATAGGTGGGTAGCATGGATGGTTACGCGGAGTGAACCCCTGGTGAAGGGAAAACGAGCTTTTCACAATTTGCTTTCATCTATCTCTTTTTTTCCACCTGATTACAGGCATGATTCTATCAATAGCTCAGAGTGATTTACTACAGATGCTCCCGCGCTTTCACTGGCTCTAGAGAACTATGCACATGCAGTTCATCATCATCGTCGTCGCCGTCAAAGGGAGATCGAAATCCAATATCTCGCTCCTGCGGCGACATATGGCTCTGGTCCCTCATCTCCCAGCTGCCGTGGCGTTCGTGTCCGCGGACGACAGTAGCTCCGGTTGCTGCGTTGAGAGAGTCGTCCACCGCGGTGTCCGGTGGCTTCGTGACGTCCCATTTCGGGTTCTTGAACGTTACGTCGGAATCGGACGCCATCTTGCGGTCCCCCTTGAAGCCCCCGAAACTGGGCTTGCGGAGGCGCTGCATGCGTACACCAAAAATGAGGAAGCCCGCCACAGCGACCAGGGCGAGCACGATGATGGTTACCACCGCTCCGATGACACCTGCCACCACGGGATCCAGCCCCTTGTGGTTGCTATCGTCTGAGACCACGTCAACCATGCCAGAGCAGAACACGGCAGACGAGTTGCATCGTATGCACCAGTCTCCGATGGAACTCAGCGAAACCTTTTCCATGGTATCCTTGAACTCGGAGAACGGGACCCCGATCTTACTGGGACTGTATCCGAACAGCGGGTAGGGCACGAAGCTGGAATCGTCCGCGGCGGACTCGGTACCGTTACGCAGGAGGAACCGAACATAGAGCTGGGAGGGATCTGGGTAGGTAGGATACGGATCACTCTCCAGGCTGAAAAGCTCCAGGGCAAAGGATGCGCCGGGCGTCGGGAGCGGGTAGAAGTCGTCAGGGCTGTGGGGATCGGCCAGCTCCATGAGGGAGGCGAGGGCGACCATAGGTTCGTAACTCCCAAACATGGCGGTCATCTTCCCGCTGGCACCCCGGGCTTGGACGTTGACATCGAAGGTGTTCAGGACGCTGGATGCCAGGGTCTCTCCGGCGATGGGGCGAATGTCACCGTCTTCGGAGGAATTTCCATTCGTGGCGGAGACGTACCGGCCTGCGTAATATCGCGCCAGGCCGATGTCTTCTTCGTGCAGCGTGAGCATCAGCGACTCGTTGTGCGCGACCTGGTAATCCAGATACTCGAGAATGGCGGTTGCATTGGCGTAATTGGCGGCCTGCACGTCGAACGCCGCAGACACGGCCTCGGATTGGAGGCGGTTGTAGAAGGCCGCGGACTCCTCCCAGGTTTGCCAGAACTCGCTGCTGGCTCCGTAAATGAGGTCCGCCATAAGATGCATGGGGCAATTGGCCTGCCCGGCGACGACGACCGAGAACGGATCCTCCCACCCGAGGGTTACGACTGGGGGGTACTGGTAGCCACCCAAAGGCGCGGTGACTTGGGAGCCATTGGCGAGTTGGAAGGGGAAATCGACGTAGGTCTCGTTGGACTGGTCGAGGGGCGGGTACAGCCCCTGCATGAAGGCCTGGGCGGAGGCCATGACGGAGGGATCCGCAGTGGTGAAGATTTCGAGCTGCTCATACTCAAGCAGGTACGCGGAGAGGCCCTGGATGCGGGTGGATGGCTCGTTGGAGTCGTGGAGAGCGACATAGCGATCACGAAACGCGGTTCCAGCGGCGTACAGCTGGCTCGCTCCGTAGGGGGTCAGGGAGTCGGCGCGTGGCAGGTCATTGGGAATCTTGTCTCCTTGGTTGGTGAAGGAGAAGACGGACCAGACCTGAGCGGACTGATCCTGGGCGAGGGCGCTGGCGAGGCAACAAGCGAGAGCCAGGAGATACATGGCTTACTTTGAGGGGCAGGGATCAACTGGAGGATTGCCTGGGAAACCATGGTGAGGGGCGTGAGAGAGTAGATATAGCAAGGAAGTTGGAACTGCAACGTCGATTGAGTTTCGCGAGTTGATTGCGGTGACGCATATATTCTCCCACTCTGTCCCTCTCCCTTATATGAGGATTGTACCAGAAGTCTCTCTACTATATCATATTTCATTTGTTTCAGCCTGCGAACTATTAACTGATTGATATATATATATATATATAACGAGGTTTGAATCTATACAATATCTATAAAGTTAATTATAAGCTAAAAATGTGGCATAAAATGAGGTACAAAAGGTAGAGACTCAGACGGCCGGATCGGGCGACCATGACGTGTAGACTGAAGTACCCCAAAAGTAACACCAAAACGCAACCTTTTTTTTTTCCCCCTCTCAATGAATCTAGATTTTACCATCTCATCAAATTCTCGAATCATTTCTCCGATTTCTCTGATAATAAGCTTTGGATGACACTTTAGTTCCTGTCCTGATCCTTCCAGGCTCCTTCTTAGCCCTAACCCTGCCTCTATAGTAGTTCAATAGTGACCCTCCTCACCCATAACGTCTCACCAACAACCACCGCCCACCTAAAAAAAAAAATAGGAGAAAAGAAAGAAAGAAAAGAAAAGAGTAAGCTAACTAAAACTCCTATATTTAACCTCCAATACCACCCCTCCTTCCTTTCTCACCTCATTAACAACAACCAACCTCCCCAAACTATCTCCTACACTCCCCACCATATTTACCAACTCCCCCATCTCCAATTCCCTTTCATTGCCCAGCTGCCACAGAACCAGATCCCTGACCCTTACCTTTCCTTCGTTTTCAACATCTCCACCGCTCCCTGACTCAGGTAGCAGGGACGGGGTAAGGAGTAAACTAGCCGCCGGGTTCGAGCGGAGAATGTCCAGATGGACACGGAACGGAACTCGGCTATGATTCGGGCGGCGAGAGTGGCGAGGGTTGTAACGGGGGATGGGGAGGGGAGGTGTAGGAAGTAGAGGGATGCGTTTGTGATGGGTTGCGGGGACCCGGGGGGTCGATAGGTGATTTTGATTCTGTTTTCATGGTTATTCCCATTGTTGTTCGTATCGTTGCTGGAATGGTCGTGTTTGGGATAGGGGGTTGGTGTTGGGGTTGGGGTTGGGAGTTGCACGACAATATCCAGAGTCGGATAGAGAGTCGCCAGAGCCAAGGCTCTTTCTGTGGATTGGGCGCCGACCTATTATTCTCGTCAGTATCCTGTTTATATCTATCTACTAGAGTTGAGTTAGAGTGTAGATGGGGGGAGGCACCTCAACAACGGAAATCCCCTTCCTCCTCAACAGCCCACATCTCACCAGTAACTCGGTTTGTGAGTGTATGTCTTCGTCCCCCACTGCGTACCGCCAAAAAGCATTCCACTCTCTGCCAGTCTAGGCCTTTGATCATCCACCCCCGGAAATGTGACGATATTATTCATTGCCAGATTATACGCCGTCTCTCCTACCCGTCCACTCTCCCCGTACCTCTGCGTTGCGTTTGCCATCTGCAGAGCCGCGGGGCCCACAGCCCCAGATAGGAACACGGCGGCATCGAGGTATGCGGGGCGGGTGACAAACTGCCCTGAAAGAGGGGTGTGAGCGACATGACCTTTGATGGGTTCGGAAAGGAACCCGGCGATGGTGGCGGTGGTGCGGATGATGCGGGTGAGATGGGTGGCTGGGATGCCGGTGAGGTCGGCGATGTCGGTTATGGGCACGCTGCCGGTTAAGAGGATGGCGGCGAGGATTTGGAATTCGCCGAGCCAGTGGAGGGAGGCGAGGTGTTGGGTATGGGTTGTGAGGTTGTGGAGGAGGAAGGATGGGGTGGAGAGGAGGGCGAGGAGGTGGGTGAGGGTGGTGAGGATGGTTTGATGGGCGGCGTGGGCTTCGCGAGGGGCGGAGGGGAGGAGGATGAGGGATCTAGAAGATGGGAGGTGGGGGGCGAGGGTTTTGAGGGCGGTTGTGAGGGTGTTGATGTAGGATTCAATGGACATGGTGCGTTATATCAGAGGTCCCCAAGGGTAGCGAGTTATACACTGGGGGCTACGGTTTATATAGGATAATAGAAGAGGGGAAGCCAGACAGAAGCCAAACCGATTAATAGTCGCTTCATCTGAAATGACTGCCTTCGCATCCGGGTCCTAAAGTATGAGTATCTATCCCTAACTCCATCCAGCCCCCATCGGTACTCCCATGTTGATCTCTATCTTACTTTAACTTCTGTACTCAAAATTATAGAAGGAGGGAGAGACCTTGGAACGAGGGCAGGGCCATGGCTAGGGACAAACTGCAAGGAGGGAATCAGAAGTCCACTGGTAGAAATATTAATATCGATCCGTATGTAGGCGACATTTTCAATTCCGAGTGTTACATCTCGGTAACCAAGCATGTCAGTCCCTGGTTCGCTCCTGGATACATAACCTAGGACGTTATCCCTCACTAATGGGGAGTAGCTCCTTGCTCTCTATTTTTGCGCCGGGATACAAGTAGCTTATATAGAACCTGGGGCACCGGAGACCGATTGGCACCAATTTAAAACCGGACAACCCATTTGCGAAGCTGCCTGAATCGGTGAGCGACACCTACTTACTACTACTAGTAGTAGTAGTAACACTGGGAAATACGGAGAAAGACTAATATATCCCTAGATAGCCTTCCGCCGCTTATTCCGATGAATATAATTGCTATGATGGATCTACGACCATCAGAAAACACAGCGACAAGATTGGGTTACAGCCACAGGAGGATACGTTCCTTTTTCCGAGTGCTCGTCAAAATTGACCGGAAGCTGTACTTTTCAACAACAGGATTCTGTTTACTCCCCGATGTCAAGATTTGTTGGCACAAATAAGCATAGACTGCTAGAGATCACAACACACACTCCCTGGTGCATGCTTTACATCATGCCTACAATAGCCTCAAGCTAATACTCCAGCTTAGTTCCTTGAAAGAAACAGCCCAAAGCTGTAACTAATCTGTTGCATACTATTGCATTACACCCAGAGTCTATTAAGCCCTCACCCCCGTCGTAGCATCTCGACTATCTCAGCCGATAACCCACGGAGTCTCGCGCGCAGATCAGTCCCCAGCTGATCAAACAGATGAAAAAGGAACCGAAAAGTAGTTTTGGCCGAGGGAAGTACTCCCATATGCTGCTCGTTGTCTGTTCCGAATACTCCGTTGTTTCAATCGGTGAGAGAGCTCGTTTACCAGCCTCTGGGCTCGATGTAGCTCACTCAGGACCACCTGGGCTGCCATCCGTTGCCGGTCCTCGCCATCAATGCAGTACCTGCCAATCACGACTAGAGTTTGTGCTACTTGCTCAAGGGGGTAATAACTAAGGCCCGGACGACATTGATGCGGGCATTGGCTCTCACTTCCCTGGTCTTCATCGTGGATCCCGGGCATGATGGGAGCTGTCTCCTGTACGGCAGCTGCGTACCAGGCTAAAACTTTGAACACAACGAGAGTCACAATAATTAGCGTGTAGCCATCGTTTGAACCAGAACAGGTGAGGATATCCCTGACCTCCTCGATCGTCTGCTCATTCTTGGCGATAACACCCTGAATTATGGGTGGCTGTGAGATGGTGTTGTCTTTTTCCTCTTCGCTCGAATTCCTGCAGGCCACAAAAGGACTGGGGAATAATACCTTGAGAAGGGCCAGCGAGCGAGCCATACAACCACATCGAGAGGTATGATAGGGCCCACGAAGATCTTGTAGACTGCTTGTGGAGCTAGTGTCGGGGGACAGACTTGGGGGGATACGTCGTCGGGTAAGGGAGGAGGAAGCTTGCACTCGGCACCTTCAGTAGTAGAGAGGGGGGTTCCTGGTATCAGAAACGAAGTCGAATCTAGGAAGCTCATCTGTTCTGGTCCGACAGAGAAATTCAGGTCCGGTGCGTCAAACACGGATAAGGCGAAGGGTGAGCCGAGGGACTGGTCAGAATCGGTTTTATCGAGTGTCATCGGAGTTGTAATTGAATCTGTAGTGAGGTGACTAGGCAGGCTGTCCATGTATATTGACATTGTACGATGACTCTCTCCATCCATATATCCATGGCCTTGATGGAGCTCAGATTGGAACTGCTCCGGTGGCTTAGTGATAGGGCTGCAGTCGACTTTAGCCAAACTTGTCTGCCGTGCTGCTTTAGGGTGAGGATTCCTCGCAATGCTATTGCCGGTACGGCTTCCCTGCTTGCGGCCCGCACGTTTGCTGGCAAAGTATTCGCATTTTGTATTGCGTTTAGTGCACCGGGCACATGTCGGCTTGTCCTTGCTACACTTGAGCTTTGACAGAGTGCACGCCTGGCAGCTTCCTCGTAGCTTGACCGCCACCGGTGCTGGGGGTTGGATAGGAGCCGGGCTGAAAGCAAAGTCTGGAGATTTCATAGCTGAACAGGAGTACAAGGGGGGATCCATCAGGGCGAAGGGTTGTTCTTTTCGACTTGATATAACTAACACAAAGAGAAAAATATGGGGGGTTGGGTGAGATCCGGTCTTCTGCTGTCCATAATTGATTGCTGCAGGAGATAAAACTCCGGTATATTTATCCAGAGGATTTTTTAACAGTCCCCTAGAACTATTCCTGCCCGTGCTTTTGTATGCAGCCCAGATCCGGCCCAAAGAGCGATTGTAAAAACATCTGCGTGTTCTTTGTCCAACCCGAGGATGTATGGCACTACAAGGTCCATATAATCTTCATGAGTACATAAGGGCATATCCAGCGTGTATCTTTAAGCTGTGAGAGACTGATGGCACAACAGCCAGACTTGGCGGGGAGAATAGGAGCTAACCCTGACGCTGTAGCTCCCTGTTCATCCGATCACTCCATCCAGGTCTGACTATAAATCAGGCATATCCACTTCTCTGTAACCCCCTATGGAGATCAAGCAGTGCAGATGGAATCGCTCTCCGGGTGAGAGGCAAGGGCGAGCTAACTGGTGAGAGGATATCGTTTCGTTCCCTCCGGACACCGAGATGATCAATGACCGCTCCCCGGCTGAGCTCCGACGAACCCCACCTTCCCAAACCCCTGGTGTTATTGTCAACTGCCGAGACACTGTAGAGATCTAGGCGCAGTGAATTATCGAATTGGGTTCTTTGGTTGGATTTGGTGGTACCTTGATCCGACCTGCACCGCTGGCTGAACTATTGTGCTGTCGCAAAAGCAATAGGACCCACACCATTTGGGGTACCACTTTATGTTCGGGTGGCTAAACCGGGGCCTTTCGGCATTGGAGATCAGTGGTGGAGAGAAGAAGGCGCTCAGGGAAGATCCCGTCACTGCTGAGCGGGTTGGGCCAGTCCAGAGCCAGACCCGTGTCACTCAGAGGGAAGGGCCCCTTGGTTACCAGGCAGACAGTTCTCAGTGAACTAACTGCCAGCAACTTCCCCTTGCAGTATCACTCTTGCCGTTTACTCTGTTACTCCAATATCCCCTCTGTCCGCATCCCTTGTCGAGATATTTTAGTATTGTTCTATGAGACGCCTCTCCTTCGTCTCGTCAACGGAAGCTGGAAGGGAGCTACCTAAAATAGCGTGCCGTCTTTCATAGGGATCTCTCTGTTATTTGCTGGCTTCAACTGGCTTTGGAGTAGGATGTCTGTCTATCTATCTCGATGGTTCTAACACTAGTACTGGAAGTAGCCGCGGGCTCTTGCGTGTGTTTCCCGACTTGACCAACCTAAACTCTGAGCTCACTAACGTTGATGCAAAATGCTTAATTTTGTCCCTCTCCACCGAGGATGGAATAAGAAGACATCCAGCTTGGAGAACGGCTGTACATAGTATGGCGTTCCTGAAGCCATTCAAAATAAAAAGAATATGCACCATATATACTACTCTGGTAATATAATATTGCCCAAGGTAAGGTAGAAAAAGTGAAGTAAATAAAAGAAATGAATGGAAATCCGGATCAAAGCCATCTTTGCTGATGTGGTTGGAAGGTATAAATCTGTTCAACAAGGTTCATTTGTCTCCTTTTCTTGGGTTTGCGTCCCTGTCTCGATCTATAGAAGTGAAACCATGCCAGACAAACCCATAGTATTTACGAATCTCACCCTATCCCTCCCCAGCATCAACTCCCACTGGTTCTTATATTTAGGTAGACGTTGTATTCCCATTGAAATATCGATATGGATTATATTGGGATCGAGGATGAAAAGTAAATGGTCCTTGTAGCCTGCTTGAATGCGGCGAATGATTCGTGGATCACAGCCTTGTATTCATCCTTCACCAAAGCCACTTGGAAAGTGCTGCTAACAATGCAAGGCTGCAGCCAAGAAGCTCTCGTATTCACCCTAAATCTAGCCCAAGATGTATATATTTCAGAGGCCCATCACTTTCTCGCCTCCTCTTTTTTTCAACTTCTTCACATTTGTCAAGGTGAAGAACAGGAAAAATGGAGGGAACCCAAGAAAACAAGGGAGAGGAGGAAGAACAGAAGAAAGAGGGACGAGAAGTGGAACGGAAAGAAGAAGAAAAGGAAGAACATAAAGAAACATCTCTCATCAACCTCCCCACGGAGATCCTGATCCTCATCGCGGAATCCCTCCAAATCAAGAACCTCAACTCCCTCATTCGCGCCGCCCGTCGGTTCCGCAAGCTCCTCTCCTCCCACCTCTACCAACTTGGAGCAGAGTCCATCGCCGATGAAGACTCGACCATCACCACCCCCCTGATCTGGGCCGTCGAGAAAAACCACCTCAAAACCATCCGCCGCTTCCTTTGACGAGGCGCAGACCCGACCATCAAAGCCGTCGGCACCACCGCCCTACACCAATCTGTTCAGCTCGAACACGAAGACGCCTTCCGCATGCTGATCATGAACAGTCTCGATTATCCCTCCCCGTTCAATGCCGATGGTGACACCCCGCTGCAACTCGCCGCCGCCCGCAGCAATCTCACCATGATGAGTATATTGGTCGACGCTGGCGCCGGCGCCGGCTCCACCAACGACTCCGAGTGGTGGGACGCCCTCGAGACTGCCGTAAGAGAGTACCAGGAGCCTGCTGCCCGGCTCCTGCTTGAGGTAGCGAATATGTCTGGTGCGCTGGGTGTCTGCGACGTGCTGCGCACCATGTTCGAGTTCTTGCCGAACACCTGGGCTGAGGATGAGGGGACGGCGACTCCACTGCATACTGCAGCGCTGAATGGGCACGTGGATATCGTCCGGTTCCTGCTTGACCAGGGGCTCATGGTGAATGCCCTTAGTGGGAGTCGAAATGGGACACCACTACACGCGGCAGCCTATTGGGGTAAGGTGGAGGTGATGAAGGTCCTCCTGGAGGCGGGTGCGGACGTGAATGCCTGCACGGGTGGTGGTGCCCGTGCCCCTCCAATCCTACATGCTCTTGAGAGTGAGGTGGAGGTCATCAAGCTCCTCCTGGAGGCAGGGGCGGATGTGAACTGGCGCGATTCCAGCTCATACCCGTTGTTGCATCATGCCATTAGCTTGGGCAGCGGACTGGATATCGTCCGCTGCCTCCTGGATGCTGGTGCGGATGTCAATGCCCACGATGGCGCGGGCAACACGGTCCTGTACCTAGCTGCCACCGAAAACAACGAAAAAAACGCCGAGATGGCGACCCTGTTCCTTGAAGCCGGCGCGGATCCACGTGTGAGAAACTGGAGCAAACGAACAGCTCTGCATGGAGCCGTATTTGGGAGCAACTGGAACTCCATTCCGCTCTTTGTTACTGCTGCTTCTACTTCCGGGGATAACATACTCCACGCGGAGGACGAATAGCACTGGACGCCACTGGACATCGCCGTAGGGGCAGCAGGCCATCTTACCACCGTCCAGCAACTA
Source organism: Aspergillus diversus (assembly GCA_027569885.1). NCBI lineage: Eukaryota > Fungi > Ascomycota > Eurotiomycetes > Eurotiales > Aspergillaceae > Aspergillus > Aspergillus diversus. The sequence goes on from JAPDKZ010000018.1 coordinate 520,716, forward strand.
GTAGAGTGCGGAGCTAACATAAACCGTCCAACCACGGTAAAGCAGCAGCGCCCTCTCCACCGGGCCGCCATCTACCACAAGCTTGATATTGCCGTGTATCTGCTCACCCACGGCGCTGATCCCCACGCCCTTGACACTGTTACGGCCGCAGCCCACTGGACTGGCCGTCACAAGACTCCGATTTTCTTTCCGCATTACTTGAGCACTGTTCAGAGACCCAGTATCAGCCCACAAATCCCGAGAAACAGAAGGTGATCCTCCGAAAGAGCACTGCGGAAATAGCCAGGCGGATCCTGGCGAAGGACGGTGGGAATTTCTATGAGCTTGGTAAATGCTTGCCATTTTTTAGGCGATCTCCCTGCGGCGCAGGCGGCGCATGCCCGCCACTCAAGGGTGAGTTGCGATGGTTGCTGCGCTGATCTCGCCCATAAGGAGCGGTTCGTATGCCGTGCTTACCCAAATGTCGATTTGTGCGTTGACTGTAAGCTGAAACGTGATGAGAAGACTCTCTCGAATGTGAGTTGTGACGGTCATGAAATGGCGAGAATATTAGCCTTAGATAGAGTGACTGAGGGTGAGGAAGAAGACAAGGTAAAAAGGCTGTTCCTCCAGGGTCTGATTGCGTCATATGGGTCATAGCCAGCGCCTCAGCCTTTAGGATAGGCTGTGTGTATACATATAATATTCGAATACACGAGATATATCAAAAAAAATACAAGGCTCATTTCCAAATTCCCTAAATGCTTAATAGTCTTTGTATAAGTAACTAGCAGCCATATGTCCAGGTGATCAAACGCTAGACAAACAGGCAATTGTGTTTTGTTTTTCTCGGGTAATAAACCTCAGGTCATCCACATGCTCATTCACGAACGTCGGCACAAAGTCCGCCGTGTAGTACCAGCCAGGTTTCACCATGTCCGTCGACTTTTTAGTTAACCATAATGGAGCAGACTTCGACCACTACTGGGCCAATGTTGGTGAATGAATCTTTCCTCGTGAATGAATGTTGACCATTTGTGCTCGCAGTGGGACCTCTGTAACCTCGCCAGCCTGCACGCAATTGGTGTTTGGAGTGACAATCAAACAGCCATCGACCAGGCTACCGACTGTTTTAATAATGAGGCGGGGATGGATACGACCGCCACGGCCATCAAGCCGGTGGTCGAGGACGCATCAGACCCATTGAGGAATTGATTTTGCGCACTACAACGGGGTCAAGGGCCTAAACGCGTCCTGGGCTGGAGAGTACCACGAGCTGGTGGTCGCTGACGGCGGTGGAGCGGAGGGAGGTGGAGGAGACTATGGACGTAACAGCGGGGGATATGACCAGATGGGGTTCAGAATTGTTCTATTCCGCCTGTATGCGTGAGATGACACCGCAAAATAGTTCAGTGAAAGCTCAATGACCGCTATTGTTCTCGATGTTGTTGTGTAGGTGTTGGGTCATATATACTTCGTGGGTTCTCAAAGTGGTTAGCGGGAAGTGATACAGAACATTCACTCCAAAGAGCGATGAGTAATCATTCTGTATCCAGTTAGCGTGTTTCTGGTATCCGAGGTGTAACCGTATGTTCACTATGCATTCCGGGGAAGCGCTCTTGGGATCTCGCCCCTTCCTCCACCGTTCTCTCTTCTCCTATCATAGGTAACACGGCATGATATTTCACTCGGATAAGAATTACGAATTGGGAATATCCGAGTACCAGACCCAAAATTGCCATCTTTAAGTCGTTTCCCGTTTCTGTGTTAACCCAAAAATAAAATACCGCGGGGGTGATCGGAAGCTGTGAAACATTGTTCCGGACTCTCCTCGCGACAAGCATCCGCCAACTCAACACCACCGAAAAAAAAAAGCCCTACGCCTGCGCCCTATCCCTAAGCCCTCATTTCTCCTCTTGGAAGTCAGCATCCATCCATCCCATCGGGAACTGCTCCTAAAATGGTCAATACTAGGGGAGCCAGGCCATCCATCGATGGGCAGGAACCTTCCGAACTCCCTCTGTCTCCCCTGCCCAAGGAAGAAGAAGGTCATGGTAAGTGTTTTTCCTGGTGTTGCTCGACCCCGGCCGGACTCCTGATTCCTTCGCGCTGGTTGGACGGGAGAATAGCCCAGGGTTCCTTCTCTTTTTCCCTAGCCTCCAACTCTCCCGATCACCTACCCGTCTCTGCTGTTACTAATTGACCTACCCATTCCTCAGTTTCCCCCAAATTGTCCCACCCTCTCGAGGACGAGGACGGGTCCTCCTCGCCTCGAGCATCCAAGAAAAGGCGTCTCGAGACCGAGATAGAAGAGTCCGGGCTTCCATTTCCGGAACTACAATCGCAACCACTACAGAACCAGTCGATACCACTGCTAGATCAGAATGCAGGAAATCAGATCGAGGAGGAACTTGCCTCCGCGTTGGGGGCGGGTGTGATGGAAACCGTAGAACCCGCAGACAGCACCAAGAATGGTCAGACTGAGCTCCCTGCGGAAAGTGCAGCAGCCCCGGAAACAAACCCGGATATCGATTCGGACATGGCCACGGTAATTTCAAACATCATGAACCATACCGAGCGTGTGGAGGAGCAGTGCGCCATTGGCCAGCAGCAACTGGTGGAGAGTACCTCTCAGGGCCAGAACCCGGCGCCAAAGGGCATGGTGTTTGTTAAAGCGAATTCACACTTGAAGATCCAGAGTCTACCTATTCTTGACAATCTGGTGAGCCATACCGATCCACACGTTTTTTTTTTTTTATTTCACCCTCGAAGCGCTAGCTAACTCCCCCCTTCCTCTCTTTTTAGTCCACCCAAATTCTATCCTTGCTAGCCAAGTCGACTTATCAGGATATCACCTCGTTTGTATCGGAGCCGGACTCTGAGAACGGTCAGGCATACGCTACAATGCGATCGCTCTTCGATCACACTAAGAAGGTCTATTCGTCCAAAAAGTCCTTCCTGTCGCCGACCGAACTCGAGCTTACAGAACCGTCGCAAATTGATATCATCCGAAAGGCCAACTTGGCTTCCTTTGTTTCCAGTATCTTTGGCACCCAGGAGATTGGGTTTTCGGAATTGAACGAGAACTTTCTAGACGTTTTTGTTCCCGAGGGGGGCCGCCTACTTAAGGTACAAGGCGCTCTGTTCCTAGAACTCAAGACACAGGCGTTCATCGCATCAATGAATAATTCCGAGCGTACGAGAACTGAGCTACTGTACGATCTGTTTCCCGATGACCTGGAGCAGCGTCTTCTGGATAGACGCCCCGGTACTCGTCAGCTGGCTCCGAGCGAGACCGACTTTGTGAATCGTGCTGGATCACGCCGCGAGATCCTCCTAAGCGACATCAATAACGAGGAAGCGATGAAAGCGTTACCGGATAAGTACCACTGGGAGGATTTCCTTCGCGATCTTAGTTCGTACATCACAAAGAACTTTGACACCATCAATAATCAACAGGTAAGACATCATCCCCCTCTCTTTAGGAAAACACAGAACCTTGAAATTTCATGAACGTGCTAATCCGGACTAGTCAAAGAAAGTCGCAAAGGGTCGCCAGCCATCTTCCTCAAATGGCGATTCCCAGGAACCATCTAGTGCACCCCTCCAGGGCCAATTCCCCGTCGCCTCGCAAACCCCTGAGGTTCCTGTTGACAGAAACATGCATGGTGATCTTGTTGCTCGTGCAGCTCGTGCCGCGCAGATTGCACTTCAAGGACATGGGCTGCGACGGTCCCAACAGCAGCAGCAGCAGCAGCAACAATCTCAACAGCAACAGCAACCGCAACCTCCCCAACAACATCAAGTTCCACAATCCCAGCCACAGCAGCAGGCTACCCATCAGGCACAGCAACATGGAGTGCAGATTCTTCAGGGGTACTCTCCCGCACAACCCGCTAGCCAACCCCAGCACCAACAAGTACCCCACCAGCAGCAGTACCAGCACAGCCCGGCTCCTGCAGGTTACCAGCAATCTTCGGGGACGTACACATTCCAACAAAGTCCCATGCAGCCCAACTTCCAGCAGTACAGCCATGCCTCCCCCGTGCCAATCCCCCAGCGCAATGCTGCTGCTGCCAACCACGGCTATATGCCTGGTATTCCCCACTACTCGCAGTCCCAGCCTACGCAGGTACTCTACGAGCGCGCCCGCATGGCTGCATCGGCCAAATCATCCCCCAGCAGCCGTAAGTCAGGGCTACCCAGCCAGCGCCGGCCCTGGACGACGGAGGAGGAGAATGCTCTTATGGCCGGTTTGGATCGGGTTAAAGGCCCCCACTGGAGTCAGATTCTCGCCATGTTCGGACCCGGTGGCACGATCAGCGAAGCGCTCAAGGATCGGAACCAGGTGCAACTGAAGGACAAAGCGCGGAATCTCAAGCTCTTCTTCTTGAAGAGCGGGATTGAAGTCCCCTACTACCTTAAATTCGTCACGGGAGAGCTGAAAACGCGCGCACCCGCACAGGCGGCCAAACGGGAGGCGCGCGAGCGGCAGAAGAAGCAAGGGGAGGAGGATAAGGCGCACGTCGAGGGGATCAAGGGGATGATGGCTCTGGCAGGAGCGCACCCGCAGCAGGTTCCACATGGCCACGAGAGCATGTCTGCATCACCGTTACCACCAGATCCGACGTTTGACCAGACGGCAGAGCAGAATCTGATGCAAACGCTCAGCCAGGAGGTGCATGGCGAAGCATACGCACAGCACCAGCACCAGCACCCACACCACACCCCAGACAATTCGAATATGCACTTAGGCCAGTAAATGACGGGGAGGGAGGAAACGAATTCACCGGTGTAATATTATGATATGATGATACCTTGGTTGTAACAGAAGTAAATAGCCAGTGTCCATGGAAATAGCCTAATCAATTTATTACCCCCCTATTCATGAGCAGAATCATTATCACCATAAGCCCCTCCCGATGAGAAAAATATAAAAACCGAAATCTATCATCTATAGGTAATAACTACAGTCTGCGTGAGAGTGAGAGTCGGGGAGAGTACTAGGAGTGGAGCATCCCGAGCGGCCGCCGCCGGTTTCTCCGCCTGCTCAAATTCCTTCCTTCGCAACGACAACTAACGGCTTCAGCGACCACGACGAGCTAACAGCATCCAAACCCCATCAAGAAACCTCCCCCGCCCTCCCAACCAGGGATCAATGCATCGCGCCTGAGCTCCCTACCCCCTGTTGGTGAATTTTAGTCCAGTGGATCAGCCGTCGGCCGTCCCTGATCAGCCACACACCATCGTCCACATCATCACACCACCACTCCCACTACCACCTTCTCCTCCTTATCCTTCTCCATCATGGCCGAATCATCGTCGTCCTCCTTACCCCCATCAACACAACCGCCTCCGCCCTCGTCGCAGCCTCCTCCATCCGGATCACAAGACCCTCCTTCCGCCTCACAACCACTGCCATCCTCCTTTGACTCCGCCAACAATCCCCCGTCCTCCTCCGACGCGACCGTCGTCCCGAAGCTTGAACCTGGTACCTCAGACGTCGGTGTTTTGGATGCCTCCTTTGAGCAAGATATTGAACTAAACGGAGCCAAGTCCGCCCCGATGGCTAATGCAAATGACTCCGGAAACATGGACCCGTTGGCGAACCCGGTCCAGGCCAGTGTTTCCGTGGATATGGCCGCGCAGTCAAAGAAGGAGACCAGTCTTCGGGAATTCTTAGGGAAGATGGATGAATTTGCTCCTATTGTATGTCACTCATCTTTCCTTCACCTTACTCCATCCACCTCACTCCACTTCACTTCCTCTTCATCCACAAAAAGAAAAGGATATTAACCAAAGATAGATCCCCGATGCTGTTACTGCACACTATCTCACCCTCGCTGGCCTCCCACCCCCCGGAAATGGTCCCAACCAAACCCCTCCCCATCTCGCCCGTCTCCTTGCTCTCGCAACCCAGAAATTCATCGCCGACGTCGCTGCCGACTCATACCAGTACGCACGCATCCGCGCCTCTAACAGCTCCTCCGCCAGTAACCCCATGGGCAGTCTCAACGCCGCCTCGGGCCTAAACCTCCCCACGGGCGCGGCTGGTGCATCCGCTGCTGGTGGCCCCGGTGCCTCGGGCGGAGATGCAGGCAAAGGTAAAGCCAACACGCATCTCGGGATCCAGCGACCCGGTTTTGGAGGTGGTGGCTCTGGTGGCTCGGGACAGGGCCGAACAGTGCTTACCATGGAAGACTTGGGAATGGCAGTTTCGGAGTATGGAGTGAGCGTTAAGCGTGGGGAATTTTATCGATGATTCTACCATCCTTCCGCTTTTGGGGAGGGGTCTCTCTTGCCCTTTCGCTTGCTTTACTATTGTTTTTGCTACCTAGCCCCCTGAATACGCTTGGATCGGCCTCTGAAACTTGGTTTCGCACGCTTTAATATTACCAGCGAGGGGGCTGTCGGTGGATGGCGGGTGATTATGATACCGATCAGTCTTTGGTTGTTGCCGCATGCTGGTGGTCTTCAAAGGGACAGCTTTGCTGTTCCTTCCCCTTTCTTTCTTTTTTTTTTTTATGAAACTTGCCTGCTTTCCGCTTATTTCTACATGGCGTATTTGTTGGGACACAGAGGAAACGATATCCTGCATTGGGGTTATAAAATCATCTTTTTTTAGATTACTTGACTGGCGTTTTAAATCGAAGGGAAGGTACTTCGTAAGGGAATCGAGTGAATTACTATTGTGTTACTATTCTCCCCATTATTACTATTTGAATTGAAGATAATCACGTAGAAGAAGAAAAAACACCCAGGAAATTTCTCCAAAGGAGACCAACCATTACACATCATGCAAGACAATGCGAATCCATCACCAAGCCAGGCGCCATCGGGAACGAAATTTCCTGCATGCTTTGTCTTCAATCTAAATGTGGAGAACCGCCTATCTATAAACAAATATCATGGAATTCGTGCAGAGCCCGACCTCGATTTCCTACAACTTGCCCTTCGGCGCCTCAGCGCCAGGATTGCGAATAACCGCATCCACCACCGCCGTCGTCCCGCTCTGCACCGACTGAATCGCATCCCGGAGGACCTGTTTTAATCTCGAAGCCTGTTCCACTTTCACCGCAAAAGCTGTGTTATTCGACGCGGCCCGGGCAATCCCCGAGTAATCTGGTGGAGGTGAAAAGGCAATATTCAGCTCATCGTTCGTGGCTCGGGAGCCGAGTCCGTCCGGATGAACAAGTTGCATCGACACACGGGGGGCATTCCAGCCTGATCAAAGTTAGCAACTCCATATTCAGCAGAAGTGACTCGAGCATGGCAAAAAGATCGTGGAACAAAACAAAACCTGGATGATAGAGACAGGTATGGTACAGGTATGATGTGCCTTACCTCGGTTATTTAGAACGATCGTCAAAATCGGGATGTTGTATCTCTGCGAAATCCAGTACCCGCTACTAGGGACGCTGAACATGAAGGTTCCATCGCCCACAATCTGAATCACCATCTTGCCCTTTCCCGGCCCACCTTCGACGTCATCGCTTGCAAGCTTGATGCCTAGAGCTCCACCGGTGCTCCATCCTAGTCCACCTCCACCGCAGTTGAGCCATTGCCCGGGAAGCGTTGCCTGGAGCTGGTCTGCGATGACGGGGGTGTTGGTGACAGCCTCAATGGCGAAAATAGAATCCTTGGGAGCAAGGTCCCGAAGCATCCGACAGAGGAAGGCGGTTCCAAAAGAATCATCGGCGTTGGGCTGGGCTGTAGCTGCGATGGATGCGAGGAATTTCTGATGCTCCTGGCCGAGGTTCTCCCAGCGTTCATCTAGTGCAGGGGATACGCTCAATTGACGAAGAGAGGCATCGTTGGAAATATACTCGACGATCTGACGACAGGCCGTGGCTGCATCCCCCTTGAACCGCATCTCAGCGTCAAGGTAAAAAACAGGCATTTGCTGTTTGAGGGGGTCCACATCGATGTGGATGATCCGGGCAGACTTCGCTGGCTTGCACCGGGTTGGGATCCATGGCACGTCACAATCCAGGACTAGTATAGCATCGGCGGTGGTAATGGCATCATGTACACCGTACCGGCTACTTAGCCATCCACGATGATCGGCAGGGAAACACATATCACTAATACCCGTGTCGAGGACGCGCATCCCACGGACAGCGTTAGCCAGGGCGACCAGAGCATCTACGGCACCATGATTCCGGCCGCTGTAGCCGGTTATACAAAGCGGGTTTTTGGCGTTAAGCAGAATAGAGGCGATTGTGGGAACAGCGGTGGCCGGCAATGCTGTCGGGGCCGTTGGGGACCAGAATCTTTGCTCCAGGGTATACGGCTGGATTTCCTGCTCCATGACCTCACGCGCACCGGTCAAGTACACGGGACCCTTGGGATCGCTAGTTGCGAACTGTAGAGCACGGTTGACCATCTGTTTGACATTGTGCCCTGTCTTAAGCTCACCCGTATAACGGCAGTACTGCCTTACGATCTGGCTTTGGTCTGGCACGTCCTGGATCCAATGAATGAACTCTGTGCGCGAGCCACGCATCTCTCCCTCGATGGTGAAAGGGGAGAGGCCCGCGAAGATGAGCACAGGAGCACGCCCACAAGAGGCATTGTGGATGGCTGGGCCTAGGGCCTGTGTACCAACATCAACGTGAATGATAACACATTGCGGTCGGTTGGTGAGACGTGCATACCCGTCCGCCATAGACAAAGCAACCATTTCACTGGGACAAGTAATGATTCGCGGGAAGGAATCAGGCCTCTCCCGTCGACCTTTAATCATGGCCTCCATGATGCTAGGGTGGTCGGATCCCAGGTTTACGAAGACATGGGTAATCCCAGCCTGGAGAAAGGTGTAAGACTCTTGGTGTTGATGTACAGCTCACAGGAGCCAATAGGACGTGATTGAACTTACCTCCCATATTGCCTCAAAAAAGGCAAACGACGTGGTATACCTGAAGGATTGGTTAGTTAGACATAATATTTAGTATTCCCAGAGTGACACACATGATTCCTTTCTTATTGTTTAGTGATCAATATGCGGTGTATACGCTAACAATCGTCGTGGTGAGCAGAGAAGGGCTGGTTGGGTATTTAATACCCCGCAAGTTAGGGTTCGGGATGTGTATGTTTCGGTCGTATCGGAGTATCGGTGTATTTTATCGGCTTGCAGCAAATGGGGCTTCAACGAGTCCTGAAACGGCAAAGAAAAGTGGCACTTCACTGCTCCCATGATCTCCCTAACTTTGAGACTTGGGATGGAACAATAGCTCAACGGCTCCTCTTGAGGTTTCTGAATTTCTTGTGAACTTGGAAGGCTTGAATAGGACTTGAGTCCAGGGGCTGTTTTTCACTACACCAGTTAGCCAAAACGTACCATTAAATATCCTGACGCATAGTCTCGGCGCACACCTCGCCTGAATACAATTGCCTACGTACCTAATCACAACGATTTGCCGTCGCCGCATACTACGGGGTAACTCACTTCCATCCGGCAAAAAAGCCGCCTGTTCATATATAGAAGTGAGGAGATTATCTATATTGACTTAGTGGATCTTGTCCAGTCAAGTGTTTGTTTTTGAGTACTCCAAGCCACCATACTCAGGACAATTCTAAAAGATTAGAAGTATAAAGGGACGGTCGAAACAAAATCGTCCCAGAGAATATCAGTCAGAAATGGGTCCTCGTTCCATGAAGCTTCTCCAATTTCAGACACTCTGAAGATGCTCCCATGTTCATCTCCTTGAAGATGGTTATCGAAGATAGGTGTCCGTTCCACTTCGGGGGGAGCACTGGGCATCGACTGGGGTTTTCTTGAGGAAGCCAGATGGTACACTTTCCGTAGATCATGTGCACATTTGCGAGCACTTCTACTATAAGGTACGTCGTGGTCTAAGAATGACAAGCAAAGCGTCCATCGGGCTTCCAGAGCTTCTTTGGTGAAGCGTTCCGTAATCTTGGGGTTAAGTTGGGCGAGGATCAGGACCACTCCAGCCGTGAACATATCTATGAAGAAAGGGAGATACAATTAGCTAGAATCCCAACCCCCTTGAGGAGAAAATAATAGGAACTTACAGAGCACTGAGTACCACCAAGCGGGCCGGTCCGCTTCGGCTGTTTTCCCCAGTAATTGAACTAGTGAAAGTGCTGCCTCAACACACCAGCAGGAATAATCCAAGTCTAAACCCGAATCTGAGTTGTGGGGCGCAATGTTCTGGGGTTGAAAGAGTGTGGTTATGTTTTGCTCGGTCATTTGGGGGGAATTTTGGCGGTAAAAAAGAGTCAGTGTGGGGCGATATAGTAGTATTTTTAGGTGAAGGTATCTGTGAGGAGGAAATCGTGAGCATTTCTCTAAAGTTTGCGGCATGATTTACCCACCTCGCTTTTAGTACCACCCGCTGGCGGTAGAGCCGCCCTCTCTCGTGGCTGTACTCATCAGAGGTATCCCACCGCAAGCACGGGGGCAAACTTAGAGGGAACGAGGACAGGGACAGGCCGATTTCTTCCACGGCAGTGGCAACTTCAACATCGCGCTCATCACTTTCTGAGGATTCGGCCCGATCCACGCGATGCTTGGGCTCGTATACCCGAGATAAAATATCCCCTATAATGTAGAACAATTTCATATTATGGACGAAGAAATCATCTACCACCGGATTCAATTCGCCTGAGAAATCAACAGCAACAATTTCGGGAAGAGGGAGCCTTGCAAGATGGGAAGTCATAGAAGGGCGCCCAAGCGCCATGCTAGTAGATCTAGATGCGCATGATTAGTTATGTCCAGTCTTGTACAGATATGCCGAGGGTGCACTCACAAATCCATCATCACACATGCATGCCAAAGGCTCCGTCTCATTTGGAGCTCTACCGGTGACCATCTAGTATCGTGGTCAGTAGAATGAAGACCCATTCCTTGGGCCATTCTACACGCAAGTCCAATAGCATTCCAGCACCGGTCAGCAAATGGGGTGCTTTGGAGATAATGTGCATTCACCAGAAGTGCCTGTATCAGCGAAAGGCTACCTTGATCCAGTAAATCAAGCTGCCGCAGCAAGCGGTTCGAACGCACAAGGAATACCTCGGATTTGGCTTCGCGGTCTTCTCCGGCAAGTGCAGAAAATTGACAACCCAAGGCAAACATGGCATTTAGAGCATAATGAAATACAGCAGGGGCCGTCTTTCCGTCTCCGAGGCCCATGAACATTGTTTGATGCTGGGGTGGCTGCGCCTGATCATGCGGATTCCAAAGGCTGTAGTAAGCAGGCATGAAGGTTGACTTGTGGATGAAAGGATACAAGCTGTGCACTCCATCCCAATAGCATTCCAACAAATGATCTGCCAGTGACCTGGGTGGTAATGAATATTCCTCAAAGCCAAAGCGGGCAACGGGCTTCAGCAGACTCGATGCAGACTGGGACAGGCCCATTTGGTGCCCAGGCTGTGAATCACCTTGGGTCAGTCTAGAAGGAGCCACATCTTGAATATTCTGGAGAAGAGATGCGACTGACGAATTTCCAAGGAACTGTTCTTCCCCGGAACCAGCTGAGCGGTCCTGTGCTGTGAGCATATTACCTTCACGGCGAGAATCACCAAGATCCTGGCTAGCGGATGTCCATTCGAGGGCTGCATTAGGAAGTTGACTATTTTCATAGAAAGTTAGAATTGCTCTAGATAATTCATTCACATACCCATACCCTCTGGTGCGAACACCCTCGCTCTGGTCCTCGTCATAGAAACACTGGATGTCCCGACGTCGACAAGTAAGGCACGCCGGCCGCGTTGCATCGCAGCGCACCTTGCGTTGACGGCATGGCCGACAAACTCGGGTTTCCCTTGGTTTTCTTTTGCGGTGGGAATTATTCTTTTAAGGAAATCCCCGATAAGATTAGCTCAGAATCATCCAATGTCCGTAGGCTATTGGAACTTTTGGCGGGTAGCTAACTCCCTTACCATCTTCAGGAGATCGCCTTTCTTTCATTCACGGAGATCGATCAATTTGTAGGATGGGAAGTACTCTCATAGAAGCCATGACGAAGAATGCATATTCCAGTATTTTAAGCCTTCCTGGCTTTGAGGGGGTGTAGAAGTTGAGGAAGAATCAAGAGGAAGTTGAGAGTTGGTGTTCTTAGTCAGATCCTTGGATTGAAGTCACTAAAACCACCTAAAAAAACCTTTGGCCTTGCTTCTTCCACCATCAGCAACACTCTCACAACAATAAAAACATTCTGTGAATTTGACTGGCTACATCAATTAAAATCTCATCCCAAGAGAGATCAGCAGGAGGTAAAGGAACTACTGATCCTTCACACGGTGCCAGCGGCCATGCTTATCCCATTGGTACACATTGTATTCCATTCCCCGCAAGTCACCAGTGTGGTGGAACTCCACCTTGCCCATCGCAGTGTCGACGCTGTTCTTCTTGAGCCACTTGGCCACCTCCTCGCTGTCTGAAGATTTAACTCCTTTCACACCAGCCGCGATCGTCTGCACAGCAGCGTAGGCATTGATGGTGAATCCCTCGGGCTCGTAGCCAACCTTGCGGAGGCCCTCGATCGCTGCCTGGTGTGCGCGCGACACATCGGTGCTGAAGGTCATGTAGATGCCTTCGGTATACTGCTCTCCACCGGCATAAGACACTAGCTTGCTCGTGGCAATGCCGTCTCCGCTGATGAACATCAGGTCCTTCATACCTTTGTCCCGAATCTGGCGGATCAACGGGCCAGCTTCAGTGGCCATTCCGTTGAAGATGACCACATTGCATTTCTCCTTCTCGATCTTCTCGATCAGCTCGCGGAAGTCCTTCTCGCCACGGTTGATACCGTGAGTGAAGAGTGGGCTGAGTTTGCGACGCTCGAGCTCCTCCTTCGTATGTTTAAGGAGGCTTTCACCGTACGGCCGCTTGTCGTGGACGATGATGATTTTCGCGTTATGCTGATGACGCTTCGCAATGTAATCCGCAATCCGCTCGCCCTGCCTGTCGTTCACGCCGCACATGCGGAAGACGGTGGGAAGCTTGCGGTCCGTAACCTCCCCGATAGTCGCACTGGGAGTGATGTTCACGGCCTTAGCATCACTATAAATCTCGGAGGCCGGGATCGTGCACGAGGAGTTCATGTGGCCAACGATGTAATTGACCTTTTCCTGGCTCACGAGCTTCCTCGCGACATCCACAGCTTGATCCGGCTGTCCGGCGTCATCCGCCTGGAGGAGACTGATTTTCATCCCCTCCCACTCCCCGGAGTTGTTGATATGCTCTGCAGCTGCCTGGGCACCACGCACGGCCTGCTCACCAAAGGCAGCATCGGGTCCGGTCATCGGTCCAGCAACGGCAATTCTAACCTCCATGTTGTATGAATTCGGAACCAACCAGCGGAGAAAAGAAAACATATGATGGTAATTAAATTGAGACTATGAAAGCTGTTCAGACGTGTTGATGAGCCTGGTGAACTTCATTTCAGTCTAGTATTTGCAGGCATACTTATATTTTCCATCCAAGCTGACATCAGTCCAGACCTTCCGAAGATGATAGAAGGAGTTTGCTGAAAGGAACCATCAGAGAGCCAATCGCAACCGTACCCGATACTATTGACGTACACCCAAGTATTTCAAACTGGTAGAATCAAAAGACTTGGCATGCAGAACAGCGAACTGCAATGTTCAATCTAGATCCCCGCGTCAGGATGATCGCGAATTTTATTCACGGTTCTATGATCCAGACTTCATACGAGCTCAATGACCTTGAACCTTCCCCTTATTTCACATCTTCTTCACTCGACATACGCTATATGGAGTTATATTCCAGGGCCAACCACCTTACCGGAGCTGGTCGGTTCCAAGGCGAGTTGCCAATGATCAAGTGGCGTTGCCTATTTACGTGCCAGAGATCTAGACTTAGGGAGAATGCTGGGTGATGAATCGACCTTCATTAAAAGGTTAAATAATTAATAAATCCAATAGGTGCATGTTTGCCCCTACATCGGAACTACTCTCCCAATATCAGACAACCACGGGAAGTCAAGCGCCCAAGGTCAATCCGAACAAAAACAGGCAATGGCACCAGGAGAACTGACAATTATGAGGAACAAATCGGCACCTATACCTACTCCGTAGTGTTTCACACAGTCGAGAAGTTCCAAAGTTTCGCCGCGTCCCACAGGTGCGACAGCTCTGATGCGGACTGAAATCACCTCGGATTTCTTTTACCCCGCAGGGAAGACACCATTCATCTTGATGATATGATACAATTGTCCTTGAGTATCGGCACGCCCTTCAATGGGCATGAATGTTGGTTTCTTGGCATAAACTCTCGAGCTGGCCATCATCCCAAGAGATCGGCGCGCACACCGGCACATTTAAAATGCATAATCTCAATCTCTCGTCACTGGTTGAGGTCCGGCCTCCAACCTCAGAAACTTGCGGGGTTCCTCGCTTCTTGACAGAGAAAGGGAAAGAAATGCCGAGCTGAGAACTTCAACACTTGCATCATCCTGACCCGAACAGGGGTCACCAATTAAGTTAAGCTTAGTGAGCCGTGTGGGGGCAAACAACAGTGGTCCAAACTCCAAATCCTTCATTATCTCCGAGCCCCTATAGGGTATTCAATTCGCCAGGGGGGGAATGTGACTGTGATCAGGGATAATCACCAAGTCTGCGGGGAGAACGGTTCCAAGCAAATCAAAAACATTGGCAGGGAATATAACCCTTGTTGGATGGAACGGACAGGGACGCGAGCCCCCAAAAGTCTAGACTTGGCGGGCGAGCCACTGGGACACGGGGAGTGTGCCCGCGGAACATGGAAGGGAAATGCGCGAACCGAGACCAAGGTTTGGCGTTGGACGTTAGTCCCTATGATCGTCAGTGAACACGAGCCCACCTTCGGCAGTTAGGGAGCAAGTTAATCAATCTCCAACAAACCGTCAATAATTGACGAGAAAAGAAAAAAGCAAATAAATACAAGCGTTACAATCGATTTTGAGGGGGGAGCAAAATATACGGCTATGGTTTATTGAAATTTTAATATTTACCTGAGCAAAAAGGAAAAAATCAAGAATGAATGGTAGTCACGGCTCTGCCTTATGATGCCCAGATAACCTAAACTCCGTCGTCATCAGGATACCCCGATTTGCCTCGGCCGGGCTAATGATCGGCTCCTCGCTATCGCTACCGCTGTTTCCCCTGTCAGAGCGGGCCCATGTCATTGGATACTCAACATACTCTCGCCCAACGCTGGCGAACGGTGAATAAGGTTGAGGTCGACTAGAATGACGACTGTGCGTTGCGACCGCTTTTTGGATATTGTTCGAGCCCGTATTTCGTTTGGTCGATCGCTGGCGGACCACAATATTGAAGAGGGGCGTCAGGGCAGGAATACAGGCGGCTAAAATGATTAGATATTGTTCGACGGCGACCCAAATGGTGAGGTCAACCAAATCCCAGGTGTAGTCCGCTCGGGAAGACAGTGCAGCCAGATGAATGGTCTTCACGATGGCAGCTATCATAGCACTAATTTACAGTTAGATTTGGAGAGAGCCGCGCGAAAGAAAACCATTCATTTAAAAGTAAATCAATGGAGGGAAACAATATACTGGATTTTGTCCACTTACATAATACCCAGCGAGAGCACGAATCCAATGCCAAACTTGACTTTGGTAGGCATTTGCAAACCCCAGATGGTAAATAGAGGGTATATCGCCAGGATCAAATCGGTAACCGCAGACACAGCTACCCCGATTGTCAGCCACATTCCCAATGTCATGCCCAAAGGCAAAAGAATCACCACTCACTTCCTTGGAAAAAGGCATAATTCCTCTGTGCGTGCGATTCCCAGCAGGACCCTTCTAGATTCGCGTCCCATATCTTCGCCGTGGGTGTGCATTGCCCATAGATCGTATAAACGCCCAATGCATTAATGATGGTGAGGCCAACCATCCCAGCGTACATGACCGTTTTTTGCTGCTTTGCCTTGGAAATAATCCGAACCAGGAACAGTGCAACAGACACCTTGCCCCAATTTGTCGCCATGACATGGAATCCTTGCGAGAGCAGCTGATACTTCATCGCAATAAGTTTCTGCTCGTCCGATAGATCGTCCGCATGCCGCCCAGTTCCATAGATAATACTAACGGCGATCATCGTCGTGTTGATAGTGGCGCAAATCAATGCCATCACGTTGAAGGCATCATCCCACCCCAAGGATCGAATGATACGGGTGCGAACCCATAGCCTCAGCGCTGTGACAATCACACAGGCGCCAAAGAGCGGCCAGGAGACCGCATAGAGCACCCAGCCGCGGTCAGGGGCTGGGGATGCATCCGTCATTATCCAGTCATTCAGTCGACAGCGTCGAAAGAAAAGATGAAAAAGACAAGAGACGACAGAGAGGGAGAAAACCAAGGGAAGGATTTCAAGGAGTGGGGATAAAAGGGATATGGCGTCCGCAGGCCACCCGCCTCTAGACGCTTAATGCATTTCCATCCCATTGCGATGACATCGCCCGCTTCTGCCACCCAATGATCGGTCTGGGGGGAAGAACGGGAAGTGTTGGGGGGTCCAGAAACTCATTCATCCTGGAGGACTTTTCGTCAGGAGTCTATCGACTTAATTACAGGGGCCATGCGGGGGGTGTCCGGAAGAGGATGGGATCTACCCGTCATAACCCCGATTTGGAAATGAGCTGTCATTTGCCCAGACAAAGCCGCTCCAAAACTACTTATTTTAGCCCCACGTGAAGCCGACGATGTCTAACATTTTTTCCCCTACCGGAAAATAGCCCATCGCCACCCAGATTAATCTTATTTCCTAAGGTTCTTCGCGTGTGCCGGGGCGCGCTAAAGCCCGTTAGGGGTGATTGACCAAGCAATAGCAACCCAACGATTACGAGAAGCCGTTTTTCGAGGATCCTGGACCTGCACTAGACCCAGTTTTCGCCCGAGGAGCGTGTTGGTTTGCCCAATTCCCCTAGAATGTGACATTGGATTGAGGTGAACCCTCAGTTGGCATCAGGGAATTATCCTTGACCGCTTGCCGCTAGGATCGCTGGTCCACATGATGAAAGGGGTCAATAATGACTCGATTCTCAAGACTAATTCCATCTGATTGAGCACAGTTCGAGAAAAGCAGATCATTCTCCCAAATTACCCACGCGAGGAATCCTTGGAAGAACTGGTCCACATACATCCAAGGATATTGACGGATAGATGTCCCGTTGGATGTGATACATATAATCCACACGGTGTGATGTGTGATTTATCACCTTTCTGTCCGTCACCAGCCTCTCCTCTGAATAGACAACATCAGCAGCAGGTCTTGCTCCCCTCCTCGGTGCGGGCTTCGAACCTCCGCCCTGACCGAAAACAGATAATAGTTTGAAAATATACTCTTCGAGAGTTTGACCAGGGCCCAGTAGTACTGTCCAGTGTCCACAAACTAATTTACTTTCTGCACCAATCCCGATAAATAGCCGGCTGACAACGATAAATTCCGTGAAATGAAGACAAGCTTCAGGCACCTTTTATGTACGCCCAAAGAATTGTGATCAGGTACGGGAATGATCCCCATCTCGTGTTCATTTGCTGCAAGCCATACAGTGGGACCGATCTTGTGGGATCCACATGGACTGCTCCAGACACTGCAGATTCACAGCATCAACAATTGAACTCGATCATTTCATGATTCAGGGGTTCAAACACGCAGTGGCAGTGGCGCTGCTGATCCGGTTCTCGTCACGAAGCCCTCGAGTTTGAACCCTATCTTATAAACAATGGGGCTTTAAATAACTCTCGGATTGGTCACCATGTGGCCGGCCTCCCACCACACTGCGGTGTTTTCTTTTTTGTTCCGTTTCCACTTTATACCTCCTTTTATCGTTATTCAACCTGCTTCGTCGTCGGGCACTTTCTTATCGGGTCAACGACCCCTATCCGTTGCGGGCCAAGGCACATTAGAGTCTGAGCCAGCGAGAGTAAAATACGGATATAATGTGTGCACATCATGGAGCCCAAACCAAGCTCGAAGTTATCTTGGGAATCCGTTGGTTACCCCCCAGCGCCTTCCCCATATAACTCAATTCTATCACGTTATGCGAACGGGGAACAATCCCGAATAGGAACCATCATTCTTGTCCAGTCCGTTTGAATCCTTCTTGCCATGTGTGGCAAATAGCATAGAGTGTGACTGATTGCTATCCCAGTGGCGGCCACATCCCGATATATGCTAACACTCTAGCTCTAAATATCCGCGGGTCTATTGCTGTAGACATTCATGGAGAAAATTCGGATGATCTAAGCGCTTCAGGGTCAAGTGGATGGTGGAGAAGTTTTACAAGACAGGACAGTCGTTTGAAATCCCGAACAATGGCATGAGATATAGAGGGTAATGTGCCGATTATGATAATAGAGCCAGAACAAAGAAACGGTCGAAGATTTCCGCAAGGTGATAGTGGTTTAGCTACAAAGCAAGGTACCTGTGGTAGAAAGTGCGAGTCGTTGTTGTTTCCATGAAATATTAGCGGCGTCGATGACCTAGTATTTCTCGGACAAACAGGACATACTCAGCCAACTCACCAGTGTGACAAGGGGCCTGGCCTTCAAGTCAGTGTAGCTCTCATCGTCTTGACACACGCTGATAGGCATTTCTCGTCAAGCACGCACTCTAATAAATAAACCAGCCCTAACCGATCAACGGAGCATCAAGAGGGAAAATAAAACTTCAAAAAACCACGATAGATCTGATGAGGATTCTAGATTCCGTAACTCAAACAGCTCAGCTAGCATACTGATCCTCATACCGGAACTATTTCTGGCACTCCCGATAAATTCGCCGACATCTCATCCGCAGTCAATATCCATCCTCCACAGAATTATAATAGCGACTTCCCAAAGCCACAACCCCCATATAACCCGAGCGGCCCCAGCAAGAAAAGCAAGATCTTCCAAGTGGATGGTTAGCCATTGCAAACTCTCGGCCTGCGGAGTTACACGCAAAAAAGCTAGTTGTCAAAACCGTTGTAATGTTATACAAATCTAAACAAGTATAGATATAGATATACACCCCCTCAATATGTCGAGCAGGAAACGCTAATAAGAAAGCACGAAAAAAGCCATGAAAGGCACCTATTCCCCAACCAATTGGCTCCTCCCCTCTTCCGGGGAGGACAATTATCTCCTCCAAGTCGATCAGCCGTAAAAGGTTCCCCAATCCAAACTACCCCATTTTCGCAAACAGCTTATTTGTTCTTCGATTGTTTGTACGTAAACCGCTTGCGAGTCCTAAATCCCATCAGTTAGTAGCCTTTCTCATCTATCTATAGATAATCCCCCAGGCACCACCACCGAACAAACAAAGAGCACCAAGGAGCCAAGGTGGGGACAATGTAAGTTGGAGCCAACGTACAAAACATATTCACCCAGTTTCCTCCCAACCATCTCCTCCGTAATCAACACATCCTGATAATTTTTGCCATTGTGCACCGAGAATCGCAACCCGACGAAATTGGGGAGGATCGTGGCGGCTCGTTTCTGCGTTCGGATCGGCGGAGTATTAGGCGGAGGGGGAAGTTTCCTAGGGAGAGGAAGGCTATGCGAATTACAAGCCCGGTCAGTCCTCTTCTGTCTTCTTTCTCGGAGTGTCTCTTTTATTTTTTGGGGTATCGGCGCTTTCTTGCGGCATTCATAACGGGAGTAGGGAACATACGGAACGATGTTGGGGCCTATTCAGAGATGAGATTCGGTTAGCATGTTGTATGAATTCGAGTTGGATTTGACAGTGTATCACACACCTTTCCAGACAGATCGCCCTAATAGGGCGCGAGTGGGAAACATTTTGTTGCGATGGGCTGTGATGTGTTGATTCCCAGCTCTCCGATTTTCTTGCGATAAATTGTTGCGGAGTCTGGATTATGTAATATCCTATTCTGGGATGTTGATGCATGCCGCTTTTAAACTGAGCTCTGTTTATCTGACGTTGACGCTTCATTTTATTTCTTTCTTCTTTTCTTTTTGACTATTTATTTATTTGTTTTGTTTTTATAACTACATCGTGGGCAAAGGAAATTCGAATGCAGAAAAATATGAATCGCCCTTTCAAAACTAACATTCTATGATAGTATGTATACAAACACAACAATTAACTGAATTCATAACATCATTTCTTTTTCTCAAGCTTCACCCTCCAAGCAGCTGGGGAAATTGATGCAGCCTTTCCATCCGCTGAATCGACATCGAAGACAAAGAGGGCGATCGGAATGCCGCCGTAAGAGGTAGGATCAAGTGCGGTCCAGTCACCCACGTCATAAAGCTTCGAGAAGAGCATCTGGGGCTTGTTCCCTGCTAGCACTGGATGTTCAGTCAGGGTTGAGGGCCTAAACGCTATTTGTCCAGTTTCTGCCCTCGCATCAATCGTAGGTCGGAGTCTATACCTCGAGCTCCCCATGAATGCGGGCACATGGGGCATCATGTTTACTCCCTTGTTGAACCAAGAGATGATTTCAAGGCCAGGGGCACCAGATTTGTGGGCCGAAAGGGTAATGGATGAGTTCACACCCTTTTCTGTCGAAACGTACGTGCCAGCAAAGTTGCTCTGGGCTTCGATAGCGGCTTGCTCCGTCAGTGCTGGGAGAATCGATTCTGTGATGAGGTCCAGAGCGAAAAGAGCCGATGGAGACCGGCTGGGCAGGGAGCTTGCATCAAGAAGGCTGAATCCAACGCCAAAGTCTGGGATAAGAGCTACGACACCTCCATAGTTGCCCGAGTCTCCCAGTTTGGTATAGATATCGGTTATGACGCCTGTCTTCGGGTGTGTCCAGCGGTAGATCTCCCAGGGTCTGCCGAGAGAGTAATGCAAGTCACCGGTGTGGGTATCTGGTTTCATCCATTTGCGAGTCTCTTCGGGGGTAATCAGGGTTGATTCGAGAATGCCAAGACCAAACTTTGCGAGGTCATTGATTGTAGAGAAAATTCCACCTGACGGAGTTGAAACAAGTCCGGGCATCGCCCAGACATCTTTGGGTCCAACAATCACAGAGCGAGGAATCTCGGAATCCGGTGGCGCACTCGAAGAAGACGATTTCATGCCGAGAGGTTCGAAAATGCTTTCCTGGTAAATTTGCTCCATGGGTTTCCCAGTAAGCTCCGCAATCGCTAGACCGAGCAATGACAGGCCATTATTGGAGTACGCTGGGCTCGTCCATGACCGAAAGACTGGAGGATTGGAAGCTACACCCTTGAGGTACGGGGCCTTGGTACAAGTAACGTTCGTGTGGAGACAGGGCGGCCAGATATCAGGGTCACTCTTATCCAGACGCGGAAGAGCATACGTCGCAATATCGGTTTCCGGAGACAGGGTTCCTGTGGCCAATGCATACTCATAATTTATTAACATGTCATTTTGCCACAAAGCTCCATAGGTAGAGACTCCAGACATCTGGCTGCCGAGGTTACTAGGAGTCACCTGGTCCCACTGAGTGTCGAAGACGGGATCAAGAGTTCCGGTCTCTGCGCGAAGAGACTTTGCAAGCTCGGGGAATAACTTTGAAATCGGTCGGTCCCAGTCGCCAGAATCCAACTCGACCATTCCCGCAAGGACAGTGATCAGTTTAGAGACGCTTGCAACGCGGTAAATAGTGTTCCCATCGACCTTTTTCGCTCCCACGGGCGACTTCCTAACTTCAGGGGAAGCATAATGGAATTGCAGAGTCTCGGCGCCCGAGTCGTGGATGGAGAACATGCCGGCCGAAAAGGTAAGATCTTTGAGCGCCGCCAGCTCTGGTGAAGACTTATTCGAACTTCCATGGAGGGTAGCCTCCAATGTTGCAGTAAGATTCCTCCAAGCTGTTGCAACAGCACTCGAACGGCTGCTGATATCTTTAGGTGCCGGCCACACGGGCCCGAGCCAGTCGGAAAGGGCGCCCGTTGCACATAGTGAAATCAAAAGGAGAGAGTTTTGTAGGCGCATGTTGACGCGGAACGAGGTAAATGAGCTCACCTGAAGTCGATTGTTCACACTTCAGGACGGTTGAGGTTTCTCCAAACAGGACAGCGACTGCATTTCATGTCCCAGACTTATATAACCTCGAAGGCGAGGCAGTGCTAACTTCCATAATTGGGAATACATGGCGCCCTGGGCCCATTTGCGGCGATGATGCCAGAAATCTTCACTGATGACGAAAGTAGTGATGATCCTCAGCGCTCAAGACAGCTCCAAACAACGCCCAAGCCAGGGAGAATTGGGGCGTTTCCGGATGAAGAAATGATCTACGTATCGGTGCTATTCCCGATATGGCGGAACCCAGCGACAACTTGCTTGGAAGGCTCTTGGCATCATTTGTGGCTGTGAATCCCACAACGCTCATCATAACTTCATTCGCTTCCTCATGAGATGATCTTAGTGATTATTCTCCAGGCTCTAATCATGCACCTTCTGCAAGAGTCTCCGAGCTCACCACCGCAGTCACCCGGTTGGTGGCTAACTTTAGCTAACCCCCCCACCCAGATTACGCTTCTCTTGGCTTACCTTAACTGGGCTCCTGGAAAGATGGGCTTTGTCTAAGCCCTGCGCAAAATAGAACCCAAAAAGGAAGGGCATTTCCGGCAGTTTATTCCAGATGTTGATCTAGGATGCAGATACCCGTCAACACCACTGTTACAGGCTGCAACAAGAACATCCCAATTTATAACTACGTGGGACATCAAACACAAACGACCCAAACGACCCACTCCAACCTCTGCCACTTTCACTGTTATTTTTCAGGTTCCAGAAAATATTTTTTTTTATCATTAGTACCCATTATTACTCATACATGCATTAGAGTGGAGTCAATCAGACAGACATATCCGTACAACCAGAAAGTAAAGGTACTGAGAGTATCCTACAAACAGACACTCTGAAACCCAACAGACAAAAGAGGTATCGTTTACTTCTCTTGCTCGAGAAGCCTTTGTACTTGCTCTGCGATATTATAATTAGATACCCTCTTGGCCGGTCGCGACATCATCCCAGGAAAAAACCCTAGAAAAATCAGCAATCTGAAGATCGGGAGGCTACAAGTCCTGTCAGAATCTCATACCTGCAATCCACATGAAACAATACATTCCATACTCAGCCAAAATCCCCATATTACGCTTAGAGCCTTGCATCCGCTGCGCCGCCTCCAGGATACTTTGGACATGCGGCTGGCGCAGCTGCATATATCGTTGAGCTGCTGACGTGATAGCCTTCTTATATGCGCCTGCATTAGGACAGGACTCTGAGTCTAGACCACGGATAAAATGGCTAAGCAAGAGGGAAAATGCCTCGACATCCTCCAAGGCCTGTGAAGAACCCTGTCCAGAAGTGGACGGAAGAGCATGTGCTGCATCCCCAACAAGAACCACCCCATCCCTTTCCCATGTCGGAAGCGGGGGAGAAGTCCAGGTTGGATACATGCTTTTAACGTCAAGCGAGGTTAATATTTTCTGAATAACGGGGTCTTTCCAATTTTCATGCCGCTTTCGTAATTGCTGAGCAACGTCCTCCATGTCAAGCGTCTTGGGGTCGGGACATTCCTCTACCTCATATGTGGACCACCATCCGAGTGACTCTCCTGGCTCCGAAACCTGGTACGGTGAATCAGAGTGTAGTGCCGATGCTGCACCATCCGAAAAGAAGTATCCGAAGAACCCATTTCCACCAAATATCAAATCCATCGAGCCCTTTTCCACGAAGTCAACAACGTCTTTCGCGGGTATGAATCCTCCTACTCCAACAAGGCCCCTATACACACGTCAAATAGTGCCCTATTTCCTTTCGTGGGATATACACCTACTCATAGCGAGGAGGATAAGGATCCTCTTTTTCTTCCGGGAACAATGCCCGTTTCGTGCACCCCTTCACGCCATCCGCTCCAATCACCAAATCCGCCTCAACCACTGGACTACCATCCACAAAATGAACCTCGTTCTGTCCTTCAGCGTGAGCGACAACCTTCAATATTCGTCGATTGACGATATCACAGTCGGGGACCCGCCGTCGCAGATTCCCCCACAAGGAATGCCGGCTGCTCCCGAGGAGGTGCATGCGTCGACCCTCCGAATCAGGGTCTCCCGTAGAGTCCATGCACACAAGGAGGGTCCCATTTTTGGTCTTCAATTGTTGCTGCTTGATCGCATAACCTCCTCGAACTATACTGCAAAGAATGCTTTCATCAAGCCGTTTAAGGACATTCAAGCCATTTGGTCCCACGCCCAACCCACCTCCAATAGTCAAGGTGGCGGAATGTGTAGGGCCATCACGGTCCTCCGGGTGTGTGGATGGATCAGTGTCGTATGCTTCATAGATGGTGATCTCATGCTCTTCCTCCGGTGGTGGAGGTCTGGGCAAGTGCTTTCTGAGTTCCAAATATGCCGCGCATCCGGAAATTCCCCCACCGATGATTGCGATCTTCATGTGGGAAAATGTATGTTATGGTGAGAGATGGGTAAGATGTGGAGTCGAAGTTGAAGGAAAAAAGAGCGAGGTGGCAGGGTCAAGCACCGCTATTTCTCCATCTCTGTTGCCTGGTTTGGTTCCCGGACCCATGGTAGGTCATCACTTAGCGGCATTCTTATTTTGGGGATCCCCAAAATATATTGAGTCGGAACTGAGTCCGTTCTCGTATTCGCTGTCACCTCGTATTCTTGAATTGCTTCGACGTTGGGCAACGTAGGCAACAAGATTTCCAAAATTTCTTCTGGGTCAGGACAGACTCCTTTTCACCTGCCTTGTATTCCAGTCAAAGCACAAACTTTATTTAATTATTCAAACCATTACCAGAGTGCCTCCTAGCTAAGAAAACTCAGGCATCAGTCGAGATATCAGCCTTACCCCGCATGGGAGCTCGAACGTGTTGAGAGTTATTAATTTCATCGAATTTGCTTCTTTGCGGGCAAGTTGGGCGATGGATGTGGTTTCGCAAGGAACGCGGTCGCTGAGAGTGACTCTGATTACTCTTATAGAATCCCGGTGATTGCGAACTTCTGTCAGAGTATATCAACGCAAAGACGTGAGAAACAACGCCGATGCGATATAAACATGTAATCACAATATTGATAAAATTCCGGCATCCTATACAACTGAAATCTAGTCTAAAGCAACATGAAACAAGATGCAAAGATCTCCATCATTCAAAGCTGCCCGCAACTATTGAATGTAGATACATGTAGGTTCGCATGAAATACTGATACATTTATTCAACAGCAAGCTCGTCAAAAATTTTGACAAGGTTGCGGACCCCCATCAGGACGTTCTCATCCGGCCCCTGGCCAGGAGTCCAGCTGGCATGGGCAAAGTCAATCAAACGAAGGTCATGTACTTTGGGCAAGTCCTCTTCCTCCTCTTCATCCTCCAGGTCTCCAAGAGCGGCGGTTTCGGGGTCGATACTGATGTTGATTGCTTGTTGAGGCACACCCTCCTGGCCAACAGGTAAACTAACCACCTCAAACGATCCGCCATCCTGGAGATCAAACTCTTCAGAGTTAGTATCATCATCGTCATCATCCCCTTGCTTGGGCTCCTTCTCCGCAGCCTCTTCGATTCGCTTTTCTTCTTTGAGGGCAAGCTCCATGGCTTCCGGGTCGCCTTCGTAGATAATCAAAACACTCCCAGAGTACATCCGGCTCTCCTCGGATTCAAGGACCTGTTGGGCATTCTTTAGCCCATCTGCGAGTCTCCTCGCAACCAGTTTCGAGCGGTCGGCAGATCCAGTCTTTGCGCCGGCAAGATAGGTCTCCAGCCCTGTCTTGACATTATCCGCATTGAACGACCGCCCATACCACTTGTCGTAACGCTTGTAGCCATCCCTCTCTGTGACTTCACCCTTCTCGCCTCCTGACGGCTCATACCGGGTGATGTACGGGTTTGTTTTGCTTCCTTCGTCGGCCTCGCCGTTCACACCAGTCCACACCTTCATCCCGGCGATCCGAAACCCGAGGCTAGAGCTGGTTGTCTCCTTGGACACGGCGTCCAGCTTCGAGCGCTTGGCAGGGACGGCATCGTCGGCCCAAAGCCTTGCCCCCAGCTTTAAATCCAGAACATTCGGTCGCTTGAACCCAGAAGCGACATTCTCCAACACGATAGATATGCCTGTTTCCAACTTCTTTCCGGCGGAAGGGATCCAGGTAGTGTCTGCCGCCGCAGCAAGGGAAGCCGACTGAGCTGTTCCGGCCGCGGTCGGGGTCTCCGAGGTCGTGGAGCCGGGAATGACAATCGCTCCCTGCTCCGCCGCCGCAGCCGCAGCAAGAGCAAGGGGCTGCTGTTGGTCGCCCGAGGTCAAGGTCCCGATATAGGTGGGCATAAACTCCTGGAACGCAGGATGGAGGGCGGCAGATTCATAAAAGGCGACTTCTTCCGCCGTGCAGGGTTTTGCAATGAAGGTACCGGAAAGGGTGCAGCGGACGCCATCACTGCGATCGAGAGAAAGGGACACCACAAGTTAGCTTCCGCAACTTGAAGTTTTTTGAGATAAAAGTAATATTTAAGCAAACGAATCGGAGTCAAGCGCATAGACCATGCATGACGAAATGGCGGTGTTTGGTTAAGCAGACCCCGGACAAAGGTGAGTCAGTCGCAGGGGAGGGCGGAATCCAGGCAATCACTTACTGTCCGGCTGCGGCATGATCAAAAGCGACAAAACTATCGTTGTCCAACTTCTGGTTCTTCAAGCTATCTGATCGCGAGGAAGACGGCATGTTGATCGGAGAGAAATCAAACAAAAAAGAAAATATGTCCTACGCTATTCAAATAAAACCACCAAGTTCTCAAGAGCATTCCACATGGGTCACAGAACAAGAAAAACCCGGTCGATCAAGGGCCAGTATCAAGAGAAACGAAGCACCGAGTCTGAAATGAGAGACAGAGAGAAACGCGGGGGATAAAAAAGGACGTAGATGGAGAAGGGGAGGGGGGGTATAATTAGAATACAAGATAGGAGAAAGAAAGGGGAAAAGAAGGGCTAGTGACTATCGAACAAGGCACAGGGCCAAAATGGTGCAGAAGACACAACGGGGACACCGGTTGTTTTCCTCGGATGGTGAGGTCGATAAATTAATTGCTTCAACTCGGATCGGCAACTGGAACCTGACGTCGACACCCTTAATATAAGTTCATTTATCTTGCTTCGATTATTGAGTTACCCTCTAATTAATTATTAATATAGAACCAAGGGAACCGCATTCTTATTCAGCTCTGTTTATTATTGCCGCGATTCACTTTATTTTTATTTCCTAATTTATTATTTTTCATCTCACGATAGCTTGGGTCCGCTGCTTACAAACTCTCATTATCAGCTCTCCTCCCGGACCCAAATATATATAACTTTCTCCCCCACTACCTCATATTGACGTTCGTACCAGACCCCAAGGGCTTTAGCTGAATGATAAACCAAGCCACCCAGTAACTAACGATTCAAATGGGATGCCCCATCTTTCCTTAAAAAAGGAGAAAAGTTTCTTGTTTCTCCTTCGTCTAGGAAGTTTCTTATCTATCTGTAAACCAAATTACTGCCTTCCAAACGGGCTCTCCCATGGATGGCTAAGTCTGAGTTCGACTATATGCCTTTACCCATCACCTCATCATGGGAGTCGGGAGGCTGCTGGGCAAACGGATGGACGGTGAGGAAAGAATGGTGACATTCACACTTGTCTTTGGGTCACCTGGCTTCGATTTCACTCGCATTTGCGCTCATTCCTGCTCCATTTCCTGAATTAGAAAGAAGTGAATAACACCTCACCACAGTGAAGTACCCCATGGTGTACACTTCCTCTAAGTAGTAGTATCTCCATCTCTTAATCCTTTCATCGTCGTCTGCCACACTCTCGACCCAAACATTTTTCTCTCTTTTTCAATCTTATGATCTTGAGCTGCTATCTACTCCTACCAGCTGAAGCTTGCCAGTCTTTGAATCACCTCATAATCGCTTCTACGCATTATGGGGGACGACGAAGCCTCCAAGGCCTCAGCCCAGGACGTGGCGGTCCCGCAGTCGGGCCCTGAAATAAAGAAAAAGAGGAAAAGCCGCCGGCCAAAGAGCAAGCGTGGAAAGGTAGAATCGCCACACCTAATATCATCATTATTTTCGCCTCCACGTGGGCTTGTTGCTTACTTTGACAGGGAAAACCAACGGGGTTTGAGGAATATTATGTAGACGCCCCCATGACTCCAGAGGAGTTTAAGACTGAGAGGGATCTGTACAACGTGTAAGTGAGCTTTGACCTTCATAGATGACGAAGGTTTAGCTAACGTGTGCCTTGAAAAGTTCTCGCCCCCTTATCCAGTAAGATACGAGAATGGATAATGACTCGGCTATCGGTGATACTAACTTGCTTTTAGTCGAATCGAAGATGCCCTTCTTCGTTACGAAAACCGCCGCCGTCTCGAATCCGATAGAAGAGACGTATTCTACAAGTATCTAATATACGGGGGTGTGGATGTCGGTCCCAAAATGTTCGAGGGTACGGGTGGCCGCGAGCTACAGGAAATGGACAAAGATCAAATTCTTGTGGCTCGGGGACAAACATCCATCCATGATGATCGCTCCAACCTAGCTGTTGATTTCAATGCTGTTGTAAAAGGATACTTGTTAGTGGATATGTCCACCCTAATGACACCAAAAAACCATATCTAACTATTACCAGGACTTCATACTTTCCCTTCCATTTCAATCCCGAGAGCGAGGAAATGGTAAATATCGGCCCGGTTACGATCAGAAATTTTTTATCCTACTTACTCTATCACGACGTGTGCCCGGAATACAAAGTAAGCATCGAAGATGCTCGAATCTCGTGCGACATTGCTGGCAAAGAGCTCTGGAAAAACCAACAGCTTACAGCTAACGGCCCTGGAGACTTTAACACAGCCTGCTCTACTCTGTTTGGGGGCTTTCAGCGTGACATATACGTCGAAGATAACCAATGGGAGAACCTCAAGGATAGGTCGGCTCAGATGACCCGAGAAATGGCTGTGAGGGTAGCTAAACTCGGGCTCGCCTGTGGTGGCTCGGACGAGCTCGCCGATCGATTTAACCAACTGACCCTCGAGCAAAATCTAGAGGCAAAACAGATCGAGGACATTGACGGGTTTGAGATTATCGAAGTGCATCCCCCAAATAACGATACTCACCAGCTTTACCAAGATTATGCTCCGGATCTCCGCCCCGTGGGGTCATTGATTGGACGGCCCTATCGTGACCCAGGAAACCCTGGTTATGATCTCCGTCCAGAGGAGCGTCAACAGGAAGAGAGACATGAGACGCTTATACAAAGGTTCGAATTTTTCCTGGAGGAAGACCTACTCCAACATTGTTATCCGCGGATGAAGGTGATAACCAAAGTTTGGGAGATGAGCTGCGGCTTCTACTATTTTGAGGATATAGGCAGAGCTTACTCCTCGATCTACACGGTTCTTGCCAATGACCTTATGCTAGGCTGGAAGAAGCCGAGGGATCTCAGATCCGATTGCGAAGATGAGGAAAGTGAGGACAAAGATAAACTGGAGGGAACGGCCCCAGGGCAAACAGATTTTCTGTAATAGGCTGACTTGCCAGTGAAGCATCGGTGGCTAAGGCGCATCTCGACTCTCTTCCAGATTTGGCCCCATGGCGCTTTGCCGTGAAGCCAGTCATGCTTTGTTCGGGGGCCAGTTATGGTCGAGCCACCATACTTCCAAGATTGCCTGAATATCATATCAAGTCTAAGGGGGGCCTTAGTCAGATGGCACGTTTCCAGGGCCTGTAACGCAGAGAGGAAGCATTTGATTTAGAAATCTCTTCTATTGCAGTTATGTTGAACAGGTGGTAGATAGAGGAGAGCACCGGAATTCATTCATGTCATTCATATTCCTATATTGCTACATGACTATTCATTACAGACATCCCAATCTGAACCGTCTAAGGCTTCAACAACAGCTTTCCGGTGGTCTTGCGACCCTCCAAATCAATATGGGCCTGGGAAACCTCTTCCAAGGGGTAGACCTTGTGGATTTTGACCTTGAGTTGCCCAGATTTAAGTAGTGTAAACAGCTCGTTGACGTAGTATTCAAACTCCTCCCGAGTCTCAATATACCCGAACAGGGTGGGACGGGCAATCTTGACACACTTCGGGCTCAGTTTACTATTTCCTCGGAGGTTAGTGCCGGTTACCAAGACTGTGGCTCAGGAAAGGGGACACGTTACTTTAAAGGCAGAGGAGGCACGGGACCACTGGCATTTCCAAACCAGACAATAGTTCCCTTCCTCTTCACAGACTCCAAGCTTCCTTCCCAGGTATCCTTCCCGACAGAATCATAGACGACATCCACTCCACGGCCACCCGTAATCTCCTTGACCTTGCTAACCCAATCCTTACCCTCCTCACTGCGATAGTCAATAACATGGTCCGCACCCAGGCTCTTAACCAGGGCAACCTTCTCCGGGCCACCCGCAGTCCCGATAACCTTGGCCCCAATTGTCTTGAGGATCTGGGTCATAAGGAATCCAGCACCACCAGCTGCAGCATGCAACAGCACCCAGTCCCCTTTTTGAACCGCATACGTCTCTTTCACAAAGGCTGTGACCGTCAACCCACTCAGAAACGAGGCCATGACCTCCTCGTCTGAGATTCCATCAGGGATCTTCACTGTTTTGCCCTGCGCCACGGCCGTATACTCAGCATACCCAGAGGTACTGAGCCAGGCAACGCGATCACCGACTTGGAAATTGTAGGGGTTTGGTCCTGGGCCGATGGCGACGACGGTACCGGCACCTTCGCGGCCCAGCACTTCCGGCTTTGCGGAGGGATAGAGCCCGGTGCGGAAGTAGGTGTCAATATAGTTGACGCCGGCAATGTTGTTCTTTACGAGCAATTGGCCTTCCTGTGGGGTTGGGACAGGGTAATTGGGTTTGAATTCGAGGACTTCGGGACCGCCTAGCTTCTCGACAATGACGGCCTTCATGGTGGTTGGTACGGACATGGTGGTGAACTTTCGAGGACGGATGGAGGGCGGGGTTGGAAATAGTGGGGTGAAAGATTGAAACTGGATTTGGAGGGCAGAAAGACGAGCAATCGGGGATGAGGAAGGGGTGTTGGACGTTCGGGAGATTAGATGGGGAATGATGGGCTTGAAGCAAAGGCTTCTTGTGAGAGACATCTGACCGTGGCGGGGTTACACTCGCGTTATTTAAGTACAGAACCCGGAAGAGGGACAAGAGAGCCAGGGAGAGCTGGTTTAAGTCAACTAACTAGTTATTATTGTCGGGGATTTGTCATCACTTGGGGGAACTCTAAACTATCATCTTCTACCAGGATAATATCCCGAGTATCCAGGGGTCCGCTTCCCCGGCTGCTTGGGGTTCACTTTCCATGATCTCATTCTTCTTATTTTTTCCCCGCAGTCTTCTCCGACTCCAGAAGGCAATAACCGGATATATTCCGTGATACCACCCTCCCTCTGAAATACTCTATCTCAACGCCCTGTCTATGTACGGATTCTATCCATATCAGCTATCTGAAGCATAAAACGTTCCTAAGAAGTACGACAGAGGGGAAAGGTTCGATGTTGCTTAACAATCCGTCGGATGACACCATCGGAAGGGTTCCGTTTCCGTCGGGAATTCCGCTCGTTTGCCCAATCTCCGGGAAGTGCATAGCTGAGTCATTTAACGAGTTATGAATGCGGTGCAATGTACATAATCCATTTGTGTACAGGAACACATCTGACACAATGCCCGAACAAAGAAAAAAAGTGAAAATCACCTGAGAAGAAAAAAAAAATCTCTTCACTGATCATCGACCGATAATCTTTGATCATCGCCTTACTGCATTGTTCTCCTGCAGCATGATGACGATAGATTTTAAAACTGCCCGGCCAACTCACCACCCGCATCACTTGAACCAACCCCTGGATATGCATCATTCCCAATGGTAACCAAACGCCTGTGGCCAAGGACGCCCAATGTGGTGACCAACACGCGACAGGCGAACAGGCGAACAGGCGTTGGATGAAGGCTAAGCTCCTGCACGCAGCCTCGTCTGGGAACTGGTGCCTACCACCGTGTGGCAGTGTTCGATTTTTCTTTTTCTGCTCCCACCCCCACGGTTGGTCAGTTGGGTGAATGCGTTCGCAGCCAGAAGTCAGGGCAACGGTTGACCTCTCTCAACGTCAACCGTGCTGACCAAAAAAGTACGGGAGTGCAGACAAGAAGAGTTTCAAACCTTTCCCTCGAGCAGATTGACTTGGCCCCAGGATATCGATTCGCTCGTAATGCTCAGAACCCCCGCCACGATCGCTGCGTTTCATCCTTTTTCTGGGATTGATTCGTCGCCGTTACCGCCCAATCGTCGGGCTGAGGCTCTCATAGGGCCAAAATTTGACCAAAGGCGCTGCCCGACAAGGTTCCACTGGATGTTTATATACGCTCATCTCACCCTCCCTTCCCCTCTTCCTCCCTCTCTTCTCTCTGGGATTTGTATATCAGAAACCTTTGTATAACTATTTCTTTAATACCTAATAATACTAGAACATTTTACGCTCGATACCCTCTGCGGTTCTTTGTTGGATTTTACGCTTCAACCTCCCAAGTTTCTATCTTCTTTTTGGCTTTCGTGTTATCTGACCCCATTTTGGCCCCTCAAGGCGTTTCGGCGACAAAAGATCCATTCGACCACGCGAGTATCATGCAAACTGCCAGGAAAGCGACTTCACACCACCGTACAGCGACCACAGGATAACCATTGTTCTTTGATTACAGCGCCGGACCTAGATATATACCCCTGGAGTGTTTTTGAAATTTTTGCGATACATCTCAGCTCCATTTCCGTTTTTTTCTTTTTTCTGTATATTTACATTTTAGCCCAAAGATGCCCTTGCGCTGGCGCAAGCGGCCCCAGTGGCCCCCCGTTCCATCGGTTGAAGATGAGATTGCGTCCCTATCCAGGGAGTTGAATGGATTATCGTACCTAGGGGAACTACCCGGATTTGAAGGTGTCCATTATCGTGGATCCGTTGACCAAAGCCCGGTCATTCTGGATGTGCTTATTATTACCGGCATCTCTCCTCATGTTGAAAAGGAATCAACATCTGGAACCACTCCATCGGATGTCAGCGCTGGACCGCCGACACCGCCACTGGATATCAAACAGGACCCATTCTCCCACTTTTGGGGGGAGCCACAGAGTCAAGAGTCACTCAAGAAGGCCCCTTTGCGCACCCCATCCAAGGCCCAGGACGTCCCTCCTCAAGGCAAACCTCCCAAACCAGTGCACAGACAAGCGTCGGGGAGCCGAAGGAGCACCGCTGGTCCCCAGCAGAAACCCGTTCCTCGTGCACCAGAGCCAGCTAGCCGCCCAGCTGACGTTCCCGTTCAAAAACCTGCCCCAAAACCTGTCCCAAAACCTCAGCCAAAGGTAGCTCAGGGTTTCCAGAATGCCCCGGCTCCCGTCCGGCCTTCACCAGCGGCGGGAGTGGTGCGCAAGCCCTCATCGTCTGCAATGCCTAAGCGGTCGGAGAGTGTCAAGCATAGGCGCCCTACCAAGCACTTGGCAATTGATCCCCATTCCTCCCCCAACTCTGGTTATATGTCGGACTCCGCTGCGATCCATCGCAAGCATCGTAACCCTTCTAGCAACGCCCCAACTCCGTGCGAAAACAAGCCTCCCCTTTCCCCAGGACTTCTTTCCCCGGGGCTGAGTGTTGCGGAAAGGTTGGAGGAAAAGCTCCGCCGCCGACGGGAGCAACAGCGTGAGCACGGGGCCTCTCCAGAAAATGTGGAGCAGAAGAAAGAAAGTAGTACCCCGGAGAAACCAGGGTTTACGGGCCCCGTTGAGGAAATGACGGCTGAGATACCTGGAGCCTTCCCTGGGTTGGTTGATCTTCAAGCGTCTATTCCACCACCGGCTCCCGCACCCCCACCACCACCACCTCCTCCTCCTCCTCCTCTTCCTCCGTCTGCCTCAGTTCCTGCCCCTCCGCAGACAACATTGTTCCCATCGGTGGACCCTTCAGGTCCAGCTTCCGATGGCGAAGCGCCGTTCTCCACTTCATCGGATCCATCCAAGAAATTGAATCCTCCACAGCCCCCAATAGCCGGGAAAAAATCGGCTCTGCGGTCTGTTTCCCTAGATCGAGCCCAGCCAGCTCCTCCACACCCGTCTCGTAGACGGACTGTATCCTTTGCAGAAAAACCTCTCGAACCGCCCCCAGCATCCTTGCAGATCGTGAGACAGGAGCCTCCTGACCCAGTCCAGCAACTGTTGCCACCATCACAAGAGCCGTCCCCAGCTGCATCCCGCTCCACGTCACCTAGCGCTAGCTTCGGCCTCTTTCCCTGCCCACGATCCATCCCCGTGGCCGGATATCAGGACTGGCACACGATCCAGGGCCTGAACCACCTTGAAATCTGCCCCTCATGCATAAAACAGATGCGCAAATCGAAATTCCGAGACCGTTTCATCCTCAGTAACCCCCGGCCGCGCACCGAGAAGATCCGATGTTCAATGAGCGAACCCTGGGCTCGCCTGGCATGGACACAGACACTCAAGAAAGGTCTGGACCACCTCAACCTCCTCCTCCAGATCACCCGCCCCCCACCAGGCAGCAAGGCCTGCACAGGACGCATCATCAGTGATCAATACTGGTACCGCGTCGTCGACCCGGAAACCGACACCTTCCTCCCCCAGTTCAACGTCTGCTCCTCGTGCGTGCGAAATGTCCGAATCCTCATGCCAGCGCACAACCAGACCTTCGAGCCGAGTCGCAACATGCACGAACGTGTCTGCGATTTCGTAACCGATAGCCCCCGGTTCATACGCTACATCGACGCGCTCGACCACGCAGCGAATCGCGCGGAAGACTTAGATAAACCCACCCCTCTTGATCTCAGCGACTTCCTAGCCTACGCAAGACGCAAGGTCGTCCTCCGGGATTGTCGCCGGAGTCGCCTCACCCTCAACACGTGGCACTACATGGCGCAACTGCCGGAGTTTACCGTATGCGAGGACTGTTACGATGATGTGGTATGGCCGCTAGCGAAATCGCGGTACCCAATCGCACGACAGTTCTCGACGGTCATGCGTGTCCTCCCTGGTGATGGACCGTCGAGCTGTCGGGAGGCGAGCTGTAAGCTGTACTCGCCGCGTATCCGGGCCAAATTCAACGAGGCGGTGCGACGGAGTGATATGCCCTACCTGCAATGGGTTGCGATGAAACGATATGATGCAGAGCAGCGGTTCCGGGCTCGTCAGGAGGAACTCCTCGAGGATGAGCGTCGGGGGTACGACTGTAGTGTTGAGTTACGGAAGAACTTGGAGGAATGGAAACGATGGGAGTGAACAATTATTTTCTTTGCTTTTCTTTTCTTTTCGTACTTACATTCGCATCTGCACATCTGCACATCTGCATTTTCATTTTCCTTTTTTCTTTTGTTTTTACTTTCCTGATTTGTTCTTTTTTTGCTTATTCAAATTTCTGGTGTTTATTGGTCTTGTTTTGTTATCGGTCTATCAAGGACCCCCCTCTGTATCGTACAAAATAAAATAAAAAAGCCTATTTACATAGAGAAAAAGGGAGGTATACGAACATCGATCCCTCCCAAGAATGACGTGAATCCAGCCAAATACCCAGTTCCATCCATATCAAGTGAGAAAAAGAAAAGTCGTAGGAAGAAAATAAATAATAAAAATAAAGGAAAGAAAAGGAAAAGAAATAAAGAAGAAAAAAAATAGAGAGGAAAAATGTAACCTCAAGAAACACTTTCCTTCAATAAATCCGACACTGTCCCCACTCGGTACCCCCTTCTCTTCAACTCCGGCAACACCTTTGCCAGCATGGGGACCGTCCACGGTCTCCGATCATGCACAACAATGATACTACCGGGCCTGACCATGCTAAGAATATGAGCCGAGTTCAACCACGGCACATTGATCTGCGGATCATGCGGGTATACACTTCCCAAAACAATGCGGAACCCCAATCGTTGCACAAGGGCACGCATTCTCTCCGTAAAGAACCCAGACCCGGGACGGAAGTATTTCCCGTCTGTCTTTGTTGTTGTTGTGGTCGTTGTTGCAGAACTGCCGGCTCCTACCACCCCTTGTTCACCACCATTTTGATCATCTTTTTGATTGGAGGAAGAGGGGGAAGAGGAGGAGGGTGTGTCCCTCTGAATCTCTACCTGATCATGAGCCTCCATCTCGCGGCCTGCAGCGGCATAAATGCGCTGGATGCGACTCTGGACAGCCTGAATCTGGGAAGCGAGTTCATCATCGCTGAGATCGCGTGACGGTTGGTCGAACATGGCATGGTTACCGAGTTCGTTGCCGGCGAGAACGACGTCGCGGAGGATATGTTCACGGCCGGGGATGTGATCGCCAATCACGAAGAAGGTGGCGGTTGCTTCGTTGGCGGAGAGGAGGGAGAGAATCTCTGGGGTGAAATCGGAGGGAGCATCGTCGAAGGTCAGGGCGACGAGAGGAGGGGCGGTGGGTTTAAGTTGGACCTGCCACAGGACGTCGGGCCAGCGATGTTGGAAGTAGCGGACGAGGAGGTAAGGAGGTTTGTAGATGAGGTAGAAGGGGAGGAGGAGGGTGAAGAGGATGATGAGGGGGAGAAGCATGGTTAGGAGGCGTTTTCGACGACGGTGTCGGTACGAGCGGTAGAAGAACATCCTCTCTCTTTCTCTCTCCTCTTTTGTTTTTTTTGTGTATAATTATTGTGACGATTCCTTGAAGGGATTCGAATTGGTGCTCAAGGTATTGGGAACATGGCTTGTGTGCGTTCGACGATGGTGGTCGTTGTCACTGCTGTCGATGGTATTGTTGTTGACGGAATGAATGGATTGGATGGAATTGAGGGATGAATGGGGACGGAACTAGTCACGAATAGGCTTCGTCACCCCCGTTTTTATCACGCGTCAGGCTAGGCCAACACACTTCCTGGTTGCTGCTCCTTATTTTCTGAATGTGAAACTAAAATAATAATAGTAGTCCCTTAGCCCGGATATTCAATATTAGGATAACTGGATGATCCGCTTTGTGCCCACGATGTCGCCATTATTGGAAATTAGTTGTGATCCTGGACTCCACCAGGGGAAAAAAAGAAAAGAGCAGAGACACGAAACAATTGTTGAAGAAGGTTTTTTTTTTTTGAAAAAAAAAAAGTAAAAAATAAAATAATAACTCCGCCAATTTATTACTACCTCCTCTGGACTTGTATTTTTATTTTTATTTTTCCCTTTTCTTTTTTGCATGAGAAAATAAAATGAAGAAAACCAGGATCTGGCAACATTATATATTCTTTATCCGGTAGTGATATTCGTATTCAATCATCCGACCAGCCCAACAACCTCGACCGGCCATTTCCTTCCCCAGATGATCGCCCGTGACGGTACTCGCCCCCCAACCGGTGCGAGGACTCGGATTTTCCCTCGCTCACTGTCAACGTCCGCTACGTACAAAAATCCCATGATACTGGCATCCCGGATCTCTGCTGGACTGCCTGTCGGGGAGCTATGGGTGATGGCGAGGATGGTGTTGGCGAGGGCAGATGGCGCAGGAGCACCAATCTTCTTCAGCGGGATAAGGGTGCTACTGCCGGCCGCGGAAGTCGAGGTGTTCTCATTGGCTGTTCCGGAAACCCCAGGGAGAACAGCCGATGCACCCTCATTTGGGCCTCCAGGGAAGAATGAATTGCCCATTCCAAGTTGCGCTGGGTCGTAGTCATCTTCCTGGTCTGGGTCTTGGTCGTCGTCGACGGAGGCTATCGTGTAATTGTAGAGCGCCACCGCATCGAAGTCTAGTTGTTGGGCGTGCGGGGAAAGTGTGACGTTTGTCGTTGATGCTGCAGAGAGCGACAAAGCTGCGGACGCTGTTGAGGGGATCGGGTTGCCAAAGAAATAAGTTCGGATTTGCGACTCGCAGACGGCCTTCATGAACGCGGGGTCGCGGTCGACACACCCGCCGGACTTGGAAAGCTTCACGACAGAGATGCGCTCATCCGACGCCGCTGCCGACGCGCTCGATGACGGCTTGTTATCGTAGTTCTTCATCATGAGGCTATATAGTCGCTCAGAGCCTATGACTAATATCGTAGTAACTATTAACCAACCGGGTCAGTCTCGATATCAAACAGAAATACAGAGAAATAAAGGTGCAACCCCATACTAGAGAATTCCGTCACAATGTGATTTATCATCTCCAAGCTCCCAGCCTTACTCTGGCTCAGGATACCAGGAGTATCGACAATGATACCCGTCTCCCTAGAGTCTTCATCTTCCGCCATCCTCCCCATCACCGACAACGCCAGCCGCGACACAATCGGCCGGAAAACCGACCCCTCTGCCTCCAGCGGATTCGTCATGGGGTAGAAGTAGACCAGTGGCAGTTTCACCGGTAACGCACTAGGCCCAGACATCGGACTGGTACCCCAACCCTCTTCGACATCAAGCATGGACCGAAATGCGGTGGCCGTCAGCGTCCCCGGCACACTCAACATCCCCTCCGTCGGATCTAGGTTGACCACGATCGGCTGGCGCCCGACCTTTGTCGCATACGCCGTCAGCACCTTGGCCAAGCTGGTTTTGCCCGCGTCCTCGGGGCCTAGAATCAGCACCCGCGGACCGTCCTTGCCCGTCGCCTTGGCCTCCTGCCGTAATGTCTCCAGGGCGAAATGCACATTGGCGTATTCGACCATCGGTGTTTCCTCGGCTACGTATTCACTCTGACAACCGCCTGCGCCTAACCCACCTCGTCCCCCGCCAGCGCCCGTTGTCCCTGTGCTGGTTGGAGCCAGTCCATCCAGTCCAGAGAGGGCATCTCCGGCGCTCACCTCCAATGTACAGCCATGCCATGTATAGATTGCCGCTTTGGTTCCGGAGAATGTGTAAGTCTGCGAGGGCGCGAGTTCAGTGCCAAAGAGCTCCGCTGTACCGGTGATGAGCTGCAAATCATTTCTCCCTCTGGATCAGCCACGGGTCCAAATCTGAACAAGGGAAAAAAAGAATAAGAAGGGTATACTACCTTGACTCGAACGGTAGTCCCGAACGCAACCTCAAATCTCCATTCCGAGCCCTGGGGGAGATTGATCTGCGATGGTGGTGCGGGGACGAATTCCCTTTCCGCGGAGGGCTGGGTAAGCTCTAGGCCAGGGAGAGACATTGCATTGTGTTGGGCTGAGGTAGGGGTGCTAGAGTAATGAGGAAAAAAGAATTGGGTATTTCAGAAACGATCTAAGTAGGTCGATGGGTGGATTCCAAAGTCGGTCTTAAGCCGTCGGCGAAGCTTGATCAACGAAGGTCTTGGCGGAATAATATCTGGGCGTAGTATTTTGGATGACGGTGTTTTACGTGTTTGCTGGTCGACCCAAAACTTTTGGCCATCGTTCATTGGATGGATGGATTTGAATGATGAGCTGGGGCCTGGAGGAAGTATATCGCCCAAAAATAAAAAAGTTCCACTCGACCGGAGTCGAACCGGTGACTTTCGGATGGCAATACTTCAGTTACAGTCCGACGCCATAAACCAACTAGACGACGAGTGGTGACTTGGTAAATCGTCGCCAATAATTCGCTTCATATATCACCCAGCAAGTACCTATAAATAGGGGATGATTCAACCAATAAAAAAATCCACTCGACCGGAGTCGAACCGGTGACTTTCGGATGGCAATTATTTCAGTTACAGTCCGACGCCATAAACCAACTAGACGACGAGTGGTTATTACGTAACCAGCCCTTGCTAGTTGGATTTATATACCATCCAACCGGAACTGATGTCGATTCCGGGTATCCGAAAGTCCTCGGCTCGCTTCCGACGGCGGGATTTTTTGGCTTGCATTTCCATGTTCTTCTTTTAACCGCGAGGGTAAGGAGACACAGCTAAGATAAAAATAATGCATACCACGCGATTGAGCATGACATATACGAGGTGCACTTGCGTACGGAGCACGTACGCCTAGACGATATGGAGAGAAGTAGATTTGACTACTCTAGCATGACCTCGAGATATTCTGCCAAGCCACACACATCTTCGAAACTTCATTCATCAAAAATATACCTAGATGACCCAAAAAATAAATCCGCTAGACCGGAGTCGAACCGGTGACTTTCGGATAGCAAAGATAGCAATTACAGTCCGACGCCATAAACCAACTAGACGACCAGCGGCGTAGTGTACTCGTATGCTGAGTAATTTGCCTATCTAAAGCAACTCTACTATATTCAAAAGACGCCCGTCGCGGGCCGTTGGGGCCGCCTTTTTCGCAGTGCCTGTCTATACATCTTCTTCTTTCTTATCTTCTTTCTTATATAGCTCTCAAAAATTACTTTTTTAATATCTGAAGAAGGACCATATTAATCATTAGAACATATAGGACCTATTACTAAGCACCCTCTCCCTTCTTCAAGCCGACCGAGCGAAGCGGGGTGTTGAGGCTTGTTCGATATATAGAATTTATGACCGTCTGCAACCCAACCACAATCATCCGTGGTCAATACTCCAAACAGTCCTTTGCACCCCCCCGATATCCACATAGGCCCATCCCAGGTGATAAGATCCGACCGTCTTGCCAGATGCTTCCACTAGCCCTCTTTCTGGCGATCCTGTTCTAACCTAATGGCCATCCGTGCGGAGGGACTACGAGGTAGAAGATGACCCAGTACACGAACTTATGGTTGTTGAGTCTCGTTTTGCCTCTGTCAAACAGCCATACGTGCGTTGCTTGACGACAGCGTACACCGGTGGCCGATAATAAGGATGCTACTGTGCTGTTGGACTCACATAATTTCTCTGGGGGTATTGAATTGGCCACCCCGCCGGCTATGAATAGATGGATTTGTTCATACTGCCAGGAGGCGGCCATGTTATTACAACATGTGGAAGATGCGACTAGGTTTGAACACCACGTATGAATTGAATTGAGGACTACATTGCTTGATAACTACAGTATCCTTAAATACAATAACTTGAAAAATAGTTGATCGCTTCTACAAGATATTTAGTCACATACCCGTTATACCCTGGTAGGGTCTCGTTCCCCTGCAGGCAAGACATGCTGTGGTCGTCGCCTACCCATTTGCTGACGGGCGACAGCGTCGACAAAACATTTCCTTTTTATGGGTGTGGTAAGTATAATTGATGACTGAAATGCCACCTGGCGGACACTGCATTATACAGGAGCTCCAGGTCTTTAATAATGTAAAATTTGGCCCCAATTCTCCCATTTTCCACCATTTCCCCCAGCTCTTTGTTTTTAATTCTCCTGGCAATAGCTAACACATAGAGTCACTCACTCACTGGCGGATTGGCTCGGACTTAACCCAGTATCAACAAACCTCCCTGCCATCTAAATTTTAATCTAAGTTTTCGAACTACTTATGAAGTGTACAATAAGTCTAAATGATCATGTAGCTTAGTTACATGGTAATATGCAAGGGAAGTAGCAGTTCAATCTACCTAGGTACCTAGGTAGGTATCTGGAAAAGCCAAGCACTTCTGTACTAACCTGTCCAAGATTATGTTGAAAGACTCGGGTTCGTTCAATGAAATATTACCTTACGTTCAATGAACTGCAAACTAAAAATTCAACTGACCAAACCTATGTTGATGCTTCGCGGGCAATTACACCAAGTATGTGATCATATCAGCCGGGATACCCCATCTCGTTCGGGCTCTACTAATGGATACTTACTGCTTCTCCTGCACTCATAGACTTCCCCTATTGAACGTTGGATTTTTTATCGGCATTTGAATAATGGATGATTCAGAAAGCCTTTGTAGCCTGGATTCAGCGATGATGGAAAACAGCGAGGCCGCAGCCGAGGCAATCGAGTCGTTTCGAAAAGAGAACTG
Source organism: Aspergillus diversus (assembly GCA_027569885.1). Lineage (NCBI taxonomy): Eukaryota > Fungi > Ascomycota > Eurotiomycetes > Eurotiales > Aspergillaceae > Aspergillus > Aspergillus diversus. The sequence continues at coordinate 562,478 of JAPDKZ010000018.1, forward strand.
GGACGACTATCGATGGCATTATGCCTTTATTATCCGGCTTATCCCCTTTTGGTTGATAGGTTTGACATCGAAATTGACCCTGATTATTTGCCTGACAAAGAAGAGGAGGAAACCGCAGACGAGGAAAAGCTGCGGGTGTCAATCCTCAACCGTCTACTGGCAGAATTCTCAAAACTGGACCTGGATATACCTAGCGAGGAGGGTGAGGAAGAAGACCTTAACAGAGGGATTGAGGATTACAGCCTCCTCATCAAGGTTTTCTACTGGCACCTGAACAGAACGCCACGGCAACTATCAAATTTTGCGAGGGAAGGCCCTGTTGAAACAAAAGCTGAGAGGCAAATGAAAAAAAAGAGGAAATTTCAAGATGACCTCAAGGAACTTTCTGAGAAGCAGAAGGACATGATCAAGAGGCGAATATCAGGCATAGTTGAAAGAAATAGAGAGGAACGGCCGTCAATATCTAGAAAACCAACCACTTCTCCCTCGATGAGCCGGACCGAATGTGTTCAAGAGGAACCAGAAGAATTTCGAGGGGAGCCAAGCAGCATCTTACACACCCTTGAGAACATTGGCCCTGTCGACCGACATAATGTACTCAGGAATATAATCACACAAGTCGGGAATAAGTATGGTGAGCGGTATGGGGAATTCCTTGCATCAAATCAGGGTCGAGATATTGAAGCCATTCTTGAAGAGAATTTGAATAATGGAGTGAGATACATCTGTGAGTCTGGGCAGTTTAACCTAGAGACGTCTGTTTTCACCAATATAAAACTTCTCATTGTTGGGGGTAGTTGCTAATCTTTATCAAAGCCTCTGTGCCATTGATGACGACCCCGCGCTTTCCGACAATGCAGGTGTATATTTACATATTCTATGGAAGAAAAGTGATCTTGGACGTTTCTGGCTCTACATTGGTCAAACATCTAAATTCTCCGAGCGGATAAGCCGGCATAATAACCCCTTGCATCGCAAAAGACACCCCAGTCTTCACTATTATGTCTGGGACTCAGCCGAAGACATTGAGTCAAAGTTTGTTACTCTTGCTAGGCATAGGATCACGGGATTGGGGCAAAACGTACAACAATGCATCCTTAATTTCCAAGAAATGTGGATGTCTTGTATATTCCAGACATTAACGGCGAAGCATCTCCAAGAATACTTGCCAGAAGATGTCCCTAGATTATGGTTCGGCCGGCATTTGAATGTTGTGCCACCTATATGGCAAAGTTTCACAGATCTTGCTACGACTACAGAGGTTATCGGAGGAAGAGATAACTTCCGGGCTCTTCTCCAATCAGAAGACGAAACCGTTAGAGGGTGGGCAATTCAGATCAGGGATGAGTTTAATGACCTTCGCAATTCCCCCGATCCCCTTTTGAGAACCTATTATTTTGATACGCTCGCACGGGCCAGCGCTATTGGGCAACAGGTAACGGGGAAGAAGAAAACTCAGAACTTTCAACGGTGCCTTCAGGGTGAATGGAGAACAGTCTTTGGCTCTGACGATCCCAAAGGGGCATATGCCGTTAACTGTGGTACATTTGCCTTCACAATTTCTAAAAGGTTCCGGTTAAAAATCCATGTAGGGGACCGGGTTAAGTTACGATTTCATCTCACCCAGATGCCTTGCCGAAAGAAGTATACTACAAAAGCTTTGGCAACAGACCCCGCAAGCAGGTTTTCGGTGTCGATCGAAGGATTTGAGAGGGATGGTAAGCATTTCCATATCTGGTTAAAATGCAAGGGAAACAAAGCGGTTATGCGCATGAATACCCTTGTTGACACGTTGGAGGGTTTTACTTCCGAAGAGAGTAAACAATTCAAGAGGAGGTTTTATGTGACGAGGCTGGCTGGATCTACCCAGCGGGATCCGGTGTATACGGAAGTCACGTCTGAAGAGGATTGATACCTTGCTCTGGCCAAAAAACTGTATCCATGCTTATTGCAAACATTGCCAGGCGTATATCCCGTTAGACACTGTGATTTTGTGGATGTTGTTAAAGGCATGACTATGTCAAAATTATAGTTTCAAGGTGATCCGCTTGCCCTGAGCTAAAGCGCTAAAAACAGGCCTCTTTCTCCATCGAAAGCCGCTGGTCGTCTAGTTGGTTTATGGCGTCGGACTGTAATTGCTCACTTTGCTATCCGAAAGTCACCGGTTCGACTCCGGTCTAGCGGAATTCCTTTTTCGTTTTGTTTCCTTTTCCCGAATAAGATTTTTGTACGTATTACTCAATGTTTATTTTTATTAACTATGTAGAAGTTAGCTAGCATCTCACACAGACTGGACCAAAACATCCCGCCTGCTTCTACAAAACCACGTCCTTTGTGATAATTTTTTTTTTGGAAATTTCCTTTTTTCGCTTATTTGGGTTTGTATTGATTGATCTTTAAATAAACCTAACAAATGGATCTCACCCTGCCGAAGCACGATCCCCGTTGGATAAATGTGGGAGGGGATAAAAAGTAGAAAAGGAAACATTTAAATTATGGAAATGTATACCAGGTATCCAGGAGACAATGGGGAATTGCAGATGGAAAGGAATGAGTGATATAAGCACAAGGCTCCTTCGATCACCAGGACCACCAACTGTGGCAACCACAGCTCCTATGAAAAGAAAAGCAACTCTTGCAGCCAAAGGGTAGAAGTATTAGAAAGGGTTAAAACTGGGTGGGGAAGAAATCCATCGATACGATACATCAATAATCACCAGGGTTGGGGGTACAGTGCGCATTATCAGGATGTGCATGAGGCAATCTTGACCAACGCTTGAAATCAGGCATGACAGGTGAGGGGTGAGAGCGAGGTCGTGAAAGGTAGGAAAGGTAGGAGGGCTAAGGGCGAAATAATAATCCAGGGCCATATGGCGAAGTGCAGGAGGAGGATGTCAGGGGGAAACAGGCGGGGGTAGTGTGAGTTAGAAGAAAAAGTTTCATGTAATTTTGGGTTCTGCCACACATGGAACATCATGAGCGTTCCCAAATCCCTAAAAGTCAAATGTAGAAAATCCAGAAAATCTAAAAGAAATAGGGAATCGAAGCTCTATAAAAAAAGTTAGAAGTTGAACACAATGGAGATTAGCACCCGCTGAGGGGGTAGGAGGTATACTCACGCTAGAGTAAAAGCAGCGGTTATACCAACGAGAGCACGGTTCCGGACTCGCTCGCGCTTTAGCTTCTCCTCAAGAACCTTTGCTCTCTTGACCCGGAGCTCCTTGGCTTCCTCATCTTCTTCCTCATCACTAAGCTCAGCGTCTTCTGTCTTGCGCTTCTTTGCCGCAACTGTTGATGATCCGGGGGTTTCGTTTTGAAGTTGCACGGCCTCCTTTACCATTTCTTTGGCTTTTGCAATCATTTCCTCTGTTTCCGCCGCAGAGGGAGCTTCCGGTAGACTGATGGGCATCTCCACGGAAATAGTGGTCTGAGTAGCCTGAACTCCAGCTTCTCCACCCGCCACGAAACTCTTGATGTCAACCTTGACTTCCTCATCGGCTTCCTCCAGACGGATACTAGATTTCTTAGGCTTCTGTGCCGACCGAGGTGTTTTCGACGAGCTCTGGGCTTCCGGTTCTTCATCGCCTTCTACGCTAGGAACAACAGTTCCATTGACTGCCTCCGCATCAGCAGTAGAAGCAGTGTCATTCAAAGAACTCTGAAGACTGGCATTCGCTTCATGGGTAGCAGCAGCCGATGCTTCCTTCATCGCCCGGGTTTGTCTTGGTTTTCGGGGAGAGCCTGTCTTCTTGCTCGGTGATGCGGATCGCCCCCTTCTCAGACGCGACGGAGGAGCAAGAACCGCGGGCGCTTCAATGGGAGGAAGTTCAAACTTGGGAGGAGGGTTGATTTGCTTCTTCGCGCTGGATGGGCTCTGGACGATATCGATGGGGTCAAGCAAAGCACGAACCCAGTCATACATTTTGTATTCCCCAGCCAACTCAAGGGCTAGAACGAGCCAAGTCAGATCCACCCACGGCGCATAAAATGACAGCCCATTCAAGGAATGCTTACCTAGTGCTGGAGAAATCCAAACGTTTCCGGCAATTTCGTCTTCGCTAGTTTGCTCTCGAGACTTCAGATACTCTCTTTCTGATCGTTCCTCGTCTAATTTCGCCCACGGGAAGGCGATTTTGAACATCCCAGTCGCACTTACAAATCCATCTTTGCTCCGTCGCTGTTGCCGTAAAATTTCAATAACTGATTTCCTAACTCGGACGAGATATTTGACATTCACTCACCATGAGAAAGTACGTTTCAGGATGCTGTTGCGGAGTGTGTGATGGAAAGATTTCGGATCCTTTAAGGTCTTTTGGCAAAGGCGCGCGTAGATGGGCATATTCAAATGGTCCAAGATTCTCTGGTTTGGTCGCATTCGAGGTCCCAATCTGGGTCGGCTTGACGGAAAGATGGGTCTTTCCTAGTCTGCGGCGCGAAAGAAGTTCCTCGTCTAATACCACATTAAGAAGAGCGCGTTAGTTGGTCGCATGCAAGTCGATATCCAGAAGCCCAACCGGGACCCTGAAGGCGCTGGTCGCCGGCTGGCGCGGCTGGTACAATTAGCAGTTTATCAACTTACAGGCAGGTGCTACATCCGTAAGGATGAGAGGATTGTTTTTCTTGGGCAGAGATCGCACCATGATTGATTACCAGCCTCGAGGATGAAGAATCAACCAAAGGAAGAGGGGTAGTCTTCGCGGGGAAAGAGGTCTTCGCTCAGGAGGAAGTCGAAGTTGGATGCGACGCCAAATCGACGGCCACGTTGCAGGCGCGTCTTGTCCAAAAAGGTTCGAGGGATGAAGACGTCACCAACCAGAAGCGCGCAAAGTATGGCAACACAATGGTGAGAGATGAAGAAAGGGTTCGAGAAACCCAAACTGATCCGCGATAAACCGAGCCTCGATAATGGAATCGAAATAAATGCCAGGTTAAATAAGAGGGAGAGAAAATAAATCAGTTAAATTCAACTGAATAACGAGCAGTCAGAATAATTGGGGTGGGTGATTTGCTTTTCCATCTCCATACGTCGTTACAATACCTTTCGAGCGTTGGTATTGCACTAAGTTTGTCAATCATCGTGTCAGCTAATTATAATCATGGCCTATCAACATACTTACCTAATATGGAATAGATCGGCGCGACACGGACCCATCCCCCGGTATTTGTTGAGAGGATTAGCTGTATTTTTGCGGACTTTTAGCCTGGGAGCCTGATAAACATGGCAGCAACGGTGCGGCCCCGTGACCACCAATCGTTCCTATTTTGGGGGCCTTATCCAAAGGACGGTACCAGCTTGAAGACGAGGAGAGGCTAGACCCAGATACCCCGGCAAAGAATCATGGAGGACTGTGCTGAGCATTATTTTGGCAACGAACTGGAGGGTCAAATCATGTTCCTCCTAACTTCCACCTCGATTTAGGTTCAAACCGAGTACATCGCCAGCAACAAAGCGTCCCTTTTTTAGAGATAGAAATAATAACAGGAACTCAAGCTCCAGCACCTCTCAACATTCCTAGCTTTGTCTCCCTTGACTCCAACTCTTGAATGATAATTTGCGGGCCGAACACTTAGCCTGGTTCGTTGCTCAAGAAGGATGGCTCCATCAACTGATTAATTATTATCAAATGGGAGCATCAACCCATCAAAGAGAAGGGCGAGGCTAAACTCGATCAGGGAGGGGATGCTCTCGGGCAACTTGAACTTATCCACCGCTCCAACAACAGAACGACCTGCTCTTGTCTTCAACAAAGAAGTACCAAACTAAACAGTCAAGACTTCGAGAGACATTTATCTCCCTATAGTCACAACCATCCCCCGGGTTACTTCTTAGATTGGCTCCCTATAAATACCGATTTCGCAGAGGTTCGTGTTCCTCCATCTACCCCTCCCCAATTCCTGGTTCTACCAAACTCAGCTACCCCGCCAAATCTAGAAATATCAACACAATGGCCGACCACGAGGAGGATCTTGTCGCCTCCAAGACCGAGGGATTCAAGGTCGGAGAAAAGAAAACAATTGCAGAATATAATGCGCTTGGTGAGTGTGATTCTATAGTTATTTTTTCTCCCCGCCCGCGCAGGATGTTCTTGCTTTCAGCCAGCGCAACCCCCCAAATACCTGGGAAGATTTAGCTCGTGGGGTCAGATAACCGTGTTCCCCCTTACCTTACATTTAAATCTCACCCAAAGGGATCACTTTGCTTTGCCGATCGGGAAATACCCCGGATCTACTCTGCAGTTATTATTATCATTATTACCCATTTTCCAATTTCCTTGGTTGTTGACCACAAACCGTCCTCCCCAGATCAAGAGGACGATGCTATGAATCGCTGGAAGGCCTCGCTCGGCCTCAACAGCGGCGAGCCGATCGGCAACCCCAACGACCCAAGAAAATGCATCATTAAGTCCCTGACTCTGGAGGTCGAAGGGCGCCCGGATGTCGTCGTGGATCTCTCCTCCCCAGGCTCGGTCGATAGTCTCAAGGAGAAACCATTCACAATCAAGGAGGGCGCTACCTTCCGGATCAAGGTTACGTTCGAGGTGCACCATGATGTTCTCAGTGGCCTGAAATACCTTCAGGCGGTTAAGAGGAAGGGTATCCGCGTTGGAAAGGACGAGGAAATGCTCGTGAGCTTCCCCACACTCTTGACTAACAAAACCATCCTCGACGGTTCCGGTCCCTAACTCAGTTTCAGGGGAGTTTTGCTCCAAACACCACGGGCAAACCGCTATATGAGAAGCGCTGTAAGTTTATCCCTGGTTTTTTATTTCTATATTTTTCCTACTTAATTGGCTGACTTCTAATTCCCCCCTCAGTCCACCGCGAGGAGGCGCCGTCGGGTATGCTGGCTCGCGGCCGTTACAATGCCGTTTCCAAGTTCGTTGATGACGATAACACCACCCACCTCCTGTTCGAGTGGTCGTTCGAGATTGCGAAGGATTGGTAAACCACATACTTTCTGGATGATTATCTCGTAACAAATAGCATATCCTCTTCAAATTTATAAGCGTTGAGCCAGTATCTTTCTTGGAATCTATCTATCTATCCCTCTTCCGGGTTTGGATTTCCAGGCATATAACATGGGTTGCAGTGAGGATACCTAGTGCAGGAGAACCCCCTCCTCGTTGCAACAGACTTGAACCACCCATATCTAATTCATATAGCCGTTCTTTTATTCTTCATACACTCAATGCTATCTATAAACGTTCTGTCATTTACCAAACTCCAAATATTGAATCATGAAAAAAAGATGTGGGCGGCATTGTGGGAAAAGTAAGTAATAAGATAAGATAAGGGAAAAAAAAAAGAAAAAAGGGTATCACAGAAAGTAGTCAATCACGGGATTTTGGCCATCCTTGCTCTGCTGCGCTTGTTGTTCACCTCGGTGGATATCATTTTCGGGAGCCGCATCGAAAATGTTGAAGAACCTCTCGCCAGTGTCACTGACCTCGAGAACGCTGGCAAGATTTCCGCAGCGATAGCAATAATTTGGTGCGCTCCAAACTGTACTTAGACGGTCGTCGTAGAGGACCTGATATCCTTCCTGGCAGAGCTGGTGGGCTCGTAGAATATGAGACATGCTATTTACTTCGAGGAATTTCCGAACGACCTGCGCTCCAAATGTATATCCAGCTCCCCGGGGAGAAAGGGAGAACTCGTCACGTTCGGTATCGGGGTCGGACCACACCAAGTCCGCCATTGGACCCTCGTGGGGGATTTCGCGAAATCGATCGATGATCTTGATTTGGTCTATTGAATGGATGGAGGGGGAGAGGCCACCGTGCACGCAGAATATTTGGTCGTTTATGACCACACTCAAGGTGAGAAAATCGAACATGTCGGTAAAGTAATGCCACACGTTGGCATTTCCATACTTCCGCGCGCATTCCGTATAGAAGCCGTAGGACTGTGTCACGCCACGCGATTCGTGATTCCCGCGGATGAGATGTACTCGTTGAGGATACCTCAGCTTCAAGCACACAAGGAGGGAGATAGTCTCTACGCTAAAGAGACCCCGATCGACATAGTCGCCTGGAGATGGAAAGCAGTAGGTTAGCACCGACTCCACAATTAACCCGCAAAACGAATTATACAATATCGACATGAATAATCAGGCGACCCAAACCACGCCACTCACCTAGAAAGAGGTAATTTGTGTTTGGGCAAAATCCCCCAATTTTGAATATTTCAATCATATCAAAAAATTGCCCATGGATATCTCCAACAACCGTCACGGGAGCCGCAATGTGGACCACATTGCTCTCTTTCATCAACAACTCTTTCGCCTTGGCACATATAGCCTCGATGACGGATTCCGCTAATAACTCCTTTCTATAGAGCCTCTCAATGCACTCGTCAAGGTCAATGCTAGCTGTGTCGAATGAAAATAAGCCTTTACGCCATAACAAGGGGAGCGATATAGAAAAACATAGGGGCCAAACTTACCCGGTAGGCCAGGCATTGTGAAGGAAACGGTCCAGAAGGACTTGGGTTATAGTACAAGGGATAGGTTAACAGTGAAAAGTCACGGTATACGGCGGGCATGCGTTCTGGATATATCAACAGGAGGCGCACTAATATATGAACTGGGAAAAAGGCACTATGCGGGTCAGGTTGAGAAGGGATATGTTTGTCTGAAAAGTTCCCGCAGTAAGTCTCATCCTGACCGGCGGGCTAGAGCAGCGGGGGTGGGTAAGCGCCACGGACTGAACTTGTGCAGGACAAGGCCGAGATTATGGGAAGACACAGGCTGCAAGGGTGTTGGTGTTCGTCATTTGGGTGATTCGGTTGTTTGTCTAGCCCGAGCTTAGGCCATTTTCAGGGAGGAATTGGAGAGGCGGGCGGAGTCAATCTAAAGGGCACGCTTGATAGCTAGCGGACCGCATCCCCAAATCTGCCCCCTGGGACCGCCTTTGCTGTAAAACATTGAGTGGTAAAAAGCAAAATATTTCTAAGGAAATTGGAGGCTCTATTTTCAATTTTCAGAAGTCTAGTATATAAGAGGGTTATATTTGCGCAGCTTTCAATACAATATACACTTCGCCATTCCTAAGGTCTAGGCGCCCTAGGTCAGTAGCTGTCTGGCTTGCTCACGCTCATCGGAATCGGTTTCTTCTTCGTACTCCTCTTCTTCGTCATCTGTTTCATACTCTGTTGAGCCCTCCTCGTATTCTCCTTCGGAATCTGTAACCTCCTCCTCGCTCTCAGTTTCCTCCTCGGTTTCCGTTTCGGGTTCATCAAGCCATTGATCAAGCGTCTTGGATTTCATTGCGGCGGCGGGTGGCTTCGTAAGCCCCTGTCGTTGTTTGCTTGACGATGCAACATTCATCTCATGCTCTCTAAGAGCTTTGTCAAGCCGCTCTCCAGCAGTGGCGCCCACTGTTTCTGTCACATCCTGTTTGATTTCTGCCTCACGGAGGTTACGGTCGGGCTCTTGGCCCTCCTTGACCCAATCGGGCAAATTCGTATAGCCTCGTAGCCCGTGAACGCCCGCGTCTGGCCCCAAAACCAGAGTAGAGGATCCAATTAACAGCTCCCTTCGCGTCTCGGAGGGACTCGGAGCATGAGGGACAGGCTTTGGAGCGAGAAGAAGCAAGTTCGCAATTTGTGTCGATGAAGGAGAGGCAAGTAGGGCCTTGTACAGTCGCGCACGATCGCGGAGATCGTAGGAGGTGTCATATCTGGCGAGTAGGAGAATATACCGCCAGAGGAGAGAGATTGGATCCTCTCCTTCCTGGTTTTGCTTGTTTTCGAGACCATTGGGGCCGTTCTCATGGCCTTCTTCCGGGTCCACCCATTCATTATTGAGCTCCTGCTCTACCTTTGGCTCCGGAGGAGCTTCCTCTTGGGGAGGGTTTCGTAGTAGGTGATGGAGATAAACCTTCGCCCCGAGAAGAACAATCTGTTGTTTGACTGCTTCTGGTTCATCTGCAAAGTTTTCAACTAAGACTCGCAAAACATCAGGGGCAATATTTCTTTCAGGCTCAGCTCCAGCAAATTCCCCCACCAGCCATATAATGGTGGCTCTGGCATCTGGGTTGTTTGTTAGGCCAAGATGCTTCACCAATTGAACGACCGTTTGTTGATGCGATCCAGGATCTTGTTGAATAAGGTGACGAATAACAGTTAATGACTCCGAGACAAGGTTGTCATCAAGGCTAGTAATTTGGCTGAGCAATATACGAAGGCAGTGAGTTGAAGTGTTGGGGTCACACTGCGCACATCGCCCTAGTGCACGCACACTCTCCCGCACCAGGTCAGGATCGGCTCCCTGGGAAAAATGTTCCAATTCACTGATAATCAATTTTTTTAAGTGAAGGCCACAGTGCGGGAAAAGTATTGTTAGAACCTCAAGTTTTAGTCGCCAAATATGTGCTGGGTCCGAAGCATGCACTAAAAAGTGTGATAGGTACTTGGTAAAAGGTTTGGGGTATCGTAGGGCGACAGCAACAACATTGTAGAGTGCAATGAGTTGCATATCCTGAGGAGTCCGGAGAAGGGCAACCAGAGGGCCAACAGCTGCGGCAAGGTATTCAAGAGGCGCAAGGTGGAGGAAACAACGAACAACGGCAACGATGACGGCAGAATTGCGACTTTGTAAAAGTAATCTGCATGACCGCAGAAAAAGTTCTAGGTCGGGGTCTAGTACAGGAACCTCATATGCATCGACATCATTCGTACTGTCCTCATCTTCACTCTCGTCGCCATAGAATTCCTTTGACGTGGTTTGTTTTACTTTTACTTTCCTAGTCTTTCGAGGAAAGCACTTCCGTGCATAGAATGTGAGAAGGCGCAAAGTTGCCAACTGTGCCCATTCATCCATATCTACCAGCTTCTTCACTAAACCCCGGTAGTGCTTGTGTAGTAAGTCGATCCTGTCGGGGCAAACTTTCAGGAATGCCGAAACCGCGGGTCCGGCTACAAAGTATTGGGTATCCCCTAGAAGGGTCGAAATATATCCAGTGAGCTGCGGCAGGGTGTTAGGATCTAGGTTATAGCACTTAGGTATGGCCAATGCAGCCGCTTTCCGAACATGAGGACTCATGTCACCACAACCACGTTTGATTGCGAGAGACACTATTTGACTGATGACGGGGACCTTGATACCCGACATTGTCCGGAGCGCCAAAGCTCGGACTTGCGGATTCTGGTCGGTAAGCGACTTTTGGATCGTATTGATTGAGAGAAGGGCAAGATCCGGCTCGGTTTCCGCATGGTGGACCAGGTATATGTAGACCAATTTTTTGACCTCGAGATTTGCGCTAGCGACGTTTTTCACGACAGCTGAGAAGAAAGGAAGAGATGGCTCGGAACGATACATCAACTAGACAAACAGGTGTTAGAAAGGGTCTATGCTTGTACAGTCGGGCTGGGCTTTTCCGTACCGTTACGACCCTTCGCATTCCATCAAGGACCTCTCGGTCATTGCGGGAATCCAAAAGCTTTTTGATATGAGAGACGCTGAGATTCCGGGATGAGTTGCCAATACCTGTCCCTCTACTCATAGCCGCCGACTGAGCTGCTTCAAGTGTAAGCTCCCGAGCTAATTAGGCAGGTAAATTGTCAGCCCTTCGCCCACGCGAGATTCCTCAGGAGGATTTTGCTAATCGTACCTGTTTCCAGCATCGAGGAGATTCTGGAGATTGTCTCCATTATAGCCCCCAAGCCCTTCTCAGGGGCTTTACCAGTTAACACAACCTAACGGGGGGTGGATCTCGTTATATGAGCACAAGAAGAGGGTGCTGGCGGGGAGTTGGGGTGGGACGGAACCATCACTTGGAAGCAGGTGACAACGCTAAACGTTATCGGACACCCGGCTTCGAAACACAACCTCCACAGTACATCTCCTATAGTTATTTAAACAGGTAATTCGATAAAACCCTTACGAATAAAGTTTGCAAAAATAAAATTCTGATAAGGTATATCTAGGATACTAGAATGCTCCAATGTCCTCATGTTTTAACAAATTTCCAAACTACAAATGGGGACTGTGCGCCAGGTACTGTGTGCCCCGTCGGTGACTGATTTTCTAGAATATGTCCTTCACCACGACTCGGAGGCTTCTCTGCTCATTGTCTGTTCGACGAGGGACTCGTTCCTTGAAAAACTACTCGCTAGCGTACATGCCGAGTCGATAAATGCTCCCGATTGTCACCGATTGCTCACTAAAACAATCGGATCATTATCCAAATCAACCAAAGTCACAACAGCCTTTTGTCCAACGCTAGAGCACCTTCGGGCGTGTCTTTCAGGGCCTATTAGGCAGAGTACACCGGAAGCTAGCAATCAACAGATACTGCCATCTCTGATGGCCATATTGGATCCGCTCAGTTTACATCTCTCGACTCTAGAATTTTCTGCTCAGGGGCTGTCGCGGACACTAGCGCTTGCAGTGGAGGCTTCTTCAAAAGAAAGTATGGATATTGTACTTTGTGAAAGCAAGGACCCCATGGATCTCACTGGCAGCGAATGCGGTGAGGCGTTATGGTATGTAGAGGTGCCACTGCTCAGCAATCATGTACGCAGAGGGGCAGGGGCGGACGGTTCGAGTGGCCGCAGCGTGTCAGTAAAGAGAGTCGCACAGCGGTGGTTCGAGTTCACAGAGGTCGGTCCACTCATTGGCGGCACTGTGGGTCTAGAAAAGGAATCCTAGTTTGAGAGGAACCAGAGAATAGTAATAAGCCATATACGATTATTCTCAGACTAAAAACATAAAACAATCGGGTATCCTCGACCTAACGCTTATAACTCCATATGTGGCATCATTTTAGACCTCCTTATAGGGACTTTTCCATCTCGGTGATGTAAAGCTTTATGTGCGACTCTAGTTTCAGATACTCATCATGAGCGCTTTGAATTTCACTCTCAATGTTTTCCTTGAGATCCGCCATCTGCAAAAAGTTAGTCAATTAAGCAACTCAAAATACCAAGCCTTCAAGGTTACCTTTTTCTCTGTTTGCTCGATCCTAATTCTTCTCCTCTCCATCTCGCGTTGCTTCTCTGCTCGCTCCTCGCGAAGCTGCTTCTGAATATCACGAAGCTCCTCCATGCGTTTCTGTGCCGCTTCCGCCTTTTCGCGTGCATTATTTCGCAAGGCTTCAATCCTTTCGTTCCACCGTGCGAGTTGCCGCTGCAGTAATTTCTCAGTCTGCTCTACCTCTCTCACGTTATTACCCCTTTCGGAAATTGCTTCCTTATTCCTAGAGGCCCTGGATTCCTCGTCATCCTCCTTTTGAAGCTCCACAGATATATCCTCAAGAAGCTTGACGCAGGCCTGCACGTCGTTACTGACGACGGTGAAAGTATCAGAAGAGGTCTGTAGAGCTCTCGCTCTTTTCTCCATAGCATCAATTTGGGCCTTTTCGCGCAGCAGACTTTCTGAGAGCTCGGTTAAGGACGATTGGAGGGATGCAGGACTCTCCATAACATAGGGGCGGAGCTTCTCAGCCTCTTGTCGGCTGCGTACAGACTTCTCCGTCTTTTCTTTTAGCTGCGTCTGTCGCCTGGCCTTCTCTGCTTTGACCCGCTCTAGGGTCTCGGCGACTCGTTCTTGGCTATGGCCTAATTGCCTTAGACGAGCCTTAAGGTCGTCGTTCCTTCCGAGTTTCTCTTTTACCTCTCCTTCATTCGCTTTGAGGCTTCGTCGCATCTCCTCAAGCCGCTGTTCCATCTCCTGATTCTCTGCATAGAGGGTATCAATGCGCGATTTGGTCTTTTCCGTCTTGTTGAAGTGCTCATCGATGACAGGGGTTTGCGACTCCCGGAATCGAACAAAGTTGATGAGATAAGAGAATATCTTCACAAGGCGATCATGCGTAGGCTTTGTCAGATCTGTGAATGTAAAATCGTTGACTCCGCACTGTTGATAGCAGATGATTAGCCTCTGATTCAGAATCTCTAATAGCACAGTGATAAGGGGGTATACGTAGAACAACATACTTCCCACATTAACCTCTTTAATCGAACAAAAAAGCCCATCAGATTTCGTGTATCTGTTGGCACAATATCAGGGTAATCGCCACATATGTCATCTGCAGCAGCACGCATTGCTGGCTCTACTGTTTCGCGCGTAATATTCATGAGCAGCTCGGCAAACCATTCTAGCACCATCTGGATTTGTTGTGGGTTTGGCTTGATCAAATCGGCAGCGGTAAACGGGATTCCGATGTCATTGATGCATCCTGCGATCTCTTTATCAGGCTATTCGCCATGGTTAGCAGCTGGTAGCAAATCAAACGGCCGATAATGGTGTTGAATAGAGGTTTAAACTAACTAGGCGCATCAGAGCATCATTCTCATCCTCTTTCTTGCGACCTCGGCCATGGTGTTGTTGGGAGCCATGAAATTGCTGGCTCATCCGCTTATTATACGCCATGGAGTCTCCCAATCCCTATGAACAGATATCTGTTTCGAATAATCTTAAGTGTAAAAGGTTATAGTTGTGTTGTGGTGAGTCGCTTGCTCGTTTGGCGGTGGTCGGAAGATTGTTTACATCAGAGGGCCTGCATGGCAACCAGAAGCGGATAAGCGACTTTTAGAGGGGCACCGATGCAAACTGTGCAAAAACCCACTTTGCGGGCTTTTGGATGACTCTTTCCGTGCATCATTATTCAACAGATGATCCATAGAGCTGTATTTTCACACAGTAACTCCAACCCACGAAAGAAATTCTCCATCTCGTGCGCCCAAACTGCTTGGGCTTTTTGAAACAATATGGCAGCTGCCACTGCGAATACATCGGCTTCTTCTGAACCGTTCGAGTAAGATATTTTTATTTGCATTGAGAGATACTTAGTACCAGGGCTAATTGTGCTGTGATCAGCATTGTCGCAACGTACAATGAATTGCTTCGGTCTGACCCAGATTTGACAATGCCGATTGCTGCTATTGAAGCTTTGGTATTACTTCTTACACATTCACCATCCTCGACAATATCAGAGACCCTTGATCTACTGGAGAAATCCACCGCCCACTTGAAGAAATCCATCCCTAATCCTATCGGACTCTCTGCTGGCACCGATTTATTTCAACGATACTTGATCACAACTCTACAACGACCAGGCCAATTGGGACCGGCCGGAGATTTCAATGCCATTAGAGCGCACCTTCTTTCCAATGGCCGCCTGTTCATTCGACGTGCAAAAGAAAGCCGAGATAAAATCGCTGCCTTTGGAAGGGGCTTCGTCCGAGACGGAAGCACAGTGCTAACCAACGGAGGATCGCGAGTCGTCGCTTCGCTGTTACAGCAGGCTGCTGATGAAAAGGGCGGGCGGTTTCGAGTCATATATGTTCTTTCATCCCTCCGACAAAATATTCAGAACGGCTCCGCTGAGCCGGAGGGTATGGAGACAGTGCGTGCGCTTCGAACAAAAGGTGTTCCTGTGGCTACCATTCCAGAGTCTGCCGTCGCATATTCACTCGGAAAGGCCGATGTTGTTATTGTTGGGGCGGAAGGTGTGGTAGAAAATGGAGGGATTGTATCGCGCATGGGGACATATCAGATTGGCCTTCTAGCCAAGGCCATGGGGAAGCCGTTTTACGTTGTTGCGGAGAGTCACAAATTTGTACGAATCTACCCTCTCGGGCAGTATGATCTCCCGATAGAGCAGCATGTTATCGACTTTAAGACCCAAGAGGATGTTGATGAGGCTAAGAAGCAGCCAGCTCCTGCGACTACATCAGACGTGCCCCCCAGCCTGAGTCCCTCTGACGTGGTTGACTTTACACCGCCTCATCTAATATCCGCGTTGATCACAGACAGTGGTGTGTTAACACCAAGTGCTGTCAGTGAAGAGCTAATCAAGATATGGTTTTAATCCTTTCCAAGTGAATACAAAAATTAAGGGAATAACCAAGGTGAAAACTCTATGCAAATTGGCGCTCAAAGGTTAACATGGAATCTCGCGACGTTAATCACCCTTGAAAACACACTTAAGGTGGATGGGGGGTAAGGTGCCCTAAATAGAACTGGGCGAAAGCTGCATCAGCCTCGCATCAAACTCTTCTTTTTCAGTCACAGGAATGGCATCCAGCCTTCGCAATTCCTTTCGTCGCTCTTAGACTCTTTTGACCAGGTCGTATAATTTCTCCCTGGGTCCTCTTGTGGATGTGTGACCTATGTATAGGGGCCATTATCATTTGGGGATGTATGACCTGTCTCATTCCATTCCACCACGAGTGTCGTGGGGCCTAGACTTCAGCTACTGAATTCGGGCTGGAAATACATACCTTATGACTTCCTACTCCATGGGCAGGCATGTCTGTTATGATAAACTCGAGACAAGATAGCAATATCAGAAATGAATGTATGGTAAATTTAGACCTCAAAAGAAAATAGACGGAAAAAAAGAGAATTTAAAAAATGATGGCAGTAGTCCCTATATTTTGTTTGTGATATCGCTATCGGCCATCATGTCATCAATTTGCCTCGTAAATCTCATGTTATCATCATTAATCATAACACATTTCACCATCTTATTCATGTAGCCTAATTCATAATCTCGTGAATTTCTCGGTAGGTCCGCCATCCCGGGCACGTCCTCCGCCCCCTCTTGTACCATGCAAGACGGGAAAACCCAATAAATGATTTTGTAACGAACGGTGGTAAAGCCACGGTTGGCCCGTTGATTTGAAGCGGCAAGGCGCGCGGTAGGGGAAGAGGAAAACCACCTTAACCGTAGCCGATTACCCAAATCCGGTCCAACAGATTGATATCGAATGCAACGAACGACCGATCCGGCATCATGCCAACGTGTATTTCTGCATTTTTGATCAAATTTCGGTGAGACGAAAGGCGGTTCTGGGGCAGCCGTAGGAAGAGGTTCAATCCCAGGACCTCTGGTTGGAGAGAAGCATTTTTACGTCTCCTCAATAATATGCGCCGGTAGCACTCCTCCCATTATGCCCACATAGGTGCGATAGATACTTTATACTTAATTTGCAATGCGGCGCAGATGTATGTTCTGGGGGTCCAAACGCTGCAAAGAAGCAAAGGCGTAGAGAAGTAGGTAGCCAAAAGCAACGAAAAGCCACAAAGCAGCCATGATACGGATAGGATGTTAGCTTCAAGGCAATATCGGATAAGTTAAGGATGTTAGAGAGGGAAGAGCTTGGAGGTCGGTAAGGTATACGTTTGAAGACATCAAAGTAGGAGGAGTGAGTATATTGTCGGCTTGATGGGGGCATGATACTAGCTAGGTAAGAAAGAGAACTTGGGTGGGCGTGGGAAAGCGCTTGTCTTAAATTGGGGTGAATTGGCAAAGTGAGAAACGAATTTCTCCGTTAGTTCAAACCTGACCCTCTTGGTTAGGTAGCAAGGGCAGCAATTCTTCCACAAACTCTTTTCATGGATTGTGGTAGACGATTGGAGTCTCATCAAAAAAAAGGGCGGGGTTCCAGCCTCTGAAACGATACACATGAATATCTCTCTGGGGTTGTGGCTCGTTCGGCCCAATCGGAATCCGAGGCACAAGCCATTAATGCTCAAATGGGGAATCCTGTCACGCTCCCTTGTTCTGGGTGGGGTGGCGATAATTCTTCAGTGTCTGTCGGCTCCTGTTATCTGTCTTTTCAACCTGAATGGGGGCTGAGAAACAAGACCTGGGGATTTATGAATCAATTAAGGGCGAAGCCGGTCATTGCTTGAACCAAGAGTAGAAAATCATAGTTGTCTCCCGTCCCTTGAATTGAAGGAAAAAGATGTAGTTGAGGAGAGGGGAGAGGATATTTTTTAACCCTCATCTCAGAAGAATTTCCTCTCAGATTAAAGGATCTTTGGAGGGCTGGACAGGATCAATCTGGCGGTGTGGATGCGGATGCCTCTCTTTATCAGATCTAGAGAATGCGGTGAACAAGCGGAGGACTCGTAGATTTCCATTCATTATTCGGTGGAGTTCTTCTAGCTCCCCTCCAGCCCGAAAAAAAAAAATTTTTTTGGAAGGAATAGTTCTTTACATGCAATGCTGGATGATTTTTGCCTAGTGGAATTAGATATCTAGTTGTATTTCTGTATGTCTGGCGGGGCCAACCTCGGGTGCGCCCTTTTCTTTGTTCATAGTTTCCTTCCCAGCGTCCAGTCCAACCCGTGTGGGCGTTCCACGATCTTCTGACCTGCTTGCCCGATGAGAGCCAGACGACAAATATTGGACTGGAATCACTCTTCTCCCCATCTGATCGAGTCATCATGAGACCACCCAATCCCAAAGTAGTAAGCACGTGATGGTTTCCTCGGTCCAATCATGCCAGATGGGTGAGGGAGGGCTCTCGGATATGCCCCTCTTGATGACTGATGCTCTCGTCACTGAAAGAAAGCGATGCAGTGGAGCCGCCATCCCACCCAGCGAGTTGCGGCGACCAAGCTCCAGATTTTGGGACACGCTTTGGTAGTCATCAGACCTAGATAGCATACACTGCGACAACCTGACAAAGCGACGGAGATACACTTTCTGCATGCCTCCATCATTCCCTCTTTTAACCCCAAGCCTAAAGCTTCTTAATATCGCAGGCAGGCATATTTTGTACAATCTTGACTTGCAACGCCACTCGGTGTTCGATTTTCCTTTCCATCCGCCAGCTTATAATTTCCTAAGACTATTGTATTACCCCGGCCTGCAGATAAATCGACCCTATAAGTTAAGATTTTGTCAGGGAAATACATCGTTTGGTTTAGTTGTACTAGGGTCTCCAGCAACTACAGAGAAACTCCTTACGTGAACCTTGCGACCCCTGTATTTTCCTAGCAGACGATGGTTGCAGATTTCTTGATATCCACGTCTCGGTCAGAGGGACAAACCGATTTCTTCGTCAAATCCCACCATAGGCAAAAACTTTTCCAAAACCATGCACCTGCCAATGAGACGAATACACATTATTCCTGGTCTATAAAGAGGCTATTGAGCCGTCATATCAGTCGAAGGTATCGCGTTTTGGAGCGAGAGCCAAACCGCCTCAGGAAGCGCGCTACCCAAGAGTGACACCAACATATCTTTTGCTGTGTTGGGGTCTTTCTCCCCATGAATTAACATGACCGATTCTGGACATCAATCTCTTTCTTGACAAACATTTGGGTGGTTTCGAATAATTGTTCATTATTCTAGACACGGCCACGTGTGGGAATGCCGCGCTGGGTTTTGGTGTTGCACTTTTTTTTTGCTCATTGTTTGTCATTGGGCCTTTTTGGCTCTTATCAGTATCTTACCAGGTGGGAAGCAAATATCGGGCAGAGTTGCAATACTCCCCGGGTATATCGGATATGCTCTTGGTGATTATTTCAATGCTGTCTCGATCCTGAATACTCGCCCACTGACGGTATGGTCCTCTCAGCTAGCTTGAGGACACATTGAACTCAATGATAGCACGCTTTGACTTGCGACTCGAGCTACATAGCGCATTGTCATACCTAAGATATCCTAACACAGCGTGGCGTGGAAGTACAATTCGCATAGATGTTGGGATGATTTGTAACTTTCGTCGTGAAGGGGTCAATAGTGGCATATTCTGTCATCACCAGATGTAGCGCGATTTGCGATTTCATACAAAGATTCGAAGGATCGTGGGATGGGAATTTGGGATGGAGGGGTAGGCAACTGAGCTAAGGAAAATCAGGAAAAACAAGCATAAATAATAGCGGCAGAGGGCTCAGAGAGTTCATTTAGTATGCCTCTCCATTGGAGCAATTTGAGGTTGGTGTGTTGAATGTGCCCGTTACTTATATAGATCACTGCCTACAAAAAAAGACGTGGTCCCGTACAAGAGATGTTCCAACTCTTGGGCCCCTGTAAGCGTTAGAGCAGAGGCGTTAGTGTCTCTCAACAATAGCGAACCGGAACTCAAGTGTTCCTTTGGGAAATATGAATGAGAACTCTTGGTAGCTTTCCTTGACTCCAGTCCCTGCTGTAGGTTCCCACAAAGTACCAATTGACGAGTGCACTGTCTGAGGTCATGGATCATGAATTAGAAAAATCCTGTTCGGGAAGTGAGGCAATGACATGTAATATCGGTCGATGCAGCTGGTGCACCTGCCTTTTGTAAACCTCCCTCCCGTGCGAGAACTAAGGTAGGTGATTCATGCACACCTGTTTAAAAGCAAATATTTCAACATTCCCCCCACCAATAAACAGTCAATAAGATGACGACTGCCTTACATCGAAAATACCTACTGGGAGAACGAGACATTTTGGGGCAGACACTTTACTTTGTACAGGTGCGAAACAATAAGTATGTAGTAGATTTTCCCACTTTACCATGGTAGTATTTTTGGTTAAGTTTCAGTCCTATCCATGGAACTTTCCGAGTTCAATATGTATACGCTCCACAATTTTCTTATTTGATGAAAAGCAGGGCGCCTGAAATCTTACATACTTGCGGCCAGACTTCAATGATTTTCGATGACTTTTGAATCGA
This sequence comes from Aspergillus diversus, assembly GCA_027569885.1. Classification (NCBI taxonomy): domain Eukaryota; kingdom Fungi; phylum Ascomycota; class Eurotiomycetes; order Eurotiales; family Aspergillaceae; genus Aspergillus; species Aspergillus diversus. The sequence continues at coordinate 582,878 of JAPDKZ010000018.1, forward strand.
ATCCCATTCATCATGTTATGTTTCTCTGATGCTAGATCAAAACTAATCAAACTATGTCAAAAATTAACAGGGTTGACCAACTGTTATTGGAGTGGGTGAGATTCACCCAAGGAGTAAGAGCTGTCTGTGTATTTAGAAGAACGAGTAAATTATTAATTCGGAAATAATCTCCACCTGGGGACTCCCTCAGCCTTAGTATTTCCAACTTCATGAATAATACCAGGATGTAAATATACTACAGTATCTGAAGCCTTTTTACGAGTACTTATTTGTTACATGATTTAAACTTTTTAGTGGGAGCTCAACAATTACTTTAAAGGGAGCCAAAACCTCAAACCTTCTCAAACGCTTTCCTCCTCGACGTCAACCCTTCATCCTCTCTGGGACCTCCTTGACTGTATTCGGTGACAGTGCGCTGGGCAGTTGACTTTTCCGTGTGACCAAATCGTGGGACCGCTAGCGAATCAACTCAATGCTTGGATGCAAATTTCATGACGGACGGGCTCAGAGCAAGATTTTCGAATCCATTCAGTGCCTTGACCTGCGGCGTCTTGGAGAAGCAGCATGGACATCATCATTAATATTATTGCAGAGAGTGTGTTTGTTTCTCTGAATCATATTTAGAAAATTCAGGAGAAATATGGCAATTTTCACATGTCGTTTGAATTGAATACGAGCGGCAACATGAGTTGCTTACCTCGCTCCAGGGTTGTTGACGACCATAGTGTTTTCGAAGCTTACCTAGGTACCTGCCCAGGTACAGACTTGAGTAAAATGATTCTCACTGTAAGGCAATGGACCTTTCAGTAATTTATCAACTTTCTGAATAATAATACTCCGTAATAACAAGTCAGTTATTTCCTTTCTTATTATGATTATTGTGGCTATTACATCAACCTGAGTGTGGGTACCAAGGATGGATCATTATTATTACGGAACACACTGATGGATGGGTTTAATTGTTTCTAAGTATGGAGGTTGTGGAGTACGGCAGATATGGTCAATAATGACTGGCCAAGCGGCCCCCTAAGGCAGGTACCAGCAATGAGATTGGGCTTCAACCAGAGCATCGAGTAAGATATTCTCCACTCATGAAGAATTTTTCATGATCAACGTTTCTCACTTGGTATGAAGGTCAGTCTGGACTCCCCCAGGCGGAGAGACGGGTGATGGGCTCTTGAGATGTGGTCTTCGGACCAGAGTGAGACATCTGTACGAGTAAGAACAAGAAAATCGAGGACACCATATAAATTGACAGGTCCCCATTGAGACGGCCCCAGGGGCAAATACGGTGGCCTGCCTCCTACTATTCAGGAACTAACCAATAAAGTTCGAATAAACCGAAACTCAGAAAAAAGGGAAAGAAAAGAAAGAAAATACGGATAAAAGCAAGAAGGTCATGGAACTTGGAAGCCAATACAAAAATTGAGTTAAAAAAAAATAAGACATCGGGTGGATGCATATATTATCCTTTGGACATTCTGGACCTGACCTGTAATTAAAAATTCTCCTCTTTGCGGTTTCTCCCTGGTTCAAGTGGCTCTTCTGTGACGGCTGGTCCCGCATGTCAACGGTGTAACTTGGCCTTCGTAGGTCTCCTAAGGAGTCGTAGTGCCTCTGGTCCCGCGCTCTGTACTCCATACATACGTACGTCGTCACTAACAGATCCCCTAGTTTGGGAAAGAGAAAAAAAAAGACCCTCGCCGTGGTCCCTCACTCATGACCTCGACTCATTTGGGCTCACGTACTTCTTCTCTTCCTCCCTTCCATCCCTCTTTTCCCTCCTTTTGAGACCTCTTTTTGAAAATCCTCCATCCCTTTCTTTGTCTTTGTTTGTTTGATCGTTCGCCTTCTCTCATCCCGTAGTCGTGGGAACCTTTGCCACCTGATGTGCTATCAACTCGACGCCTCAGCCTAACTCTTAGAGCTAGCTCTCTTGCCGTTTGGCTTTGTACTACTACGACTTTCTTCCTCTGTTCGTTTGAACCCATTTCTCTTGCCTTAGTGGCAAGTATTCTAACTTTGCACTCGACTCTACTCTTAGGTCCTCTATTGTTTTTTATCTGTATTATCGCCGCGCACTCTCGGCTTTTCACTCGAATCACTGTCTCCGCGAGTATACTCTGTTTCATGCTGAACGCTTACCCTCGGCCATCTGTCTCTGGCTTTCGAAATCCCCTTTTGATCGCGTGTCCCGTCAACGTGCTATTCCACATGAATTCAATCATCATCCAGAGCCTTCTTGATCGACTATAGGAAGTGTCTTTAAAACACAAGCCATCATGGCCATATGGCCCTTTGGTCGTAAGGGTAAGCGACACACCATCCAGCTGGATGCACCAGTGGGAGGTGATGTCGTCTTCTCGGGCGAATCTCGTCACAGCCTCGACGAGGATAAACTGGGCAGCAAACCTTCCCGCAAGCCATCCAAGCGTCGGAAAAACCGTCACTCGCAGCCAGTTGAGGATTTCCCGACTTCTTTTCAGGATATTTCCCCGCCGTCCTCTCAACCCACCCAATATCCCCCATCGACCGCACAAAGCGAACAACCCCGACCCACACGTGGAGCTGCTATCCGCTCTTTTACCACCGTCAACCATGACCACAATTCCCTATCCCGAAATCCATCACTTTTAAAACCGAAGCGTAATGATAACCCTGCAGTATTAAAGAAAAGGTTGAGCAAGCGCAAAGCCTATGAGATTGCGAGAGAGCGCGAGATTCGACTCATGGCATCTTCCCCAATCGATATTCCTCGCCGCGCTACCACACCCTTGCTTAGTGATCATATCTCGATAGAAGACCGCCGGAGCCGTGGGGCTCAAAATCGACGGATAGATCGACATCAATCCGAGATCAGTCTTTCAATACACGAATCAGCTGCTTCTTCGTTATCCGATTTCACCGAATCTTACACCTTCAAGATTAACAGCTTCGCCGCTTGGACTCCTCGCCCCGTTATTCGTTATGTCGAAGCTCCACGGGTCACTATCTCAAGGAACCAGAAAACTCCGGAGCCATCAGATCGGAGGGCAAAAACACCGGTCCTCGCTCCTTCACATGAAAATTTACAATCCAAGAAAAGGATAGACAAATTGGCCGATGATCTTGATGCGACCGCGTTGAGGGAATTGATGGAAAGAGACCGTCGGCGGCAGGAACGGAAGCTGGTTGAGGACCAAGAAAAGCTCCAGCGCAAACTAGAGCGCAGCGCGAGGAAGCAAAAATCAGAGGGAGAGATTAATAATTCCCCCCTCGTCCACGAAGCTCTAAACGAGAGTTCCACGAATAGGCTGCGGGGTCGCCCTGTCGCCCAAAGTCAGGCGGAATCAAAAACCACTGATCAACATGACCCGGAACTTCATAAAACTGATGCTCCTGGTTCGTGGTTCCGTGACACCTCAAAAGGTGCTGAACCAAATGGGCGTGAATCCCCGGTTAGTGTTCATGTCATTGGTAACCTCGATGATAGCTCCGTTCGGGATCAAAAGACTGGCCCACGCCTCAGTTTTGGCCCTTCCCAAGATATGGGAATGTCCTGCAGCACTTTATCCCCTTCACATTCTCCCACTCGGTATGAGGTGGGCAGTCCAAGCTCGTCCCAGCTCTATAGCGTTATGCGGGAGTCTGCATCTGATATTTCAAGAACTGTCGATTCGGAGCGGCGGCTATCCGACCACAGCTCAGGCCGTGTAAACACTATATCCTCAATTTTCCGCCGTGGTAGCTCGCGCCTTAAACGGCGCTATCGGGAACGCTTTCCAGACCGGGCCCCTCTTGAGATCTCAAATGTTTCCCACGAATCATTCTTCAAGGTTCCCACACAGCCATCTGCTCCCGCTCCTTACGTACCTCCAAAAGCGTTGCTAGGATCCACTGCTTTCAAGCGTTCCCAATCGAAATTTACTGAGCACTTAGGAGATGAACCGCTTTCACCCCCCGACTCGCGTATTCAGTCGCCCGAAATCCCCGAAGAACACATAGGCTTGTCCCTGGAAGGCAACAGAGTGCCTGACCTTCAAACTCGATCTCATTATCCTATACCGGGGGCAGACTCTCCTGGTGTACATAAAAACAGGCACCATTCTTGGGCAGGCGACGGCTTAGAGGACGACCCTGACAATGTGCCTTTGTCCCAGTCCTTAGCCTCAATAGATTCCGAGGGGTCTTGGATGTCTGGGCAATTTTTGCGTCGTATTTCTCAGAAACCGAGCAACTTAACTCGACCAAGTCTCAGTTCCACTAGGAATAAGATGGAAGAAGAACAAGAAAAGTCCCTCACCTGTAATGAAGTGCCTGGTGAAGAAGAGTTTGTGAACTTCGGTACATTCCCAGGTGAAGCTAGTGGAGATAGCAGCAATGTACCCGATGAGCAAGGAAAGGACTTAGACTTCGCTCAACCCCAAGGACAGTCAGAGGAAACCTGGCACGAGGAAATCGCAAGACGGCCTGTACTGGTCACCCCAACAGTGCGACCTCGATCGAACGAAGGACTCCTTAAGACCGTTCGTTCCCTCTCCCCAATATCAGCGGACGAGGAATTTAGCCCCATCGAAGAGCACTCTGCGGAAATCCTCTTCGCGTCTACTCACGACGCTGACAATGGGCGCTCTCAGTAACGACCCAGCCATGCTTTCCACTCATGAATCTCTTTTCACACACCTCCGTCCGACTATTTGGCTCATAATGTTAATGAGGTTTTCTTGAGTATATACTCCTGTCGCTCCTTAAACCATTTCCTTTGTTGCCCTATTTGACCTTCTTCCTTTGTATTTTTGTGCGCTTTTACTCGAGTTTGTGACGGCATTTGGGGCTGCCAGGCTTATTTCGCAAACCTAAAATCCCCCCAAAATGCTTTTATAGTTGTCGGGTGGGCTTTGTTTTTCCCTTGAATTTGTTGATACCCCACACCAGCGATAATCTGATTGAGTTGCCCCAATTCCATATAATGGCTTTTTTACTAGTTCTGGGAACTGTGCTTTTTGATAGACCTGAAACCTTGCCCATTCTCGGATCCAGTGCGACTATTTACCATAATATGTATTATGAAAGTTATTCAACCCCGAAACCTGATACCCTGAATTATTATGAGAATTTTGCTCTGAGGCCTGTGATCTACGTGTCCTACATACTAGGGGGCAATTAGTTCCTTTGTTGGTAAAACCATCTTCGTAGTCTGACCTTGAGTAGTAAATATATAATATCAAATCGGTTACGCTCGGTTTTTGAGTTGCATGATATCTAAGCCGAGTACAGTCTTCAATCATGGAGGTGAGGTATTTTTAATTTTTTTTTAATTATTGCTTCTTCTGGCTATTCGTCGTTGGGAAACTATATAAGATAGTGAGAGGACCTGGCAAGGGCAAAACGGCTGAGGTGGCTCGCTGCCTCAGGCAAAAAGGCCGCATCCAGACCATTTTGGATTCGTAAGCGATAGAATCACGTCATTTAGGGCTGCTGCTTTAAGCATTCTTACTCTTGCGGAAAAAACCGAGTTTGCCAGATCTTCCCTACCAATTTCTCCATCTAGGCTCAGCTTTCCCAGCTAGTTAACCAATTGATCAAGCATCTTGTAATCAAAAATGGCTTCTCTCATGACAAATCAATCTAACCTTCTACGTGTCACTCGAATTTCCGGGTAAGCTCTCATAGAACAGTCTACCGTTTCCCACGCTGTTCCATCCCCTTTCTCAAAGTGTCTGTTGTGCATGCTCCACGATTAGTCACCACCCGGAGAGTGCAACGTCATTTTCGGGATTTTTGCCCACTATAAAACCGATATCTGCCCCTCCTTGACAGCCCCTCATCTGGAGCTAATCGTTTTTATTTGATTTGCATAGTTTTAAAACATCCCCAGTGGCATCCATCCGTCTTTTTTCCTCTATCCCATCGATATCCTCTAGATATTCGGCCAGCACAACCGTCTCTTCGACCTTTTTGCGTCAGACCCCAATCCAAAACCTCGGTATCACCCGACGAACTTTCTCCCACTCTCCGATCTCCCAGTTTTCAATTTCTTCATCCACAATGGCCGGCGAACATGTTATCCCTATCACATCGTATGTGTATTTTCTCCTCGTACCTGAGGTCTAGAAATCAGAACTTGTCAATCGTACTGATTTTGGCTTTTTCCTTTCGTCCAACAGCCAGGCAGAGTTCAATGAGAAGGTCCTCCAGGCCGAGGGACCGGTTGTTGTAGACTGCTTCGCTACCTGGTGCGGCCCTTGCAAAGCCATCGCTCCTAAGGTCGAGGCTTACGCCCAGCAATATTCCGATGTCAAATTCTACCAGATCGACGTTGATGAGCTCTCCGAAGTTGCCGCCGAGCTCGGAGTTCGTGCTATGCCCACGTTCATGCTCTTCAAGAATGGCGAGAAGGTCAGCGAGGTTGTCGGTGCCAACCCCCCTGCCATTGAAGCTGGTGTTAAGTCCTTGCTCGCGTAGATTGAGGGGAATGATATTCCATGGAGATTTGTTTTCTGTTAAGATGATTACCGGGGAAGCATAATTGTGTGGCCCTTTGCTTTCCTAAATACCTTTTGTACTGCACATCCGCGCCAGATATTGAAAGGTACTGGAATATAGCGCCACTGTATACCATATAATTTGCGTGCCACATTATTCCAATCTTGTAAATATTTGGCCTCAAGCGTCTAATATTCGCGTTTTCGAGAATTCGATGCATGTGAGAACCATCCGCTCAAATAGTAGGAAGCTATCTCCTACATCTCTGTCCCAAGTCGAGCGCCTACTATGCTAGGGATTGTATTGCATATATGAAGTGTAACTCCAACATTTGAAAACTGCCCCGCATTCTACCTAAGAATTGCGCAATAACATACAGGAGACCACTGGGGTTGGTGAAGGGAATGAGGTCATAGGGGGCAATAAAACGAATGGAACTGAGTAGATCGGTAGACGCCCTATTTAAATCATCAGAATCATCAGATTTAAATAATTACGCTTCGAATAAGTGGAATAATAGAATCCCTTCATTATATGAAGGAAGATTTGCCATCGAAGGCTCGCCGACTTAGGCGTTATTATTAGGACTAGCGTGATCTGACATGATTGTAATTATCAAATCGTGGCAATCCTTTGGAACACTCTAACCTCTGCTGCCTATGTTAGGTACTGGAACATGTAAATCTCTCCAAATGTGAATACCTTGAAAATAGGGGTAAGCGAACAAAAATTTCGCCCCAACACAGACAATTATAACTCCGGTATCACTGACTATCCTAAACCCCTTTCTTTGAAACCGTCTTGGGTCTGTTAAAAATTGAGCTGTTTTTGCCCTCATAGCTCCAACAAAAGACATTATGCCGTCGTTGCTTAGCCTTCCCTTGGAACTACTGAGCCAGATAATACAAGAGACGATCCCGGCGGATTTTGAAGCCACTACCATCTCTTGTAAATCTCTATTTGTTGCCGGCGCTCCTTTCCGAGCGCAATATAACACCCACCGGAAACGGTTTCGAAACTTTGCATTTTCCCAAAAAGTTGATGAAAAACCAGAAGGAGTAGAGGAATCTGAATCAGGCGAATATTGGGATGAGATTACCCGAGAAACTGGCATCCGGATTGTGACCACGCGAGGGCTATTGGAACACATCGCACTGGAACCCTCTATAGTGCGATACATAGAATTTATTGACTTGAGGGGACCTGATGATGACGAAGATGATGAAGAAGTGATGAACTCCCTAGAAGTTGAGGTACCCGAGTCTCTGAAGAAGTTGGTACTTACGTCGCCCTTCATTGATGCCGTTGGGGGGAATCATGATGATTGGATTGGAGGAATCCGATGCTCTGCAGTAGATGCAGACGTCTTTCTTTTGACCTTGCTACCGCGAGTGCGAAAGGTGGCTCTTCACCCACGTTGGGATGAACTAGATACTTCTCGCACGCGCAATAACGCACGTCTTTGGCCTGTTCTCAAGCTGATTACACACCGGGCCAATCACTTGGAAGAATTTCCTGATGCGCCTTTGTCCAAGCTTTCCTCAGTGCAGCCATCCCGTGACTTCGGCTATGAAGAGAAGTCCCCATTGACACCATTCGTACCACTCATGGCGATCAATTCCGTGTCCGAAGTCGCCTTGGGAAGCTGCGTCTTCAAGGATGACGGGTACACTGGAATCGCGTTTGACCCGTTGATGGACTGCTACAGCCCAAACTTGCGGAAATTGATTTTGGACTGGTGTATCGCTGGCCCGGAGGAGCTATCACAGTTGCTCTCACGGATTCCAAACCTGGAGATCTTTGAGTTTTCTCATGAAACAAAGTGGCATGGCTGCGGCTATAACTGGAACATTGGTGCGTTCTTGGACACGGTCCAGAATGCCTGCGCAAAGACCCTTAAGGAATTGTCGGTGACAATATTCAGTCACTGGGGTAATAGAGGAGCGACGCTGGTGGATATGACTCGTTTTCAGAAATTGGCTGTGCTTGAATTGGACGTTGATATGTTGTGCGGGCCCCCGTATGATCCGTCGATGAGAGATTTGGAATGGGATGAATTTGAGTCGGCTGGCGAGCCAGCCTGGCCCAAGCTTATTGATATGTTACCAGCATCTATTAAAAAGTTCAACTTATACGTCAACACTTTTGGTGATGAGAATCTGAAGTGCATCTGTCATTTAATTGACGGCCTTTCCGATGCCCGGGCCAAAAAGCTTCCCCAATTGGATATGCTGAATCTTTTTGTGCAAGGCTCGGAGGTTCCGGGCGAGGCACTTGAGGCTTTGAATGCTGCGAAGAGAAGTGGTTTTTCAATTTTGGAAATCGGCACAACGGCCGCTGTTTTATAAATATCTCATTTTATCATTGTTAGAAAATATATATTGTTTTTCTAGCTCCTCCTTTGGAAGCGTTCTTGCTGACGGTTGCTTTGGGCCGAGATAGTTTTGTATAATTAACATAACCCTATAAAAGTAGAGGTAGCTAAAGGGAAAAAAGTTACTCAAAAGAAAGCTTAAACTATCATATACCTGATTACTTCAAACTCGAGGATCTGATTCAAGTTGTGTAGCCGCAAATCTTTTCCTCGAGGATTCCACTCCCTTTAATGGGCAATGATTTGCACATCATGTATGTACCAGCTGCACCTTGAACGCATGTCGATCTCTGTGGATGTATGGAGTACATATGTAGGAGACGCTCGGAGTATTTTTTGTCTTCCGTAACGCTCAACCACCGATTATTGCGGAGAGTATCTACCTATGAGCGGATATGGTAGTTAAAAACTGGGAATTTGTAAACAGGCCAAGATAATGAGGAGTAAGCGAAGGGGTCTGGAAATATTTTCCTTCGGAGGAGCTCTTAATTCATAGATTAACATTATATTATTCAATCCTCCCGTCTTCAACCCCCCCCCTTTTTTTAAACTTACCTTGATTAGACATTCGCTTCGCAGAATTTATATTGGGTGGCTGCCTGAGCCCTCCACAATTTGGAGATATAGCTTCTCGGCTTGGCACGTCATATTAGAAGATTTCTATAAGGATTATCTTTCATTGCCATTGGTAAATATTTGCTCATGGCTTCGCTTATCCTATATTACTCCGTATTAAGGGACGAGAAGGAAAGGAGAAATAGCATAGTAAAGGACGCATGCCATAACTATGACGATCCGGGGACTCCGAGACCTCGCCGATGGGGGGGAACCCACTCTCGGAATCTCTACCTAAGTAGTATATAAGATTGATTAATTTTTATTTATCTGGCTCGCTTAGTTCGGGATTGCTACCCAAATCGATCTTTTCGGACCCTTACCCAGTCTCCTGGGAACCCGCATGTTAATATATAAGGCATATAGTTATTTTTTGGGGGGGCTCCATGATTCAGCTGCTCGGCGCACAGCTGGTGGTGGGCTGCTTTGTCACTTAATATGCAGCCCACGAATGAGTCTCGATCTTGCTGAAGAATTAGTAGTTAGTTGCTCATTCTTAATATAAAAACCATCGCGTATATTAACCCAACCGTGGGCTTTGGCTTTATGGCTGGCTGGCTGGTTGGCTGGCTGGGCCCCCTCCGAAAAAAAAAGCCACGCACATGCTGGCACTCCGCCGTCGGTGCCAAATTGATCGATAACAACCGAGCCCATCCGGTGAATTCAACCACGAAATAAAAATCATGGTGGGAGGAGGATTTATCCCCAGTTGCTCAACCTCTTAAGCCACAAGTTGGTCAAATTTGACCAAATAGGTGCTATGCATCCTTCAGGATGAGCTCCTGGCGGAGAGGAGAGGTTTTCTTGTCATTGAGGATCATGGTCGCCTTTTGGATATTTCTTGGAGCTTTGTCCCCTCAAACATCAGGGTGCAACACGGACCATCTGTTGATTGCTTTTTGATCTGACTTCTATTCTCTGTGTGATTTTAGTTGATTTCTTTGAGCTGAGCAAAAATCTTCGAGTGGGGCGGGCCCCAGAGACTAGAAAATGTCAAGCGGAATCGTAGTATATCGGTGGCAGTCACCCATCTCGCCGTTGTCTTGCTCCACTCGGAAGATGGATCAACTCCGAGGTTGGGATCATATGTCCGTCGCTGCTTGCGTTCGCTTGCTTTGATCCTTGAAGTGGGCCATGTGCTCAATTTTTAGAGCGAGAGGTCTCGGCTTGATGGATTGCAGTATATGTTCGCATGAACTGATAGATGGGTTCTCACGGTTCAAGGTAAATCTGATGTGTGTAGAATCGAATTTTGAGGCTCTCTTGTCGTGTGTCCTGTTCTCCATGGACTCTGTCTGGACTCTGGAGTCTGAAGCCGACAGGTTGTTGGAGATCAAGGCCTCAGCCAAGTGGTGCCTTTTTATCATACGCTAACCCTCCCTGGACAAGCCTCGATCATCGAACTAGTTATCGTCATCTGACTCTTGAGTTCATTCGTGCTGTTGACAACCGATTTGTCTCCAGTCTCCACTAATTCCACTCCTCCCTCCCACACCAAGTCATCCACACCCAAGTTCCAACTTCCAACTCGCCTTTGCGCTCTTTTCTTTTTTTTGTTTCCCTCCCCGCAAATATTAAAATAATAAATTTTGCTTCTTAATTTTTTGAACCTCTGTTCATCAAACTTAATGGCTGCGCCAGATTGATTAATTGTCTCACTTCGTCCAGGGATTGAGCCGTATTTTCTCACAACCCCACTGGATTGGAGCAAACTTCGTAACCAGAGTTTCGGTTGTAGCCTTCCTCAGCTTGCTTTACACCATATCTCTGCACTAACGAGTCAGGTCCCGAATTAGGCGAATTCCATTCCTCCAATTGCTTATGAACCTATCGACACTTTTTGTTTGAGATCGGAGATTCCAAATATTTTGAATTCCGTTCCCCAATCGGTCGCGTCAATTCTGTCATCCTTCCTGTTGAGACCCACAACACGCGGTTGAACTGCTTTTAAGTCTTTTGAGTTGCAACATGAGCCTTTAATTTGCTTCTTTTCGCTGGGTTTGTTCTGACTTGAACGAAAGGAGAGACTCCAGGGATTGAAACTCAAGGGCATTCCTCCCCCCCGAGTCCTATTCTTGTAAGTCAATGGCACCGTATCGTTGCAGAATAACAGGGGGGAATCACTGGAGTTCAACTCGGATGTGAAAGCACCTTCTCGAATGCTGTGTAGGATGTTTGGACAGTCACAAGCCATGGCTCTGTTTTCCTAGCCTCGAAACTAGCTTGACTGGGAAAGAAATGCTGCTTCGTGGCTGGCCTGGTCTCAAGTTTAGACCGTTTTGCTTGTGGCTCGAACCTTGTCAGTGCCCCATGGTTCCTGTTAGGTAACTCCGATCGGATCTATAGACCCAATCTCAAACTGTCCCGCACCATGATCACTTTTTCGATATGATCAGAATGGAGACGAGCCAATTCATTTTCTTTTCTTTTTTATTTTCATTTTTCCTTTTTTTTTTTTTTCCAGCCTTGCTTGTGGAAACAGCCCAGAACCGCGGCCCACGCCTCCAGCTAGAGCGTCCCGATAAATTGGCCAACATGGCTGAAAAGAGGGCCCATGCATGCCAACCCGAGACACATGGTGGTTATGGTTTGGCTATCATGTCCTCGTTTATGATCCTGATGACCCTTTCAGCCAATTAATTATTCTTGGGGCACAGTGGACTTACCCACCAAAGACGACAGGCCCATGTGGAGTATTAGTTCTAGGTTTATTATCATAATAAGAACAAGACCATCTCACCGCAGGGAAGATCGGATCTGCTCAGATGCCAGCCTTATTCTTTCCTTTTTCCATTTCACTCTCCTTGTAGGTCTCGGCGGCTTGAGACATGGCGGCAGGTTAAACATTACGAGTGATCATTCATTCTCTTCCTCTTGTCAATGATTTTTTACTGTCTTTTCCATTATTTCACCATATCACATCCACACGATGTCGAGTGTGAATGGCGACCTCGAGGTGCCCGTTAGGGTTTCCTATTTGGCTGGCTACATCTTTCTTTCCTATGTAGTTAGTGTTATGGGATGTACGACCACACTGGAGCTTCTTCATCGGAGAACATCAAGGGCTGGTTTGTACAACTGGTACGTTATCCATGTATCGTACCCCTGATAATTTGCCTGACCCCAGACTTAGGTACCTACTACTCACATCCTCGATCACAATGGGGGGAATCGGTATTTGGTGCATGCATTTTATCGGGAATCGCGCAATCGTTCTTGGTAACGGAGACAATAGTATCCAGGTCATATATAGCATGTCTTTCACTGGCGTGTCCTTCATCCTCCCCGTATGCGTTTTGCTTACGGCCTTCTACGCTACGGGCACAAGTGAGAAAGCAGGCTATGTCCGCATATTGACCGGAGGGTTGCTTACAGGTGGCTCGGTCTGTGGAATGCACTATGTTGGCCAGCTTGGTATCAGCAACTATAGATGCTCATACAAAGCCGCTCATGTTGCTGGTTCCGCTATCATTGCCATTTTTGCCAGTACTGCAGCATTGAGCGTTTTCTTTCGATGGAGGGCTACTTGGACAGACAGCTGGTGGAGACGTGGAATTTGTGGGTGCGGCATGGCTCTTGCTGTGTCTGGGATGCATTGGACAGCTGCAGCTGGAACATCCTACAAAGAATACGACGAGTCTGTTCACCATGGAGGCCAACTGTCTCGAAGCCAAACTGTGATCATATGCTCTGTACTGGTAGGTATCCTTGAACGAACGAATTACTAATCGGATATCTCTGTGGCTAACACTAAATAGGCCTGCGTTGCATGCGGCATCTTGTCAGCATGTGCTATAGCTGCTGGTGGAAACCATAGAAAGCTTAGAACTCGAGCACAACAGCTAGTTTTGTCTTGCGTTTTCTTTGATCCAGAAGGCCGGGTCATGGTCACGCCCCATGCGTTCCTTCCTAGCCAAAAAATTGTTGATAGGTACATTGGCAGAGTAAGTTGTTTCTTAAACTGGTAGTAATACCGGCTTTTAGACTGACAAACTCTCAAATAGACTTTCAACGACGATGACCTTACCCGAACCCACCCCGCTTTCATTTGGGCCTTTAGAGCAAGCAGAAACTGGAAATTGATACACGGGGCTGTTCCATACATGAGAGAACGCATAGAGATAGATAAGGTTGCGGCAGAACACTACCTTGCGAAAGGGATGACTTCAGATCAGGAAACGGAGATGCAAACCGGATTCGATGAGTTGTTTAAGCGACACTTCTGTGTTGCTGCTCAAGACCTTGCAGACGAAGTTCGACAGCCCCTTGAAGATTTAGGCATTTTATATGATAGTGTCCTTGCTACCTCCACACCGTCCTCACGTTTTTCTAGAGCGATGGGGTACTCTAGATTACGTGCTGGAAGGGGCCAGTTAATGTTTACAGTACGACAACTGAAGAAACAAGACGCATCTCGCCTCGCAGCCTCGGGTTTTCGGTTCACGGCAATCGATAATGTGACGCACCTATTGTCTCGCCGAATGAATGTGTCACCAACCGCTTTGGGGAACCAACTCAAGGACATGCGTGATTTCGCTACTTCCCGGCAGAATTTCGAGTCGGGTGTTCATTTGGTTTCATATATCATGCGGCCCACGGTACATGATCGCTTTGAGCTGCTGACTGCAAAGGGCACCGGAAATCCTCTGCCATCTGTGACTTTGCCGACCAAGCGGCTTCAGGTGCCGCACCTGGAGCTGACGTCCCGTATGGAAGGATGGTCAATGTCAACGTGCCTAGAATGGTTGAAATCTGCTAATGCTCGAAACTACAAGGATGTGGACAATTTCCGAGAAGAATTGATTGCTGCCATATCCTCCCTTTCTGCATCGCTTCCGCCGGACCTCGTTTCAGTGTCAAAGCTTGCGCCACGCCCTCTGATCGCTCCTTGTCGCAGTGTATCCATTTCTGACAGTAAAAGCTGTTTCCTTTTGGCTTTCTGTGCTGTGGGCTCCCTGGATACGCGGGTCTCCAACCCCGATTACACATTCACCCCTCTACGGCTTTTCCGTATTCAGCAGCAGGTGAATGGTGGGATTACGGACGGAGATGGGCTAGCTAGGGAGCTCAGTCAGGGTGCCCTCTACTCAAATATCCGCTCCAGCTCAGCCACAGAGTCTGATATTACCCCCTCGCTTCGCTCGGTCCTACGACTTTGGCCTTCGTCTCGAAAACACCTTGGGGCCGAGGTTCGGACAGTCTCCCAGGAAACCCTCACGGATAAGTCTCCATTGGGAGATATTATGGTCCAGAGGGAGGTGACCGTGGATGTAGCCAAATTGGCGGAACCAGTAGTAGAGTCCGCTTTGGGGCGGCATGCATCGCTAACTACCGTGGTTGCTGGCGAAATGGCCGCGCACACTTACGTTGACGAACTCTACAATCTTTGCTACTCTCCTGGGATCCGTCTTCGCCCGGATTCCGGGTTCCAACATGTCTCGACTAGTAATGTTTGAAGGCGCAAAACCACCCAAACAGGCTTCAGTTAGGCCTATACCCATCCCTTACCTCGGACCATATCACGATCTATGCCTTTGCACCAAAGATTTTTATCTTGGTAGGGTTAGCAATGACCAGGGCTCCAAATTCTACCGTGTAGCCTACCATAACAACGGCTTCAAATGACCTCCTAGCTACCCTGGAGCGATTCCCTGCACTCCATTTCTCGACAGCTACCCAACGATGGTGGTTAGCTATATCAGATTCTGTTCTTGATTCAGATACCCTATTTCCAGGACGCGTGAAAACCCGTCGTTTGTCTCTGGAAATAAATTTGTTTGTCTACTTCACGATCCTAATCATGGTAATGGCGCAATGTGTTCTTCTATTCTATTTGGCTATGATGGATAGACTACTGTAGGAGGTTATATCATACATATGTACATATTTAGACCTGCTACATATAATTTCAGAGCGATGATAATTGGAGATTGGAACTGATATTCCCTTCCGTCTCTTTTTCTCTTTTTATTTTTGTTTCATGATCTTGCGTCCCTAGTCGGGTGGGTTTAATGTATAAATTGGAGATCAGTATCGACCTCTGAACGAAGAGGAAGTAAATATCCTACATTGGACGTATTATCGGAAAATGACAAACCAAAAATCTTTCTAGATTAATTTATCGCGAACAAATAGCAGCAAAACCCTAGAATATAGGGACCAGCTGTGGCATTTAAACCTCTCCAATTCCCTGCCAACGCCTTATTTCATATCGCAAAAACAAACAAACCAAATAAGCGCCTTCATCACCCAAGACAGATATGCAACCTTGCATCCATTTTTGCTCATGCTGCACCCACAAATGCATGTATGAAGAAGAGCCTCAAAAGACCCCCATGGTAAAAACAAGAAAACTTTTATCTTCAATGTGCAAAAACCCAATCAATGTAAGCCCCCCCAGAATGTGATGTCAAATGAAAAATTGAAAAATATCCCTTCCTGTTGACCAACGCCTCATAAAAAAAATATCATATGCTTGCATGACTGTCACCCATGGGCGGGCCGAAAATGCTGTCCAAGATCCGGAAAATATTTTAAACATAACCGCTTAGTCGCTGACTGAATGACGCTCTAGGCAAAGATAAAAAGAGAGAAAAAAAGGGGCTAGAAAAACACCCCAAGGCGCTCGTAATGCAAATCTAGTAACTCTTCTGGAAGACATATATTCATCAACATATCGAGAATGATGTGCATGTAGCTGATTGTGATCCGGGAAAACAAGTCTGTAGATATCGATATTGCTGTGTTAGGGCTCGTTTTACATAGCTTTAGAAGAATTTCGACTTCGTGAGATGCGCTGGCTCCGTCGTAGTTTTGATTCGGTATTTGATGACTCGCTTTGTTGGCTGGAAGTGTCACTAGAAAAAGAAATTGTTTCCTGTTTGATCTTTGACCTTTTATCCTTTTTCGGAATCACAGGGCTGTTTTCCCTCGATTCGAATGAGCCTCTCCCTGGCCGTTCCTTGCGGTTTCGGTCCGTAGATTCAGGAGATATTTTATCCGGACTCACCCGCAGACGTAGGGAAACTAGGTCGTTTTGCTCGTCCCTGAATGCAATTCCAACAGTAACATCAGGAAGAATTCGCCTCTTTTGTTCACGTCTCCGAGCACGCCTGGTAGGCGGACGAGGATTTTCCTCCGTGTCACTGTCGTCGGCTGAGCGTTTACTACCCGTACTGAAGGGTGAGGAGGAGCGTGAAGAAGGTTGAAAGCGGGATTTCATGATAGCACGGGACGCAGTGGCCTCTAGTGGCTGCGAGTTGCTATCCTCACCCAAGAGGTTTATGAATGCGCTGTCTATGTTTCCACGACATTGCTGAAGCATGTCGATGATCGTATCCCGATCATACTTCCCCCCTAGTCCTTCCTGAATGGCGGATATTTTCCAAGGAGTAGCCATGTTGACTATTGTAGCTTCTGGTGATGCTGCTACCGCTTCTTTCTGGGCTGTTTTGTCGATGGTGGGGATGCATGGTAATCCGGCGTGGGGCCCATTTTTATGCCTGACGGAGGAATAATGGTGAAAATCCTAGGAGGGTAAAAAAGTTAGACGTTTAGGTTCCAAGTAGGGGAATAGAAGGGGTAGAACCGGGGGCAGGATCCCTACATGGAATGCGATGTGAACGGTATCCCTCTCCTCGTCATCCGAAGCATGGACATCACGGAAGTTCTGGATCCCATACATTGTATAAACATTGACATCCTTCTTGAAAGATTGACAAAATGCTTGTATCTCCTCTGCCCCTCCCCAGACGCCCTTTTTCCTTGACTCTGCTACCTTGGAATCGAAACTTCGCTCTTTATCTTTTGTGGAAGGGGGCGCCAGGCTTGCGGAAGAGGAGGAACAGTAAGCGTATTTTGCAGCCGAAGCTGCTGCACGCCTGGGAGCTCGACGCTCTCCACCGACGGCAGCTATGAAGCTCATGAAGTAATCCCGGTTGGTAGAAATGTGGTCCGCTAGGCGAACGCGGATTTGGTCGGCATGGGTGAAATCTCCGTACAATTGGTCGGAAAGCGCGTAGTAGAGACAATTACCTACGGGTTCCGGTTAGACAAGGTTGAGATTCCCGCTTTTAACTGGCCCAATTGAGATCGGAGAAAATCAAATTGAGAGTTGGTTTCTCGACGATAAGGGAGACATACCATCACCCTCCGTAGGAAGAGCATAGAGTCCAAGCTCGCTGAGACAAGGAAGCTCCAAACATTCCGCCTCCGCAGCCTTGACGCGTGTACCTTTGGTTGGTTTGGGGTGGGATAGCTCTGGGAGTTGCTCCGATTCCCGTTGCTCGTGTTGGGGCTGATTGATCAAGCTCTGGGTGGACAAGCTCTGTTGAGGTGGGGTGATTATAGGCACGATTCTGCCACCTTTCGGGATATCCGCCATGGTTGGAAAAGCCCTGCCCGACGAAAGGCCCTCATTTGGGAAAAAGAAGAAGAAGAGAGCCTCGTCGAGCAAAGGGATACGAGGAGGCACTCAAAGTGGGTGGGTGTATTGGGGTCGACAGGGCGATGGTCGGGTCAATTAAAAAAAGAAAAAAATGGAACCGAAGAATTAAGGGTGAACGAGGGAGAGCAGAAGAGTTGAACAAAACACCTCCTCCTTTCGTCCGTTTCCCTTAAGAATAGAGCGCGAGACGTGCTTTCTGGTTTGTATGGAGAAATAAAAGTACAAGACCAGCAGAGGGTTGGAAGCCCAAGTTACCAGTTAGGTTTGCTAGACTCGAGCTTACCTCGAAGATTGTAATCCGTCCACTTCCTGGACGTATTTGTGTTACAGCCCTTGGTATTCCGATTTCCTGGGTAAAGTACGGTTGCTAGTGATGCAGTGGTGAAAAGAACTTACCGAATATGGCATTGCCTTCCTCTTTTGGAGACAAATCTTGGCGCCGAGACCACTACTTGCGCGACGTTTTCCCTTTTTTTGTCTTCGCTAGCCAATCTTCCTCCGTCCATTATTAGAAGTAACTCGCTAGGAACGAAAGTATAAGATATAATTGACTTAATTCTACACAAACGGTATACACTATCCAGAGTAAAGCATGCATCTCCTCCTGGAAAGATAGGCTTTATGCAGAGTAATTGGACCTTAGAACCGACTTTACGTGGAAACATGTACAAGGCACTTGGATCCTTAGCATGCAAAGAAAGCGCTCACAGATTAAAATTAATTTTAAGTTGAGATCCTCCGGGCCCAAGATAAGAGATAAACATGGATGGGTCCTCAGAAGAAATGCAAAAAGTTGAGTACCTTGGACCTTTATCCAATACCTAGCGTTTTCACTCCGGCACAAAACCCTAGAAATTAACACCATCTACCCAACATCGGTACGCATGGGCAACCTTCATTTTGCCACGATGTTCCTGATATTGTTTATCGAGCACATTAAAAGAAAGAACCGGTGACTATATGGCGTTTGTAGCAGAGTTAAGATGTGGGAAAGACCGCGGCATTCTCGTTTGGTCGGAATGCATTTTTGCCGTATGTTAGTATGAGCTGATCGTCCGCTCTTGAGCATGAGGTAGCTAAGGCCTTTGGAGTGCATAGGGGCAGCGTGGGCTTCAGGCGATTTTGGTTCGAGCATCTAAGGGCACAGACTTTAGGGCTTTCGAATGACACCAGGATGGGCTTAGAGCATTTTCAGCAGATCTCGAAGATTCTGTGCAGATGCTCCTCGGTGGCTTTGTGCCTATACTTACACTTTTCTAATACCGTTCGGGGTAATAAGGTTGCAATTTCTCAAAGTTATGCCCCGAAATCTCGTTCTCAAATGCCTAGGGCTCTTGCCTTCTGTTTTAGGCGAGAATATCAGACCAGCGTTCACATGGCAGAGGGCTAGGTGTTCCTAGAGGTGAAATAACAACTAACTAGCCTTACAAGTGAGGGGTATTGCTCTCCAAGGATGACGCTTCTCCAAATAACCCGTGTTCAATGTGAATAGCCCATGAATCATCAGCAAAAGAGTATTTGCCCTCGGCTCAGGCCGCTTCCCCGCATTAGACATAGCAAGAGCAGCAAAGGGAATACCCGCCTACGATATCCCTGCTAACATTTAGTTTTCCTTCCTCAGATCCTGGTTAACTAAAAGAGAGCCTTGAAAACTACTATTAGCCATGGATATCCAGGAAAGCACTTTTTCTGGGATCCCACCGTTCCCATCGGATGTCCCAACCGCGCCTTTGCTCCGCCTGTCTCTCAAGAAGCTCCTAGCCCAGGACGAGGCAGAGATCCAGGGGTTAGTCCAAGCGTGTGAAGAAATTGGATTCTTCTACCTAGATCTCCGAGATGCTGGGCCTATCTCTCAAATCCTTGATGATGCAGACCACCTCTTCGAGATAGGGGCCGATCTGTTCGACCTCCCCCTAGAAGAAAAGCAGAAGTACGACTTTAGCAGCAAGAATTCCTATTTCGGGTATAAAGCGAAGGGTGCTGCTGTTGTTGACCGCAAGGGTAATCTAGACAGGAATGAATTTTATAATGTTTTAACCCCCTTCCCACAATCATTTTATTTCTTCTATGTTACTCACACGTAACTCACACAGGTATCGAAAGACGATATTATGGGCGTGACTGATCCGCTTCCGGCACCGCAAGTCCTGCGGGAAAGTCGTCAGCTCTTTGGATCCTTCATACGGAACTCCCATTCAATTGTAACCATTATTCTTGAGCTTCTCAACGCTAGCCTCGGCCTTCCCGAGTCCACCCTGGCAAATATCCATCGTGTCAACGCTGTCAGCGGAGATCAGGTACGCATCGTCAAGGCTCCACCTCAGCCTTATGATGACCGCCGCACTGCCCTCGGAGAACACACTGATTTCGGCAGTGTGACCGTCCTTTTCAACCGCTTGGGCGGTCTCCAAGTTCTCCCACCAGGTGTGGATGCCAATTGGGTTTATGTTCGCCCGTTACCCGGCCACGCCATTATCAACTTAGGGGACGCCATGGTAAAGTTCACGAACGGATTGCTTCGTTCTAATATTCATCGGGTAGTATCACCTCCGGGAGAGCAGGCAGACTCGACTCGATATAGTCTGGTATATTTCTCTAGACCAGAAGATAACGTTCCCCTCAGACGTCTCGCGGGGTCTACTCGCATTCCAGAACTTGGTGAGGGTGTGGTAGAGGAGGATATAAACAGTAAGGATTGGATCATTCGACGTGCGCTGGGTCGAAGAGCAAATGTGGGCGAGATTGACTATGAGAAGTCGGCGGGTACAGAGATGTTAAGTAGAAGGATTAAGGTGTAGCTTATATGTCAAGTTTTCTTCAGTTGTAGCAGAATTAGTTGCACGTGCTTTGCCCTTTGGCCGCAACACATTCCTTTTATTCTATTTCCCTACCCTTCATCTACGCCATCCTCTTTTTCCCCCATTGAATTTCATTTCCCACCAGTTCTGCATTTTATTCTGCCTTAATATTTTTGATGTCCCACAATATCGCCGGGATGTTTTGTCTCAGATCTATTCTTAAACCCACTTGGTCATCAATATATTAGGTGTACACAAATCAACACATTCCTTTTGCCAAATGTTTCACTTCTTCTTTTACCTCTCGCTCGCCAAGGCTTCATTGCAATAATATCTCAGGGACAATACACCCTTATTCATTCCTTGAATAACAATAGCACCAAAATGTTATTGTTTCAGGGTCAGTTGTCCGTTGAAGGACTCCATTGTGTTATGCCTACACTTTGGCGTCCTAGTTTTCTCTTCTTTTTTTTTGTCTCTACCTAATCATCACATTTGATAAATATCAAGAACACTGGGTATCATCAGGATCTCTTCAGATTATTCCTCACCATGGACTGGGATATGTGCTCCGTGTCGTCTCTGAGTAGTGCTTACTCAACTTTTGAGACGCTGCCAACATCTCCTAACGTTACGGAGACGGACTTCTCGAGCCCAGGAAGCTTTGGTATGAGATATACCGAATATCGCCTTCATAAATAAACTTGACTTATGGATATTAGGTACCGGGGAACGAGTAAATACACTGAATGTCGGAAGTTCGGAGGGTTGTCTTCCTACCAGGGATCGGGATCTTCTGGGAAATCCAGACACGAGCGAAGGTAGGAATGACGTCTTCGTTGACATACAGAGACAAAAGAACGCCTTTTTTCTTGCTATAAAAGATACTGTGAAACCACTTTTGGGAAGCTCGAACTTTTTCGAGGCTTTGGTTGAATTTGGGGTCTCGAACGATGTTGCTGCTCAACCTTTCATGGTATTGGAATCCCAGCCGGTGGGGTAAGTTGCTTATACGGGAATGATTATTGAATACCGCCAGCTGATTGTCACTACTTCTCAAGACTTCGCGGGGTGCTAAAACCTTACCAGTTAGAAGGACTTTCCTGGCTTGTACATCTCAGAAAAAATGGTATGGGCGGTATTCTAGGTGACGACATGGGCCTAGGGAAGACATTTCAAACACTCGCTCTTTTCCAGTACACTATAGAGAACGACAATTCGCGGAGCCATAAGTTTTTGGTTGTTTGTCCCCTAAGTGTTCTGGACACTTGGACGTCTGAAATTACGAAATGGACTACTGGCTTAAAACCTATTATCTATCACGGAACTAGCGAGCAGAGAGCAGAAGCTAGACGATCTGCCAAAATGCGAAATGAAATGATGTCCTCAATTCTCCTCACTTCATACGAGACGTTCCTCCAAGATGTGTGGTGGTTCAAGAGAACGTGTGTCTGGAGCTACATCGTGTTAGACGAAGGACATCGTATCAAGAACCATAAGTCCAAGCGAGCACAAGGACTAGAGAAAGCCCGAGCGGAATATAAGCTCATACTTACAGGGTAGGTTCACCTTCTGTCCAGAGACTAAATACCTCCAATAAATTAACTTCTCGATGTAGAACCCCGATCCAGAATGATTTAACCGAACTTTGGTCGATAATCCATTGGCTATATCCGGAGGTGTTTGCGGCCGAAACTGCAAAGGGCTTTGAAGCCGCCTTCTGTTTGAGCGAAGGAACTTTTGATCAGGCTTTCCTTGGCCATGTAAAGGAGTTCTTAAAACGAATAATGCTGAGGAGGACGAAGGAATCCCCGGAGGTTGAGCTAGATCTCCCTCCAAAACAAGAGACTATTCTTTCTGTCCCCATTACTGACATTCAATATTCGTGGTACTGGAGAATACTCACCGGAAATCACAAGGTATTACTTGAAGATATTGGGAGCCCAGAAAAGAAGTCATCACAACTGCACTCTGAATCAGCAATAGCACTTGAGCCTTTTGGCATTACCAATCCAACAATGGATGCAGTTATCTGGGACAATTCAGGCAGCCAGCATGGCATAGGAAGATCTAGGATCACAACCAATATTCTCATGGAGCTTAGAAAGGTAAGCGTATCAAAAGATAAGTGCAAGGCCATCATGGTTGACCTTCCTAGTGCTCAATTCACCCGTACTTGCTAGACGACGCATATCCCCTCAGTTATGAGATTGGACAACACATTGTTGCAAATTCAGGTAAATTTTTAGTTTTGCAAAAGATAATTCGCCAATTCGTCGTGACCGAAGGAAGGAAAATAATCATATTTTCAACCTTCGAACGAGCGTTGAATCTTTGCGAAGACCTTCTTGAAATGGAGAAGAGGCATCTCCAATTCAGGCATGTGCGCCTCGATGGTCGCACTACCGGTGCATGGAGAAATCTTTCGATCCATCTATTCAATAATGATCCTAGATACATGGTATTCCTAGTTTCAATCAGAGCAGGAGGAGAAGGCCTAAACCTGGTTGGTGCATCTACTGTGGTCTTCCTCGATGAGGATTGGAATCCTCAAGTAATGCGCCAAGCTGAATCCAGAGTCCATCGCCTTGGACAGACTCGACCCGTGTCGATCTTTCGGCTACAGTCAAAGGGAACAGTGGAAGAGCAGATGTGCCGAAGATTATCAAAGAAGGCATATTTAGCCAGCAAAGTTATTGGCGACATACAAAGCCCCAGCACGATGAGCTCTCCTATTAGCGCACACTTTCCACAGGACATTGCGATCTCGTTACTACCTAGCGCCAGAATTAACCAAGGTGATGAAATCGAAATGTTGTCATCATCCACGCTTGAGAATATCATTCACTATTGTGGGATCGGTAGCCATAGTATTCAAGAGATATCACAACTTGAAGAAAAAGTCTGGCTGGAACAGTCGGAGAAAGTAAGGACAAACATTTTTAATGGTCGAAAAGTAGATACCAGTTCTCGCTCTTTTTCCATCTATAACGAAACAACGACAGCCGTCTCCAAAGCTAGTCGGCGCATCGGAAAGCAGCGAACTGTTGTGATTGATGGTTACTTCGTGAAAAAAGAATGTCTCGATAAAAGTCCAAATGAGGGATACAGCAACGGAATGCTGTCTCCAACCGCCGAGCTACCAAAATATCAAAACGAAGTCATCCATCAAAGTGTAAGTGGCCCCCATCTGTTGACAAATATACGACGTCTAATGGTTGATAGAATTGCTTCATATGCGGACAAGGCAACTCTCTATGCTGCGAAATATGCCCACGCGCCTTTCACGGGCAATGCCTGGAACTGATCGGCCGGCTCTGGTTTTCTCCCAAAGGAAATATAATATGCCCGCATCATTCCTGCTACGAGTGTAGCCGGACAGCCTCACAAGTGGGGAGATTATTATATTGCTGTCTTGGATGTGAAAGAGCATACTGTGGACAATGTTTGAAATGGGATCGAACGGAATTCGTCGGAAACAATCCAGAGGCGGAAAATCAAGGGTATTTTCCGCAGAACTCTTTCTTTATTACATGCATGACTTGTGCTGGCAGTACCCAACGAAAGCGGCAGCTAGAGCCTGACTGTACCGACCCAACGAAGCGCGTTTGTGTTAGGGAAGATGATATGGATGTGGGAAGGTAGACATCAACGTTTTGACGATGCGCTTTGATTGGTGGAATGAGGCTTGTTGGGAAATAATGGATCAGAACAGGGGACTTTGTCATCAGGTACTACTATAGATGGGTAGCCAAAACAATAACGTGAACAAACTTCATGCAATCCCTTTCATGATTTTCTGCAAGTGGTCTAATGATCTCTTCCAAAGCAGAGGGTGGATCTGGGCAGGATAAACCGGGTGGCGATGGAAAGGTCAAGTGGTACCTCTCTAAAACATCTGACACGGATTCCAGGTCATCCAATTCGCTTCCATGCAGTAAACTGCATATCGATTGCAACCCCAAGGCGACGAAGCATCCAACCCGACCATTAAAGTTGCCACACGACTCTGCAGATGCGGTAACAGGGGACTAGTCCAGACAACGTCACGACTTTCCACTTTGGGTATATATTTCTCTGCCTGAATAACAGGGTGTGTCATGTGTGTGTCATGCTGTTAGACGCACACGACCATGCGCAGTGCACCCACTTCCAGATCTAGAAAAATGAGGGAAAGAGTAAAAAAGAAATAAATAAAATTAACCGCGTTGAAGCCAGCAAAAACTCGAGAAGCAGTCATCATCAAGCAAGTAAGCTTTGCATGAACCATTGCCAACTTGCGACAATCCCATTTGCCCACATGTACCTGGAATAAGACCGAGTGGCTATCATGTCGAGTTGCCTCGTATATGTCCGTTGCTGTCGGTAGCCTTGTCAGGATAAGCAATATGAGTGGCGTCATCTGCCCGAGGATTGCCGGATCATCGATCCTGGTGTCCTGGATATTGGGAGCTCTCTGTCAAGAAAACGATTAACCTCATGTTTGAACGATCATTTCCCCTCTTCTTTTCTTTTCTTTTCTTTTCTTTTCTTTTTTTTTCATTTTTATTTTTATTTTTACCCTTTCGTCGGTGTAGTCACCCCGGCAATCCCCCCCCCAAATGCGTCGGGTACCACTTAGACTATGACATGACATGGATGGGGCTAGTATGCCGCTGATGAAGTGAGACATCCATGATCGAGAGGGGTTTGTAGCCACCATCTGAATCGAGAGTTTATGGACATCAATGATGCATCCGATGCACATGCTACTCCAAACCCAGGAAATGAAAGCAGCAGGTGAGTTGAAATATGAACAAGGGTGAACGCTGAGCAGGCAAGGCAGATTGATTATGTGACCACTAAATAGTAGATGGTTTGGAAGGGTTGACGTTGCCTCAAGTAATGCTTGTCTTTGCGGATCCTTTCTTTCTCTCTCTCTCTCTCTCTCTCTCTTTCTTCTTAATTTCTCCTTCGTTTCTTAGGATAGATTTTGTGAGGAAGGTGTCGAGAAAGGTGCCGGAGACCAAGGATTCGAATTATTTCGAGATTCTTGCCTCCACCAACAAGGGTGTGGTGGGGTCGGAGGTTATCCTGGACCTTGTTAGTTCGGGCCAGTATCACACAATACCTCGTACACGCTAGTCTTACCAGTAACCCCAGATCACTCTGTGACCAATAATACTGCACGGGTAAAAAGATTCCTCCTCAAGATCAGTGGCCCTCCAAATCTTGCTCTCTTCCACGACCCGAGTCTATTACTCGTGGTAGTGCTTTGGAGCACAAACATGACCCGCGATTTCTGGCCCTCGGTAACGTACGATCGGCGTCTCCGGTACAACACTATCATTCGCAGAAGGGGGCGAGGGGCCACGGGTTAAACGGTCCGAACCGCCATCTGGAGGGAAGTGGGCAAAGAATGAATTGTTTTCCCATGGTTCTCACTTTTAGAGCGGCTATAATTTCATTTACTTCTCTGAGACTCGAAAATAATGAAGGTCATGATGGCGAAGTTGAAATGGTGATTTGAGAATGGGAGATCATAATTGTCATTATTATTATCAGTGCCAACTCAGGGATTCTAGTTTTTCTGTCTAACCTTAAATTACAATGCTTACTCTGTTTGTTCCTGATTTTAAATCAAGAAAACTTATTCAAAAGAGAGGGGTAAGAAATACCAAGCAATTGAAAAAAGAGGGCAGCATTCATCTTCTGCGGGCAATGGTTATAAATGCTCTCGAATCTAAGGGAAATTAACTGAAGATCTATCGGAGCGAGACGTTAATCTTCATGTAAAATTAGAATTGCAAGAGGTCTCCACAGTTGTCAGTTTCCATGGAACAGATGAATTGAGGCCGTCCAAGGTTGCTTACTTGCGCGGTACTTCTATCGACTCCTGAATTTTCTCGGCTGGCTTTGAGAACAGAAGAAGATTCCAACATTCTTGCCTTTGAAAAGTAGTAGTGCTCTCTGAAATCTTTAATCCTTAAGTTGACATCCGGCCAGGCAATTCCATGTCCCACGAAAAAAGCCAACAGTGAAAGGGGAGGAAGAGACAGCTCCCCTCAAGTAGGATTGTTGAGTACGATAACCGGGTTAACTCCTGATGTAGGGAAAAAGCAAGGGCAAGAAGAGAGCACGATTTAGAATACCGTCGGTCAACCTATCTACATCTCTATCTCTATCAATCATACGATCAGCATGATAGATTTTCTGAATAAACCCCAAACGGGCAATCGCCTCAATCTTTCATTCAAGAAAATACCCAGATAGGGCGCTTGTTTCCAGAAACAGGAGCCTCCTTTTCCAGGCTGAGGCTGAGAGATATATTGGCTGGATACCAAGATAGGACAAGATACCTAAGTCAGTAGATAACAGATTTGCCCCACTCATGTCCTCTCTGATTCTCGGGGTGTAATTGGGACACTTTCCCTCAATCTGGAAGAGAATCAATTTGTCGAAATTGTGGGCTCGTGGGATCAATTATAACAACCACATGGTCAGCATCAAGCATTTCACTGAAGGTTAAAACTTAACAGGCAGTGATCCGCTTACTATTTACCCCAAAAATGAGGGAATTGGTGTGGTCTAGATCTATCTAATCAACTCGGTCATTTCGCTTATCAACCGTCCTCGCTCGAAGTTCGGATGAAAGAGAGTATTGCGGCCGTTGGAAGAGAAAAATTTGTTATGGATATCATTTGGCACAAAAGGAAAGGTTTAAATCAGTTGCTTAATGCAGAAGGTAGATAGATGGCCAAGAGGGAAAGAGGAAAGCTCGGCCGAGCTGAGCTCGCCAGCTCTCAATAGTTACTGAGACGGAGCTGAATCATGGGGTTGCCAGGTGATGCCGTAGCATGACATGGGTAAGCAAGTCCTTCGTCTTGGGAGGTTGGTTATCAGTGGCCATACTCTGAGTAAGTTGCATAATCGCAAATATGAATGAATAATTTTCTAGTTTAAATCCCTTCGTTTTTCTCAGAGGCTAGGCTGGGATCGGCATGCTCAGAAAGAGGACATGTATGGCGTCTGTAAAAATTGCGCCTTATTGTTAGTCAGTGTCTTGTCACTTCACCAGCGGAATGAAAGTGGTTAGTTGCTCCGATTGGGACTGAGGTAACTGTATTGAGGATCATTCGGCCTGCTGTCGATGAGAAGAAGCCGCTGGACCTAACCAGTGGGACAAGTTGGAAAGGGGAAAATCAGACAAGTCCAGCCCCGTCATATCTTTTTTAGCTCGAGATCAGGTCGTTCAATCTTTCTCCACATTGTCAATTAACAAACAGCTGGGGGCAGTATGATGAGTATCTCATAGTATAATGAGGATCCAAAGGAACGAGATACCGCTAAGCACGAAGTTGGCATAGAATAACCAGGTCAGGTTTCCAGGAAAAGAACTCGTCATGAAAGTCATCTCTCTCATCAATTACGGGATCTAGAGGGCGATGAAAACGCACAGGTCGTCGTCGAAATCAAGGGTAGCGGCTGAAGGCATTGGACAAATCGGCCCCAAAGCCCGGATCTTCTGGCCTAGTTGTATCCAGAAACAATAGCCCCAAGCCCAGGAATCTGACGCGACCCATTCCATGATTCTCAGTTCATCCAGTCTCAAAAGAAAATAGTTCCAGCCTTGCAACGGACATGACAAGTCACTACTCAGGAACTAGCACCGAAGTAGTGGAGACCCTCATCCAGCACCCCAGACGAAAACAGTGGTGGAACGGGATTTGGTCGGCGTTTGGACGAGACTCTGAAAATGTGGACCAAACATTCCATTTCATGATTCGAGTCATTTATTATTTTATTCCTCTTGTTGGCTGTGATTTCATACTCATACTGTTTTATTTGGACCTAGAATCTTATGACGTTAGCAGATATGTCCGACTCTGCCGCGCATTCTTCAAAATTAAAATAGATCCTGTCAAAGGGGAAATTAAAACTCGGCATCCCTCGCCCGTTACACTATCTATCATAAGCTGTCATCCCTTGATTCTTATTTAGTCTTTCGGGGCCATGCCATACTTTCCAGCCACACTGATAAAAGGCCAGAACGAGAAAAATAAATCTGGGTTTGCTCGGCCATCTTTGGCTAGCAGTTGCCTCCTCTCTCGCAGGACCGGTCGAACCGCCAGCCTAAAAAAGAAAATAGAAGTAATAACAAAGCATTTTAGTTTGATATAACTTTTTTTTTTAAAAAAAAAAAAAAAAGAAAAAAGGAAAGAAAATTGGAGGTAGGAAACCTTGCCGCCGTGGTTGCCCATTGCCCAAGCTCTGTTTTTGGGAAGGGAGGCGCATATACAAGTTCAAGCCTCAAAACCCGTTAGTGTGCCAAAAAGGCGCCTTGCATATTCATATTCCTCCAGTGAAAACCTAGGTAGTGGTGCCCCATCAGTAAAAATACAATCCGAAATGACACAGGTGATCCTAAGGCTCGAAGCCACTTCATTCAGGTACCAAAAACTCATGGTGCTGACGTAGGTTATGCATGTGCTTTTTTTTCCTGCGACATCCACTTCGCCATGGCTCTGGGTTGGGTGGGCATTCCCGCTGCACAAGATACAACCCGTCCCGTTGACCCAAGGCTTTGGCCTCGCATCCGAGAGAAAACCTTAACGATGGGCCTAAATGGGATGACAGCTGGTCCGTTCACCGCTAAGCATGCCTGCAACTTATGTCTTCAACGCACAAATGGAAAGTACCCAAGGTGCAAGCAGTATGCACCCAGTAACAAATGGGGAAAGAATGAAAAACAGTAATCTCCAATTTACTGGTTTCCAAGGAGACAGGTCTACGGGGAAAAGGCACACCAAAAAGTAAAGGTTAGGGAGGAGTCGCAAGGAGACCAGCCCAAAGTCCAACCCAGTAGACTGATCCGCTCTCCTGATCAAATTGGGGGTCATAATTGTACTGAGAGATAGTTACCACAAACCTAGCTCTCAAATCACGGTATCCAGTAAAGAGAAACAAATCCACAAGACGCTGCACGAATAAAAGTAGAGATCAACCCGTTCCGATAACGCCCACCATCTATCCTGTGCTAACTTTCACCCTTGCCAGCCTCTCCTCAACCCGTCTTACTATCTCGGGGTCTGGTTCCGGCTTTTGCTTTTTAGGCCTGGAAACATGTTAGTGAGACCAACTCCTGGGAGCTTTCGGTGAGTAGCAGGATAATCGAGAAAAAAAACGTACGGGTCTCGGATAGTTTCAGAACACCTTTCTTGTCCACAATTGGAGCATAAATTCTCACCCGATCGGTACAAATTTGAACATAGGTGACATGTGTACCGAACTCGTTGACGCGGCCGTTTCCACGTCCGTGCTGGCGGATCCGCCGCAGGCTCAGCGTCTCCTGGGTATCCATCGGGATATTTGTGTAGCTTGGGCCTAGAAGTAGAGGTTAGCATAATGATTGGTGATCCTGCCAAATTTGCTTGCTGGGTTCCACATACGGGTCGCGAGGGCAATTTTTGCATCGAATATGCCTGCAGCTGCTGCATTCCGTAGCATGCGGGGCGAATAATGTGTTACAACGATGGCACGTTCGTCGCACTCGTTGTCTGACAGGCTTTCGGACGAGGTCCTGGCCACCGGTTCGTGAGGGAAGCGTGAGCTTGGGCTCTTTGTTTCTGGGTTGCACAATGGGAGTAGTATTCGAGGTTTTCTGAGTGAGAATAGTCTGGAGGGCAGTTTCCGCGACATCCTTCTGATCCTTGGGCTTCGCGGGGGGATGACGTGGGCATTTCTTGCATCGAACATGCTGGCAGTTGACGCAAACCTTGTCAGGGCCAAACGTCGTCTGGCAGCGATGACAAGTGCGGCGAACTCGCATACGGATTGGCTTCGTCACACGCTGAACAGTCACATCGGTCGGAGACTTCCACTCTCCCGGCTCCAGTGTCAGTCCATACTTGGCAAATAGGATGCGAGCCTTCTCCTCCTGAATGGCACCCCAGTGGGAAAATACGGTCGGGGCAGGTTGCTCGGGGGTAACGGCAGGCGCAGGGCTGTTGAACGATTAGTCCCAGACTTGTTATTGACAGAGTGCAAGATGGCTGATAGAATACGTACGCAGCTGCTTCGCTAGACTCAGGTCGAGGAGCGGTTTCCTTTCCACTAGAGGTAGTAGGCTTCGTGCTCGGGTTCCTCCTCAGAACCGTCCTCATGCGCTTAATATATTTTGAAATTCCATCCTGCTTCCCCTCTCCTGATTCAATTGATTGTGCTGTCGACATCTCCGACGTATAGATAAGGTGTTGGTGTTGGTATTGGTGTTGAGCGCTGATTTCCTTCCCGGGTTCCCTCCTAAATCAAATCCTTCAAAACGCAAGGCCGGAAAGGTGACATAGACGCAGAATTATCCCTCCAATTTTCCTTTGTCGTATAGAAAATGACCGATCCTTTCACACAAGATCTAGGCTCAGGATGCCTCTCTCATGACATTCCAAAGTCGAGCGGGCGATTAGATACGCAAAAAGACGGTCACTGGTATGACGGCCAACGGGCGAAAAAAAAAATCCCCCAAACCAGTTAAAAACTGCAAATCGTCCAGGCTACAGGACAATGAAGAGTCGGGTTAATTAATATGATGGGGAAGATACAACAGTCGAGGACCGGGAGATGTGGCAGGTCGCACGGGGGCGTGTACCAGAACCAGAGAGTTGGGAGACCCGACAAGACGGTGAGGTGTGAGAAACCACCACGCAGGGCCCGCTCCAGGCAGGGAACCAGCTCGGGCGCGCAACGCGGGTGATTGGCCGAATGGCGGTCAGATCCAGCGTCCAAGTGGATCGGTCGTATCCCAGCACCCAGATGGAAAGAGTTTTGCGAGTGCAGTACTCTGTAAGTATGAAGCCAGAAATCGTGGTGGTCGTGCTTGTGAAATTTGCGACCGAGGTGTGTGAAGGTCGAACCAACAATCCAGACGGCAGGACAAGGAATAAGAAAAGAGAGCCCAACGAAAAAGAGCGGGAGCCGAACGATAAATAGAAGCCGAACAAAGTTTCTTAAGGGGGAGTCAAACGAGCGAGAGGGGAGTGGGTATCGAAGCCAAAGTGGAAAGAGACTAACTAAAGGGAGTGGCACATGGGTGGAGGAGGGTCTTAGTAGGAAAGGTAATGCCTTTTTTCTTTTTTCCTTTTTTTCTTTTTCTTTCCTTTTTATTTTATTTTATTTTATTTTATTTTATTTTTTTTTTGCTTTCTTTTACAGAGCATATCTTAATTTCTCAGGCGATTTTTGGAAACAAAATTATTCTCCTATTAGAAATTCTTGAGGGAGCCCTCCTGAGGAAAACGATCTCCAATTCTTCAGAGGCTACGGGTCCAACACTCTCAGCATGAACCTTGAACAATTCAATTGAAGAAGAGAAAATAACAATGAAATTAGTGATTAATCATCCCAAAAATCACCAGATTCTTACGGCCATGGATCCTGCCGTAATAATACGAAACTGGACATCCGGGGATGGAGAGGAAAAAGCACCAGCACCAAGAGAGTTTCTTAGCCAAAGGCCCCAAAACCTTGTAATTTTGAAGAGCAAGTTGAAGGACGTCGGATTGGCTGACTCTTGCCCAGGAGGGAAAAAGTAATAATAAAATACGGCCCAGCAGTCGCCTCTTACCGAGCCTGGCGTGGTAACCGGGACCAATGCGACCGGGCGGTTTGGTGAGGGGGCGCAGACAGATGGGACTGCTGCACTCCAAAGTCTAAAAGTCGTGCCCAGAGGACGCTGTTCCCGCTCTGGTACAATGCCCGAGTCTACCATCTCTGGCTCATGGCACTTGAGTTTGACCAGTGCGAGTTAGCTGCGATTAGTCCTCGGCCGCAGCACTGGCGCTCCAAATCAGTGGGAGGGATTCGTCTGGCCACCTCCTCCTTTGAATGCAGCAAATGAGCCGTGCAGCTCATTGGGATGGTGGTTTGAACAGGGAGTCGCCTCGGGTTTTAAGGCTCCAGACACAGTTGATACGCTGGTTGGGATGGATCCCTGCTTCCTCCTCACTAACATCGTGTCGAGAGGAGTTAAATACTCGGCTACAGTCGCAAAGATGAAGCGTGACTGAATGGAAAGAAAAAGCAAAGGAAAAGTCCCAGATGTAACAATTGTCGAAATCCATATTTCTTTTTCCTTTTTGCTCTTTTATATCCACATTCTATCAAAGGACACGCGTAAAATAGATACCGTCTTGAGGTATTAATACTAGGTATCCTCCAACCTCGACTGGAGAAGCACGCCAAGCAGCCCTGATGGCAATTCAACTCGGAAGGCCCTCCGCGATATACTCTCCATAGTACAAAGTATCATCGAGATACTAGCATGGATTGCATGATCCAGTTCGATTCGTAAGCGGCACTGAGGCGGAGAAAAACCCTTCAACAGCATTATTGCGCATTGTTCCAATCCGAATGACCCTTGTTTCAGACAAAAGACAGCGGTTAAAAGTGCAAGAATAACCAGATTATTATGATTAGGTTCTGGCAAATACAATCTGATTGTTTTCACCATCCGATTCCTCTCACAATCGGGAACCTTTAGTTAGGAAGGCGGCTATCTTTTCCGTTTGCCCTAAATGAAGATATATCCAAAGAAATAAATTATTATAGTTGAAGTTGGCGAGAGAAATACGGCCTTTCGTGATGATATCACAGAAAGGAAAAATAAATCTGATGATTATTGCTTGGCGTGTTCAAGGAATCCTGTCTGGGGATCCTCTTCAGGAGTTCAACCCTGAAGATTCGATGTTCTTATTATAATCATGGTCTTCTAAGCGCCTTCGGGTTTTACAGGGTCTGAGATCCCGCGAATCCTCCCCAACCTATGAATCATAAGTGCATAACAACCACTTGGCCAGAAGAAGATGAATTATGCATGATTATGATCACCTTTCATGTTCTTGGCTCTGATGATGCCTAGAGGCAAAAAACAGCTGAAAGAAACAATATTCGAAGTGATTTTTATCACTTCCAATCTTTCCAAATGTAAAGGACTACTTGTACTCTTCGGGTTGCATTGGGCCCTCGATGAGCCAAAACAGATTTTATCACCTTCTCTCCTGATGAACCAAGTCAAACGTCCAGAAAAAGAGTCTTTCTCACGAACCGCCCGTTTTTTAGCGGAGCCACGACCATCTGGCCAATTTGGCTGAAACGCGTGCGGCCTTTCTGGGTTAGCCCACGCACGATGCACGACACCAATGGTCATCACGCAAAAAACGGAAAGGAGCAACGGCTCCATGCAGGTTTGCTGCAGGTTTGTTCACGGGGATTGGGAATTTTGCCTGCACTGGGCTGTCCATGATTATTATTTGTTATTATCGCCCCGGCTCAACTTGGGGCCTTTGGCCAAGTGCTTTGTTGCCTTCCAGATCTCGGTGGGCACCCAGTCCCCAGCAGCCGCAAATCCTTTTCTTTTTTGTTTTTTAACTTGCAGATACGCGGGAAGACATCGGAGGTTATCAACCTACCGGATCAAGCGATGCTCTCCGCTTCCCCACCAGTTGTTTTGTGAAGGGGGAGGATGGGAACGAACAGCGTGGTCTGATGATGGACTGCAGTCCAACTATCACGACTATCAATCGATAGTCATCAATCATGTTATTATCGCCATTTTCTAGAAATATGGTTCCAAGCTGCAAAACAAAAAGTTTATCACTACCTCATCATCGCACTTGTCGAGTGCTCGAGGAGTTCATTAAAATCGCCCCCTGCTAACCGAGAAAATGTTGACAGGGGTGTTCATACTGTCAAAGTATCAGGTCTCCACTGGCGGTGGAGTTCCCGAAAACAGAAGCACTGGTCAGTGCCTTGACAACAGAGCCAGGCCATTGGGTACAGGGAGGATGGAGCCTTGATCCCTCAGCCAGTTGTCAGGCGGTTGCAACTTGCAAAGCTAAAGGGGAATGGGGACTCAGATTGCAACCCGATCCCAAGGATCGAGAAACTGAACCCAATCACGAAGAAAGAGAAGTTGACCACCGGCCAGGATGTTTAGTCCCAGTAACCTGGAGGGAGAGTGGACATTTGGTGGATGATTCGAGACGGGCTGAGATGTTGCCAACAAAGTTCAAACAACCTGGTATTTGAATTAGATGGTATTTTTAAGAGTGGGTCCCTTTCCTGACTCGATTATCGAAGGCTACCCTGGAATAGCCCTGTTCCCCACCATAGTGGGGCTCGTATCACACTTGAAATATTCCCTTTCCACCTTTTCCACCTGGGGCTGTCTCCAATTCCAGTGAGAATTTACTCTGTACAGGACAACCTCAGAAGGGACTCGCCTTTTCCAGAAGGCGGAAATTTCATAGTTATTTCTTTTGGTTACCTAATGTTGGTGAGAAATGGCTCTTCAACTTGGAACTCCTTCTATTTGTGTCTGTAGCCTTACATTCTTTCGAGCTACTAGTATACTCTTGGGCGTAGTATCGTTTAGCGAATTGGAAATCTGATCTTGGTTTTTGTTTCTTGAAGCTGAATTGAGCATGCACGAATGGGGCTCAGGCGCGGTCATCTTGCTAGGACAAGCTATAATGTTATATATATATCCACGTACGTAGTTACACTATATCCTAAGCCTACTCCTACAGAGTATGAGGTGTCCAAGCCAGACTCGTCCAATTGAGCTCCCCATGCTTCCAAGCCCCTCGTGGGACAGAAAAAGTACGTTCAAGTACGATTGGGGAACGGGAATCAACTGGCTTAAACCGAGCTGTACGGTTGCCCTGTATCGACCAAGAATCCTGCTACTTATAACTCCAGAACTAGGGATGAAGTTTAGGCAGTCTACTCCGCTTGAATTGTGTCATCAGAAAACTTTCCCCTGACAATGTCCTCGCCAAAAATCTTCCCCAAGATGCTTTAGAACGGCCAAATGTCCGTTCTCTCACTAGCTTAACAAAAAACTTTAATCTAGCGACCTAATCGGCGCGCTTTACACCCAAAGCAATTGCAAACCGATGAGATAGTTCAAGATGGCATTGAGGAGAAGTTATATCTCGCAGAAAGTGGGTAGCATCCCTTAATTTTTGGCTCACGGTATCCATTATGGTCCAGCAGGCACTGATGAAAACCGGCAGGTTTTCTTCACTGACCATGCCACCGGCGGCTAGCATTCAGTTAACATGGCGAAAATGCCATTAAACCGAGATAATAGCGTCCGCGTTCTTCTGCTGCCAAACCTGATAGGCTGCCATAACGTGGTTTCTGCGTAATAAGGGAGATCAAAGGTCAATTATCCCCTGCAAGCCCCGAAGTTTCAATAGCACCGTCAGCCTGCGATTCGAAGAAAGCTATCTTGTCATGAAACCGCGTTCGAGTTATATATATTAACCCAATCATTATCATAGCTCTAGGGCGTCTAGTTAGCTCTAGCCCTGAAGCTTAGACTCGATAGATATGATGTCCTCCTCGCTTTGGACTTCGATCACGCGATTTACTTCTGCTGTGCTCCGCATCAACTCTACGGCAGCTGCGTACATCATTCGGAGGGATGGGTTGCAGTTTTCTGGAAGATAGTATAGGAGGACGTAAGGGACGGTAAGACGACCAGAGGCCTGGAATCAGTGTAAGTTTGGGATACCCAACACCGTCGGAAGGATGCCCACCAAGGTCAAAGGGTAGCTGAGAAGAATGAATCGGGGCGACGATTCGGGAAGCTCATCAGCCAACTCTTCCATCTTTGTGTAGACTTCACCATCTTGCGGTCGAATTTCCTGGCTTTTATTATCGATAATATCTACCGAACTATCATCAGTCACCAAGCACCAGGGCCGTGTTTGCGCATATATGCCCGACAAGGTCCGTTCAACCCCCGAAACTTCAGGGGAAGGGTTTCTCACAAATG
Source organism: Aspergillus diversus (assembly GCA_027569885.1). Lineage (NCBI taxonomy): Eukaryota > Fungi > Ascomycota > Eurotiomycetes > Eurotiales > Aspergillaceae > Aspergillus > Aspergillus diversus. The sequence goes on from JAPDKZ010000018.1 coordinate 619,393, forward strand.
AGAGCCTGCGGGTCTTTGGCTCGGGAGGTGCTTAATCGAAATTTGCGAAGTTTCTCCTTGGTCTCCGGAGAGAACGCATATAATCGCGACTCGGACTAAATGTTCAGCAAAAAAAAAAGCGAGAACAAGTCATGGTCAGAGGAGTTTCGAGGCCGATTGGCAACAGTAAGATGCGGGTCGGACTTACCATGTCGCTGATATTTCAATTTTAAAATAAAAGAGCTCGCTAGCTTTGAACCCGGGGATTTAAGAAAATTCCTCGCTTTGAGACGAACTGGTTCGTTGTGATATTCAAATGAAGTCTAGAGATGGTGGTAGTGAACGCGGAACAGTTCGCTGACCCCCACTCCCTTCTCATGTCATGCGCTCTGGACACTAAGCGGGTTATCCTTTCTTTTCCCCGCCCACGCCTGCGTGTCCTCCAACACCTCAACCCCCAATTCACCCTCCATGTTGACTCGTCTCAGCCAGCTCACTCGCCATATCTCGAAGCCGTCTTTCAATCACCGCGCTGCCCCTCTGATCTCGGCACCTCTCACTTCACCCCTGTCGCGTGGGTTGCCAGCAAAAATGACATCATCCGCGGTCCAAAATTACACGAAGCCAATACACACCGCAGCATGTCTAATCATCGGTGACGAAGTGCTTGGTGGAAAGGTAAGGAAGGATTGAGCCGAATTGTTTAACGTTTGGTCTCTTACCCCTGTGTTCTCACTTCCTACCGGGTGAATTCGCCTTGAGTCAAACATGCCTCTGACTAACGAATGCGGTACCCAACTCTCAAGACGGTCGATACGAACTCACCCTTCTTCTCCAAGTTTTGTTTTTCTCTCGGTATCCAGCTAAAGCGGGTGGAGGTAATTGCAGATGATGAGGATGAAATTATGGAGGCAGTGAGGCGGATGAGCAACAACTACGACTTCGTTGTAACTAGTGGAGGCATTGGACCAACGTCGGTAACCCCATTCTATCGGGCACAATTTCCTTTAAAATTGATCGATCGCTTATATTAAATGTGCTGACTTCGGCGAGCCGTGATCTGGGAACAGACATGATGACATTACGTACGAGTCGATAGCCAAGGCCTTCGGGCTGAAGTTGAAGCTGCATGACGCTGCGTTTGAGCGTATGAAAAAACTCTCCAAGCCTCATCCGATGCAACCGAATTTCGACTGGGACACCCCCTCCCCCGGACTGACCGCCAAACTACGCATGGTTGAAATCCCGCACGACGAAACACTACCGGTGGACCAACAGGCCATCTTTGTCGCCGATGATATGTGGGTGCCGATTGCGGTCGTTAATGGCAATGTGCACATTCTACCCGGTGTTCCCCGACTATTTGAGAGGCTTCTCGAGCATCTTAAGCCCTCGTTGGTTCCCCGTTTGGAGAACCCCGAAGGCAAGGGGATCTATCGCTACCTCTTTAGCACACCGCTTCCGGAGAGCGCAGTCGCGCCGTACTTAACAGACCTCGCCGCGCGAACTGCCTCTAAGGGAATCAAGGTTGGCAGTTATCCTCGCTGGGAGAAGAAGCGCAACACCGTGACCTTGGTCGGAACAGATAGGGAATTTTTGGATTCGCTGGTTCCGGAAGTCGAAGAGAACGTCAAGGGAAAGAAGGTTTCGCGTGAGGACGAGCTAGACCCTCCTTCTGATAATGAGGAAAGCAAATAGACGGTATACAAAAGGTGATTGAAGATCGTACACCACACAGTATTGTACATCTGGCCTGGGTCAGCTCTTGGATGTTTAGCCGTAGCGAATTCAATAGACGACCAGACACTTGAAATAGATTCGGAGACTAAGAATCCATCCCGTTCAAAATGACCAACCGTAGAAGGTATGATTCTCCCACAAGAGTTTGCCACAGGCAGGTACTTAGGCCAAGGTTCCAGACCCAAAGGTCAGAAGAGATCCAAACGAATATGGGGGATAATAATGGTGTGAGATCCGGCGCCTCTTTCTTTATTGATGATACTACTGTCAACGCATTTGCACTTGCATGATTGTAAGAAGTTAATAACGCATCACGAGGAATAATATTTGTCTTGACGAGTGGGAGATGAAATGGGCTTTTTTGGGGGGGAGGGGTTGTTGTTGTTGTATGTAAGGAGACCAAAGCGCCGAGACAGGCATATAATTATCCAATATCTCCAAGGAGTGTATACTGGAAACAACGGGGGAGGTGGATATCACACTGTTGGCAGTATGGACTCATATGTAAATCGTCACAGCGGAAAGCCGTGGGTAAATAATTCCTCCCCCTCGTTACGGCATGTCAATATCATATCGGCAGCCGGTTAAACACTATTCGAAAGCCATACACACCCATTTAAAAGTCCTTTTGGAGAAAAATTTTTGCAGGTGAATGAAATCGAGCAAATGGAATCCAGACCATGGTGAATAAGATTGTAACAAAGAATGAGAATTCAAAGTCCTGTAATGTCAGAGGGATATCGATGAGCAAACACAACATATGATGAGAATAACAAATGAAATGGTGTTTATAAGACATGAAAAAAAGTCTTGGGGGATCGAAATTTGAATCGTGACAACAGCTTGGACCTATATAATCGCAGATCTATTGACACGTTCGTTCCTCGTTCAGAGACGAAGAAATGTCAAAACTAATCTTTCCAAAAAAAAAAATCAAACAGAGGAACAAAGGGGGAATCGAACGTTCATGGAGTAGATGACAGCATGATGGTGAAAGCAGACATCTGAAGAGAGCCTTGTATGACATAAAAGCCAAAACCCAAAATGCGTCGACAAGCGCCACACATTCCGTGTCGAGACAGTGGTCTTTTCGTGTCGCTAATCTTTCTTTAGTCGGGGTTTCATATTTATGGGTGAAATGTTTCCTTTCGTATCTCAACTTGCGTGCCTTGCATCCTTTTAAAACCCAACGCCTACCCAATTACATAACAATACATTTCCCACAGCAACCGGCGCTTTCGCCAGGCTCGCTCACATCCATTTTTTCAGGAGCACGAGACCCAAATGCGCCCGAGCCAGATGGATAGGATGACATCTCCTTGTTGTATCGACGAATTTCACGGACAAGGTCGTAGAATGCGTTTTCAACATTGATACGGGATTTTGCGGAGGTTTCGATAAATTTGCAACCGAATTGCCGTGCGAGAGCCTCACCCTCTACAAAGGGGAATTTGTTGTTAGCGACCCATTAGGGAGTAGTTGATAGACTTCGAACCCACCTTGTTCGGACACCGCTCTTTCCTTCTCCAGATCGCACTTGTTACCAACAACAATTATCGGGAAATAGTCCTTGTCCTTCACTCTTAAAATTTGTTGTTGGAACGTCATGATTTCTTCGAAAGATTGACGAGATGTGATGGAGTAAACCAGAAGAAAACCTTCACCGGTTCGCATATATTGTTCACGCATGGCTGAATATTCCTCCTGTCCAGCAGTATCTAGGACGTCCAACAACGCGACTTCATCATCAATGACACACTGCTTGCGGTATGAATCTGTTGGCCAAGGCGGCTCAGTAAGCTCCATGGTCTAGGAAATATTAAAATGCGAGGCGCCCACCTTCAATTGTTGGGTCATATTCGTCCACAAAGTGACTCTGGATCAATTGAATCGTCAAGCAAGACTTTCCAACGCCACCACCACCAACTACAACCAGTTTGTATTCCCTTAGAAACTATGACCGAGGTAGTGAGCCATCTCTCCTGGTGCTAATTGTGGAGCCCCTTTGAGTTGAATAGATGTTGGGTGAAACGAGTGCAGGGAAGAGAAAGGGAGGCGAGGGATGAATTGTAAAGCAGTATGAGAGCATACCTTTGAAGCCATTGTGAAGGGTTCTGCCCTGAAGTCTACTTTTGTAGGAAGGAAGGGGGTTCGAAATGGTGATCGAAGCTATCCAAGCGGATGTAGTGACGGCGGGTCGAGAGAGCAGTGGCACACAATTTTCTTTTGCAGAAGGGGCCCAGTAAGTCGGGAGTTTCGCGCGAAAACAGAAGGCGCCTAAAGGACAGTCCACAGCAGCGGCGGGTCTAGCGACTAGGCCAAGCTTAAAGAAGCAGACGGGGGTAGGAGGATCAGGGGGGTTCGTGGAACTTTGCAGGAGGTGGAATTGGAGGTGAGGTGGAGGAAATGCTCCTAGGTTATTTTGAAAATCAGGTGTTTCTCTTTCCCCGAACCTCTTAATTTCTTTTTATTGCAAAAAGGTAATAATATTTCTTCAAGAGCATGTGGATAATCAAAGAGGGAGGGAGAAAGAGAAAGGACGAAGTGGAGATGGGGAGGGGAAAGGGGATGCTGATTAAGGAGTTAAACTTGAGTAAATGGAGGTGGGGATAGGAGAAAGCTACTTAGAGAGGACCCAAGAACCAGTTGTACCTCGATAGGAGGGGACCAAAAAACAAGGGAAGAAAGCCAAAGAAAGTAGTAAAAAAAATTATAAATTAAAGCAAGCCTACCACATAGGGTCAACTAACCCTTGAAGAGCACTGATTCCTAGGTCGTAATCAATATTAATACTTAATCATGCCTGAATGGATTATAGTGCTGATTGGGAAAATAATACCAGCCAAATAAATCACTATATTTAAAAAAAAAAAAAAAAAAAAAAAAAAAAAGGAATATAAGACAGGGAAATAATCAAAAAAGAGGATGGGGCAATGAAAGGGGGGATTCGCTCAGAATCTGTGTGTTGGATTTATTTTAAAATGTGTGTGGCATTAATAAAGCGCGTCGCGATGTGTGTTCGGATGGATCATTTTTGAATGACAGCAAATATCCTAATCCCAAGGTCAAACATACTCCAACTCTAAACACTAATTCCCGAGAGTAAAAATTCTCATCTCCAGATTAATAGAAGTCAAAAATATGCATATGGAGTACAGCCTGAAAAAAGGGGCCCTCCATTCATATCTTCCGTTAATGGCTAGATCTGCTGCTGCATGAGGGCGTTGGGTTTCTTGTTTCTGGTTGAAGTAGCATGCAGATCACCCACAGTTAATAAATTATCTTCGTATGATTCTTCTTTTTTCTGTTCTTTTGCCTTACGGATTACAGCTTACTGGGATCAGATTGGAGAGCGGAGTCCGGGGATATTGGCGATTTTTCACTCCAGCCAACATGCTTTGATCCGCTTTCCATTTCGCAGAATCCAAGACAATATCAGCCATTGATTAATTCTTGCATCTGAACCGTCCACTTCGGCCCCGTTCGGAGCACGCAACCTCCAATCTTAAATTTGAAGAAACCAACAAACAATTAACAAGACTGCCACCAATCAATTAAATTCGGGCTTGGTGGGTTTAATTCTCTTGGTGCAACTTCCCGCCTGTACTAGGGTTCAAGCACATACGCAAGCATCGAGGAAAACCACAAATGAACTTATCTCAACAATATAAAATCCCCGACTTGGACACGGACCGTGTCATTGGGCTAAAGGGCGACAATTAATTCTGCGTAATATTGATAATAAACTTGACGCGGTACATCGGGTTGAGCTTCACCGTGGAGAAGAAACATGGCAGGGGAATCTCCGCGAAGAAAAGCCAAAGAAATGTCGAAAAATCATACAGGTCTCAAAGACCGTTTTCTTTCCTCGAAGTGGCAAGCTTGTATATAAAAAAAAATTTTCAGCCTTAATGTAGGGCAGTTTAGTAAAGTGACACCTCTTACGCCGGACAACAAGCATATTAAACTCAACATAATTGACATCATAATCGATTTTGATTTCGAGCTTGATTCTGCCGCGTTTCGAAGTATCCGGTCCCTAAGTCTGCCCATGGTTGGACAGGAGGGGAGTATATCCCCGCGATGCCTCCACTTCATGATGGGGGCCTTCTTCCCTTCCGATATTCACAACGGTTTACTCCGGATAATCATATGAATTATCCCGACCATCCTCAAAGTGTGTAACAAAAAGATATACCGAACTGGGAGGGCCTGGAAATTGTGTTTTGCCAACTTCTCCCTGTGTCATGGGTTGTGATGAATGGTCTCTTTACCCTGCTTGGTTCTGGTAAAATCCTTGCATCGAGTTGCATCATTGCATATCGTCAAAAGTGATCTTCCTCGGTGTGTAGACCCCAGAACCCTCTTTTTTCCCACCTGGCCAAGATACCGTCCTGGGCATCAGGATCATCGATCCGTCAACCCGCGTCAACTACAGAGATCGTCTCTGGCTCCTTGCGACACGAGCTACTTCTGCGAGGATTTCTGAAAATCTCGCCCGAGGGAGCGAATGATCGTCGCAAAAATACTCACACTTCTGCTCTAATCTATTCTGCATTTTCAAGGCCTTCATTCAGAGTCATCGGAAGAAAGGCAAAACAATCTAAATAATATCTTGCGGGGTACTGAGAACAGACAGCCAACCTTGGGAAGCATACCTATCAGGGCGACTAGTCACTTGGCATTTCCAGTGCGTGGCTGTTGACTCAGTGATGCTAGTGGAATTTACGGGGAATTTACAACCTTCGAAAGTATTAACTCATCCCGTGAAACAAACACTTCAAGATGCTTCTGCCTAACAGTGTTTTTATGGAACCAAGTCTCGATAGCGAGTAAATTTTGCGAGACTGGGAGGTTTTTTTGCGAAGCAGGCACTCGCCAAGAAGCAATCCTCTCCTCCAGTCCACCTGTTTTGGACAAGGAGAATACCACGCACCTTAAGCCAACAGCTTCAACCTTCATGGCTACTGATTGGACAAATCTCGAGTAACCTACCAAACCACCTAGGTAATCACAGTGATCAGCAAAGATCCACGGTGTGTGTGCTCAGATACCCTATGGAGGAGCCACCCAAAGATTCGCCTTGCTTCCCCATATGATAGAACAAACCTTTCTTTATATCAGCAGGAGCCATTTTTGTTTTGGGAACCAGAGCGATTGCTCAAGTATGATTACGCTTCCCTTTCGTTCGGGGCCGAAAGGCACATTTGTCGGATTTTCTGCAGGCCTCGCTCAAAGCATGAAAGGCGCACATCACACTTAAATGCTACATGCGCAGATGTGTTTTGCTGATTGGGTCGTATTGCTCAATGTACTATCACCATCCGATCCTAGCCCAAAATCCTATTCCGTATACCTCTCAATGATTGCCAAACCCCGCATTAGCCCATGTCATAGGAGACTCTTACAAAATTGTACTCGCTCAGCGTGACTAAATGCAATTGTCATCATGGTGGCCATCTTCAGTGCCACTAACGCAGTCATCACAGATACACAGGGCGCTCCGGGCCAAGGTTTGGCCGACAGTCTCAGTTGGTCGTTGAGCCTGTAGGTATTGATGCAAACATCAACAACCCTGATAGGATCCTAGGACTGTACAACAAGCTGGGGACCTAAAGAATATATATTAGCGGCGTAGGATGCGAGCGAGGTACTTACCTAGGATTGCACATTTGCGAATAAACTGGGCCGACTTGGAGGATATGGCGGCTGATGAAGGAATTGAGGCAGCAGCTAAAGTTGATCTTGTGCTACTTATGCAACGGGTATTGACCTCTCTCAGACTGTGCCTGATGTGAGCAATGAGCCTGGGAAGGAAATGTGCGAGCCAATATTTTTGCAGGAAAGAACATGTTGAGCAGACATTCTACATAAAATTTCCCCACAAGTCGGTCAGCCGTACCTTAGGGTTCGATAAGCTGGTATTCGATCTTATTTTACCTGCTTTATCCGCTTCGCTCACCGTGAAGGTCTTGGCCCTAGGCTATGGGCTTGTCCAGAGCTCGCAATATCAGCTCAATACAGGAGCAATTGGAAGGCAGAGTAACATTTAAATTTCTCAGTCAAAATACCTTTCGAAATTAGGTTCAATTCAACTTGTTACGTTTTTTTGGGGCGCCCTACGGCCGCGATGAACTTGAGGCTACGGGGTTTCGTAAAGAAGGATATATATGTTATATCATCACCATTTAAACACCTGATCGGGCAATGCATAGTGAACAACACCTAATTATTTCATTGCTTATCATGAATACTTTTATTAGAACCTACTTTCAAAGTACAGTACTTGATAGTCTTATTGTATTAATTTTACCTTCCCTCTATTCACTACCTCCATTCTTATTGTAGTATTCCTAGCTTGATTACAGTGAATTATATCCGATGAACTTGTAAAGCAATGACTTCTAGAACATGCTTATTAAACATAAAATAAATTTAAATTTTTCTTGTTATTAGCAATAGCAAGTATGTTGACTTTGATATGCCAACTCACCTGAAAGGGGTCACATGCCTTGGGCCGCCAGTGTGTGGCCAGTGTGTGGTTAGGCAAGATAGATAAGAGTCGTTTCTAGAATAATATCACCCGCAATTTGCCAGGACTTCCTCTAGAAACCTACTTTTTTAAGGAATAACATTTGGCTGCAAAAATGAGTGGAAAAGCACAGGCCTTTTATGGGACCATTATTCACTCACTCAGCCCTTCAGAACTTGAGATCCTCCCGGACACCCTCCTGATCATCTCATCAACGGGCACGATCGAGTCCATCTCCCCCTCCATCCAATCTACCGCCATCCCATCCCTCTTGGAAGAACAAAATTATACCCCTTCTACCTGTCCCGTCACTACTCTTCGCCCGACGGAGTTCTTATGCCCGGGTTTCATTGACACACACACTCACGCCCCGCAATGGACCCAAAGGGGCACGGGCCGTGGTATCCCCCTCCTGGAGTGGCTAAATTCAATTACATTTCCGCATGAGGCACAGTTTCAAGACCCTACCTACGCGAGGCGCGTGTACGGGCTCTGCGTCTCCGCCGGCCTGAAACAGGGTATCACAACGGCATGCTACTACGGATCCCGACACACCGAGGCCACTGTCATTCTTGCCGAAACATGTCTTTCTTTTGGCCAGAGGGCGTTAATCGGGAAGACCTGCATGAATCGACACGCGCCGGATTGGTACCGCGATGCCTCAGCGGAAGAGTCACTGTCCGATACCCGGGAGACTATCTCGCGCATACGCAGCCTCGACGCCAGCTGCGGCGGCGACGGTGGCATGGTGACTCCTGTGATCACCCCGCGGTTTGCAATTAGCTGTGACGCAGAGCTACTGAGTGGCCTTGGAGCGCTAGCTGCGGAGAATAAAGACCTGCCTATCCAGACCCACTTTAACGAGTCCCGCCAGGAGATCGCGTTCACGCGGGAGTTATTCCCGGCTGCAAAAACGGAGGCGGAGCTCTATGAGGGGTTTGGCCTGCTCAATGAGCGGAGTATACTGGCCCATTCGATTTACCTGGAAGAGTCGGAGTTGGGCCGGGTACAGGAGCTGAGGTGCGGGATTGCGCATTGCCCAATTCCGAATACCACTATGGATGCTTTTATGATCGCCCCTGTGAGGGAGTACTTGCGCCGGGGTGTAAAGGTAGGCTTAGGGACCGACTGCGGGGGTGGACACTCTGGAAGTATGTTAGACGTTATGAAGCAGGCGTTTATGGTGTCCGTGGCGCGGAGCAGTGAGACCGGGGGTAAAGATGAGCCGTTGAGTGTGAGCGAGAGCTTTTACCTGGCTACTTTAGGGGGTGCGCAGGTCTGTGGGTTAGAAGACAGGGTAGGAAATTTCGCTGCGGGCAAGGAGTTTGATGCTCTTCTTGTGGGGACAGATGTTGATGGTGTTATGTCGGTGGTTGAAGATGGGGATTGTTGGAGGATTATTCTGGAGCGGTTCATACAGACGGCCGACGATAGAAATATAATTAGGGTCTTTGTAAGGGGAAGAGAGGTCAAGCCATGTTGAGGGTAGGTTCGAGACCTACAGAGCCGATTGAATGAGTGTTGTCATGTGTGATAAGCTTTGGTATTATATAAATTAGATTTTGTTTGTGGAGTATAAGACTGGCTGATAATAAAGGGTTTTTCTACGTAGAGGATTTATAGGGAATGCTGTAAAATGGATATGAGTACGTCAGGCTGGGGCTTACTATCTATATCGTTCCCAGGATTTCAAGCGCAATCCTTGCGTTCCATAGCTACTAGCTATTTGAGCTGGAGTTATTTTTACAAGAATGACTGACCGTGTGCTTTAAGGCTATGTCTATTGATGAGTATATACCAGGATAGTATAACATTTAGATTAGAGAAGGAAGAACTAGAGGCATGCGATCTCTGCAAGGACGGAGGGAATGAGAGAAATGAGAACAAGGCAAGAGGGCTAGAATTGAATAGGAAGCGAGGAGTGTTGTTGTTTTCTTACTGATACCTCGGTATTAGTTAATTTAGAATTCCTTGCTCTACCTGAAAGGACAAAATTCTATAACATGATCTAACTAAAGCTTACTTACACCTAAGTCTTGTTTTAAACACTGTGAGTTCTTGGATTCAATATATATTGATCTTAGTTCTTGCGGTGCAATGCGCCGGGTGATGCCTGGTGGCTAGGGAAAACGAGAGTATCGGCAATCACAACGTTTTCCCTGCGACCAGCAGCGAAAACGATAACTTCAGCGATATCATCTGGTGTGAGCGGTTCACATCCCCTGTTTGATATTTAATCAGCATTTTTTATACGACTCTAGGTTCAGGCGGTTATGTCTTACGCATAGACTGCATCAGCCTTGGACTTGTCTCCATAAAATCGAACCACCGAGAATTCCTGGAGTTGACAACATGTTTAGCGTTATTGCCTGGGAATAAGTTTTAGGATTACCCACGGTTTCGACCTGACCAGGATCGACCTCAATGACTCGAATCCTGGTGGAGATAAGCTCCTTCCTAAGCGCTTCTGTGAAGAACTTAACAGCAGACTTGGTAGCACAGTAAATGCTACCACCGGGGTAAGCCTCACGACCCGCAATGCTTCCGATGTTGATGATATCTCCACGGCCACCATCGCTTCTTTTCTTGAAAATAGGCAGAATAGCCTGAGTCATGTTGATCAGACCGGTGACATTGGTGGAGAACATGATGTCGACGTCCTCTGGATCAATGTTGGGGGCTTGCGCAACTCCCTTGACAAGACCACTAAATACCATCAGTCCCCAGCTCCGAGGGAGCCTCCTTCCAAGTGATGACTCATATCAGATGGTACTTACGCATTGTTCACCAAGACGTCAATATCCTGGAATTCGGCAGGAAGGGATGAGACAAAGTTCTTAACTTCCTCGGGTTTGCTGACGTCAAGTTTCACAGGTAGCGTTTTCACACCCTCGCCGACCTCCTCTTTGATCTCCTGCGCCAGTTCCTGGAGGGAATCGATCCGTCTCGCGGTCAAGACCAGCTTGAGGTTGTTGGGAGAGGTGCGGGCGAATTCCTTGGCGGTACTCCGACCAATTCCAGAAGAAGCACCGGTAATTACAATTGTCTTGCCCTCAAGGCGCTTTCCCATCGCCGTCGCCATTGTGCGTCGCAGTCTTCTTGGATGGAAGGGGCTGTTTTGATTGAGTGGGGGAAATGCGGAGGTTGTTCGAAGACGAAACGAGGCGAGTTGGCGGAAAATTTTAATCGAATTGCTATACGCCCGCAGATGATTCATCAAGGGACGGTGTATATTGGACCGCTAGGGAAGATAAATCTTAAAATTAGAAAAGATAGCAAAGATAGGGATAGAGGCCTTATATACGTAGTGCGGGGGAAATCTGTCGTGATTCCGATCGCGGCGGGGCTGCTCGGACTTATATCCGATGGGCTCTTGGATAAGCAGCCCGCGACCTGCTTACTACCTTTTTTTTTTTTTGGTGTGCTTCATAGGAACTACTTACCAGAGCTGATAAACTGAGCACATTGTCAGGAATATCAATAATTTTTCAGAAATTTCCATCTGCGTTGACAAATGCTGACATTGATCAGGCTGTGCCGAAATTATAATTTTGTCTGTCCCCATCATGCTGTGTTAGTTTGCACGTGGGTGCCACCCACTTGGTTGAGCCCTAGACAGCCTGGACAGGCCTGTGTATGATTCTGTCTGAAAGCATGTCATGAAATGCCATTATCTGTTCAAACCAAAAAGAAACTGCAAGTGAATATCACCAGCCAAAATAGTTGTCTATTCCAAGATCTTTTTCTGGGGTTGTCTGTCGCCACAAGAGATTCCGAGAATCGAAAACAAAGAAAATGTTCACAATGAAATATCTCTTGGTAAGACAACTATATGGCCGCAAGAGTAGAACTCCATCATGATATAGCTACTATTAGAGGAATATGTATACAGTATACGTACCTCGTCATGAAGCAAAACGGAACGATTTAAATTTAGGAAGCAGAGATCTGTTCGCTTTTCTGCCATATCCTTTTACATTCCCATCGCAGACTGGTGGTAGCAGCCTGCTACTAGGTACTCTCAAGGATTCATTGACGATCCTTTGTTGTGTATCACTATGCCGCATACAATACCCCAGTGAATGCAGAGAAATAGTGGAGATTTCCGTTAAAACTGACCCAAGCCTTCTACAAATCCTACCCTCGTTTCGACGTTCATTCACTGAAATGACACATATATGCGCCTCCATACGTGAGGCCTGTGACTTTATTAGACTTAGCAGGAAGCGAGTGCTGTGAATCAGCGATGCTTCCATGAAATTTCGACAACCTTGAAGCTATATAACCGACCCTGCCTTTCTCAAATCTCACATCGTACTCTATAGTCCTATAATCAGAGTCGCCGCTTCTTTGAGCTACTAAGCAGCCATCTCCCCATCCCAAGTCATCGTCTTGAATATTTGCAACCTCTCGAAATTAGCAAAATGGGCTTGGAGCAGGTAAGGGGTGCCGAAATTTTTCGAATCCACCCTTGACTAATTGAGAATTATAGGATTTCGACCAACTGCTTCTACCAGACCATTTTGACTGGGCGGAAGATGTCGAAAATATTGACCAACTGCTCTTACCGGATTGCTTTGACTGGGCTGAAGACGTCGAAAATATCGATCAATTGCTACAACTAGATCACTTTGGCTGGGCTGAAAATGCTGAAAATCCCCTGGAAAATATCCCTGAGATTCTACCACAATCTACCGACAAAAGTGAATATGCTAGTCAACTTGAAGAAATGGACCTGGAATCTGACCGGGTCCTTGAAAAATTTAACCCTACCCCCGGGCCGCTAGTGATTGACGGATCGTGTTCCGGACAGTCCAAGATCCCCAAGATTGATTCGTTCCAAAAAATATGGGAAAGACAGTTGTTAGAGGCAGCTGTTCAATATGAACATGGCTATCAAAAGACGTATGTGCATGAGCACGGCCTTCAAGGGGTGCACCACTTCAACTTTTTTGGACGCGCTGTGGAAAGACATAGCTCGACACCCCCGGAAATTTCGCTCCTCTTCTTGCTGCTCGATCCTAAAGTTTTTGAGCCCCGAGATGAATTACGACTAGTCACTGTTATGACCAGGGCCAGGGTCTACATTGATCCAGTTATCGTCTATCTTGAGAAAGATATTCACGACCTTAATCTAAAACCATTCGATCTTGCTCGTTTTGCAGTCGGTAGGACCTTCAAGTTCTACAGTCCACATGGATGGTGGGCAATGGACACCAAGGAACATGAAGAGATGACCGAACTTGATTCAGGTGATGTGGATATCTACACAAACCCAAAGCTTGCTTCAGGGAATGGATTCGTGGAGTTTTATGGCAATATTCGGTCGAGAGATGGTTGGGCTCAAAGGGAATGGGAGGTCGGAAAAGCTAAAGCTATGAAGAGGGACGACATATATACTCTGCATGAGAAGATGAGAAACAGAGTGTATAAACCCTCTCCCTTGAGACAGATGGTGGCTGCCGAAGAACTAGAAGGTAAGGGTTGTAGCCTCATTACTAAGACATTGGTTAACTATGCTGATGCGCTATTCTCGACTACAGGCGCGGAACCCCCCACGGCAGAACCTGTTGAAACTGGGGATTCCCACGAAAATGCCTGGCTACTATCGTTTCTAGAGAGGGAGGGCAAGTGTCCAATACTGACACATCGTTACCCGGATTCATTCGAACAGCACCTACACCCAATTCCCGAACCTGAAAGTTGGGAATCGGAGAGCAACTATAGTTCATCTTCTAGTGGAGCAGAATCGGACAGCGTAGCCTGTTCATGTAGCACGGATGGGACCTCCGTATACTCTGAGTTCTCTGGTTTGGACCTCAGCGGGGAAGATCTCAAAGAACAACTTGGCAGAGACGAGAACCGATCCTGGTGCTCGGGCTGGGATCTGCCATGATTTTGGGGATTTCCCCCATTCTTCTTACGGCCGTCAAGGGTTGGCTTGCCGGTGGACGAGTGGGTTTTTTTTTTGTTTTATGAATGTTTTGGGGGCGAGGATACTGCGAATACCCTATACTTGATTCATGCCGGAAAGCGTTTTGTAATGGCGTTTATGTTGTATTCGGATTGTCATGTACACGTCTGGCGCAGAACGGTGAGCATGCAAACTTGGTCAATTCAATTGATTAACTCGTCATTGGTAAAACGGGTACTCCGTATTGATATTCTGCTTACCTGCCGATTAATTCTCTATCTCCGTAAAAGTAATGAAAACCGTGTGCGTTCGATGGAGCGTGTGACGTTATTGCGCACTTGTTTTGGGGAGGATCGTCAGGGATAGATACCTCAACACTGAGAATCTTCACTCTTGTCCGCCCCTCTTCTGGTCCGTGATCATCATCCACCAGGACAACTGCTCTATTTAACGGCAGGCTCCATTCCCTGGTTGATAATCAAGGTATGTAGACCTATGTGGAGGAAGTTGATACCGATTTCATTATCGCGTCATTAACGACTCGTTTGCTGACCCGGGTGGTCCCCGATGATAATCGTTGGATAGCCCGCTCCTGGGGTTCCATAAAGAACTTGGAACGGATAGTCAGTTACGGCACCAGGGCTGGTCTCTTGTCTTTCCTTTACCCAAACGTCCTTTTGCCCGAGACGCGTAATATGTAGGGCTTTTTTTTTAGCCTTTCCCCAATTTAGGGATTCGACGAACATGAAGCTCTTTGCTCAACGGTTCCTCTCAACCCAAGTCTATAGTAACCTCTGGATCTTATATCTTCTATCTATACCTCTACAGATTAGGGTGAGTAGAAATGGTTAAATGGGGTTTACCCCTCCTTTTTTTATCGCTCCAATCCCCTATGCTTAACCTTGGGGGATCCTGATGTTGGTCGCAGCGCCAAGGCCGCCGGCGTGGGTGGTCTATTGATCCTGGGATCTGCAAGCGCATTCGACTTTTTAGGGAGGAGCAACGAGCTTGACATGAACCTCATAAGCTCATAGCGTGACATAGCCTCATACCCTCGCCCGACCCTAAAGGGCAAATAAATTGGGTGGGTGCAGTTTCCACACTAAGGGAAACCTTCCGACACCTTTATTTTCAAAAATTTCTTCAATGGTTATTGAAAACCACACCATGTAAAGCAAGGCGGCCCCATTGAAAAGATTCCCTTGACTTTTATTGGCCTTGGTTCCTAGAAGCCAGTCAGTCGTTCTTGACTCCATTTCCTTGGAATACACACTTTCATTTGCCGATGACGAAAATATTAGTAAGAAAGAAAAGAGAAATAACTCCCACTGAAGCTCCTCTCAATCTGTTGGTTGACAGAAATGTAACCGCAGATCTGTTGCTTTAGTGGACCCACCGCCACCTGGAAAGAGAGAAAATATTTCGCGAAGTGAGCTGACTCTGGAAGACTAGGAGGCCAGTCCATGGGAAAAAAGTGATAGTCAAGATGTAAATAGTGCGAATGGCAATAGCTTGGGCCCAAGAAACATGATGATGGCTTCAGATGATGGCTTGAGTGCCAACCTAAGCGCGATCGCGGTGCTCCCGCAATCTTGGTACGCCAGCCAGCCTCCAGGTCTTGGCTGCAGCATCGTGGCGTCGATGATCGGCTAATTGGCCGCCACGCGAATGGAAAATGAAACACTTTATTCGTTTTTATATCTGAATTCTACTGAGGACTAAAATAAATTAAGGAGTGGAGATATTCGTCCCTTCCCCTCCACGTGCGTGCAGTGTGCTTTGGCTGAAATCTGACTCAAGCTTCAAAGTCAAAAGTCGGACAGACGTGTTATTGTGGAGCATGGGCAAGCAAACCGCCCATAATAGCCGAGCTGTCCCGCACCATTTACAGCACTATACTTGACAGGGGAAGTATAGAAGATGAAGACGCGGCGTTCCACGGAATCCTTAGCAACAACGCTGGTTCGTGGTTTGGTCGGGGTTCACCGAGTCGTCCACTCCGGGGCCCTATGTGGAGGCTCTAAGGTCATATCCTGGCTACTATTCAGAAACCCGTCTCCATTAAGTAGCTGCTAGCCACCCCCCGAGCCAAAGAGCAAGGAAAACCGCAGGTAGTCCGCTATGATTGAACAATTTGAACAATTTAAATTTGGGTCAATGCAGGGATTTAATAATCAATCAATTAAGCATAACAGCCGCCGACTGCAAATTTTGGAAATCTTGTTTTTTGATTCACCTGTTTGCCCGGAGTGCCTTTTGAAATAAGTGGCTTTGCCACTGCTTTCCCCAATCTATCAAATTTTCATTGACACACCCTTTTCTACTAGGCGGTGCCTCTATGCAGGGTGTTTTATGCAAGCCTCTAGGTTCAGAAGCCTGAGGGTTTATCGCCTACGTAAATATCGACGGCTGGCATCCAACGAAGCTTCTGGCGGTCGCTGTTTGAAACAACGCTCCTTCTTCAACCTGGTATCTAATGGATTCTCTCATTTCTCGAATAACAATGGATGGGAGTTTGGGGTATAGTCTATTCACCAGAAGCAATGACAATGCGGGGTCTCGGGGAGAGCGAGCACTGGTGGTGACAGCCGTGCTTACCGGGATATCCTCTATCGTTGTTGCTATGCGGATGTATGCTCGAATTGGGCTGATGAAAATTATTGGCCGTGAAGATTGGATGATTTTAATCTCTTTGGTACGTATATGAAGGGGTGATGCCTTTATCTGAGTAATCTATGCTGACTAGATTAGGTACTTGCGATTGTTTATCTTGCACTCGTTGCGGCCCGTAAGTTGATTAATGACCGTGCCCTTCAAAACACCAACTAGAGAACTTACGGTTCGAAACAGAGTATCATTTTGGCATGGGGAAACATTCCGCGGAGCTGTCTGAACGAGAATTACAGGAGCAATTGAAGGTAAGTCCTTCCGAGATGGACGCCTTATACACACTTTCCACCAACGATCAGCTCTAATTACTTCCAATCACTTTAGCGACTATGGGCTGCAATCCCCATGTATAACGCTAGTCTAGGATTCACGAAAGTTTCCATCCTCTTCCAGTACTTGCGAATCTTCCCGAATCGCCGGTTTCGCCTGGCTTGCTATATCCTAATGGGCGTTGTGATAATATACTCTACTTGGGCCGTTGTGAGCGGCTTTGTAAATTGCGTACCTGTTGCCGCCTTTTGGAATCGACACATCTCGGGCAGCTGCCTCAGCTTCGAGGCCGTATGGTTTTTCAATGCCTCTATGAACATTGCAACCGATCTCTCTCTGTTAATTCTGCCAATGCCCCTTCTTTCGCAACTGCAGCTCCCGCGCAAGCAAAAATTCGCCCTCATTGCTGTCTTTGCCCTTGGTGGACTGTGAGCCCCCTCCTCATTCCGGAGATGGATGAGTCCCATTAGTTGGATAGGCGCCGATTAACTGGGCGTTTAGGGTTGTGATCACCAGTATACTTCGTCTTTCGAGCTTACGAACCGTCGCCAAGAGTGACGACACTTCCTGTGAGCCCCCCAGATTTCACCTCTCACCCGGTCAATTTTCTAACTCTACAATTTAATAGATAGCAACGTTGGAGCGGCTTATTGGACTGCAGCCGAGTGTAACGTTGCCATCATGTGCGCCTGTCTGCCCTTCCTCCGCCCGATTCTCAGTCGCATCTTCCCCAAGTTCCTCTCCACAAACAGCTACAACCACTACACTCGTAACCCGACAAAGACCACCGTCCGATCACATAGGTACAGGAGTGGGGTCAGCGGAATCCGCTCTCAAGACCCGGAGTATGGTCTTTTCACCATTGATGCTGATGCGAAGCCTGGCTCCCCAAGCAACGGCGGAATGAGTGGCGCGATCGAGGTGACCACTGAGATGATTCAGGAAGTATCTCACTATGGCGAATCGACCAGCCAGCGAAGGCTTGTTATGGATTCATGACGTACATATCGATCTTAGCTTCGCTCTTTTTATAATTGTTCTCTTTCCTTACTCTATCAATGATATCCCGAATTAATCTTGAGCAGCTTTATACAAGAACAAACATTGTATTAAACCTACAGGATTAGAATGCCATGCAAGGCGAAAAGCGAAGGCCTGGACACCGAGATCTAATTCTACCATCATTCATTGCAGCCCAACCCAAAGCAATCTCTGAAAAATAGATCACATAACGGAAAGAGAGAGAGAGAGATAGTGAGAAAAGAAAAATAAATAAAAATAGAATAAAATCCCCTCAAAATTCCTTTTCTGATAACTCGCTGATCCCGCCAACGCTTGAAAGCAACAACAAAACATTAACACAATCCAAGAGAGGACTTTTCCCGAATATTGAACAAACTCCGTGTAATCCATCGAGCGGGGTCGAAAAATGGTATCTCGCCAGAAACATCTGCGCCTGTTGTACGATTGGGGAAACAAGGGGGAGGCAAATCTCGCGAACTCGCTAGAAAGAAATCGATCATAAATTGTTATTGTTGTCCCAATTCCGCTAGTTCTCGCTCCTTCGCCCGCAGCATCTCACGCATTTCCTCGGCCTCTCTCTGCAATTTCGCCCGGCGATCTTCTTTGAAACCCTCCAATCCGGAAACCCCCGGCAGAGGCTGTGAATGGGGAGGAGCAAGGGGAGATACTTGGGGATGGTGAGGTTGTGCGTGTTGTTGGCGGCCCATAGCAGCAAGCGATGGGTCTAATCGAGACTCGTCGCGGGCGTTGGGGTGATTCAGAATCGAGGAAATTGAGCTGAGTCGGGCAGGTGGGGGAGGGTTTGTAGAGGACACGATTGGCGGTAGTTGGTTTGAGCCGGCCTCTAGTGTGGTTGGAATTGCCATAGCATCAGCTGCGGTTTCCGCTAGGGCTCGCTTCTTGGGGTTGGAAGGGTTGGGAGATATGGATCGTCGCCCAAACTGAGAGACTGGAGAGTGACCTGTAGCGCTAAGGCGATCTGGCTCAAGCAGTCTGGGTGGAGGAGGATGGTGTGGCAAGGTGACAGTCCCGGAACCGAAACCAGTAAAGTCGACGGGTGGTGGTGCGAAGCCAAAGTGTCTTTGGGATGCTGGTGAGATTCTTTCAGCGGCTATTTGTTTAAATTGATCCATAGGCTCGTGGCTGTAGTATCGGTAGCGATCGTCATGGGGGTGGGCAAGTGTTGCTGGGGAGGACGCTTCTGGTGAGGCGGATGACCCATTCGATGAGTGTGTAGCGCCGGTCGGAGATTGCTCACGTAGAGCAGGAACAACACGCTTCCGTCGCTTGATGATGGTTTTTTTCATTGTTGTGGGGCGATAACAACCGTGTAGCTTATAATACAAGCCTGAGGCAGGCGTTAGTCAATGTGAGGCTCAAGGCTGTGAAAGGGACGAGAGCGAATATAAGACGGAGAAAAGAGAAGAAAACTTACCACAAGCATTGCAGATGGGATGGCCATTCTCATCCCGTCGCCAGAGTGGTGTCACGGTGGTTCCACAATTCTGACAAGAAACCAACATATTCCCATCTGCTTGTGTATTGCTCTTGGCGGGGGTTTCTGGATCCTGCAGGGGAACAGGCTTTTCGCTCTCTGGATTTGGAGGCCGGTTCCAAGTGTGAACCGGCACAGTTCCTCGAGGAGTCGACTTGTATACACGATTGTTGTAGGCCGGGCAGCCGTCACAACCCTCCGCTCCACCTGTGCCGTTGCAGTTCCCACCACCAGGGCATGAACCTGTTGAGCCGCGGCAACCGCCCTCACTTTGTGTAGATGCTGGCTCGTTTGGGGGACCGGTAAGAAGACTCTGGGGATGATGCGGCGCTTCGGGGCTCGTTTGTGTGCGGTTTCTCTTGGTCGGTCTCGCAACGTTTCGTGCCTTTAGATATAGACCACAGGCATTGCAAATCATCGCCCCAGTTGGAGACCGTCGCCATAGCGGAGTGCTCTTTGTTCCACAATTACTAAGGAGGGACAGTGATTAGATTATTAGGCATGCGGAGGGTTGACGTTGAGAACGAGGGGAGAATGGGGAAAACAGAAACAAAGAAGCACGAACCTGCAGCAATGTCCCAAGAATGAGGTGTCTTTCTGAGCCTTTGGGGAAGTCTTTTCCGAAAATGACCCATTTGGAGCAATCTCGGATGACTGAATCACCGGTCCGTCCACGTATTTTTCCGACTCATGTTGAGCGCGAGCACCGTTTGATTCGAAGCCTCGATTCTCATCATCGCCGTGACGTCGGTCGAGGGGGTGCTCCCGACCGGCCTGAGCAGATGAGATCAACTGCTGGGCAGCATCCAAATCCTCCGCTGACGGGTGTCGCGTCACCACGTCAGGATTTCGAGGGAGCGATCGCATCGTCTCCATGTGCGGAATGGATGCTAACATTTCCACCGATCGCACTGGAATATGGTATTTATTTTCTCAAGACGCTTGGGGCCCGGTGAGGATCGAGGGAAGAGTAAAGGACCCCCGGAGATTGAGAAGTCTGCTTGAGATAGACGGTCGGAATAAGGAGAGGGCTGGTCGTGTGAAGGTATGTCGTACCACTGTCGGGGCAAGTGTAATGTATGGTATCACAAAAGTCAAAAGTCGGTCAAGATGACAGTGCAGGAGAAAAAGAAAGGAAAAGTCTAAAGAAAGTCTTGACTGGGATGGCTGATCGGTAGGTGCTGCAACTAGTGAAACTCCAAGCCAAACCAAGCAGAATCAGGGATAGGAACGATAATCCTCGAGGCGGGGAAAAAACTAGGCTGCGTTGAGGTCTGAAAATTTGAGCGATCAGGAAATTCGAAGGACAAGGTTGGGATCAGTGTAGGATGGACAACGGATCTGCCACGAAGCTGATCCGGAGAGGTTGAAGTGGCGATTTGAGCAGCGGTGCCGGACGCGGCGGAGGTCTGGGTGAGCCAATAAGTGAGAATGGTACAGAAGGGGGTTGAAAATAAAAAGTGGGTGAAACGGTAGGTAGAGGAGCAAAGAACAAACTAGACTGTGAAAGGGAGAGCAGGGAAGAAACGGTCTGGCGAGGATGGGATAGATCGATCGGTAGGGGAGGCTAAAGGAAAGAGAAGAGGATCGGCGGGAAAGGACGATCAATCAATGCGATGGAATGTCGGATCAGATATGATGGGGAAGATGACAGAGATAGTAGGCAGATATGATCCGAAAACCAGAAGTCACGATACCGAGGGAAGAACCTCAGAGAAGGTGGCGAGAAAGGTAAATTGGGGAGGAGGTAGTTGTAATCAAAATGTGACGGGGACCTGACGGTGATGATGATGCTGGGTTGGTGATGGTGGCCAGAGAGTCATAACAACCACAAGAACGATACAGTAATGAAAGGAACCATCGCAAGAACAAGAATCGCGGCTTACCTGACAGTGCTAATCAATAATATTAATTTTGATTTTGATTCTGAATAATTTGGCCGTCTCGAGTTTTTCCTCTCTTAGAACAGGCGTGGTTGAGTTTCTCGTTTCTTCTTTCTCCCAACAGTGTGGTCTTATCGAAGCCAGGTCTTTCGTTATCGATCTCCCAGGGGGATCTACACTGGGGTCTTTGGTCTTTCTCCTTCTCGCCTCTTTCTACCTTCTTCTTTTTTTGCTTTTTCTCCTGCAGTCGAAAGGTTTTCCGACAGATTGGAAACGATAGTTTGGCAGGGTCCGAAAGTTCGGGCTGCTTTGTTTCCACTTCCCACCCCTTTTTTTTGGTCTGATTCTTTGATGTCAGTCCTTGGTTCATGTAATAATATTTTTTTTTTTAGCCCACGTCGTTTCTGACATCGTCTTTTTCCTCTTACTTTTTTCCCCTACCCTTTTTTTGCCTCTTGATTGCCTACTTCTCCCCAGATCGAATCATCCGGGTCCACCGCAGCCTAATCCGGTATAACCTGTGGATCCAAACGGAACATACCTTCCCTAAACGGTAATTAGCGTATCCGTGTTCGAATAAGCCTGATTGTTTCGCTGGTGATTGGACAGGACGGCTCTGGTTTTCAAGTCAGCAGGTTTTGGTTCTCTTCCATTGGCCATTCGGAACCCTTTGCTCGGGTTCCAGTACCTTTGTACCCTGTAGGTACTAGTAATGATACCGGAAACCCAGTGTCTCCACCTCGTTTGTCCACTTTCCCTTCTCGGCATTCGACGAGCCTCTCAACTAGTGGAAAGTTCGTAACACAAGAATAGGACGAGACTTTCCACTAGCGCCGGACTAGCTGTTATCTCTCCGATGAAGCTGACGAAGACAGGTTTGATCTATCGCCCTTATGATTGGTCTATGCGCACCCAACAAGTTCCGTTGCCTGGCGGCTTCCGATTGGCCTGGCCCACTGATAATCTCCAGATTATTAACAAAAAAGAATGGGACATTTGGCCTGAACCTCTCCGTCGGCTCCCGGACTTATCCCGGATAGGTAACAATATTACGGAGCCTGAGCCTGGAGCCCATCCTGGGGCGAGTCTGTTTTCTCTTTCGAATCTGATAGTCCTAGTTCTGAATAATGTGCATCACTATTCCCTCAGTGGGAGAACTCTCTTTCTCAACAAGAAAACGCGGCTCCGAAAACCCAATTCCCATTTCGTACATTTGTCCCCGGCCTCAGGGCTGTGCACCTTCCCCTCCCCCTTGTTGGTGGATAAGGGCTAGTATCATATCTAGTTGATCGTGGCGTGACTATCAATGAGGTGATGGGCAATGAATGACATGACATGACATGACATGACAGGAGAAGGGTGGGAAGATGACATGCCCTCGTCACTTCCACTCCAATAAGATGCCTAATTATAACAGCACAACACAATGATATGATATGATATGATACGGATAGAAAACCATTTATTGATTTCTCATTGACCTTCCCATCCCGTCATCCACCCAGCTGCCAGCATTATAGTCCCTTCTGCCCCTCGGTTATCAAGAATCCCAGTCGTCATGAGCCCAATCTTTACCTTTCTCCCGAAGACCTAGCCCTTCCAGGGTTTAAGGAGGGACAAGGGGGGCCTTTGTAGTTTGTGGTTGCCTCGTCCATCCTGGAAATGGATCAAAAGGATTGGCACACAACTCCAACACTCCAACGTTCAAACTATACGAAAAAAGTCTCTCAATTGCCAAAAGGCCACCCACCCGCCCCTCCCCCCTTCTCGTTCTTGTCTCGAATGACGAATAGGCCCCAATGAGCACTAATTGGAGTCATTTGACCCCTCTTTTTATCCGGGTAAAGGTTTTTGTTTGCTATTGCGGAGGAACGGGATCCTAAGCCGTACTTTGGCGCTTGATGCCAGCCAAGACCGTCCGTCTTGGATCCCCAGACTCCGTGCCGTACTAATATCCATCTCTCATCGATCAGATAGTAAAGTGTTCCCCTATTCGTCCGTCGGGCGAATAGCCCTGCCGCAAGCGAGATCAGCTGGAATTATTTGACTCCAATATTTCACCATTTTCTTCGGCTCTTCGGTTTTTCGGGGTTTCTTTCTGTTTTTGTAAAATTGATCGGCTAACTGGACAAGGAAGTCTTTCATCTACCGACAGAATACTTACAATGGGAATAAGTGGTAATAATACAAAGTCCCGAGGAAGCGGAGCAAAAAAGAAAGGAAAGAAAAAAATAGGAAAGAAACAAGGAAGAAAGGCAAAGACCCCCGTCCAATTTATTGGACAGGAAAAATAACTCAAAAAGAAGCCTATAAATATTACCCAAAAGAAACCCACCCCCCATAGCTAAAATAAATAGTAGCGTAGATCTAGAGCCCACGTGATGTCGGATCACCAAGCTCTCTCTCTTTTCTCTCCTCCTAAACGGTTGTGCAGCTTGCTTCGCCTCGTTCATTGCAAAGTGATCATTCATCGCATTCATCAGCCATAGTACATCGCTAAAGCGAATCACAATTCTTGAAACCCGAAAACTTGCATCTCATGCTTGGCTATTGCGTCCCAATGGCGTCATTCTTGGCCGGGGGTTAGCAAGAAATACAGCTCAGAGGCCGTGCTTCTCGACAATGTCCCCGTTGATCAAAACTGAGTTCTCCAGGTTTAGACCTGCTCGGCACCCCAGCCCTGGTCGGTCTCGCGCATATTCGATGGAGGCTCGATGGAGGGAACAAACTCCAAGCCGATGTAGCCGAGGCCGAGGAAGCCAACGATGGAACCGGCGACGTATCGGAGTGGGTGGTCGTGGAGCATGATCGATCCGACGAAGATGTAGACTAGGCGAACTGGTTAACAAGGACATCGGGTATAGAGGTATGAAATCCCGGCAGTGGATAACTTACAAACACCGCGACCCAGGAAGGAGAAAAGGAAGGACGCATAGCGGTACACATAGTCCGGGACGTTAGGCAGAAATTCCAAGCCGGCAACAACTGCAAAATGTAAGTTTACTGAGCACTTATCGCATTTAGGCTAACATAAAGGGAACACTTACGGAGGCCGAAGATGATCACGTATACACCGATAATAATCGAGCCGAAGCCGGGAGGGAAGAATTGAGCAATACCCCCAAGGATCATAATAACACCGACGGCGATGTTGATAATTCGGCTAAAGATTAACGGCCATGGGTTAGCAAGGAGAAACATCACAGCGGGGCGACAGTGGTAGTGGACTTATAGCATACAAGATGTTGGAGAGATCCATTTTGCTAACTGCTTGCTTTCAAGCAATATTCCTTTGTCGCGAGTAGTTGAAAAGTGTCGGTGATGCAAATAACGGAGTTTCAAGGCCACCGAAAAAGATTCCCCGGCGTGAATATATGTGAGAAAGTGTATCGGGTATCTGAGTTCCTATATCGGGACGTCTTGTAAACCTAATTATTGAGTTCGAAGAAGCGAAGGTGCCCAAGTTCGTCGTGTGGTCCTTTGGTTGTTGACAGTAGGTCAGCTAAGCTAGGTAGCAGGATTGTCCTGAAGCTGTGGGAAAGCACGAGGACTGAGCTAGCTGGAGGGTCGCAAGATGAGGCAGAAGTTTTACCTTCCAAAATAAAGCTTTCTAGGCAGAGAACGGAACCAGGAGGAAAGTGTGGATGGAAAATCAGGGAGACGAAGCAGGCTCAAAGCATCCAGCCTGTTGCGCGGAGGCGTAACAAGCGGGTCCGCCAAGAGTGTGTGATCGCAGATGACTCAGCAGGAGGCCTGGGCTTGCAGGCATCGATATTTGAACCAGGTTCCAGAACGCACCCCAGTTTCACGTCTGCGATGTTTAAATTCGGCCTGGAGCCCGTCTTCGTGAGGTAGTTCGTAGGTTATCCGATTCAGAAGGCATGCGATACGGGGCTGCTAATAATATCTTCTCACATTCCCCTTGACTGAACACGTTCCGGTTCCTGGGGCAGGGGCTGATGGCTGGGAACTCGAAATACGGATCGGCATTATCTTTTCCAATTTCGGCCTCTATTGACGACTCGGCTGGGAAAAGCCATGGAATCAGGCCTTCCATTCAATTCTCTTCGGCCTGTGTGAGCCTTGTAGGGCCGGGACAGGAGTAGCGCTGTTCAGATATATCAACTATCTTACATAAATC
Organism: Aspergillus diversus; assembly: GCA_027569885.1. NCBI lineage: Eukaryota > Fungi > Ascomycota > Eurotiomycetes > Eurotiales > Aspergillaceae > Aspergillus > Aspergillus diversus. The sequence continues at coordinate 645,040 of JAPDKZ010000018.1, forward strand.
AACCCTTCACTTTGAACTCTCTCTTCCCCTGCTTGTTTGCATGGACTTCGGAGCCCTTGAACCAAAATATTTATCCTTATATCGCCAAAAGCTCTCCCACTCTTTTCTCCAATCGCGCGGCTGAGAGAGCATTTGCCAACTTACTCATCCTCATCGAATCTTCTTCCAAATTTGCGTAGATGGCATCTAGATCTGTCCCGATCCCGACCTCTCGGGCAGTTTTCAGGCTGCGGGAGTCTACAAATGGAGCAATGGACGGCCACACACTCTGCACATTGTTGAAAAACAAATCAGCCCCCAAGTCCCCTAGCCCTTTAATCTCCTTGACGAGCTTCCGAGTTCTCTGGCGGTCATAATCAGCTTTCTTGAGGAGATTGTTGAGGTCTCCATCTGCGTTTTCCTGTTAGTTGAGGTTGCGTAGAGGAACCCATGCACATTCCCTGAAGTCACCATAAAGACACAAAAAAAAAGAGTATGTACCATATTTTTTATCAACCAGTTCAACCAACTCTCCAAGATTCGTAGCTCCCTGTTCCCGATACCGGTTGTACCCACCGTCTTGCAAGACCATGGTTCTTTCCTCCCAGCTACTATCCCCCAGCTTTCGGATGTCATGGAATCCAACATCGATAACCTTATTGACCGCACGCTGGGAAAGATCATGTGAGATCGGACGAGACTTCAGCATGGCATCGATGAGCATGGCAAGGATCGTATCTGGCGCTGCAGTGAGAGGTTTCTCGGCGATAGCTGTGCCGTGTAGAGGAGTTCGACCGAATTGCTCAATGGTCTTGTTTAATTTTTGGCCGCCAGAAGATTCACTTTCCTCTGCTTCCTCCTCACCCACCTCGTCCTCTTCTTCTTCACCTTCAATTTCATCTTCATCCTCCGCTTCGATCTCCTCCTGGGTCGGCTCCTCCTCTCCCTCTTCATCTACTTCATCTTCCTCTTCGCCTACTCCCTCCTCTCCAAACTCTTCCGCATTGTTGAACACCTCATCGTCGAGAAAATCAGCCTCTGCATCATCTAATCCCTCCTCGTCAAGGGGGTCACCGAGCGGGGTTTCAGACGACTTGGACACTTTATTCGGCGGCTGCAATATTTTTTCCTCCAAAGCATCTTCTCCAGCTGTGGGAGTCCGTTCTGGTTCTCTCTTGCGCTTTGGCGTCTCGAAAAGGTCGTCCAGGTCTTCGTATTCTTCGACCTCCGGAGGTTTATACGTCATTTTTGGGGGGCGTCAACAGACAAATTTTATCAGGGTGGTATCCTCTCACAATGGTGCGTGTTGCACAGCATTTGCCTGATGAATTCGTTAGGAGGAATTTGCAACTAAGTCAATTGAGGAGATCGTCGGGGGAGGGTATACCGTTTCGTTGTTGTGTGGAGTGGTGACGTCGTAATGACGCCGGCTGGAATTTGGCGTCTGAACTGAATTGGATCACAACCCTAAATTGGCGGTCGTAAATAAACTACCTTACTAGTAGTAGCTTCATTAAAGGGTGAATACGCTTAGTTCGCTTGCGGATTGATTTTATTCGAAATTACAAAAGTGTATATATATGTATCGATTATGTTACGTATATCATGTGTAGCCGGTCGTAAATGCACCGAAGGCCAGGTTCCTACAACTTCGCGCGAACCTTTCGCTGCAATGTATCCTTCACTAAACGGGCTGCCTCGCCCGCAGAGCCATATGAAGCTTGGTAACCAAAACCACCGTGTCCATAGTTATGCACTACGGAGACACCGTCGATTTTCTCTGCCTCGACACGCGGACCACCCTCTCGGAGAGGTCGCAACCCCACACCATGCCTAATGATGTCTAACCCTTCGATCCCCTGACCCTCACCGACGAGCTCAGGGCAGATAGAGACAGCGCGCTTCATGATGCGAGTGGCCAAATTCGGGTCGGGAAGAGGATCCCACTGGTGCTTTTGGTAGCAGCCTCCCAGGATAGTTCCACCACCAGCCGCACGGGTCATCATGTAGAAAAGCTCATCGTCTCCATCATCGGTACCGGAGATCGAAGCCATCTTACCGGGGTCATTCCGGACTAGGATGATCTGGCCACGACCGGGGTAAAGTTTGTCGTCCAGAACGCCGCCCAATTTTTGCGAAGAAAGACCAGTGCAATTTACAACGACGTCCGCCTTCTTTCCGGAATGATGGGCATTTGCTGCGTCGGCCACGTGCTTAAAGACAGCTCGTTTAAAGACAGAGCCGTTCTTGCGGCATTGACCGACAAGCCAGGGGAGGTACACTGCTGTATTGATACAAACTGAGGTGAACTTTTGGGCATTGTCGATTCCAGGAGCTAACTGGTCCTTTGGGAGGATTTGGAACTGATTACAGGTGTTAAATGAAATATGCATATACGTGTGAAGGCGCAGGGGTGCACTCACATCGGGAACGACTTCCTTATACCAAGGATTCTCGTCTACAAGGGCGGAGAACCATTGCCCGGTTGCTGATCCCTGGTCCTTTTTCCGGTTGTAAATGAGAGTTTCTAGGAGAAGCTTAGATGAGTTCGGAAAAGCCAACAGCTCTTTCATGTGCTGGGTTTTACCTTGAAAGTGGATCCCTGCCTCTGGGTGCTTTTCTGTGAGCTCCTTCAGAGGCTTCCAAGTCTCTCGTTCGAATTTAGCATGGTTGCTGCCCGGTTGACCGGTTCTGTGGATCGTGAGCGGATTGCTAAAACTAAAACTCCAACAAGGGTGAAATTGAGGAACATACGGGAGATAGTTAGCGCCAGCCCAAGGAGAACAGTATTCAATATCATAGTCGCCTGGCATGTGTTTGGCAACCACAGTGACGGAATTGGATGGATCCTGAGACAGGAGATATGCGGTTGTGAGTCCAGATACTCCGGCACTGTGATGTTGCTGTTAGTCGATAACGCCCTGTGTGAAATCCGGGGAAGCTCGCCATACCCCAGGACAACAATGTTATTCGTAGTCATTTTGATATATTATGTGTTGAACCCCGCACTCAGTCAAAGGTTACTTCCTAGGAAGAGTTGTACGATGAGTCAGTCAATGAGGAGGAGATCAGATCAGAAGAGGAGAAGAGGTAGTAGAGACGGCAGACGGAGTTGATAATCAGACAATCAGACCATCGCCAAGCACAGAAGGCGCACGGCACGCAGCATGTTGTTTCCATTGTGGTAATTATTACCTTTTTCCAATTACCATTATCATATTAGGCCCTGATAGCAATGCAATGTGTCATGGAAACCACCCTGTTACATGGTTGGGGTCAGTCTTGTGCGGAACGCCCCGCATTCGGCGCATCAAAAACTTCCGTGAGTTTGTTACCATGCTTCATTCTAAACAAAACGTGGAAACCTACGCGAAGAGAATAGTTTTTAACAGCCTACAGTTTGGCCTATGTCACCTACCTAGGTATACTAGATGCGTCTGTCAAAAGTAAATTTATTTATGTTTGTTAATTCTCCATTGGGGTTCCACAGGTAAGTTACGGCTATAGTACTGTATTAAATAAATACTATTGGTTGTATCAGTGGATCCACCCTACTGATAAGCAAAATGCTGCAATGACTTGAATATCAAGTATGCAGCCTTGGGCAAATGAGCAGTCCTGAAGTATCGACTACCTAAATTTAAATACAGAGATAACCAACAGGAATACCTGGTTTAAATTGGACCTTTTATAAAAGGGTGTTGCTGTACTTTGATGAAATTCACACTAGCTTAATCTAATATCAAAGCTTCAATTTTCGTTATATACATCGAACACAATATAGAAAGGCAAGATACCCAGAAAATAATTTTAACTACTGAGAGAGTTTATCAAAAGAGTATAGAACATAACAACGTAGGAAACACTCCATTATCCGTAAAACTACACGAATCATATCGGTTTAGATTTTGTAACACTAATAATATATACACTTTTTGGTAGGAAAGACGGGAGGGCATATAAGTAACTAGATTCCAACGCCATACATTGCGCTTACATCACGGTGGAATCCTTAGTGGAAATGATTATAACCTAGGTAAAAAGCAGCGTGGCTTCCCCCCGCAGGCCTTTTCCATTCACCCCCGGAAAAGCCAAGGTCGTGGCCGGATAAGCCCCCTGCTTGTGATGCTTAGCATGACCTTGAATGGCTGCCGACCTAAAGAGCCCTGTACAGGGAGCTCCAACATCGGCAATTGTCGTGACTAATCCTGGTACCGAATCTTAAGCCATACTCCACCAATGCCGAAATGCTGAATATAATTTCTGCTACGCAGGATTAGAGTTTTGATCTGCCGGTTTCCGTCCGATTTTGCTTGCTCGAGATGCTATACCTTTAACAGTTGAAGTTGAAATGTCCTGAGTCTAAAAAGGCGGCTAGAACAAAAGTGATTCAAGGCCAAGCTTCATATCAAGTATCTACCTTGTACCGGTTGTGCTTTTGTTGGGAGGCGCTAACATTTTGCTTTCGCCTGATGTAGAACCGAGCGAAAAGGTTCCGAATCAAGAACCGTCTAGATCATCATTTGGATTGGACTTTTCGCAAATGTCCCTACACCTGCACTAATTCCTCACCCTGAAATACATTACTCATGGTGGTATTTCATTTTCAAGTTGAACTATATAGCTAGACCGTGCAAGCACAACACGCAGTCCTATTTACAGACGTGGTTTTATTGACTTCATAATATCGGTTGGGGTCCACCACGGCCATGCACCAGGGACATCAGTCGGGTTGGTAAAACTGCCTGTGAAGTTAGGCTTGCGTTTCTCAAAGAAACTCTTGATTCCTTCCTGGTTATCCGCGTTCCCAATCAGGCCATGAATCACCCGGGAATCAAGCAGGTGTGTTTCTTCTGCGCTGGGTGGTGTACGCCAGATTAGGTCTCGCATTAGGCCGATGGAAACGAGGGAAGTGTTCTCCGCAATTTCTGTCGCCAGCTCGATTGCACGGGCGACAGTAGCTTCAGGCGTGTCAAGAACCTCGGAAAAGAGATTGGATAGCAACGGATGCGAGGCGGGATAAACAGCCCCCGTAGTAACAAGGTGCAAGGCGCGAGAATGTCCAATGAGCTTTGGGAGGAAGTATGCAGAGGCACCTTCCATGATCAGACCACGACGACCAAAGACAAAGCCGATTTTCGCATTCTTGTATGCGACGCGAATGACGGCGGGAAGAGTCATTGTGATGCCAACGCCAACGGCTGATCCGTTGATTGCCACAACTGTCGGTTTGCGGCAGTTGTGCATTGCAATGGTCAGCCACCCAGCACTGTCGCGATGGTCTCTTGAGGCATCTGCCACAGCCCCACGCTTGGGTTCGAGATCGGCGCCGGCGCAAAACATCCTTCCTGCGCCGGTTAAAACGATGGAACGCACTCGATCATCGGCATCGAGTTGCTTGTATACATTTTCTAGTTCTTGGGCCATTTCCGAAAGCCAGGCATTGTTTCGCTCAGGCCGGTTCAAGGTCACGATAATGACCTTGGTTGGTGTCGGGGCGCTCGGTGGTACATGGGAGACTTTGATGAACTTTGTGGGGAGAGTAGCATAGGATGACGGGGGCGCAGGTGAGTCCGACATCCTGTTGCGACGACAAACTTTAAGCCACTTATTTATTTGATAGTTGTGGATAGGATCTAGTGTTATCGAAGCGTGGAGCAAGTAGGTCCTCCAGGGATGGAATGCAGTGTGAACACTTGGGTAACGCCACAACACACGAAATGGAAAGCACTGTAGACGGACGAGCTTTGAAAAAAGAAAGAAATTAGTTCCCTATTGGTATTGGATTTATTCCTTCGAGGTCGGATTCGGCTTGTCACATCACTATTTAAATCGAGTGCTTTGATTGATTGATTGATCCTTCCCTCGGGACTCGGCCAAGCTGATTCCCCCGCATTTTGAACATCTCAACAGAGAGCTCCGCACTCCAGATAGCAGAAAGCTGAAGCATTCTTCATACCCTGAAACAGATTATTATCTGAACATCTAGGATACCGGGTTATCCACCTAGAATATGCTACACCGGAACCAGCTCTTCGTGGCTTCATATCAACGTTTGAGCACTGAGGACTGGGTAGTGGCCAGGTTGCTGGTAGATGACCTATGCAATAAATAGGGCTCGGAATAGCCTATATGGAATCGGAACCGGAACTTGACCTAAACCGCACAGCACAAACTTGGCACAGATCTCTGAGGATAATTTGTTCTTAATCTCCGAGAGGTTCGAAAATCCAGTTGGGCATAAGTGCTTGTGAGCAAATAGGAGCTAGGTCTTTGAAAGGCATGAGTTTGGTTAGTGACATTTTCCTCGACCGGTCCTCGAGGTAATAAAAGTCTATAAAAGTTCACCCGAAAATATTTGAATTGAGCGATTCTTGTTATTGTTCAGGGAAAAAAGGGGCTAGGGCATTGACAAGTAATGGGTGGTCGAGGGAGGTTGGGAATTTTCTGCACGTCAAAAATACAAAGAAGTTATGGGTGATGTTGATGATGGAAATGGCATAGTCCCACAGCATTAAAGAGACCTCCAAAAGATCTACTATAAAGGAAGCTCTCCCTCAAGACCATGGTTGCTCGCAGTGTTGTCGTGCCAGCTGTAGGTATCCCCTCGAATATAGGACAAGCCCCGTAGTCAAAATGCCTTACTGGCTCCGCAACAGAATGCCTGTAGGGGTGCGGAAGGATAACATTAACGACGAATGTTGGGCACAGCCTGGAGCTGCCAGAGATGAATCTTTAATTCTTCAAGGCCATCATGATGCCAATAGAGAGAGGTGCCTTTCTTGAGTAGAAACACTATACCGCATGTAGTAGTTTTAGTGCCTCAGGCATGACTTGTTTCCGCGGACTTTCACCTCAAAATTTCGTTTCCCTCACCTGTAATCAGCAACCTCACCCATACTTTCTCCGAAAGCGAACTCCTATATATGGACGCTCTATAATACATTGTACAAACCCCATAGGTGATCGGCTAAAAGCCACCATGGCAACCACAAAACCTCACATCGGGCGCGAGCTCCTTGGTCGCGCCCACACGCCCGACACCGCCGACCAACTCTTCAATGAGCGCATAAAACAGAAACCCCTCTATCTTCGACCAACCTCCCCAACGCCCGCGGACAACCGTGACCGTCGTCGCCACCACCGTCTCCGCAAAAAGGAATATTTTCTCCGCAAGCAGAAACCACAGCCACTCTCTGCGCGCGAAAAGCGCCAGTCGGGCCTCTACAAGCTCCCTAAAGAGGAATGCAAGTATGCGATTTTTAAAGAGCTGAATCGAATGTGGGCTGCGTATATGCAGGAGATATTGGGTCTTAATAATGAGAGCAGTGGTGGGGGGAGACCGGGTGGTGCGGTGGTCACGGCACTCGCGCACGGCAGCAAATTGGTCAGCGCGGATTTCCATGGGGCTGAGGTTGAGGTTGTGAGGAGTCGGTGTGCGGGGAGGGTTGGGGTGAAGGGGATTGTGGTGAGGGATACGAAGTTCACTTTTGTGATTGTGACGGAGAAGGATGAGGTTAAAAGTGAGTTTGGCGCTTGATTTCTTGATTAATTGGATTGAGGTTTGACTGACATCGGCTACTTTTTCCTACCTCCTAGCTATTCCGAAGGAGCAGACAATCTTTCGATTCTGTGTGCCTATGCCAGAGGTCGAAGGGATGGAAAAGACCTTGGTGGAAGGTGAGACTCGAGAGGCTACTCGCAAGCCTCTCGTCTTTGAGCTCCACGGAAGTCAGTTTGAGAATCGACCTGTCGATAGAGCCAACAAGAAGTTTAAGTGGAAGAATGTGGATTACTTATGAGCTCGGCTGTGGTTTACATTCTTTCACATTTGACAACCCCTAGTTTTCAGAGCGGGGGATTGCCTTTTACTGGGCCATATCGAAACGATTCCCCCCCCGCGTGAAGGGCTCGACTATGGCTACATTATGAGAGCACCCACCTCCTTGACTTCCAAAGAGCAGGAGAGGATCATCGGTGTCACGTTCAGCGTGAGATGAACTTGTAAAGTTCCCTTAATTACCGACGGGGCCTGATAATGCCTCAGTTGAAATTTTAGCAAACTCGAGCCACTGGAGCCTGCTCGCGGCAGGGCACCACACTTCGCCGGACTGGAAGAGCATGTATGGAATGCTGTCTAAGGCACTCTTGTGATATTATTACATTTAGATAGTACACTATAGCATGCCGTAAGAAATCCTGATGGTAGCAAGAATTATTTGAGAATTGAAGGGAAATATTGGGGTGGGATTCTCTGTTCGGTATGGAACTCTCGGAAGCTAGCCAAAATATTTTCCCATCACAGCTCTGCCCTTTTATGTTGGGAAAACATACTTGGCTTCCACCCTAATGGAAAGACATCATCGTCAGATTTCTGGTCGTATAGAGACACTGGCAATCTTGAAGGGCCGAGAGCACCTAGTAGCGCGGTGACGGTCCTATATCGCCGTATCAAGAACATAGTTATGACAGCCCCCGTGGCTTTGATAGCCGTAAACGCTTGCGTTACGCGAGTATTACCAGGAGGGGAGCCTTGTTCGGGGCACCAGCTACCCTAGGATGGATCCAGGGTATTGGTCATGGTGGTATTTCGTGGACGTAGTACAGGTATCACATTCCTGCCCATTCAATACTGAAAGCTCTGACGTTATCCGTGGTATCACTCTTGTCGATTCCCTTTTCAGCTCCTCCAATGAGAAATCCCTTTTTCACGCCGGTGCCTAGTCGGCCGCCCGCGATGAGTTTCATCAAATCCAACTCCTCGTCCCATTCAGTTGAAACGACTAAGAAGTGAGAGTGGAAGCGCAAGGGGTCACCGGGATACGCAAGGTACTGGCAGCCGAACCGAAGCCCTGGGGACAGAAAGTATCCCTTTGAATGGAGATGAGCGAAGAGCGGATACGAGGGAGGGACTTGAGGAAGTGGTAGTAAATGCTTAGCAGGCGGCTGGTGAGGAAGAAGTGGGTGGGATATTGGGGGGGTGATGCCCATTATGGTATCGGTTGGGGAAAATGTTGATGTAGTTCCAGAGGATGATCGAGTAGGATTTGAAAGTTGACTGTCCTCGAAGAAGGAAGAAGTAGCCACATCATCTTTGTCTGCGGTATTCTCGGATGCCTGACGCTCCTGCTCAAGTTTCTTGGCATTTGCAGCCTTCTTCTCCTCTTGTTTCTTTAAGGCCTTCTCTTTCTGTTGCTCCTTCTGACGGTTCAAAAGCTGCATGGTTTCGTGACCTTGGGATTCTAATTCACAGAGATATTTCTTCCGATCTTCCTCCATCAGGTCCCTCATCCCTTGCTTCTGAAAATTTACCTCGTCTACAATGCAAGCTACACCCTTGTCTACCAGGAGTCTGGCCTCTTCTGGCATCAGCTCCAACGGCAGCCCCATAAACACATTTTGTTGTGGAACTTGTGGCAAAGTGCCAACTAAAACGCCGCATATATGATGCTCACGTCTCAAATACGTAACCGCGTCGACTGAGAAGACGAGGTATGTGCCCGCAATATACGAAATCGGAATAGGCAATTTGGGGTCGTTATTCATATTGAATGACCGGAAGTCTTTATCCACTATTGCGAGACAGGATATGTTAGCTTGACTCTAAGAAGAAGAAGCAATGTGATCATGTTTTCAAGGGAAAAAGATCGAGTCATTTTCAATACGTTTCTCAATCATATTTGCTCTTTTTTGAGATTTTAATAGCGAGCTCAGGGGATTGACAGATTATGTAGTTATATAATCATTCGACCATTTGAGGGGTTATGAAGGAAAATCAAGTACTTACCATCAAATATTTAATTGCATGATAGAGAAAGAAAGTTCCCGGTATTCGGCCAGCAAATCCGGTCTTGCAATGCTCCTAAAGTTTGAAGGGAAAGAAGTGGGAAAGGAAGAAAATATTTTGGTGGGAAAAAATGTCTTCAGCAAAAAAGTGGGAACGGACTTTTCCTATTTGAGAGAGCTCACTCCGGCGGTCTGCACAAACCATAGTGGCAGCCGCTTTCTCACGTTTTTGATGATGCACAACGCAGTGTGTCACACCTCTAACACAGTTGATTAGCTCGAGTAAGTCCCGCAATGAATGTCCTGCTGTTGCTGTTCCTGGTGATTTTTACGCCTGTCATACTATTTATAGGTTTGTGCCTCTAATCTGTTCTCCAAGCGTACATGTCGAGAAACTTACAACCAAAAAAGCATGGTTTGCTTTCTCATCCTGCTTAGGGAATCGTGCCCGTTCTCGTTTTGCTTCTGCTAGACCTGGGCTTGGCTCTTACGGAAGGGATTACCTTCGAACGATGGTCAATACTGGCTCCGCCATGTCCGAACAAATCGAACTAGACAACATGCTGGTAGAATCTGATCACGAAGAATAGAACAGTAGCCCTGTCCGATACCGTTTTTATTCGACCGAAAACTCCTATTTAGAATTCAAGGTCTGCCTTTTTCGGCATCTTGTCAGGCCGTGCTTGATCTTGTGCCTCCTTATCTCCTTCAGCCGGTGGTAAACTGAAGGGTTTAATCTCAAATTTCTTCCGGCTAAGAGTGAAGGCCCAATCCTGTCCGATATTCTGATCACTACCACCTCCACGTTCATGCAGTACCGGAAGCCGATGAGTTTTCAACATTCCTTGTGGTGGTTCTTCATGGGCTGTTGCAGCCCCAGATGTGGAGAGCGCGTCTGACGAATGCGGGAAAGGACACAGTTCGATAACTCCGTCGCTGAGAAGTTCGATCCACCGCACGAGCCCTGTCGATCGGGGGAAAAGAGATAACGGAAGCGTGACCATTGCCGTAATGCGAGCGGTTTGCGAGTTCAGGAGGGCTTTCAGAGAATGGAGGAAGGGCAGGATATTTTCTGGCTGGCTGATTTCAGGCGGGTATAGTGTGGGATTGAGTAATGAAGGGATAACAATTCGATGAACCGTGTTAGGAGGGTCTGATGCAATGGCGACCTGTAATCTCTTCAAGATCGAAACGAGTAAAGGTTCATTCGACGGTGCGATTGGTATATATGTGATGTTACCTATGGAGGGATGCGTGAGGCGTTTTGTGAGGTCGAACGCATGACAGAAAGCTGGCTTTTTTGCTAAATCTCCATCGATAGCGAGCTTGCCCTGGTCCCCTGGGGTCGGCGCAGGAGCTGGGACCGTTAATATTACCCCGATTGAATTAGACTTGTAAATTGCGACATACCTCTTGATCCCGCGACCCCAGCACCAAATTCACCAAGTCGTTCATATCTCCAGGCAATCTTCATGCGCTCGCCTTTCCGCTTGTCTGATTTCTCATTTGCAACTTCCGCCGGCCCTAGTAATCCCGGAAGACTTCTGCCCCATTGCTCCGGCATCCCGATGACATGAACTTTGTGGTCTTGAACCACACCTTCCGCAGCATAGTACCGGAGCAATGCACCCGCAAAGTCTGTTGTTCCATTTTCTTCTATCAAAAGGATTTTTCCAATAGGTAGGCCCCCATGGCCTGCCATAAGATTATCAAGCGACGGGGTACCCGTTGACGTAGTTGGTCGTCCATCGTCGGGAGAAGGACGAACCCCAGGTGTTAGTGACGGTGCAGATGCGGCCTGTGGTGCCTGTGCTGGAGAATTTGCAGTGGGGGAGCGATCAACGCCCGCCGAAAGCCCTATATTCCTTTTGCGAAAAGACATTGTGTGTATCCAGGGCTCATTGATAGTTTGGGTCGGATTGAAATACTTTTTTTTTGGTCAGGATTTGCGGCGGCGGGGCAAGCATCGGCGGAAGTTAAAGCGGCCGCGCTAAAGCCCAGCAGAAAAAAAGCTCTCCCTCAGTTCCATCGCTAACTCTACCACCACCACAACCACCAGCAGATCAATCCACGGCTCTACCTCGCTTCTCACCGTTTCCCACTTCTTACCTCAGGGTTTTTAGATAGTTATTCGCAGGTGTCCGAAATAAATTGACTAAAGCACGCCTTCACTTCCGTCAACATGTCCGACCCGTTACTCTTCGAAGACACCTTCACGATCACCGCGATCAACGCCCAGAAATATGATCGCGTTTCCCGCTTGAGTTGCACCTCCTCAGACTCCTTCACAACATTCACTCTAGATATCAATTCAGAGCTTTACCCATGCGCCGTTGGAGAGTCTGTTTCTATGGCCCTTGCTTCTACACTTTCCTTGGATGGCAAGGAAGATAGCGGAACTAAGGGCTGGAGAGAAGTCGGAATGGGCGAGCAGACCCTCGCAAACGACTATGACTATGTTTGCCATGGAAAAGTGTATCGATTCGAAGAGGGAACCACTCATGGAAACATGTAAGTACATTTAGAGATCCGGATATTATCTTCTCTAGCTGTGTCGGTCGAAGACTGACCCATGGTCTCATTTAGGGCGGTTTTCGTTTCATTTGGAGGATTGCTCCTTTACCTTGAGGGTCCGTACAAGAAGCTCGCGCCTCTCAGGATAGACCACGTTTACCTGCTCCTTAAGAAATAAGCGGGCGGGATATAGTCTATCCCCAGATTCCGCCACGGAAATTCAGATCTCCTTTTTTTACTCAGGTGTTTCCATTTTTGGCCTGGGGCTACCCAACCCCAGTATGCCAGAAAAGTTGGGGTGTACATTGATTGAAGTGGCTTCGGTTGCAGCGTCGGCGTTTATTTGGCATTCGGGTCTATCATAGATAAAAAAAATACTTATCTCAATACATATTCTCATTTCAAAAAGAAGCAGACCCCTGGTTCATCAGTTTGGCGTTTTATGCGACGCTGTTGGGAATTCCAAGCGACGATGCACCCGTGTTATAATTTCCAGAAAATCTACCTCATTTTCCGGGGTAATGATGCCGTGACGGATAAAGAAATCAATCAAAACAACGGCACAGTTCGGCTTAAACTCGCCGTTGGCCAACGCAGCCTTCGTTTGTTCGACCGTAAGCAGGTAGAACTCCTCCACCTCCGAGTCATTCGGCTTAGGAACAACGTCCGCATTGAGCTTGACGTCAAACACATACTCAACTTCCGGCTGCACAAGGTCGGTTTCGCCCCCTGCCCGCGAATCACGAACGTAGGTATACGATACACACCCAGCCGCCGTAGAGTTCGCCTGGACGACATCCTCAGGCAGCGAAGCTTCCTCCATAGCTTCACGGATCAGACACTCCGACGGGTGCTCTCCCGTGCTCATGCCCCCCCCTACAGTGTTGTCAAGCATACCCGGATAAGTCTGCTTCGTTTTGGACCGTCGAGGGGTCCAAATCCGTAGACCGTCTTGGTCCTCAACGTAGCAAGTGACGTGCACCCCATAGGACACAACGCCGAAGAGCGGGGTCGCACATCGCTCCATTTCCAGGAGATATTCTCCCCCGGGGCCGTAGATGGGGTACATCTCATCGCGCCATCCCCGAAGTACTTCGAACCGGTCCGCTTTGGCGGCCTGGGCTAAGGTCTCAGCAACGGCGCGGGTTCGCTCTTCCGGAGTCGAGCCTGCAGTCAGGGTGACAGTTCGATTAGCGGGGTCAACCGCCCAGGAAGCCTCAGGCCACTGGAATCGAGCAACTACGTCGTTCAGGAGATACCCAAGGGTTGCATCGCAGCCCTTGACTTTGAAAGAGTGATATTTTGTCAAGTGGGCTGTGTAGGCTGCGGGGTCATCTTGGTAATACGGGAATCTAGGTAGTGGTTAGAATGAAAACTCGTTGTATCTGGGAGGAAACACAAGTGAATAATGCTCACCTGTCGCATTCTTTGACTAGCTGAAGGTTTGTTTTGCCCATTTTGACTCAGCTGTGTTTGTGTCGCTGTCAGTTTAGCGTCTGCAAGGCAAAGATCTAGTGGTGCATGTCGCGTGGGATTGTCGGGCCGTTGATCTCGTTGCCCCAAGAGCAACACCCAATGGGGCAAAAACTCTGTTTGTCTCCTTCCGATTTGATTGGGGTAAAAAAGGGAAAGTCCTCGAAAATTAATATGTTTAACTATTGCCATTGACGATGGTTTTATCTGTTCATTAGCACTAAAAAATTACTTGACAATTATGTGCTTTTCTTATTAACATAGTCTCGTAGGTTTTTAGAGGTGCTTTCTTCCCTCAAAAATACCAGCAATTATTTACGTGTACCTGAGCAAATAATCAAAAATACATTGCGTCTTATTTATTTGTTGAGCTCAAGGAGGTATATACTGTGAAAGCTGTTTTCCTGGTAGCACCAAGGGTTTGTTCAAGGCCGCCTCTCTCCACCTACTTACCAGAGAAACAACCTTTAGACATAGACAGCCAGGGAACTATGAAAGTTGAATATCACTCTTTTTTGATTCCAACCATTTATAGTTTGGACAGAATTTGACCACCATCGTTCGATCCCTTGACAATCTCATCCGTATGGTAGTCAGGGTTGAAAGTGATCTTATTCAGTGGATTCAAACGATGAGCTCGGTTGAAGAGGTCCTCATAAACCCGTCCATCATGTCTTCCAAGGGCACTAAAGGGTTGGGTTAGACAACTTTAGACTCAGTATGGGAAGGCCTGGTACCTACCTATCGAGGAGATAGTCTGGAATTGACCACGCATCAACCAAACGAACAGCATGGGGCCTTATAGCCTGCATTAATTGCAGAATCTGATCCGGAAGCTGGTCAAGATCCGGATTCGACACCGCACCTGACTGAGAAAACTGCCTGCTCGACTTGTGCATGGTGTACAGCGCGAAAAGACGGAAGTTATCCCATAGAACTTGTCGAGTCTCAGGAGTAAGCGTCTTCTCTGCCGAGAGAGCTTCGAAGAAATTTGTGACAAGGATAAACTCTGACTGGGCATGGCTGAGCTCGTGCAGCTGGATGAGAAGTGAGTTCCATGTTCTGCCCTTAACTTTGTGGGCCGTGTATGCTTCAAATGTCTAAATTGGTTGTTAGAATCATGACTAAGTAGTGAGATATATTGCGCATCTGGCCTTACAAGATATGCAGCCCTGTGTGCGAAAGCTGACACCAGCTGCCCATGGTCGCTGGCGTAAATATGAAATGCCTGGTTTCTGGAAGATCGGCGTTGGGCAAAGTCACGTAAAATCGATTCTGTTTGGTTCGACGGAGTGAATGTCCCTTGAGTATTGGAGACTAATTCCGCTTTCTTGATGAGGTAACGAGCCATCTGCTGGGTTATCATCCAATTATCTCCCTCTACTGTAGGCTTAGAGAGGTAGTCTGCGTTCAACTGTACGAGGCCGGTTCCACCACCATACCCGTGACCACCCATTGACCGACGGCAAGTCTCGATGCCAGCTGCGGTTAGGTCGCTTGATAAACTCTTCAAGCCAGATGATAAGCTATGCAAGTCAATCAAGGTTGATAGATCTCCCGAATCAATTCGAGACCTTGTAGCCTCGTATACTTGTCCCATACGTTCCCCTGTATAGTGCAAGGCGTAAGTTGTAGCGAGCAATGGGAGAAGACGAATCTGAACCGTAGGGTAGTCCAGCACTGCGGTTTCGAGAGGATTATTTGAATCCTTGTCACGGAATTGTCGTCGAATGGAACAGTACCGGATACTGACAGTTACGGCGCGTGCGAGGACGAGACGCGCGGCCATAATGATTCGCTTTCGGGCCTACTTTCTTGTTAGCCGGTGGCATCTCTTGGGCTGTAAGGAACAAGTACATGTGTCATTGATCCATATGCTACAGCTGGATTTTCTGGCTTATAATATTTTCCAGTATCAGGATCCACCTTGCTATAACGACTGAGCATTGCATCATGTGGAATACTGTGCCTTCGTTAGACTAAGGACCCCTTATTGATATAAAGAAACTGACCGGAAATTTTTGAAAAGCATGTAGGCATTATCCATGGATGCATATCCATACTTTGGCCCAATATCCCCGATAACGATTCCGGGTAGAGGACGATGGGTTTTCTCATCGCGAACCCGCGTAACGAAAACATGCGGTCCATACCCCTTGTAATTCGACTGACCCTGAGAATCGGTTTCTGGAAGATACAGCTGAGCCACAACAATTGAATGCGTTGCAGTTCGACCAAGTGTCCCGTTCCACCACTTGCTGGAGGTGAGAGTAGGTGAATGCAGTATGAACTCCTTGGTCTTCGGATCCCAGTGAGCAGTCAGTTCAATTCCTCGTACGTTGCTGCCGTGGCCGAGTTCTGTCTGGGCATAAGCTCCGATAATGTTCCACGATGCATGGAGGCCCATCCAATGCTTCTTCTGCTCGGGGTTTGTCTGTTCGAGGAGCGTCTGACGAAACATTGTCTGGTGAAGCTGGTATGGAGAAATATCGTCCACAAGATATTTTGCCATCTCGTAGTCCTCATCATCCCAGTTATACCGGTCTGCCATCTGGCGCATGCGTTTAGCTCGCGCCAAACCCAGCATATATCTCTCCGGCCGACCAAGATTTGCCTGCGTTGACTTGGAATACAGGCGATCTTGTTGGAGAAGGGGCAAAATGCGCGCTTGGCGATCGAGGAACTCCTTTCCCAACAGATGCTGGGCTAATTCCTCGACTGCAACATTGGACTTGTTTCTTTCTGAAGTTATTATGACATCCCCACCAGGAGCGGCTGGCTTGAGGGAATCAACCCAGGAATCGGATTTAGACATGCTGTTGAATGGATAAGGAAGGAGCTGAGAGGCTTTGCTTAGCTATACAGAGTACTTTATGTCGGGAGGGCAGATGCGAGAATATATGTTGTTTGAAAGGCTTCAAAGAGCACTATCCTATCGTATGATTCCATTACTGATCTGAGTCAATTCCAAATATTCTCTCTCCAGTATTTTTGTTACCCTCACCTTCATTGGCTATGGATAATACTAACTCTGTTGGCGGCGATTTGGAGATCGCCGAGTCGCCGTGAATTGCCGGGCAGAATCGCCGGATATTCAAGAATCTCGAACCAACCAGATATTTCACTTTCAGGACAAAAAGATGACAGAGGAGTTCTAGAATCCAAATTAATTGGAATAGAGAAATTAGATCGGGTATTGGGGCAGAATATTGGGGCAGAATATTGGGAGTACTTTCTTGATTGCTAGAGGTGGTTTACAACTCTACTAACTAGTGGCTACCAGCACTAGAAGGCATTCACTTGCAGGAAAACACATGCATAGTATAGCCTGCAATGACCCTACTATAATATTTTTACCTTTTGAAAGGTTGAAGTGATAACACGGATGCAAAATGTTCTCTATCTACAGACGTGTATAATTGTGCAATGCAATATATTGATTTTAACCAAGTGGGGAGCCTCCAGGTTATTCCAAGTAAACTAATCTATAGTTTCACCTTCGGCTGTCTGGAAACCTCCCGACTATGGACATGGCTGATAGCCTGGAAACTTTTCCATGCATCCCCATATAGCTCTTGTCTTAGCACGGCGTAAACTCCCATCTTGGATTTCCCTTTCAGTTTCTCCGCCATTTCCACGGCCTTATCCAACATCTCCTCCGGTGTAGCGATATCATCCACAATACCTGCTGCCAATGCCTCCTTACCCGTAAATTTGTGGGCTTCTAGAAGTACTTTGCGCGCGACTTGTGGATGTAGTTTTGCTCGAAGGAGGGCACCCATGCCGTCAAAGTGCAGACCAAGGTCTACTGGAGGCATTGACCAGAAGCCACGGCTAGAATTCATGACGCGGTAGTCATGAGCCATGGTGAGGAGACAGGCACCACCGAAGGTGTGCCCCGTAATCAGGCAGATAGTGGGAAAGGGGAAATCCAGGACGGTGCGGAGGAGCTTTCGATTTGATGTTAGAAATGAACGGAATGGGGTTGTCTCACAAATTGAGGGTACTTACTGGGTAAAAGCCATCTGTGCTAGCATGAGGGTTTATCTCTCGTTCGTCAAGGTCAAGGCCCTATGATTCATGAGCACCACTGGCTAGGTGGGCTATCATAATTATGTTAGGGGATGGGATACGCATACAGTGCAGAAATATTTCGCGTCCTGCCCACGAAGAATCACTGCGCCTTCTGGACTGGGATTTCCGGCTAGAAGTTCTCTCTCAATTCCTCGATAAATAGCAATAAGTTCTTGACAAAGTTTCATGGTCAATCGATTCTCTGGGGGCTTTTGAAGGGTCACAATGTAGACCCTCCCACGCCTCTCCACATGGATGTGTTCTGAGGGTGTCATTTTCGATATTCGACCGATAGAGTTTAATATTTTTTTTTTTGTAGAGAAGAGTAGAGCCAAAGACGTTATTGATTCGAGCTGCAGATAAAACTCTCACTCAAGCTTTTAAAGCAGACTATATAGAACTCGTTGGAGCGGGGCTGACTGCTGGACCCAAAATCTCCGGGTAAATCACCGAGAGGAAAGGATTCGCCGGTAGTGAGTCGTGAATAACTCCCAGCGTTCTATGGCAATGATGAATCTTGATATAGGCCCTACTTCCAAATGCTCATATACAGCTTCGATAGGAATCAGGAAAAGTGGAAAAAGGAACTAGGACTGAGCTGAAAGAGTGAACTGTGAGGTGAGTATATCACCAAGCACATACGCTCATTTTATATTTAGCTATATTTCATGATCATGTGGCAATTCCACATCTTGAGTTGCCATATTCTTCCCTCCGGCCAACCCCCGTCACGACTCCTACACATCCCTCCCTTGCGTTCATCTATTTCTTACCCGATTCGACATCCTCGACATGCTCCGCTCTCTGTATCTTCACGTCTGTCGAATGCATTGCTGCCTCTTGTTCCTGCATGGCGTGGAGACGTGCAAGAGCGGCATCAGACACCTGTGAGTGCTCAGCATCAAGTATTGCCCGCAATGGCATAGCATGGCCTGTCTTCTTCTTTCTTCCTTCTGCCTCCCATAAGAGAAGAACTGGTAAACAGAGATACGTGATCACACAAACACCAATCAAGATCAAGCTAGCAATGAAGCCATTTTTATAGAGAGGGCCGTCCTTATCAGGATACATCTGCGGATGATATTAGCTGAAACTATCACGGAAAAATAATTGCGTATTACCTACCTGGGGTGCGATGATACTTCCAACAGACAGACTGGCCACAGCAGCAGAAGTACCCACTGCTTGCTCGGCGGCACCATAGAGGGTTGATGAGCGATAACTTAAGACAATTGGTTGAGCGACGACAATCATCTTGCCAAGTATGGCAATTCCATATAGACTGATAGGCTTGATTGTTGTAGTCTCGAAGTTAAAGGAGAAATGAGTCCAGACGGCTGCTCCAGTTAGCACGTCTGTATAGGGTATTTCAAGGGAAGCGAGAATTGTACCATAGCAAGGCAAACTGATTAATACAGCGATTAGATAGTGCCACATTCGCTCCCGCATCCAGTCACTGTGTAGCGGCCAAAGCAAATAGAATGGGATGATCGCAAGGTAAAGTGCAGAAGTATATATGTTGGACTTTGTGGTGTTGAAATCCATAAACTGTAGCCATATTAGCACCAATTATCTTCACTTTAATTAAGGCCAACTGACATCATGAAAGATACTGGGCAAAAAAGTGGCCTGGGATACGGCGATTATTGTTACACAGATATAAGAGGTGAAGAAAAAATAGGTTGATGGTCTTGTCATGATGCGAATAAACGCTGCTGTATCCCAGGTCACGTCAGTAGAGCGAGTGGCTCCACGCCCGAACCTATTGATTGCGATATATCTCTCTATCCCGGTTTAGCTTTTTTTTCTATGTTTTGGGGTTTATATCTGCGTCTTACCACGCTCTGTAAGTGCCTTCGAATCCTCGGGGAACGTGAGCAGCATGAAGTAAACAGGCAACGCCAAAACAATTGGAATAGCCCCTTCAACAAGAAAAACCCACTTCCAGGACGCGAGACCGGCTTTGGCGTTTAGCTGAGCCAATATTAGCTGCCAAATTCGTATCTTCAGGTAATGGGGAACGAGAGCAGGCTGACATGGTCAAGGCCAGCGGCCAAAAATCCTGACACCGCACCGGCTATACTGTTGGAAACATGGAAAACTGCCAGCCTCCAGGCTCTTTCACGGGGGCGATACCAAAAGCTAAAATACATCACACAACAGGGAACTGCATGGATACCACTTAGGACAAAATCGCACATGGGGGGTTGTAGGGGCGTGTCCTTACCCACACCGGATTCGGGGATACCCAGACAAAATCGGGCAGCGAGAAGACCTGCTCCATTCTTCAAGGAAGACATTGCCATAACGACCATGCCCCCTATGTGTGACAATCAGCATGATTCACAAAGGTTTCGCCGGTAACCAAGCTCTTACAAAGTACCATAGCACATGGAAAGTATCGCTTTGCGGAATATCGCTTGAGGATGATGGTAGACGGCAAGAGGAGCGCCGTGACTGTGAAGTATGAGATCGAGACGGCCCAGTTAAACTGGGTCCCCTGTAGGCCTAGAGACTCGGAGATTCCCCATTGATTATCCTTTTGGAGTACTTTGACATTTCCTAGATTCACCCGATCGAGATACCTAATCGAGCAGTTTTTAGAATAAGAGCAAGGAGAAAAAGGATCAAATCCACTCACGCGACAAAATACACCAAACAGCAGGGTAAAAGGACTCTGAGATCCAATTTCCGAACTAAGGCGGCTTCCTCTGCGGCATCCCAATCTTGTTCGGTCGCGTTGATCTGCTCGATACGGTCCTCACTAGTATCTACGTCCTAAATATTAGCGCAGGGCATTGCAATAAATGGAGGAAGAACAGACTAGATTTGCCATCTTTCCTAGGTGCGATAAAAGTCTCGCGTAATCCATAGCCCCCAATATAAACACCCTCTTTCTCAACTGCTTCGCGGCGTGCTGCAAGATCAAAACCCATCTTGTTCTGTATGATGGCTCGAAGTATGGCTATCAACAGGGCGGGGAAGGCCTGGGGTATGTTTTATACCCCCGGCGTGATAAGATATCCTTAATCGATTCGAGAAGGTGTACTTGAACTCCAAATCGCCGGGGTCTAGCTTTGGAGTCCGGCGATTTAGAGAAAACCAAACCCCGCAATTCTTTCCCCATAAAACTCAAATATCTGGGGTTATAGCAACACCACTACACTTAAAAATTCTGTTCCTATAGTAATGGAAGAAGAGTCCGCGTATCAAGACCGACCACTTCGGGATCTATGGCGATCTACCAATTTTCATAACGTGAGAATCGTTGGTCCTAGAATGAATTGTTTACACCTTGCATTTCGCCACCTAATTCTTCTTTAGGTGGAAATTTATTATATCATTTGGGGCAAGGGTCTTCATAGGAGCCAGTTTCCGCTTTCAATGGCTGGCCACCAGGTCCAGATATCATTAGTATCCAGCATACCAGTAGGATCTCCCCTGTCCAGTGCTGGCATGGACGATAATGTATCTAGGGCAGTCAGAAAATCATCGGACTGTATTTGAAGAGGCGCCGATACACCGTCGGCGGATCGCCCCGGATCAATTAGTCGTGGATTATCTTGGATGCTCCGGCATTCGATGAAATGCCAATGCTGGCATAATTCCGGTCCAAATGTTTGAAACAATGGGAGAATCTCTTTGTGGTTACCCGTTAAGGGTAATTCAGGCTTAAGGGTTCCCCGGAGTGGCATGGAATTTCGGATATTATCAAGAGTCTTGATATTGTTGTTAGCAGACGGCCAACGCTCCGCAAGGGCCATTAATGAGGCCTTGATTATGTCAAGCTCGGGGTCAATATCAGTAAGGTACGCCCGAGCCTGTACAACTGCCATACCCGCGGCGAAAACATAGAATTTGTAGATTGGGCCAAGGAACCGGAAATCATTACGGGTTAAAAATTCCTCGAATATCCCACAAAGGAACGAGGCTGCCACAACGGAGACAGGGGAGACGGGGGATGGCTTGTCCTGCAGCGCTCTAGGACGATACAGAATTGTGAGCGTGATAAAGTACGGTACATGCAGGGCACGCGTGGACCACTCATAGCGAGTAAGCTGCCCTTGGCGAAAAAGTCGAACTGAGCTGGGAAGTTCATTCACCCAGCAGGCGAGAGCATTCCTAATCTCCCGGCGCTTGGGTGGTGTAAGTTCATGTCGCAGGTGTGATTGGGTGACATCCCCGAGTATCACACTAATATTCACGTACGCAACGAAAAGCTCCGCGTTTTCATCATCTCGGGCAAAATCCAGGGTTGAAGGGGGAGAGACATTGGAGTCTGCTAAATTGATCGCCTTCGGGCGCCCATGGGCAGAAGACTGTTGGCAATCTCGTGCCTATTGCTGGTAAGAACGATGCGAAGCCACTACTATCCACAACTGCAAAACTTACTACGAGAGTCCACCAAAGCCTTCGTCGATACCTTGCCATTGGTCCTTCCGGTGGCTCCCGGTGCAGCCCAATTTGGAAAGCCAAGGTCACTGCTACGCGCAACCAGAAGGTACTCCCGTCCAGCGAAATCTCGTGTGGTCCGGCAGGGTTCCACCAATTGAGGACACAAGCAGCTGCGATTTTGATGATAGGGTTCCGCTCATAGCTGCTAAAGAATAGGGCCTTGGCTCGTCGGTAATACTGTTCTGCGGAAGTTGAGATATGCGGTGCAGCTGCAACACGGCTACCCGCCAAAAATACACTCTGCAGAAGAAGAAGTGAATGTTTCCCAGTGTCGGTTTCCTGTAGCCAGCTGCTGTCGACAATGGGCATCCATGGCGCACAGTACTGCCTGAAATTGTCAAAGAGAGTTCTTTGAACAGCCGGAGGAGGAATGTCGAATGCACGGTAAATCTCAAGGCATGCCCTCTCTTCCCTACTAGTGGACTGCACGTAGTCATTTTCCGGTTGCCGAGCTTCCGTGGCCCCGTCGTTGGCCTGCGCCGTTACTCCTAGATACTCTGAACGGCCCAAGAACACTTGACTTTCGGGCGTTTCTTTCTCCAATTGCTCCTCAATGTTTCTGCCGGACGTTTCTGCCGGTGTACATAGCTGGTCTACCGCTAAGGACTGATTGGAAACGGAGATTTGCACACTATTTCGTCGTTGGGTGGGGGATTGGTTAGCTTGTACTTGAGTGGGGAGGGGTCCAGGCGTAGTATCTGGAGCCACCGAATTGGTATGACGTCTTTCTTTCACCCATTCTCTTTCTTTCGGAGAGTTGGCTGGTGGTAACGCCGACCGCTTGCGTTTGCGTTGATGGGGCCTAAATTAAATCAGATCCAGTCTTGAAATGCATGCCGCGAGGGTGTTCCTACCGACAGGGGGCGTTATAAGTTTGACAGTTCGAGCATGGCGGTCGATTTCCGAGATCACAACGAATCTACTTGATTAGCGGCCCTGGAACGTAGCCACACATGTTCTGTGGAAGACTAACTTTCTTCTCGTGGCACACCTCGCAAGCTTGAGAAGGACGAGTTTTGGTCGACTTGGATTGCTCTGTCATGGCGAATATACACCGAAATCGAGGGAGTCTCCCGACTGGCATTCGGTGAATTGCCCTTCCCCGGCATTATTATAGACTGCTATACTGTCAAAATGCGGGGGAGTGGGAACTTCCCCACTATGCTCAGTTGCCCTCGGTTATTAAGGTTGATATCAAAATCGTAAACGCCGACTGAATCGCCGACGCATTGAGCTAGTTGATCACGGATGAGGTTGGAATATCCTCATAAGCTCCAACTGATAACAAAGCTCAGTGAACTAAAATAATTACCCAGAACGCGCTCAAACTCTGGAAACTTTTGTGATGGTTCCTTTTTGGCTTTTCCGCATCGTATATACTCCAATCATCGGAGATAACCTCAACGACTACCAAGGAATGGTCAACAGGCTATCGGGCTAGAATAATAGACCAAGCAGCCGCGATCTCAAATCATGGAGAAATTGGGGCAAGAACCCTCGACGCTGATTCGGAGGGGTTATTCAGTTGACCAATCATGATTAATGAAACGATTCATCAATAAATGGATTAATTTGAGGAAATTTAGAACACAAAAGGGAGAGACTTTTCGCAGTCTTGTCTGGTGACACCCCGAATTTGGATTTTGGACTTTGCCCAGTTGTATGCGGGATGCCTAAAAAGGAAGGAGGAGGGGTGATTATTTCTGCCATGAGGGCTTCACTGGAATGCTGTATCAGCCCTTATCGATAAGGGTAACCCGCATGGTTTCGTCACTCATTCTAACTTTCTTTGAGGTTCCATCATGGAACCTCCAAGAAATCTTGCATCTCCACACCAGCTTTCAGAGCTTGTTAACAATGCTTGCTCAAATTTACCCACCTTTACTTCCCTACCATTTACAATGATTTTGAGCCTCTAAGATCTCATATACATACCTCATCATTAGTGACCCATTAGTGTTCTACCCCCGCCATGTTCTCCGTCATTATCCCAGGCAGACCATGCCTGACAGATATTATTACGGTCGATGCGCAGCCAAATGGCCAGGCTACGAAATTCGCCTTTACATTCCCCTACAGCTCTTTCACCGAAATCGTTGTTTTCTTCCTTCCCGGCACAGTTCTCCCGCAAGATACCGCAGCAGCAATTTACATCCAATACCCTGACTCAGAGTTTCGCTTCATTGGCGCACTAGCGAATGAGAAACCTTCCTCCATTATCAAGGTTCGCCCACCACGGCGCACAGAGGCGCAGGACGAGGATGAGATGCTTGACGAAGCCTCAGGGAACAACATAAATGGGGCAATGGTGACATTGGGTATCTCGCTTGAGCCAGTACAAGCGGTTGCACCACAACTCGCTGCTCTAGAAGCAGAGAAACCTGGGAATGGTAATTCCCTGGAGCTTGTCCGGCAAACGCGCCAGCAGAAAGAAATAAGCACAAAGGTTTTGGCTCAAAGGATCATTGGGAATGCTTTTAATTTCTTAGCGAGCTTCGCTTCATCCGATCCCTTGAATAAGGGGCAGGAGGTTGTTCCTTTGAAAACCTTTCGGGATTGGTGGACGAAATTCGAGCGGCGGGTGGATATGGACCCAACCTTTTTAGAGCGCGAAGATCCAGGTGCTTCCGGCTGATTTCCCCCGGTTAATGAATATCGCGACTTGAAGAGTGTCTGATGCTTTGACTTCGGCGTGTAGCTTTGGTGTACAGGCTAATATACTTGTATGGAATATGCTGTGTTTTCGACGAATTTTGCTTCTATGAGCGTGATGATAATTTATTCGGCTGGAAATCGCTTGTTTACTGAATCAAAGAATTCGGGCTTTTTAGAATTAGAAGGAGTACACAATTGAAGCATAGTAATCCTCTTCCTCTGTGTCTACAATTTAGCTCTCTATATCAATAATGTATCCTGTGTCCTGATCTCCCACTGACTACAGAAAGCAGAAAACTTTATTTTGAACTTGACTTTTGCTTCTACTGGGCTACCTTAATACTTGCAGACATCTTTGATCCCCACAACGGTCCTATTTCATATTTAATTTTTGCCATCACCACTCTCTCATTTTAGGGGCAAAAGCCAGTGATGATCCAAATTTAGAACTCCAACGAACGC
Source organism: Aspergillus diversus (assembly GCA_027569885.1). Classification (NCBI taxonomy): domain Eukaryota; kingdom Fungi; phylum Ascomycota; class Eurotiomycetes; order Eurotiales; family Aspergillaceae; genus Aspergillus; species Aspergillus diversus. The sequence continues at coordinate 670,438 of JAPDKZ010000018.1, forward strand.
CAGCAAGAATGCATGGTATCCCCGAGATCTACTTGGGTGCTTACTGTACACCAAGCATTTTATTAGATGAGTAGGTAGATGTAGCCTAAAATCAATCCGCGGCGAGTATGCAAGGAACTATTCCTCATAAGAGGGTATGATTTTACTGTTGCTAATAATCCACAATAATGGTTGTTAAACTTAGATATATACCTTTTTAGCATAAAGGACCATAGAATGAATAACAATGCACTTCATACTAGCTCGCATGCGGGATCGGAGGTTTGCCGAGACCTCGAGAAGAATATATAGTTTTAGTTGCGCCTGTCTTTATTTTCATTGTATAAGATTGACCCACAAATCTGGGGATAGAAAACAGCCTCTATTAGTTTCCTTGGGGGAGGCTCAAAGAACGCTATGAGAGATAATTAGAGCTAATAGACATAAATACGCATACCTCAAAACGGGAGGGCAATCGGGGTAATTTCAGCAATTTCAAGGAAGCGCAATACCTCGCATTATGCGCAAGTATATTGACGGTCATGCTGTCGAACCTCACCCCTTATCGCCTTGCCTACCAGTGACTTCATGTACTCAGAAGTGCATTGTCTGACTTGTAGTTAGATCTTAAGAGGCGGTCATTCTGTGATATTTCCCCCCCTTTGGTTTCGTTGGAAGTACCGGCATTGGGGTCAAGAGTACAGAATCGGCACTCGGCACCAAACGAGACTGCATCCAAGGCTCAAGGGTCAAGACATAGGAGTAGGGGGCTCCTACCTCTGTCTCTCTTTTCAGGAACTAGATACCTTCTTTAAAGAGAAAAAGATCGGCTAACGGCTTTATTTCGATTTTTGAGCCAATCAAAACCCAAATACTATTATTGCCGGAGGGATTTGGAGAGTCGGTTGGGTCAGATGGGGACCCCCAAGGGCACTCGAGGGTGGATCGAAGAGGCTGGGAGGGGTAACCTTGTGGAGGCTTTTTTTTTTATTCTTTCCTGTCTGTCTGCTAAGACAAGCTGTCGATGAATAATTCGTTCAACGAACAATAAAAAGCGCTGAACTTTCTTTGACAGGTACCTTAAACTTTTCCAAGTCACCCTTGGACATCACCAGAAAACCCAAATATTAAGTGGGCCTTGGGTTTATCTGATCATAACCGAAGAAAATCCCGATACGAAAACCACCACGCCATCTGATCTAAAACCATGTCATAGCGTGCATTAGCGTCTTTTGCAGGTTGATAAAAAAATTCCCCCACGTCCTTAGATTCACCAGCAAGAGTCATTTCTGCAGGATAGCTTGCATAGCGTAGCATTCGAGTTTTCTTCTCTCTGACTCTTATTTCTTTTCCTCCCTGCCTTGATATTCCTGCCTTAATCTAGGCGACCACGAGGCTCAATTTTTTCTTCTATTTTCCCACAAATTTAACATTTCCCATGCCATCATTAGTACCGAGGGCAGTACATAACTTTTGATTATGGCGCGCTCCAGGGCGACAAATGAAGACTGCCCTGCCTCACAAATGTTGCCCTCGCATGCTACAGAGTCGACGCCCCTATTGAACGACCCATCTTCCCATCGTGCTGTTTATTGCGGCGACGAAAATCGTGATACACGAGTGGTGGGAGATGGGGATGAGTCATGCGCATCGACTGTGTTTTCTGTCGACGAGAGTCCTGCATTGCTCGCCCGGGTTACCTCTATTCCTCAAGGGCTTGAGGTAGATCCAAGCTTAGAAATAACGCCCCCTGATCCAGGGGTGAACAAGCAGGCATTGGACCCGGAGGCTGCAGGGCCCCAAAATGAAGCTACAGGCTACGCATCCCGATTTATCAACGTGTCCCCGACAAGATTTTGGCTGATCTATGGCGGTGTAATGCTGGGATACTTAATAGGCTTCTTTGACTCAACGTTAATGGCATCTAGCCACCCTGTTATAACTTCACATTTCCATGCATCGAACTCGGCATCTTGGCTCTCGACCGCTTTCTTATTAACCTCCACCGCGTTTCTACCTCTATTCGGTCGCATATCGGATACCTTCGGGAGGAAACCAGTATATCTTTTCGCAATCGCCGTGTTTTTTGTAACTACTCTATGGTGCGCAGCGGCGCAGAGTATCGGGAGTTTCATAGCTGCTCGCGCTTTCTGCGGACTCGGCGCCGGGGGCGTCTTTTCAATGGGAATGATCCTATCTAGCGATTTGGTCCGGATAGAGTATCGGGGTGTTTACCAATCATACATCAACCTCTGTCTCGGCCTGGGAGGCTGCCTGGGCCTCGCTTTCGGCGGGTTCCTATGTGACCAGGTGGGCTGGCGAGGCGCGTTTCTCGTGCAACTGCCGTTTATCTTTATCTACTTTCTAGTAGCGGCATGGACAACACCTGCAGATCTGGGCCTGAAAAGACTTGATGGAGAGCCAAAGTCTCTATTGCAGCTGATCAAAAGTATCGACCTCGTGGGCTCTGGGTTACTAGTTTTGGGGGTTACTGCCTTAATTATGGGATTGAATCTGGGTGGTAATGTCTACAGCTGGTCTCACCCTCTTGTTATTTCTTCCCTAGTCTTATCTTTTCTCATCACAATGGTGTTCATACCGTATGAGCGACGCGTGGAACGAGCAGTCATGCCGATATCCCTCTTGTCAAAGAACCCTCGCGCGAGCCTCGTGTTTGGAAATTTCTTTGGGTCCATATCGGTCAATACCATGATATTCAATGCTCCATTGTATTTCCAGGCTGTGAAACTGGCTAGCCCCACTGATTCGGGTCTGAGGCTTGTCGCTTCTACAGTTGCAGTGACTATAGCCAGTGTTTCGACCGGCTTCTTGATCACATGGACCAAACGCCTCAAGCCGACAGTGGTAATTGGCGATGTTTTTCTGCTGCTGGGGGGTTGTGCTGCGGCATCGATAGGTGTAGACACCCCCGACGTTGTTGCTATGGTCTGTGTTTCTCTCTCTAGTCTTGGGCAAGGGTTTTCCTTTCCCACCCTAATGGTATCCGTCCTTGCCACTAGTGAACAAGATGAGCAGGCTGTAGCTACCACAACAGTGGGACTATTCAGAAATTTAGGCTCGGTTATGGGTGTGGCTATAAGCAGCTGGATTTTTCAGAACACCTTGGTCTATCAGCTGGATGAAATGGTCACACAACCGAACAAGGAGGCTGTCATTCAGGCTGTCCGAATGTCTGTCCAGGCCATTGCAAATTTGGATCCGCTCCACAAGCACCAAGGTATATCAGTTCTTCCATGAAAACCTCAAAGGAGTATACTAATTATTTCATAGTCGTTGGAGCATACGCTGCTGCTCTTCGCATGACTTTCGCCTCCGCCGCTTTCTGGGCTACGCTAATGCTTCTCCTACACATTCGAGTTCGACTTCCCCGGCTAGGAAGCAAATCATAAGCTTACGTCGCTCTCGGAGCTACAGCTAGCTCGCCTCTTAACTCTCCGTAAATATTTTATTTCCAAGCAGTTTTCACTCCGTTTAATTCTCATGATAAGCGAAGAGTTATGAATGTTAATTTTACAGGGAATAAAAAGGGCATGCATATATATACAAGGGCTTAAAGACTTCGGATCACAATTTAATTCTAGCACTGTGCCTTTTACTATATATTGGGCCAATATTATTGTTTTTTTTCACTCATCCCTCTTCTCCAATCCTGCCGGCCGGGGGGGTGGGCTGTAATTTCCCTTCCTGGTTTAGCTCTTTTTAACTTCATTCGGTGGGGTTTTTCAATCTCTCCGCACCATGTGTTGCCAAGAGACAACCGAGAACTCTCAAACGTCAACTGCTGAGCCTTTACTGTCAGTTTCTATCGAAACGGATAATTTAAGGTGTTAAAGCTTCTGATATCCCGCAATGAATTCATTATGAAAACGGTATGTACTCGAAATATTCGTCTCCGCCACCTAGTGCAATTCATGACTGGCTTTTCTAGCGAACTCTTCTGCCCCAATCACGAGGATTTAATCGCAGAGGGAATATTACAAAATGTCACAAGCACTGGTTAGTTAATTAATGGGGTGACATAGAAAAAGGCTTCTCAACTGCACCCAGTATATTTGAAATCGCGCTTCTTTTATTTTCTCGTGACTTTACAATTATGACCTGTCATCACGGTTCATGGGGTTGAATGCACACAAAAGTTGTGCTAGAGCCGTGTCTATCTATACTGGGAGGCGTGACAACGTCAGTGTTTGTTGGATATGGCTTCTGTTACAAACAATCATGACATTCCAGTGTCAACCCCAGGCCTTCTCGTGGATTTTTCTGTTACCGAGGGACACTCGCGCAAATCATCGATCGGAGAAGTTGTCTCAAGAGCAAGTTTTCGTGATGTAGAAGCGACCCAAGCTCTTGATAGCATGCAACTGGAAGCTCCACACATCCAACGTGGGAGTAATGTGGTAGTGAAAAAGCCGAAACGAGTTCGCACGGGTTGTCTTACTTGTCGAGAACGTCATTTAAAATGCGACGAGGGCTTACACCAATGCCAGAACTGCCGTAAATCGGGAAGATTGTGCCGATGGGGAATTCGCCTCAATTTCATAGATACACAAATAGTGGCTCCTCCGCACTACATAGCTCGACCATCGGGATCTGGAGTCGCATTTCAAGATGATTCTAGAAAAATAGCATCCGAGTATGTCGGTGGAGAAGAGAGATACCCTTCCCAAGACCTGGATATTCCGTTCGAAATCCAGATGAACCTGCCATTGAATCACATGTGTGCCCCATCTTTCGGGACGTTCCGGAATGAGAGACTCGAAATCGCGCCTGATTATTTAGCTCCAACAGCATCTTACTCCAATTTCACAAATACTAATTCCGCCTACGTGCCGTTCAAATCAGCGAGGTTTGGCTGGGATCATGGCAATTATCTCGATGACCCTGAGAAAGCGAACCTTCTCCGAGTCTTTTTGGAAGAAATTGGGCTGTGGATGGATGCGATGGATGCGATGAAACATGTGAGCAATCGAAATAAATATTTTGTCGACAACTTGGTCAAACCTAACATACCACAGTTCACCCAAATTCTTCCACTTTACGCTCTTGATGAGCCTATGCTTCTCAATTCTTTCTTGGCATGTGCGGCGCGCCATCTATCGCTTACGGATCATTCGTATGGGGAGGAAAAGGGCTTTTTTTTCTATAACCAAGCCTCACAGGGGCTCCTGGAGATCCTGAAGGACCCACTTCGCGATTCCGCTTTATGTGCAACGACCGCTCTTATTCTCAATGTATATGAGATGATGTCGCCCCTGCCTGCTTATAGCATGAGCCATATGGTTGGGTCTAGGGCTCTTATCAAAGAGTGCCATTGGGACTCAAGGACGTGGGGTATAGGTGGTGCCTGTTTCTGGGTCAGTATCGTTACGGAGCTGCTCAGCTGCTTGCATTTTCGGTGGAAATTAGCCTGGGATCCCGATACATGGGGCATCGACATGAATTTTGACGGGATACGCTCTAGTGTTACAGGAAATGAAGAAGCATGGACCCATCATATGATCTATGTCTGTGCCAAGGTCTCAAATTTTCAATCAGACTTGTTGAGATCTCCCACATCTGAAGAGACGTCAAATACCGCATTAATCAATAAGAGATTCCAGGAGTGGAGCACTTATAGGGAATGGTGTGATCGATGGTCCGCCGAAGTGCCACGCTCCATGATGCCTGTGAGCCTTCTACACCCTTGGCGCTCCACTCCAAAATCCGTTTTTCCAAAACTATGGTAAGGCTATCTATTGACTGCTCTCAACTTTTATTGGAGGCTCACCATTCCTCGAAGGATCATCAAACCCTCCGCCACTGTTGGACAGCTGTTTTACCATATGGCTCGCATTTTACTCACTAAGACTAACCCGATGGAATCCGAATTCAGCCCAAAAATGCTGCACATAAGGCAATGTCATGCGTACAATATCTGTGGTGTTGTTTCCAATATAAAAGATCGGTATGCAGAGCTATCAAACCGAAGCCCATCCAAATATTTGCTGACAGAGTTAGTGGGCTTTCGAGTTTATACATTCGTTTTCTTTTCCTCGCTGCCGAATGCCTGACTATTAAGGAGGCGCAAGACGAAGTCCTAGAAATCTTAGAGAACTTCAAAAATGAAACAGGTTGGAAAGTGGGCCAAATCAGGGACGAGCTTCGAGCAGCTTGGAGTTGGGGATCTCCCCAAAGGCATCAGCCGGTTTCTGAAGAGTCAGATTCAGCGACAACGTTTGAAAATTATCTTTTCCTCGGCCATCAACACGATCACCGCCATCGAACTGGACTATCTCCTGGGGTTATAAATCCTGTAATGGCCTTCGGTGACTTTTCCTTGGACCAACACCCATATCAAGACTATTACGTTGCGCCAATAACTAGTGAGGATATAAACAGCCAGTAAAGGGGACTGACTTCTTACGAATCTCTTCTTGATATGTACTCTAGTTTCAACGATAAAATTAATCCAGTACTGACTTAATAGAAGGAATTCAAGAAGGAATAGTATATTTTTGCCACACTAGAGATAGAATGACGTCAAGAAAGCACAGTATATTTCTATCAAAGTTTGCCTTTTTTGGCCTCATGAGCTTAGTGTTTGTTGGATCTAACCTCCCGCTGCTCGTCGCTGATTTTAAGAATCCGGTCAATTGGGATGAGGGCTACAATAGCCTAGTAGGTAGAGGCACTGATCACTGAGCTCCGACAAGCACTAGAGTTCCTTTTAAGCCTGCTGTGCCCGCTGTGCTTATTATTAGTGCGTCGGATGAGCATGCGTGGCACGGACCAAGGTGGGCTTCCAATTTGTTGACATCCAGTCCGATTGAGGGGCTCTCTCCAAGTGTTATCGTTCGTCTTTCATCCGAGGTCCCTGACTCAACTGAGCTTTAATGATTTTTGCATCTCATCCCAGCCAATCATATTTTATTTGACATTCTCACTGCGTTACTGCTGATCGGCAAAAGCTCACCACACCTACGTCCACATCTTGTAGATTTTGGTCATTTTGATCGGCTATCAACAACTAGAACTCTGGTATGTCCAGATAAATCAGCTTTTCCTGGTTTCTGATGATAGAGGAGAATCTATCCGATAGATTAAAGCCTAGGGTACATATACACCCCTTGGAATAAGGTTAAGAATCTATACCCTTCACCTAGCTTCCTTTCTACTATCAGGAGTCAGATATGACGCATAACAAAATACCGACATACAAACTTATCCTTGTCGGTGATGGTGGGGTTGGAAAGGCAAGTAAAACGCATTTCGGTTCTCTACCTGAGTCTTTCTTCGTTAACATTTTTGTCTTTAGACTACTTTTTTCAGGCGCCACCTTACGGGTGGATGTGAGTCAAAATACATCACCAATGCTAGCGCTCAAGTGAAATCTCTCAGCTTCACAACTGTATATCTATCCCCGGGCCATAACCATACCTTACCCGTTCTGTCTTGATCATGGCATCCTAAAATATTGAATAGATGAGTGGGACAATCCAATTTGATTTATGGGACTATGTTGTCCACGAGATGCGTTCTCGGTTGAGAGATAGCTACTATACCGATAGCCACTGTGCTATCATAATGTTTGATGTTACCTCCCGGCTGAGCTATAAAAACGTGGCGAATTGGCACCGTAAGATGCTGTTTTTGGAAAGTAGGGGCCGCCGACTAATTTACTGGTCATCTATAAATAGGCGATGTTGTCCACGCCTGTGGAAATATACCAATAGTACTTTGCGGTAATAAGGTTGAGGTTAAGGGCCGCAAGGTGAAGGCCAAACAAATCCATTTCCACCGCAAAATGCACCTCCGGTACTATGAAATCTCCGCCAAAGCCAACTATAACCTTGAGAAGCCCTTTTTATGGTTTGCGCGCAAACTCACTGATATGGCTGATCTTGTAAGCGGTTCCGTTGAGATGAATTTATATTTGAATCAAATTAATGCAGATTTCCAGGACTTTGTCGCGAGTCCTGCTCTTGCGCCTGCCGAGGCGGAATTTAGTGCAGAAGATATAAAGGCCGCCGAGCTGGCATTAGAAGAGGCCAGCCTCGCTCCTATACCTCGAGAGGATGACGATTTGTAAGCTGAGCAGGCAACTTAGAAAGAACTTCTAGAGAGCTTCTCTTACAGAAAGCCGTTGTATTGGTCGATGTGGAATATGTTTGCGGAGTTAGTACATTTTGGTGTCCTGAGATGCGAAAAGCTAGTCATTGGATGTATTCGGCTTTAATCGGTGCCATGATACTTGGTTGAAAAAATCCCGCGGTTTGGTAGTTGCCCCGGACTTCGACCTTGAAGCGTGGACTAGCCTGGTCTGTTCCAAGTTACTGTGTATATAGATCATGTATTTGGTCGCGGATGATAGATATCTGGATTTTAGTATACATGATGCCTGTGCTCGGTATGCGAACTGGTGGGAGCGCAGTGACTGTTGGAACTACAATATTCCCACAGGGTCCCCGCTTTTTTTATAGAGTAGCGGTGCTGTTAAAATCAAGCCAGCGGAACCCAGATACCACCCATGTCCGCCAAAATGCCAAGAGTTTCTGTTGGTGTTCCCAAGCTCCGACTCTTCTCTCACCTCACACTTCAACCACACAAAATGTTTTAATGTTTGTCTGGAACCAATACGCTACGAAGAAAATATTGAGACTACTATGCAATTTTGATTGATACGAATTAGTTTATCGTTACCATAATTTGATTTGCTCCAATGAGTTTGCCCTCCACTCACCCTCAACAATCCCCGGCAACTCCTACGTATGTCCTACGCGGACATGTTGTCCCAATCCACGCGCTTCAGATATTCAATCAAAACCTCCGTCTCGTCTCAGGTGATGCGGATGGCTGGATTGTGGTATGGGATCTTGTGTTCAAACGGCCTGTAGCGGTCTGGAAAGCGCACGAAGGAGCTGTTCTCGAAGTGAAAGGTTTCAGTCTTGGTGCTGGAGCGACAACTGAAATATTCACGTATGTCTATGCTATTTTTCATGTAATCACTAGACCCTTCTGATTATATGATGCAGGCACGGAAGAGACCACAAGTTAAAGGTTTGGAGATTTCGCGCTCGGGATGAGGAACTCCTTGAGAGGACTCTCCCTGTCGACTTAAGCGGGGCACACCCACAAACCGCAGCCGCACTGAGCCAACCGTGGCTTGTCCATTCACTCTCGGTGAATGCACTGAACTTCTGTGCATTTTCGATGATTTCTCTCGAGACGAGCGCGTGCCCAAGAGCCGATATAGGTACAAGCGACCAAGAGTCCCAAGAGACCGTGCCACCATCGTCGGTTCTCATTGTAGTCCCTAACGCGTTGGATTCTGGCGCTATTGATCTATTCCATTTGCCAACCGAAAGGAGAATATGCACTATCCCGGCAGATAAAGCCGTAAAGACAGGAATGGTTATGGCTGCGAATTTATCCAGATCGTCAGCCGGCGACCTATATGTCGCCGCGGCATACGAAGATGGCCATGTTATGGTTTTCGGTCGCCGTGGCCCGTTGGCAGAGAAAGATATTTTGGGGGATGGGGAATCATTTTGGAAATGGGAGAAGCTATACGCCTGTCGTCCGCACACGCAGCCGGTACTTTCAATCGATGCTTTCCCGGCCGCGGATTATTTCTTCTCTTCGTCTGCTGATGCTATGTTGGTTAAACATCCCATTCCACGGTTTGGCTCGTCTTCGTCGCCGGGTTATATCGGGGAATCGCCGTCGAAGAGTGTTAATACAAAGCATGCGGGACAACAGGGCCTGCGTATTCGCTCTGATGGAAAGATTTACGCTACAGCTGGGTGGGATTCGAGGGTCCGTGTTTACTCGTGCAAGACAATGAAAGAACTGGCAGTGTTGAAGTGGCATAAAGAGGGGTGTTATTCCGTCGCGTTTGCCGGTGTTGCCCCAACGATATCGGACACGACCTACTTACGCGAGAAGGCGCTATCAGGATCTCCCCCGTCAGGAAATGAACAAACTAGCTCTGAAGTTCAGCCTACCGAGGGTGAAGTAAGGGATTATTCGCTCGCTCATATTCAGCAGCGCCGAAACCAGAAGGTACAGAACACCCACTGGCTAGCTGCAGGGTCAAAAGACGGAAAGATCTCACTGTGGGATATCTATTGAATTCATCAAAATGCTATTTACATGAGGCCTATGTAATCATTACTCTATGCAAGATTGAACTCGCTGGCGCCAGCCATTTGCTGCATCATCTTGGCTCTCATCTTTTGTGCAGCCGCAGTTGGGTCAGCGGCACCAGGAACATCGTCATCATCACCACCACGCCCGCCGGACGGGGCTTTCCTCTTTTTTCCGGAAGCCGGCTTTCTTTCCGCCTTGAAATCCTTCTTGCTGTCTTCCTTTCCGGGTCTTAGACCGGGGACATTTATTTTTCCTGGGCGGTCACGTAGGGCGAAGCTCTTAGCCAGGTGACCTAGGTGCAGTTCCTTAATGTTGAACATGTGTCTTTCGTTGGCGACGTGAGTGGCATAAGCCCGAATGTGTGATTGATAACCTCGTCGAGCCATTTCGAGATATTGGGGGTTCTCGAGTGCCCACCGCTCAATATCTAGTTGCCATTCGGTCGCTTTATCATCCCAGTCCTTGTTCTGAGACTCCAGGTTTCCACCAAACCCACGCTTGAGCATCTCGTCAGCGGTAGTGCGTGTTAGGGCCTTCCCGCCGTCACGGTAGCTGCGTTTGAGGATGTCGACGTAACCCTCTTCACAGCCGGGCAGGAGGAAAATAAGGGCACGGCCGTCGCGCCCCAGACGAGCAGTACGTCCGATTCGGTGCAAGTGTTCGTCGGCGCTGAAAGCCGGGTCATATTCAATAACTAGGTCAACATTCGGCAAGTCCAAGCCTCGGGATGCGACATCGGTACAAACCAGCACAGATGGCTCCTTATTACTGGCGAATGAGGAAAGGGTCGAGGTTCGGACATGTTGGGGTAGTGAACCATGCAGCTTATATATTGTCACCGCGTTGGAGGGGTTTGAAAAGGCAGTGGCGCGTGCAATTGTTCCGTGGGCGGATGCCTGAGATTTCGTTTTGTGCACACCGTCGGTGTCACTGGATTCGTCTTTTTCTTCCTCTTCCGCGCCTTGTAATTTCCTTGAAAACACTTCAAAGTGAAAATTTACCGAATCCGCACAGGAAACGAAAACAATAGTCTTCATCACAGAGCCTTTCCGCATAAACGTCCTTTTTAAGAATGCAGTCAGGGCTACAAGCCGAAGTTTTGTCGCGACAATAGCGTATGACTGTTTTAGCTGGGCGGGTACTTTGAAGGCTGCATCCTCATCCTTGCTATCATTGTTCGTCTCCCCATCCTCATCGGCAGGGTCTGCCTTGATGTGAACTGCGTCTTTCAAACTGATCTCTCCGAGTTTCTGCACATTCATTTTCAAGGTCGCAGAGCAAAGGATGGTTGCCCTTTTCGGCGGAACTCCGGGGATACGGCTAGGCCGCTGCCTCGCGTCGAGCTTGCTGATGATACCTTGCAATTCTTGTTCAAACCCAAGCTCCATTAAGCGATCACCCTCGTCCAAAACCAGCCAGCGCACATTACTCACGTCCAAAGCCTGTGTGTTTTCAAGGTGATCCGCCAGACGTCCGGGAGTCGCAACGAGAATGTTAAGTCCTTTCCGAAGTCTTGCCTTTTCCGATTTCTTTTTCTCTCCACCTATAACGGTCCCGGCCACAATCCAATGCGCGCAACGTAGCAAGCCCTCCAGAACCACCGAAATCTGCTTGCACAACTCTCTTGTCGGCGCCAAAATAATAGCGAATAGCCCACTATCTCTGTGGACGTTAAGTTCCCCCTTAGCGTCTCCCTCCTTTTTATTTTTTGACAGGGCCATGATCCTTTGTACGAGAGGGAGCAAGTACGCTAAAGTCTTTCCGGAACCCGTTTCCGCCTGAATAAATGCATCCGATTCTTCTTTGAGAAGCTGTGAAATTGAGGCCTTCTGAATAGCAGTCGGGGCTTTTAACTCGAGTTTCGTAAGCAGGTGCGCGGCGAGATTGGGCGAGAGTCCCAGGTTAGTGAATGTATCCAACCCATCGATTAACGGCGCATTAGTCGGCTTTGCATCCTCGGAGTTTCCTTCTTCCTGGGTACCGTACTCGGCGTTTTGAGGTCGCGGATTTTTAGAAAATAGGGAAGAGACAACCTGTTGCGGGCGCGAATGCGACTGCGGCTTGTTCTCGGATGCTGCTCCTCCGGACGGCTGAAACCCACTATCCGTCCTCTGCCTTTTGGGGGGCCTAGATCCGGAAACCTGGATGCGATTCGGATTTGCAGGGCCAGACCCATCACCGTTATCCTTTTTCGGGTTGTTCGTTCGATACTGGGCGATTTTCTTGACGCTGAGTCTCTCTCGCCATGTTCCCCCTTTGATTTTCGTTTCGGGTTTTATGATATCGGTCCCGAGGGAAAAGTTCAGGAGCATTCCATCGTCTGCCATGATGATAGGAATTTCCGACCTGTGGATGCCCTAGTTTTGTTTGTTGTTGGAGGGGCGAAACTTTTGGGGAGCTAGGGAAAAGCTTTCCTCTCCAGGGAAATTTTCTCGGGCCGACTTAGCTTCCGAGCCCTCATCATATGCCCTATTTTCCTGTTTTGGAAGATCTACAAGTTAAACCGGAACAGTCTGATTGGCGTGAGATTCAGAGAGAAGCATCAAATTCTTTTTCAGTTTAAGATCTAGAAGATATCGCCCTATTTAACATTATTGACACAGATATATATTATCACATAATAACCAAATCCACAGAGTGATCTATTTATTTGTGCCGTGCCCCAAAATATATGCATTCGGCACGAAAACACAGGTTGTATATCCATTTTTAGGTGCCTCTTTTCACCATGGAATTTAGAGAAGGATTCGATTGGGCCTGGACTTATTTTTCCTTCAGCTCCGAGGCTTGATAGTCAAGTTGTCAATCAACCGCACTGGAACCTTTCCATCTCCAAGACCGCAATCTTCCCCGGAGTTGGTTTTTTCAAGCGGAATCATCTTGAGAGCACCACTTAGAATAGCGCCTTTCGATATATCCACTTCATCTATCTCCTCAAGAGTGTCAGGATCGGCTAGGGAGATGTAATCAACTTCGAATAAAGCTCTTTCAGATGGCGACAAAGCTTGCTGTTCGGCCAAAACCTCCCGCGTCACATTGTTGGCAGCATCAAGGATGTCCCTCCGGCTGAGCTGGCCTAACTGATATGCTTTCTCGGCCGCACTCAACGCCTTGAAGAGTGCGAGGCCAACCGAACGTCTGCGAGCGCCTAAGTATACGTTTCTCGAGCTCATAGCCAAACCATCACTTTCGCGCATGGTACCTCCAATTCTAACTTCAGTATCAATATGGAAGTCCTTGACCATCCGTTTGATAACCACGGTCTGCTGTACGTCCTTTTGACCGAAGTATACCCGGTCTGCAGTGACAATGTTAAACAGCTTCATGCAGACCGTTGCGACTCCCCGGAAAAAGACTGGACGGGATGCGCCTTCGAGCTTCTTTGCGAGGGGGGTAATGGTGACAAAAGATCCGTCTCCATCGATCTCCGATGAAGGAGGTAGGGTGGGGTACATCGTTTTGGAAGTCGGGGCTAGAATCGCGGTAATGCGTCCATTGGGGCTTCCGGTTTTGGATAACTCATCGTTCAGCCGCTCCAGTTTCTCGATATCAGAATCCCAGGTGCGGGGATAGCTGGAGAGATCCTCGTTGACTCCGAACTGGGTTGGGTTGACATAGATGCTGACGAACACGTCTGTGTTTTCGGCCGCCGCCTGTCGAATTAAAGATAGATGACCCTCATGCAGAGCCCCCATCGTAGGAACTAGTCCAACGGTTCTCTTATCCAGCAGCAGATCCCGGCGCAATTTTCGGAGAGGAGGGACATCACGGAAGACCTGGAACGAGTAGTTGCGGATAGACGCGGGGAAGGTGGTGGGGGTTCTAAGGAAAGGGGAGGCCACTATAGAGGGGATATCAGAGTGAGAAAATGGGCCGCCGGACCAAAGTGGCTTCTAGAGAGAAGTATCTCACATGAAACTTGCCTCACCATGCGAAACATCCTAGAAAATGGCGGTGCCATGCTGGAGGAGTTCGGCTTGCTGCGGGGAAAGGCTTCCTATCCACTCACAAATAGCGAGGCACTAGTGGGAGCGTTTTGAGAAGGGAGCAATTGCCGTACAAGAGAACCTGATCTGCAGAAAGAGGAGTTCTTCTCAACCCATCTCGTTGCTGGAAATTGTGTGTCTTGGGCCACTCGCGTGCCTGTACCTGCGGCGTTTCTTTGATCCCAGATGGCCCAGGCCCGACCGGAGTGAAACCGAACTTGGAAGAGATTGAATTAATACGTAGGGTGTATATTTTTCAGTATGACATACTTTCCGTTACGCCGCGGTTACAGTTACAGGATCTCCGGTCACGTGAGTAACATCCGAGGTTCGCTCGGAGATCCTGGGGCAGGATGGGGTTGATCAAGCGTTTTGTTGGGATTTTAGTTGCTAACGAGACGCGGAGGCCGTTAGCGCTGGCGGAGAGGTCATGAATTTTGTCACATCTCTAGTCAATGGCTTTTGAGCTTTCTGCGGTCCTCCCTTCCTGACCAACCCTCCCTCCGATTGTCCTACTCTCCGTCCCTTAACTCCCTCCTCCCCACCCGAGACGAGATGCCGTCGGAGAAAACACCAGTCGGCCAGTCGGCCCCAGACCTCGAGATCGTTGGCGACCAAGTAACGATTCACCCCAGCGGATATACTGGAGGACCAGAGCCGCAAGATGGCCAAATTACAGAACGGAATCTCGTCCATAATATGGCGCGATTTCGCGAGAATCCTTTCGATTTTCTGCGAGAAGTGAGCTTGTATATGATGTCGGGCACGGGATGGCGTGCCTACGATGAGGTCATCGGACAGCCTATATACTATTCAGGCTTTACGGACCGAATAAAAACAAACATTCTGGCCAGCCCTATTCTGAAAGCGAAGGTAAAAGAGCTCGCGGAAACACGACTAACCGTCGAGGAAAAGGAGGGTCTCCTGCAAGTCACAACAGGCCCGTTTGCTAGGAACCGGACGCAGCGCCGCAACGAAATCGAGAATAACCTAAAGGAAGTAGTTGATACAATGTTGGATAATATGATCTGCAAGATGGAGAGCAAGAGATTTATTCGTGGTGCATACTACCTTTGCACCCAGCTTCTCACGCGTGCCTATCACCAAGGTGCGCCCCTCCTCCCTGGTTTTGCATTTCCGACTGTGTAAGCTAAAGTATAATTTGCAGGAATCCACGTGTCGAGCGAAGAGGTCCTGCGGCTAAGGGCAGTTGCGGATGAAGCTGCCAAAAAGAAGCAGTCGATCGTTTTCTTGCCCTGTCATAAGT
This sequence comes from Aspergillus diversus, assembly GCA_027569885.1. Taxonomy (NCBI): domain Eukaryota; kingdom Fungi; phylum Ascomycota; class Eurotiomycetes; order Eurotiales; family Aspergillaceae; genus Aspergillus; species Aspergillus diversus. The sequence continues at coordinate 685,819 of JAPDKZ010000018.1, forward strand.
CCCATGTGGATTATGTGTCGCTTCAAATTATTTGTTACCGACTCGGAATTGCGTTGCCTGTTGTTGTTGCAGGAGATAACCTCAATATTCCCCTATTGGGGGCCTTCTTACAGCATGCGGGTAGGGTTTGACTCCGATCATATTTCTTTCGAAACCTCACTCACTGGGATTTAGGTGCGATGTGGATCAGGAGAAGCTTCGGGAACGATCCCCTATACAATACGGTTGTCCAGGCATATATCGACACAATCCTGCAACAAGGCTATAATTTCGAGTGTTTCATTGAAGGCGGTCGATCAAGGACAGGAAAGCTCCTGTCCCCGAAATTTGGGATCCTAAGCTTTATTGTAGATAGCGTCCTCTCAGGTCGCGTTGAAGACACCATCATATGCCCCGTCAGTACACAATACGACAAAGTCATTGAGACAGAGTACGTCCCTCAACCGAAAAGTGCTTCATTATCTGCCAACTCTCTAACATCTGCACAGGTCTTACATTAGCGAACTGCTAGGTCAGCCAAAAAGGAAAGAAAATCTGGCAGATTTTATATCTTCGTCTTCTGTCTTGTCCCTGAAGCTGGGCCGTGTGGATGTCCGTTTCCACGAGCCCTGGAGTCTCAGAGAGTTCATCGCCCAACAATTAAGCCGACTTCCCGGCCAAATACAACTGAAACCAGATCTGCAGCTAAGCTATGCCGATAGAGGCCGAGTATTGAGGGCGTTGGGATACAGAGTGCTCTCAGATATTAACGACGTGTCCGTGATGATGCCGACAGCACTAGTTGGAACTGTCCTTCTCACTCTGCGCGGACGTGGAGTTGGAAAGGCCGAATTGGTACGAAGAGTGGATTGGCTTTGTGATCGTGTTAGATCTAAAGGAGGACGAGTGGCACATTTTTACCGATATCCTACAGAGGTTGTAGTGGATCGCGCGCTCGAAGTCCTGGGGCCACAAATTGTGGGTGAGGTAGCTGGCTTGGCCGAATCAACCTTTTACGCCGTGGATCGGTTCCAGCTTTCCTTCTACCGCAATATGACCATCCACTTGTTCATCACCGAAGCCCTAGTATCTGCTGCGATGTATACTCGAGTTAAACAAGGCGGCGGGCCTAGCCACCAGCGCATTTCTTATGGTGATCTCCTCCACCAAGTTTCTTTCCTGTCACAGGTACGTCCACGTTACACGCGTTCTCTCTCAACTCTTGCTAATTTTGAGCAGCTTTTCCGCGGAGAGTTTATCTTCCCCCCAGATGGTCTTACCACGAACTTGGAGAATACTCTACGAGTTCTCGAGAAGGACCAGGTAATCACAGTTACCAGGGAGACTTCAGGAACACCTCTTTTCGTTGAGCTGAGCGATGCGGAGCGCCAATGTGGACGAGAGAACTATGACTTCTACTGCTTCCTGATTTGGCCTTTTATTGAGGCTTCCTGGCTTGGCACAGTATCGCTCCTAGGGCTCACCCCACCTTTGAATGGTCCTAAAGATGTTTGGCTCGACATGGGAAAGGTGCAAAACAGCGCCCAGCTCGTAAGTTCACTAGTCCTATAGCAGTGGCTTCCTTGACTAACCCGAGCTTCTAGCTTGGAAAAACTCTGTACCACCAAGGAGACCTTTCCTATTTTGAGGCTGTCAACAAGGAGACTTTGAAGAACTCGTACGAGCGCTTCGCCGAAGAAGGCATCATCATCGTTGCGAAGAGCAAAGAAGCCCGCTCGTCAACGAAAATGAAACTTGCTTCTGAATGGACACCGGAGAGGGATCCAGAAACAGGAAGGCTTCTAGCCCGGGGCCGGCTGTGGGACTTTATGGAGTTGATTGCGCAGTCTCGGCGTGAAGGGTTAGTAACAATCCTTTTTTCTTTCCCTTCATTTTCCTCCGTATGCTATAGGTCTGGAAGTAGGCTAATTGAGGCTGTAGGAAAAATCGTCGAGACGGAGCTACCGTTTCGTCTCGCGTATTGACAATGTCCGATAATGTTGGCCGCAAACTTTTTGATGGCGCGGCAAGCCAGGAGCCAACTGAGGCGGACGTCTCGATGCGTGCGCCACGGAGAAAGGCTATTGCTCCTACCTCCAAACTTTGAGACCACAATACACCACACCATCTTACCTCTTATTAATGCTTCTGTTCTGCGTTCACGAGTTTTCTTTCCAAGTGGCATCTGATACCTCTCCAATAATACCCTATTCCCTTTTTACTTTTTTTCGTTGTACCATACATTATTCTATTTCAATCGGAAGTTTGCCCTTTCAATACTTCTTGTTATCGTTATCGTCATTGCATTCCAGAACTGCTAAGACATAGAAACGAATTATTTAATGGAAAAAAAGAGTTTATTATAGGAATAAATTTACTGCTGCTTCCGATCTATGTACATACCAACTTTGCATTCTTATATTCAATTATCAGCACCCCTCTCCAACAGAGACTACTCTACTCCTGGCTCCATTCCCGACACCCCCAACGGCCTGAACTATGACCTTTTCCGGCCCCTCTGCAATCCAGACCTTCGTCTCGAAGCCATTTGTAGGCCTCACCTCGTGATGCTTGAGTTTCCCCTCTTGCGGCCCAGCCAAGACCTTCCAGGACTGCACATCAGTTGCCCCATTCCAACTCACATAAACAGCCACCCGACCCTGTTCAGGACAAGCGACCACATCCGGGACAGTTCGCGGGCGCCCAACCCATGGGGACCGGAAAGCTCGGTACGACTGCGTGGTATAATCGTACCCGAAACGGGCTCTCATAACCAGTGCACCGCTCTCATCGTATTCCTCGATCTTAGGGACTGCACCATGGCCCGCAAGATAGTGGCCGTTATCCAGGTTCTGGTAGCTACCCTGGGACTCGGCAAAGATGGGTTCTTCCGCGTCCCAGGTTCTGCTTAGGAGGGCGACTTTCTTCGTCTTCAAATCTAACTCTAAGACCATGCCAGTAGTGAACATGGTGTGGCCTGTGAAATCGGTGTTTTCGTTGTTGTGGATGTGGAGGACGATTCGATCTTCGGTTTGAGATATGAACCGGGCGTGGTGTTGGAAGCAGAAGCTTGTTCCGGTTCCGAGGGTGAAGTCACCACCTTTTTGGCCCTGTGTTTATAGGTTAGCATATGTCATTTTCATATTCATTTTTTTCAGGGTGGGAAAAGTTCCGGTTGAAAAAGGAGGAGCGATGAATTGCTTGTGGGACTTACGTGGAGGTGCCATATCACGTTGCCGTTCTTATCGAGTAAGAAGAGACTGCACATGAAGCGAGAGGAGATGAGGTAGGAATCCCCGTATTTGTTGATGGAGTTTAGGTGGGGATACTCAAAAGGCTCAGTCAAGCTCGTCCCTTTGACGTCGTCGAGTTCGAGCACGGAGTTGGTCATGGGGATCTGGTCGACATGCTCGACGGTACTCCAGCGGAACAGGACATCATTGGTTTTAATGTCAATCTCATAGATCAGTCCATCTTGCACCCAACCATCCTTGGGGCCACCGAGAGGTGATAGATCCATTTGGGTGATGTTGACCGCTGTCACGAGGATTGTGCCCTGGTCGGTAATATGGCTTTCGTGGATGTCAATGTAGGATGGGAAGGTCTTTGGGTCTTCAATTGTGACGAAAGGATGCTCATCGGTGCTGGGTAGTGTCACCTGGTGGATTTCTTGGTATGAAGCGTTCAGAATGTAGATTGAGCCAAATCCGAACCCTTTCTCTTTGGTTCCCTGCCAGTATGCTAGGACAGGTTCGCCGTGTAGCATCTGCGGCTGGAAAGCGTAAGTGTCGCCCTGAGGGCCTTTCCAAGCGAGCTGGCCATCATCAGAGTAGATTGCTGGGTAGCTGAAGTTGCCGGTCGACGACGACGGGGAGATGAAGAGGTGACCAAGCTCGGTCTTACCGTTCTTGGTGACATTGAGGTAGGGGGCTTGGATTGATGTGCTGTGGAATGATTGAAGGGGCCATGAGGAGGTTGTTGATTGCGCAGAAGCATGAATGCCACCGGCAAGAAGGGTAAACAAGGAATTGACGGTGCTAAAGCGTTTCATCTTGTGTTTTTCTCTGAGGCTGGGTAGACTACAGACAACAGAAGGGAAAATGGCGGGAAGTTTAAGCCAATTTATAGCAATGATCGTCGGCTTCGGTCAAGACCAGCAGAGTTTTGTCCCCGCAATTGCTTTCTTTTTTTTCCCTCCCCCCTTCTCCGAGTCCCCATCCCTCCTCCCTACGGTGTTGAGTAGTTGGGTGGGGTTTACCCCATGGGGTGCGCTATGTGAATCCGGCTGTGATAGGCATTGCGCAGGAATCTCGGCGGAATAGCGCCGTCGCTAAAATATTAGAGCAGCTCAGCCCGAGAAGGGGTGGAACCGAGTTTTTTTTTCCAATTGGGTCAATCATGTTTGTGTATACCAGCACAGCCGGGCCTGAAAAATGCAGGACATATTTACTCATTTTTCTTAATGTGATGATTCCGCACAATGGTTATGGGCATAGAACAAGGTGAACGGCCAAGAAGGCCAAGGAAGCTTCATGGTGCCTCATTCCGTCATCCCGACGGTATATAGCCGGGCTAGCTACGAGGCTACCACCCCAAGTCAAAGCGCTATAATATTTCGTTCACAAATGTCGGGTAGCAAGCCGGGTGCACTTCCGAAGGTGGAGAGACTTGGGCTTCACTAGCAGAGGGCAAACCGGCATATTGTCCGTGACTCCGTGCGGACACTGCAGGGTCTCATTATTATGGCAAGGCCGGCACATCTTCTCGCTCACAGGGCCGAGTATGGGTCTGTTCTCGCGCTAGTGAGGGTTGGTTTGTTGATTTTGTGGGGAAAGCTCGGGGAGGTGAGATTTGGGTTAGCAATCTCGCCTGTGGGGAGGAGACTATTTTGAAAAAAAATTCAAGCTAAGAAGGCGTTGCAAAAGACTCCCAAGCAGAGTCCGAGGCCATTATGTCATTTCTACAAGATAGCAGCCGAGACTCTTTGCCGAACAAGACCACGCGCTTTTTCCCCACGCGAGCCCCAGTAAACAGAAGAAGTTGAAGGCCTCGGTTTTATGGTCACTAGCGGTTGGAGGTGAATGGAATCTACCATTCCCCGACCTGTACCATTCGTGGGGTATGGTAGGTAGATAGGCGTAAATGTAACTGCCCTCGCATCGCAACTCACCCCGATATTGGCCTTGGTTAAATCATCCTAGCACCACTACTTACTAAGGAGTACGCATCCAGTATATAGAGTCGCAGCCAAATTACCGTATTATCGGCGAGCGTATCCTATGGATGCATATCAGAGGGGGGTATAACGTGCGGTACTGCTTGTGGAGGATTTTGGTTTATTTTGAGGCCAAGAGAACCCTAGTGGAGCAAGAACATGGACATGATCATAATTATATGCCCTGAACTATAGGTTGAATGGTTAGGCTGTTAGGACAGGCTAGGTATCTGGGGCTGATGTCTGTGGTATTAAGACCAACCCAGGTGGACGTGAACTGGATTGTCACAAAGTCAGACATATTTTCTTGGGTAATGGCTTAAATGAATTTCCTGGGATCTGGGCAGGGAACGGGTAATGGATGGAACATTGAAGAGGAAGCAAAATTTATTAGAGGTGAAAGAAAAACAAAAAGGCCTCAGTTTCCTTTTCAAAGTAACACAACACAACAACAGTCACAGGTCTTGCCTGGAAAACTCCCGTAGGACTGACTTCTGTTACTATTCTTGAGAGAGCATAATGAAATGTTTTCCTTTCCTTCTCCTAAAGAGAAAGTGAGTCTAAACTGTACTCTTATTACTTATTAACACAACTACTCTCTAGTCAGAGCTTTATACTTCAACACCTGCTTCACATCCTCTTAAACCAGATTATTATCCTTCTTTTCTACATAATTTTCAACATTATCCACTCCGAAAGTCTTATCTCTCTACCTCTACTCAACTCTTCTAACCTCCACTTTGATAATTAACAACTCACACATTCTACTTCGAAATTACACACTCAAAATGCGCTGGGACGACAATAATAAAAACATAGTAGGTTTTTACATTTACTCCCTGATTAACTTCATACTAACATATCCTAATAGCTCTGGCGTACAATCTTTGGAACCCAGACTATCCACATAGACCTGGAAAAGGTTGCTGCTGCATGGCGTAAGTGTCTCTAGAGACCTACCAAAGCTTACATGCTAAACTAATATACAAACTCTTTAGCGGGTGATGAGAAGCCGACCCCCAAAGCTCTTAAAGAGCATCTGGCCAGGTACCGCAAGGACCTCAAGGGAGGGGGCTCCATTACATTCAGCATGGGCAAACGCAAGGCTGGCAATGAGAGCCCTGCTAATGGGACCCCGCGTAAGCGACGTACCCCCAAGAAGTTGGTGAATAAAGAAGAGAGCGAGGAAGACGATGAGGAGGAAGAATTTGAGGAAGATCTTGAGGAAGAGTGAGAGCTTGGTTTGGTAACTCTGGGGTTGGTCACCCCCACCGCGTGTGCATGTGGTTATTATGGGGTCTTTAAGGATACTGTTTTTTTCTCCTCCAAGATCTGATAGGCATTAGCTGTGATTCCATTTGCAAAGGAAATATCTATAATTAGTCGCTAGGACATGATACTCTCCAGTTTCCTAAGTTAAATAGCGATGAACATTATGAAAGATAAGAAATCACAAGAACTGCTTCATTGGGCACAACACTATGCAACCAAGATATTAAACTACCCTGCATGGAAATTGAAATCCATATTCAACCATTTCGGCAACTTCTCCAAAGTTATTAAGTTCCAGTATCTAATCCTAAGCCTTGTTCCTAACCTCCATTGTTTCTTCCTCATTTAGAGTAACCTTCCCTTCCTAATGATGGTTGCAAGTTTATTCATCATTCTGGAGGCCCCCTTGGGTCTCAACGTGCGAGGGAATACTAGCCTCACCCTCAATCTTAGCCTTTTTTGGAGACGCACGAGGGCGGCCAGGCTTGCGTTTCTGAGGAGTGGTAGCAGGGGTACTAGGGGCACTGTCCATATCATCCTCTGCCGAAGATGGGTCAGCCTTCTTTCTCAGCCGAACAATGCGATTTTTCACTGCTCCTTCGAGGCAGTCTAGATAAATAATAAATGTTAGCTGGATTGGTTCTGTAAGTGTAATCATGCAGGAGAGTTTACAAAGCATACCCGGTCCCATGAACTTGGCAAGTTCCTTATAGTTCAACTGTAACTTTGCATCTTTGAGCTGGTTGAGAACTCCAAGAAAGAGCTATATATGAAGATGTTGGTTAGAGGCGACGCATTTCATAGAGATGGGTTGTGTTATAGGAAGCCATACTTTAGCATCTGCTGTAGCATCCCAGGTAGGCATTTTAGAGGCTTGGAACGTTGTTTTGGAGGTTGTAGTATAAATAAGTGGTTTGATTTTGTTTCAGTACGAGGTTGGAAGAAAGTAGGTTGTAGAGAGGATATATTTGTGGAAGGATGGTAGAGAGAGTAGAAGAGATTGTTGGTAGTTAAGTACTGAAGAGGAGAGAATTTTAAATTAAGTAAAGAAGAAGTAAATATAGAAGTAGTTTCTCAGTGTTACCTCACTCCTTGGTAACTCTTAATTACTAGGATCTGTTTTAAGCCAGAGAGTTAAGTAGAAAGTAAGATAAATTCTTTTTCATTCACTTTAGTTTTCTAGAGGGGTTGCTTCCTAAAGACTGGCATAGAAGCCCGTAGAGCAAGGATTAGAGGGAGTCTGCTGAAGAGATTTGTTTTTCTTTTGTCAACTCTCCTCTTCTCTTTCCTTTCATTTTGCTTTCATTTTATTTATTTTTTGACCTTCTTTCTCTTTTGCTCAAACCCCCCTTTGGCACCCTCTCCTCTGCGTTATCAGTCGCTGAGTGGTGACAGGACAGCCAAAATCTCAAATGTAAGATAAACACAATTTGGGTATAAGGTGGCGGTAGTTTCCCAACTACCCTCTGTCCTCGTGGGACAATCTTTCCTGACAAATATACATTCCCAAATAGATAATCTGTATTGGTATAGAGGCAGGCGGCAATCATAATGTATATCGAAAACCCTGTTGCAATCGCCTTGCAGTAGCAATATCAATACCCTCACCTTCAGCCGTCTTTCCCAGTCTTGCCATCTCCGCCTCGGTCAAATTTCCACCCTCCGCATCCACCTTGTCGAGTATCCGGTTCTCTCGGACTAAGAGCACGCGCAGGAAGATGCTCAGGAACCCCGAAAGAAACAGAAACCCTGCACAAATTCCAAGTGCAAGACGAAAATACGGCGCATCTTGGTTGCGGTAGGTGAAAGGTGTCCATATACTCGCAGAGTTAGCCGCTGCATTGATAAACCCGTATGCTGCGGCTCGTTTGGCAGTTGGCCGCGAGATTGAACTCGCGGCCCAGGCACCGACAGTGTCGGCCATGGGATTGATGAAAGTCTTGAGGAAGGTCCCAAAGTATCGCACCCCAAATGTATCCGTCATCATGAACAAGACATACCCGGCGACTGAAACGGGGACTGGATATAATATATACCAAAATCGTTTCTCGGTGCGATCACTAAGGTGACTGTGTAAGCACCGGTAGAACGCGATAAAGACGAAGGGAGGGGCAGCCAGTAGAAGCGATACGACCTCGCTGAAACCAAAGGTTGCGGTTAATGTGGGAAAGAGGTTTTGCCACCCCATGGCTGCGTTGATTCCCATATTAATAAAGCCTAAGATGTAGAGCTTGACGTCCTGCAAGGCTAGCTTGAGGCCCTCGACATGGCTCATGCCACCTGTTTCATCAAGGTCGATTTCCATGGCGTCCAATGTGAGACGTCTGATAGCTAGAGAAATTTTGTTAGACTCCTGGACCCGCAATAAAACATTAATAGACTTGACTAACCAACTTTCTTCATCTCCGAAGAAAGGTTTTCCCAGGTATGGGGAAAATTGGGTAAATAGACGTAGATAATAATTCCACTGCACACAGAAACCGTCACCCAAGGAATAAATTGTTAATTACGTGTCTCATAGCCTAGCAGGGACCAAGGAGTGCCTGCAACTAACCTGATCCTTCAAGTATATACATCCACCGCCATGACGAGAGGCCGCGCAGCCCGTCCATTCCTTTTGAGACACCTGCAGCAATCAAGAAACCAAATCCTGTCGCAATTACCCCGGCTGAACAGTATATGCTCACTCGAAGGTTGAGCTCAGCTTTAGTGTACCATTTCTATAAACATGGGTCAGTGTAAATCGGATGCGTGCCGAAATTTCCAGAAGGTTTACATACTGTTAGGTAGAACAAAATCCCTGGGTACATTGGGGCCACTGGTGGGAGCCAATGAGAGACGTATCTAGTGAGTACAGTAGATAATAACGAGGAATCTGAAGAATAAGTACTTACCAACGATCCCCAATATAACTCTGCATGCCAAAAGTCCACCACTTCCTTGGACAGCAGCTGTGCAGCCGGTGACCACTCCCCAGCTGAGAAGAGAGATACCAATGTGCAATGATGGTTGCCCGTAGTAATTAAGCATTATATTTGAGGGTATTTGGAATACGATGTAGGCTGTGAAGTAGATGCAGAGCCCCAGGAAATATTGCGAATCAGATAGGTTAAGGTCCGGTTGGATATGCTGAAGCCGTGCAGATGCATAGTTGGACCTTTGAAACTTCAATTAGGCGACTTTTTGAAGGGTTATATCTTGGGGGGAAAGCCCTTACCGATCAACGCAAGTGAGAAAGAACGAGAGGCAAGTCAGAGGGAGAATCCGAGTATCAATCTTCCACAAAATCTTTTTCTCAACTTCCTGCTCTTCTTTGCTGAGTTGGGGGGGGGGGCTGCTCTTCAATCTTCGCAATGCGATTGACAGCACCGGCTATAGAATTAGTCGCTATCTCTGCCATCATTTCTACCATGTCTCAAAATCATATGTGCCCAGCAAGTATTCCAAATTGTAAGGCCCCTAACAGTTGACCACAGTTGGATCATAGTGACAAATTTTCGAGAGCATCCCCTCACAGATTAATATCAGAAATATATGCTTAACTGGCGAGTTCCCCATCGCTGGCATGGTTACACAGGCGCAAAGTGGCAGATGAAAGAGAGTACATCTCTTACATAGTGGTCGGTTGATAGATATCGTGCCATTCCCACAGCGGGCCATTTAGGCCAATAGACCAGAGTAGACGCGATAGGATCCATGATTATTTAGTAATGGAAAACCGGATTTCTAGTCCAGCATAACGCGCTCAATCTTCATTGTAATCATCAATGAACTTTGTAAGGGGCAAGGTTGCAATTTCACTGGTCTGGCAGAGGTGGCAGCACCTGCCGAAAGTTTTTGTATAGTCCCCTGTGATCAGTTTCGCAGGTGGGAAAAGTGATGATGATACTGTATCTCTGCATGGATTCATTGGTTTGTAAGTATGATTGGGCAAACACAGGTCTACTGAGTACCGAGTGAGTTGCCGAAATGCCGGGCGAAGCTCGTGTAGATCATGGAGTTTATTTCCGTTGAAAACATTCCTCTCCCCCTTCTCCTTTTCTTCTCTATCTGTTTGCTTTTTGCTTTTCAGCTGTATTATTATTTTTCAGTCTTTATATTCTTGTCCATCCCTTGCTTCCACCGGCATCCATCTGTGCTTGATCGTGTTCACTCGACCTCACTGTCTTCCAACCCCGAGTTATACTGAACCCAAATCGGGGATCATAGCTGGGATGAGATCTGCGCTAGTCCAAATATGGTTAGGGAACCAGCAGTCTCCACTCATTTCCAAGATCTCATCGCTCCTCTTGCATGAACGACGAAAAACAACACCCAAGTGGACATGTCAGTCATGGAAAACTATTGCGCCCAAGCTTCAAATCTCCGACGAACCGTTGAGCTTGTCAACCAATGACGCCAGTTCGACACGTGTTGCTTTGCGATCCTCTTCTTCTTCCCTCGGCCCCTCTCCTTTTGCACCCGTTTTTACACCGGTACTCTTCTTAGGTGACAGCGAATTACTAGAAACAGCATAGCGCTCCTACCTCAATCGGACGAGAGTCCATTCGTACTTGTAGATCGATTTAGGCGCTTTGATGGCAGACTCGCTGAATCATACGGATGATTGAGAACCGGGTAGGCAGACCCGGAGATTGAGTCATGCTGCGCTCGCGTGAGCAGTAGCAAGAAAAGTGTTGATTGCCTAGCGAGCCTACATCAGGCCAACAAAGAGTCACTGACATAGGTTCTTTCTAATTCCCTAATTGTTTTGGGTGGTTTCCTCGTTTAACTTCACAAACGAAATCGGCTCTCAAAATATAGAAAAGACTGTAGAAAGGATAAGGATCATAAGCGAGGTGGTCCATGAAATTGTTACTGTTATTTGAATAAAATCGTGGTGGCGAAGAGTCAGAATAAAAATAGATATCTTTGCATCATGCCTCAGCAAGCCAAGCATGCCCAGGTGTAAAATAGAGCGACAATAATAGGCAGCATCGAATTTCTTGAATACTTAGCTTCACTATAGTAAAAGTAAGGGTTGGGTTTATAGAAGGGTAACTTATGCTTATGAAGAGTATTGCAAGCAGATAATATTTAAGGCAATGTTACAGTTGCCTCTAACGATGCAGCCATAGGGATTAGACTCTACCTGGTGCGTATTTGACGTTTTATATTGTTTGCCTGAGTCCTTGAATCATACGAAATTCGATCGTTCTCCGGACTAATCGCCGCGCTAATCGATATTCAACTGCACCAGTCAAATCATCTGGCTTAGTTGCACCATGTCAACAATGGGAAGGAATCTCAGGCTGCCTATGCGCTATACTGTAGTAGTACCTAATCTGTCCCTCGCAAAGGATGAGAGAAATCTGTGTCTAAGGAGTGTAGCCCTAGAAATCTCCGATAGGGCGGAAGAACCTACCCAAAATTGTCACTTAATATGAGACGGGTTGAGAAAACACGACTGCGTCAGGAGCAGGACTCTTTGGCCTCGGGCGGCCCATGGTAGACGGGAGCCTTGGTCCAGCTCTCCAACTCCATATATGACTTGGGAGGGGGAGGGATAGGGGTTACCCGTGACAAACGTAGGTATCCTCCATGTATAATGACAAATTCGGGTTTTGGACTATCATCCTACATGTTAAACATAGTCCGTAGAGCATAGGATCAGCACTGGGATATGGCTGTCAAGAAAAGATTATTCAGCCCTGCTGTCTCCGAAGTGCCAGACAGTCCGCGAAAATCTCGGTTGCTAACTCGGTACTCAACGTTAGATGAGGGGTGTGATAAGGGGGACTTTTTTATCCGATTAAAAATACAGAAAGAAGCAAGGAAAAGAAACCCAATGAGCCCTTTTCAACTCTCCTCTCCTTATTTGTGGGTCTCCCTAAAGTCAACGAGGAGAAGGGGTCTCTTGCTTTTAAACCAAATCGTGAGTTGCTTCTTTTCATATCCTTTCGTCTTCTCGTTTACCTCGCTCCAAACCAGCTTCTTGAATAAATTGAAGACGATACTAAGGGTTAATTCTTGACCAAGAGAAATAGAAAAAATTGAGACAAACCAAATTGAAAAGTCCCTAAAAGGACATTCCAGTGTGTCCAGGACCAGTCGAGTATTAATGTTGGTTATCGGCGTTGAGGGTGCTAATCCACTAGTCTCTTCGAAGCACTCCCGGAATCCCTGTGGCCAAGCCTCTCAGGTGTGTAAACTAAGCTGGTACTTGATCAATTTAGGAAGGTTTTCGGGCCATGCTTGGGAGGGCTATGACGGATTGACGCGAGAAAAGTCATGATACCTGTTTATTCCCGCTGAAAAAAAATGATTGTTCAAGGGATTTCCAGCTTTCGATTGTTCCGCATAAGGAAACGATCAGATAGGTGTTTTGAAAGTGAGTACAAGAGGTTGAGCGGGAAAAACTGATGTGATTATGGGGCATATCCACCTGACCCGTCACCCCGCAACAACTAAAGTTGTCCCCTCAAGCTTGCCCAAGGTACGCCTGAAAAGATCATTAATACCTTGCCCCTGGAGATGTCGACGAACCACTCAGTGATTCCAGGCGAACTCGAATCCGCCTGCGTGGAAATGCATGACGAGCATTTACGGGTGCGCTAGCCAAACGCTCTCAAACTTCTCCGGCTGCAGAAGTATGACCCCATGACGATCTCGCCTCTTCAGCCAGACCCAAGTCGAATTCTCGGCACTGGACTCAGGGTCACTCAAAAGAGAAAGTTCAGGGAATAATTAAGATATTTTCGTCGAATAGGATCATTTTAACCCGAAGTACAATCCTTCGTGGATTTCAATAGTCCCTGCGACAAATGACGAGCTTTCTGAGCGCTATCTCTCGCCAATGACATCGCACCGGGTTCCTGGAGGATTTAGGGAGGAATCGACCCTACCTCAGCCTTACTCGAGTGCACTAAACCCCAGAAGGCTGCCATTTCCGGGGACGCAGACTAGGCTTAATCGACGAGGTACTATTGGAGAGCTTGGGCATATCTATCTTATCAGTGCTGGCGTCTGGCTTATGATCACTCCGCTTGGCACTCTGGTATCAACGCACCCTGATAACAACAAAGGGAGGACGAGATACCATCGATATCGATGGGTCATCCAAAACACCGAACCAAGTATTTATATGCACAGTGGACTCTTGGCTTCAAAAGATAACAGCGCTCAAGACCTCTTGGCTCGCTAATAGGAGTCAAAGAGGGGCGAAATTTCTCGGGATGGACCCAGTTACCAAGAGCGATGGAGTCAGAGATGGAATGGATAAATTGCGATGGAGATCGTCTGAATTCCCGTGGAATTTCCTGAGCAGAGAGAATTATCCACTGTCACTGATTCTAGTTGGGTGGCAAAACGCGCTCATCCTCAACTGCAACTATGTCCACGGTACGTTCCCCAGCTCCAGCTCCTGAAAGAGCCCGCATTGACTAGTTTCCCTCGCCCATAGCCTGAATTTGATCCCTCAATGCCTGATGGCGGTGACCCTACTCAGCTCGACGTGAACGCGCCATTCGCAGGCAATGAATTTCACGCGGTTTACATCGTCGCCTGTACCTTCATCGTCTTCTTCATCCTCCCGGGTATCGGATTTCTTTACAGCGGTTTGACCCGAAGGAAGTCAGCAATGACATTCTTGTTCCAGGCCTTTATAATACTGGCGGTGTACGTTCACGGTGGCCCTAAAATAGTAGCTTCCGGATAGAGACTCATCGCTGATCTGGAAATAGGATCTCATTCCAGTGGACATTCTGGGGATATTCCCTGGCATATTCGAGGGATGGTGGGCCATTCATTGGCACCCTAAAGGTCTTCGGCCTTATGGATACTGTGGCTGCTCCCTCACCCGGATCTGCTGTACTCCCCGAAATCTTATTCTGCCTGTTCCAGCTACTTTTCTGCGCTTGCACGGTAAGCAACTCGAGTAGAAATCAAGTGCACAGAGCAAGAAGAACTAACTGTAACAGGTGATGATCGTTGCTGGTGGTGCTTTTGAAAGGGGTGGTATTCTAGCGTCTGTAGTGTTCGGGTTCTGTTGGGCGACCATTGTGTACTGCCCATTGGCCCGATGGACATGGAGTGCCCAAGGTTGGCTTTACAACCTCCCCTCCATTGACTTTGCTGGGGGTGGTCCTGTCCACATCGCATCTGGCTGCGCCTCTTTGGCCTACGCAGTCGTTCTTGGAAAGCGCAAGGACTACACATCAGCCTCCGCGCATAGACCTCATAATACCACCCTCGTTTTCCTGGGTACCGTGTTCATCTGGACTGGGTGGCTTGGTTTTAACGTAAGTGTTATATCATGAATTGCCCCTCCCCAATATCAAATCCATATCTAACTCGAGTCCAGGGTGGATCTACTCTAAGTGCTAGTGTGCGCGGCTACATGGCCATGTATAACACCAACATTGCCGCCTCCACCGGTATTCTCGGATGGGTATTGGTTGATATGATCAGGTACAAGGGAAAGTTCTCTGTTGTTGGAGCATGCGAAGGTGCCATTGCTGGCCTTGTCGGAATCACCCCAGCCGCCGGTTGTGTCTCGGTCTGGATGGCAGCACTCATTGGCTTCCTGACAGCTATCGTCTGCGCGTCGATCAAAGACCTCAACAAGTGGCTGCATGTTGACGAGGGCATGGATGTCTTCAAGCTTCACGGAGTCGGTGGCATGGTTGGCTCATTCCTGACCGGAATCTTCGCCAACGAGTACGTCTCTGCCTTAGACGGCGGCTCTCTTGCACCTGGGGCCATCAACGGCAACGGTGTGCAGGTCGGTAAGCAGCTTGCCGAAATCTGTGCCATCTTTCTGTACTCGTTCGGCATGTCCTGCGTGCTGCTCTACATCCTCAAATTTATTCCCGGGATGGGTCTGCGGGTCGACGAGGAATCCGAGATCATCGGATTGGATCTAACCCAGTTCATTGACGAGCAAATCGGCGACTGGACCATCGCTGAAGGGTTCAGCGGTCCAACCCTGCTGGGCGTGTCGAAGGAGCCCTCCAAGGAGGTGCAGCAGTCAGAGCCTGAGACGAAGAGTGCATAAATCTCGCCATCCGCGTTTGGTGAAACCTGTCACATTCATTCCGCAACCTATCTGGGAAATCTTTCGGGATCATCCCGCGGGAAAGGGTTTCACAGTAAGATAGTGGGGGGGCGGAAATGATGACAACCCATCCCGAACAATCCATATGTTTGATACCAATTTGTTTATACCACTAGTTCTTATTATCGTTCTTTCTCTTTCTTATAATTATTATTACCATTCTGATTTCATTCACAATACGACGAAGTCAACTCCAGCCTTGATTCCGGTCGTATTTAACGAACTAAGGTCGTTGACCAGTCGGTATTTGTTGCAAATTCCATGTTTTTTCATCCTGATGGGCTGGGCAATGACCGCAATGCAAAGTCCTCCAATCAGGAGGGGAGAGACGGGCAGCAGGCCAAGACAGCTTACGTCAACCCTGCACTATTAATAACTAACTATCCATTGCTGGCACAGACGACCCTTTTTCACGAAGCCAGAAGAGTCAGATTGAATTGGCCTTTTCTGATTCGATCAGAAACAATTAATTAAGGGACAATATAATTGGGGATATGACGAAACAGAAAGTGGGATGATCAGTGTAACCTTCTCGAATCCCTCCCGATGAATATTTTCCTCTTCGAGAGTTTGCAGCTTCTGCGTAATAATGTAAGGCACGCAAAGTGTATTTATGTTCTGTCAGGTTGCAAAAGGAAGAGAAAACAACAAAAGACAAACTGTCCTGGCCCAGTTCCATTGGCTTCTGGATGCACGTCATCAGTGGTCCGTCACACTTTGCAGCAAGTTCTGTCGCATCGTGGGCTTGTTGCAACTT
The DNA here is from genome assembly GCA_027569885.1 of Aspergillus diversus. NCBI lineage: Eukaryota > Fungi > Ascomycota > Eurotiomycetes > Eurotiales > Aspergillaceae > Aspergillus > Aspergillus diversus. The sequence continues at coordinate 702,136 of JAPDKZ010000018.1, forward strand.
CACTACCAGTAGAAAGTGGAAGAGAGTTGGGAGCCTTCCCACAATAGGAATGGTGCGGCCTGAGGTTCTGGGCGATCGGCAGCTGTCGTCGCGTCCCTCTGCTGTCGCCATCCGCTCCCGTCTTATCGTTCCATTTTCCATTTTCTCCCCCAAGGCCGACTCTGACTGACCACTTTCTCTCGCTCTTATCTCCCCTCCTCTCTTTTCAATCCCTGCGCTTTGGCTTCTTTTCGATCTCGCCCTTGAACCTCCGTCGTCCCTCCTCAGTCCTGCCTTTTGCAAAGCCGCTCGTTTACCTCTATCGACCTCGAAACCGATCTCGCCCCCCCAAGTCAGATTTCTTCTGTTCGAACTTGGCCACAACCAGCAACGGTAACCTTTTCCACTATCAAGCACCACAAATCAGCAACTCTTATCGCACAATCTCAAGCAAGAATCCTTCGCCCTCTACTTACTCGCTCTATAAGCCTCGCCTTCTGGCTGCCATGCTCATCTGATTACACCTCTTATAACATCTCCTGAAGTCTTCGTCCCGATGGGCAAATGTATGTGTGCCGTTGACACTGAACGCGCAGTTTTGCACTGGACACTAAAACTTTATTTCCATTAGGGCATTATGGAGTTGTCCTCGACGCGGGATCGTCGGTGAGTTTCAACTCGAATGATCGAAGACTTCCCGTCGGATTCTAACAGGCAAACAGGGAACTCGAGTCCACGTCTACCGGTGGTTGGATAATGCAGTGGCGCGCAAAACAACCGATAAGGATGTCCTAAAATCGCTCCCGGAAATCAAAACCAAGTCGTCTTGGACGAAGAAAATACATCCTGGTAGGTTGTTATTAGTGGATAATTTTCACTTATATAGTTGCATGACACTGATCTTTACTGTTCAAATTTGTGCAGGAGTATCGTCATTCGCCCGCAACCCGGAGGATATTGGCCCGGAACATCTTGCAGAACTTTTAGATCATGCTCGCAGTATTATTCCCGATGATGCGATCAAGGAAACCCCACTATTCTTGCTTGCAACTGCGGGGATGCGGCTCCTCGGTGGAATAGAACAAAGGCTTTTGCTAGATCAGATTTGTTCTTACGCTCGTGAAAATTACGACTTCTCGCTACCCGATTGCGACGTCCACATCCAAGTAATCCCCGGAGTGACCGAAGGACTGTACGGGTGGATCGCCACAAACTACTTGCTTGATAGCTTTAACACTCCCGAGGATCACGATCACGGTAAGGGTCATCACACGTACGGCTTTCTGGACATGGGGGGAGCATCGGCGCAGATTGCATTCGCTCCTAATGCTACGGAGAGTGAGAAACATGCCAACGATTTGACTCTCCTTCGACTACGCAATATCGATGGGTCGACGCAAGAACACCGGGTGTTTGTGACCTCTTGGCTCGAATTTGGAGTGCGCGAGGCGCGCCGGCGTTATCTCGAAGCTTTGCAAGAAGCAGTTGTGGTCGGCCAAGTAAAGGAGATCCCCGATCCATGCCTACCCGCAGGCCTTCGAACGACATTTGAGGGCAAACCTCTAGGAGTGGAAGGCGAAGCGGTGGGCTATCTCCTAGGGACTGGGAAGTTCGATGAATGCTTGCGAGAGACATACCCGTTACTGGACAAGGATGCCCCTTGTCTCGACAATCCCTGCCTGCTACACGGGATACACGTCCCAGCGATTGATTTCGAAGTGAACCACTTCGTGGGTATTAGTGAATTTTGGCATACTACACATAATGTCATCGAAATGGGCCACAAAGATAAGGCATATGATTTCAACACTTACCAGCAGCGCATGCAGTCATTTTGCTCGCAGGACTGGGATTCCATTGAGCAGGGCATCCAAGACCAGACGTGGGGGAAGAAATTGGACCGCGAAGTGGCCTACGAAGTCTGCTTCAAATCATCCTGGATCATCAATATCCTGCACAACGGCATCGGTATCCCACGCGTGGGCCTCGAGGGTACCACAGGCTCTAGCGTCAACGGGACCAAAGAAATACTCTCCCACGGCCAAAGCAAAGGATTCTTAGACGCATTCCAAGCTGTGAACAAGATCGACTCCACAGAAGTTAGCTGGACTTTGGGTAAAATTGTCCTTTACGCCTCGTCGCAGGTTGCTGTGGAGGTTGAGGAGGAGCCCCTACCAGTCGGGTTCGGCAGTAACGTTGCTGGCGTCCCCAACGATTTCCACTATCCGAGCGTCGAGCTGTTACCCAACCCCGAGAACCTTCACCAAGAAACTTGGCATGATGCGCTTCTGCATGGAGGTTCATCGCGCAGGATTCCCGGATTCCTCTTGTTCCTGTTCATCGTTGTCATTGTTTCCTTCTTCCTCTGTGGCCGGAGCCGCCGCCTACGAATTTCTCATAAAATCAGCAAGCTATTCAGATGTGGGCGCCCATCCCACCCGAGTTACCCCAAAAAGCGAAGAATGTTCGGAGGAAAGCTCTCCTTTTTTGGTAGTCGAACTCCCTCCTACGAGCGTGTCATGGAAGACGGTCCCCACGAGTTTGACCTTGGGGGGTCGGACTCGAGTCGAAGCTCGTTTGACGGGGTGCACTATTCAGATTCAGATTCTTCTAACTATATGCCGCCAAAGCGCTCGTCCACTTGGGGTAATAGCAGCCATAGTAACCTAAAATTCGATATGGACAATTCTTCCTCGGGCACTATCGGACTTGGGATCACTGCAGGGGCAGGCCTTTCGGCAATCGATCGGGCCGGTCTAGTAGTGAGAACCGAAAGCAGGGAGCATTTGACGCCACTGGCATTGGGACCAACAACCAACGGCCGTAGGTCCAGGGCAGGCAGTCCATCTCGTTCTCATCCTCTCAAATCGCCTAGCATGACGCCCTTGGCGCACGATTAATGTCGCTCTATGCTTATGTTTTTTTTAATGCTTGACATATATTTTCGCATACTTATACGGAGTTCTGGGTATTCGTGTTGGTTGGCTTGTGAGGGCAAGGCTCCGCAGCCAATCGAAGGTTTTGCTTGAGGGTAACAAGTACCCCGTTTTGCTTCTTTCTCCTCTTCCTCTTTCTTACCATGGAAGTATTTTATCCGGAGTAAAGAGCCGGCCTTTTGCTTCTTTTTTTTCCCTTGGCTGGCCCTCTTTGGATTTCTTTTCGAAGTGTTGTTGCTTGACCCCTTATATATCTTATTAATGATGCGGCATGTATGATTAGACTAGGGTTTTCAGCCTCTGTTATTATTTCTCTAGATGAAACCATATTTAGAAGGGCTGTTGCTTTTCTACAACTCATTCACGATTGTTCAAACTTCCTCCTACTCGTTCTTATAGAAAAGTGCCATAGTAGTCACGTGTTATGTGTGATGACTCAGCATTCCACCGCCTGGCAAAATCTTTTGTAACAAAGCTGGATGAGGAACTCCGGCATGCGTTGAGAAGCTCGGCTCCAATATCCACTACATTTTATTTTCGCATCAATTGATTTCCGCTCTCTTTCATTTAAATACACCTGCCACCGTGAACCCATTTTGAGGTCATTTTTGCCTTATATACGAAATCCAAGTAGAGAACCCGTTGACCATATCCCGCCGCAATGCGATTGACCGTCGAATTAATCCAAAATTCCCTTTCTTACATCAACCCGCTCAAGGACCGCGAGCTAGATCTCCGAGGTGCGTGATACACACACTGGGCCTGAAAAGGACAGATACTACACTTTTATATGAGCTGGATTGATATCGACTTTGCGTTTTGAGTTGTGTAGGACACAAAATACCTTCAATCGAGAATTTGGGTATTGCCAAGGTACGTTTTAACTGAAGGGAACACCGCGCCGTGATTTGCTGCGCCGTTCCGGCGTTTAGAGACTGCGTTGCCGCTGTATGTACTATGGATGCTGACATATCGCAGGACCAAGATGCAATCGACTTCACAGATAACGATATCTCCTCCCTCGGAAACTTCCCTTTCTTCCCTCGCCTTCACACCCTCCTCCTCGCGCGCAATCGAGTCAGGCATATTCAACCCACGCTAGCGTCCTCCATACCCAGCTTGAGCACCCTGGTTCTAACGGCAAACAATATCGCCGAGTTAGCAGACTTGGATCCTCTTCGCAATTTCACGGGGCTGGCACATTTGACATTATTGGAGAATCCAATTACAAGGAAGGAGGTGCGTCAATACCGATCTTAATCTTAAAGCCCCCGTTCAGAGTCCCAACCTAGCCACAAGAAGTATACACATATCTTTTTCTAACGCAATGCAGCACTACCGATACTGGGTCATCTGGAGAATCCCGAGTGTCCGTTTTCTAGACTACCAGAAAGTCAAGGATGCAGAGCGTGAAAAGGCCCAGGAACTATTTGGTACGGCTGAGGAACCATCACCTCTCGCATCCAAGATCATCGGTATCAAGTCGCACACGTTCGACGTTCCATCCAGTGGTGCTGCGGATCGGGCCCCTGCGGACAAGGCTGTCCGAGTGAAATTGACCGAGAAGGAAAGGAAACGGGTGGAGAAGATGATCCGGGAGGCAAAGAGTCTGCAGGAGATCACGAGACTGGAGAAGGAGCTTAATGAGGGTCGGATACCCGGTGGTGCGCTTGGGTATGAGGACAGCGACGATGATAAGATGGAAATGTAATTGGAAACCTGTTTCATTAACCTGTCTAGGCGATTTTAATTGGGACCTCTTGTTTGCGAAATGATGAATCATAATTCCTCTCTACTAGCCTAAACCTTGGGTTTATACGCAAGGTTTCTTCAAGACTAATCCGTATCTCTTGCGAGTGAAGTCGGATTTGGTAATCCGTCTAATGCCACATAGCTGTCTCCTTCGATATTAAACAGGCGCCCTTTGCGGCCGTAAGATATTGCATTATAATTATTTGGGGATAGGTCAATATTCCTCCACAGCCTTTTCTCCCAACGTCAGAGGGAGGACCTACTTTAGTTATCTATAATCTCGTATGTGACCTTGACAAAGTCTTGGTTTATGCAGTAGAGATAAACATAAAACTTGGGCATGGAGATCACTTTGGTTAGTCAGAAATCTTGTGGTTTTGAGGCGTTAATCCGGAAAGTATATATTCCTGGACAACTTGGAAAACTACAACACCACCCCCGATGTGTAGGGAGGAAACAACACCTCAAAGTATAACTAAGCCTAAATTCTATTGAGACTACTAGTAATAATATTTCCCTCTAGGCAAGCTGATGAGTTCCATGAATCCATAACAACCCCAGTCAATCTGATAAGATAACAACACGTGCCCAGAAAACGTCATTTCCAGCTCCATCCATCCTAAACCACCACCTGCCACCAACCTAACAAAAAGCCAATTACCTCCCTTGACCCGTCCTAACCATCAAACCACACACAACCTGGCCCCTAAACTCCCCAGCAACCGACTCACCCTTCTCACCTACCAATTCCCCCGGCCATCCCACCCCCAATCCTACCCCGCACCATCCAACTCCATAACAACCACAGCAACCATGCCCTCAAACCGGGCGCCTCCACCAGCCCCCTGGCGCCCCCTCTTCGATACGCACCTCAAAGCCTCATCCACGTCCTCCTTCACCTTTACAACCGTTTCGCATAGTTCGAACCGAGCTCTCCCCCGCGCCCGCACCTGCGAGCTCCGCGGCTTCTGGCCCTCCCCGCCGCTCCACCCCCTCGCCCTCTCCGCCCTCTCCGCCCAGGGAATCGCCCTAAACCCACCCGTATACGAAAGCGATATGATATCGCTGACTACGGATGCGCGAATGGACAAAATCACCCAGCTGGATTCGTCGGAAAGGGCGGTGGAGGCGCTGTTCTGGCTGAAGCATGTGGGGGCTCAGTGGCGGATAAAGGGGAAGGCGTATGTTGTTGGGGACCCGGAGGGGGGAAAGGAGGAAGAGGAAGAGGCGAGGAGGAGGGTTTGGGCGGGGATGAGATCTTTGTCTTCTGGTTCTGGGGGGTTGGAGGGTGAGTGGAGTTGGGAGAGGCAGGTGACGGCTTATTTTGCGAATCATTCGCCTATTATGAGGGGTTAGTTTACTTTTTTTTCTTTTCTTTTCTTCCTTTGTTTTGCTTTGTTGAGGTGTTGGTTTGGGACAAAGTTGACTTTTATTTCGATAGGGTCGTTCAAGAGCCCCCCGCCTGGTCAGCCGCGGTCGCAGGTACCGGATGATCCTGAGCTCAAACTGGGGCAGAAAGTAGATGATCTGCTGGACCCGGTGGCGAGGAGGAATTTCAGGGTGGTTGTTATATACCCTGAGGAAGTGGAACGGTTGGATCTGTCGGATCTGGAGAGGGTGCGGCGGACGAAATGGGTGTTTGTGGAGGGGGATAATGGTGGGGAATGGGAAGAGGTTGAGCTGTGGCCATGACATGGACTTTAGAAAATTTTCTTTTGTTTTTGCTTAATATATCTTCTAAGGTCATATTTTCTCATTTTTCGGCTGGTTGCGTTTGCTGGTTTTGCATAAGTGACTGCGGGAGGGTGTTCCAGATAATAAACTCGCTTTATAGTGGTGTGGATAGGAACGTACCTGCATAATGAAATAGTATATAGCCTCATTTTTCTTTTATATCGTCTTTGTTCTATGCAACATATGTGTAATTAAATCAGTCCCAATTTCGACAGGACAAACATAATTGTCTCATATATCTTAATGACCAAGTTAGTTATATACCGGATCCAAGCTCCGTCAAAACCCTACCTTTACTACAACATACACCATTCTACACCCCTGTGTGCGGGCAAGATGAACCATCAGGAGCAACCTGAAATCTCCCCAAAAGACACATCCTTACTTAACAGTGACGACACAAACACCGAAAGCCAACCAGATCTCCAGCCTCAAAACAATGAGTCAATACCCTCCCAACATGACTCAACAACATTTAACGCGACTCCGGCAGTCCCATCTGACCCTGAAGCTACCGTGGAACGTGACGGAGAGCTATATCCCACTCGGCGATCATCCAGGGCACGCAAGGTATGTCCCCAGGCTCATAATACTTTCTGTTGAGTGCGTATGTTTATGCAAAGAAAAAAAAAATGTACTAGGCCCCGACCGATCTCTTCAACGTGCTGGATGAACCAAAGACCAGGAAACAAAAGTTATCGCCGGCTTGTGGTAGCTGTCGACAGAAGAAGATAGGTTGTAAGCATCGGAGTGTGCTCTGGGATACAGGTAAGAAGCCCAAAGACAAATCTGCGATGGCTAGCTTAAAACAAACAAAATGGGATAGCTGAAGGAATAGAAGAAGAGAGAACCTTGCTCAATAAGAAGCGGAAGCGAGAGTTCGAACCAAAAGGTAGGACAGTTGAGAGGGATGGGAGCGAGGACGGTGAAAACGGCTGTTCATCTGAAGGGGGGAAGGGAGAAGAAGGGGAATTGTCATCGCCATTGGCGAAGAAAGCTCTTCGGGTTCAACGGAAAAGGGAAGGTGGCGAGGATAACGATCATAATGATGAATCTGGTGCTGAATCTCAGTCCGAGGGCGAATCCGGACCTGAACTTGAACCTGAACCTGGGACCCCGGTTCACAGAGAGCAGGATGTTCGTGGTAACGAGATCGATCCACCCAGTGCGAGGGTCGGAAGTGCACCCACAGACTCTGGAGGGCAGGGATTTCCCTCACTCCCGGAGGATAGTCTGAGGGCAGCAGCACACCTCTCTCTTCACACGGTATTTAGCCAGGAGCTTCAGGAGAAGCTGGAGGAGTGTGAGATCCGTTGGAAGGCCGCCATTGCCTCTCTCCACGCAGCCAAGGAGGCACTGGATAGTTGGGTTGAGGCCTGGCAAAAGGGATTTTAAATAAGTCCATTTCTTTGATAGATAGATATGCATGTGTTGTTGAACCTGATTTTTAGAAATATAACGTACCGCAGTAATATGCTCTCTAATCGAATATTCTAATGTGGTGAGGCGATATGTTGAAAACCAATCATCCTGTAAATAAACCATCTAGACCTCCAAATTTCCTGGGCAAAACAACCCATATAAGCCAGACCCTTCAAATGTCGTCATGTTTAGTGGAGTGCTATGTAAACCGGATAGCCAACCCAACGATCGTCCCTACAATCCCACCAATCACAAACCCAACGAGTGCATAAAGCACATAATATTTAACGACGCGCTTTTTGGAGCCATGTCGCCACTCCTCCTTGACACTGGCCGTGGCCCAGAGAGTGCGTTTCTGTGGCCGTGGTGCAAAGGCTTCGTCGTCGAAGTCGAAGGGGGCGCTAGGTTTTGGGCTGGTGTGGGCTTGTTGGGGGTGAGGCGGACGTTTGGAGTCCATCTGGGAGGTATTAGATCTAGTAAGCTGGAGATTTGGTGAGGGACCTGCATTTTTCTTTCCTTCCTTTCTAATTACTTATATTTTTGATACGTAATAGGAGGGGAAGCATGGGAAGAAGAGATAGAATAGTTAATGATTTGTTGTTTTGTTGTCAGACGGTAGAGGATGATATACCTAAATATTACGCTGTTGGTTGAGGGATGGCGATGAGAGGGCGGTGCAATGATGACGCACCAGGGCGTGTTTAAGGGTCTGCTAGTGTATATAGTGTAGGGCTGAGTCTGTTGGTTATCGAAAACCAACAGAGATGTTGATGATAGTGTTCTCATTGGCTTAAATGGGGCCAGTTTCGAGAAATCCCGACTCTTTGGTTTTATTGGCTTCACTTTAGGTTCTTAGGGCTGTTCCTGACAGTAGGAGTCTATGTTAAATCAACCACGGCTCATATCATGACTCAGTAGTAGTCAGGTATACTTGACGAAGACGAGATTATGAGGTAAGGTAGCCGGCCGTGGCAATGATTCAATACTGAGGGTGTATGCTGAAAGAATACCAGTGACCTCAGAATGTACTCACTATTGTCGAGTATTGTAGGAACCAGCTTGTATATAAGGAGCGTCTTCCCCCTCGCCACGGCAAATATTTCTTCTCCTCTTCAACTCACTTTCTACTCACTCCTCTAACGTCTCTTACATCTCCTATCTCTGACTCCCAACGGATACCTGCTCTCCTAATATATTTCGAGCACATATTTATTTTCAGGAGATACAAAGATGCTCTCTATCAAGAACCTCTTCGTTGCAGTGATGGCACTGCTTGTCTTGGTAGTGGTGCCTGTGGCGCCTCTGCCTCCCAGCCCCTCGCCGTCACTGAGCCCCCCGATCAGTATCCCTCCGCCCCCTTCCAATGCCGAGTGTACCTCGGACTTGGGCTGCGACTGGGGATCGTTCTGTGACGCCTCCCGCTATGTGTGCAGACCGGGCTGCACCACGGACCTGCACTGCTTCAAGGCACAAACGTGCCAAGATGGAGCGTGCACACAGATTTCAGGGGACATGTGTCAGCCCCTGAAAGATAGGTGTGTGATAGACGATGACTGCTGCTCTGGCAGTTGTAGGAAAAAGGGTCACTTCTTCGGGCACCATAAATGTCGGAAGGGGAGAAAGTAGGGAATCCATGGTGGTTGATGGACTTCGTTTGTTGAGGTGGTTAGGGTTTGCTTGGTGGATTTCGGTTTGAAATTGTGATGGATTTTCTTGTGTCTTCTTGTTGACCTGATTGGCTCCACTTGCTTGTTTAATTATAATCGTTTGTTGATTGGTGGACTCAGACCTTAAATTGGAACCAATGCAATCCATTACTATGTTTTATCCGGTATAGCGCCTGTAGTTGGAGATAGTCAGCTGCGTAGGAAAAAAAGTACCAACTCGGAGCATGAGCGAGCAGCTCTGGCTTCATGCATCCCCCCAGCTGACTTTTAATATCGGGATCCAATTCCCGAGCTGCCTCTGCTCTACTTAAACTGCTTCTCCTATCTGAACTTGAGCTTCTAGCTTCTATCTTCATCTTCATCCCATTCCTGATCAGTCACTTAATTCCGGTACTATATTATGACGGCTATCATCGCGCAACCCCCCATTTCAACCCTTGGCCCCGATGGTCTCGGCCAGAATGGCGGCCGCATAGACCTCGCACACATCGACCATCTCCGCCCAACCCCCTCTTCGCTCCCAATAGAAGAAATGCGTCAACGATTCCAAGAAGATGGCTACCTCTTTGTCAAGGGTTTGATACCCCGCGAGGACGTTCTTGACATGCGCGAACAGTACCCCCTACCCCTCCATAGCCCCTCCCCCCCTCTCCCCCTCAATTACCAAGAATAATAATAGACTAACAAAGAGACAGCTACTTCTCCCCCTTCTCTCAAAAAACCACCCTCCTGGAACCTAACACCTCACCCCGTCTCGGAATCTTCAACTCCGCCACCGATCCCGATCTCCACAAAGGCATCGGCGGTGCCGGTCTCCCTGCCGACCCCCTCGAGCAACAGATCCTGGTGGACGCCCACTCAGACCCGCGCTATAGAGCCTTCATCGAGCACCCAGCGCTAACAGGCTTTATCTGCAAATTCATGGGTTGGAAGGAGCATCATTTGCTGGATCGGTCGATGTTGCGCCATAATGTGCCGGGGGGGTTGGGGACGGGGATTCATTACGATAAGTTGTTTTTGAGAGGTGGGGATGGTTTCTTTTTGACGGCTTGGGTGCCGATTGGTTTGTTTCTCCTCTTTTCCTTTTCCCACTTTTCTCTTTTGGGGCGAGGAGACTAATATGAATGTTGTTGATAGGGGATATATCGATTAACGGTGGCGGTCTCTGCTACCTATCTAACGCTGTTTCGTTGGGAGAGAAAATCGAGAACGACTACACGACCAAGGCGGAGAGTTTACCTGCCGACCAGAAGATCTTTGCGTATAATATGAATATGATGGATGGGGGTTTGATCGCGCAGTCCCCACAGCAGTTCGATGAACTGTATTCCCCGATGCAGGACCAAGAGGGAAAGAAAGAGCATAGGTGGCTCGTGACAAACTATGAAGCTGGCGATGTGGTCTTCCACCATCCTCATAGTATTCATGCGAGTGGACGCAACGAGGACGCTGATGGACGGATCCGACTGAGTACTGATCTGAGATTCTATGAGAAGGGGGATAAGGGGATTGATACTAGGTGGTTTAAGATTTGGACGCCGGATGATCGTCTGTAATCATCTTTCTATCTTTTTATTTATTACCAAGGAAACGCTATATAAGAAATTTTAATTTATATACGTGGAGAAAAGAGGGGAAGGGGTTATAAAACCTCGCGCACATGGCTTGGGAGATAAAAACTCCTGGCTACGCCCATCCCGCATAGCCCGTTTAGTCGGACGAGACCTAAATCCATCATATTCCATCCCTTACTCTGGCTCTGTAGGGCGGTTTGCCACATGTACACTAGCTTTTTTGCCCGGATGGCGTGTTCTTTACTTGGGGCCTGCACGAGAAGTAAGAGCATGAAATTACTTACTGTTGCAAAACCGATTCGACTCCCTGTACCATACCATACCCATTAGTCTCTGACTCATAACTCATCACTCATCACCCGCTCAACACTCACTCATCATAGTGAGATATGGATGACGTATCAAGGGAGGATGTTGGAAAAAGAAAGAGAAGAAAAGGAAGAACATACACGAATACCAAAACCCACCCACTTCCCTGGCCTCCATCCGCATCACCAACCGCAACATACTCGCTGCACAATTCTCCGCCCCCCGCAACACCACATTCCCCGACCCATTCTCATCAGAGACATTGATCGCCGGAACAGGGGTGATACTACCCGCCGCTCCTTCGCCGTCCTCGATTATCTGCGCAATGTAGTCATCGACAATGAGATTGGGGAAAAAGGGCGTTGTCGGTATCGGGTCAGATTCATCGAAGAGACGGGGCGGGGTGGCAGAGCGGACCATGGGACGGAGGAGGGAGCGGAATATGAAGATTTCCAGCAAGAGGTAGGCGAACTGCACGGTGCGGTCTGTCGGGGCGGTGGCGGGTGTGATCGAGGAGGTTTCTTTGAGTTTACGGAGGAGGGCGCGGGCGGTTTGGAGGGAGTCGGGGAAGTTGGAGGAGAGGCGTTGGGCGGCGCGGAGAGAACTTAACTCGTCAGGACCACAATGACTCAAAATTAAAGATAGAAAAAAAAAAAAATAGGAGAACTTACTAAAGGGATTGCTGAACTTCATCGGCTATCCTGGATAACCGGACAAACCGTAGGTACTGCTCTGGCGGCGCACACTCGAAATCGCCTTCGTCGAGATCAGTCACGTCCCATTCATCATGCCGGATGTACGGCGGTCGACCCATGAGGAGCGCTCGCCATTTGTCCTCGGTGTAGATGGCCCACCAGAGGCGCCTGCGGAGACGGCGTTCCCAGAGCGGGACACCCATCGGTCGACACTCATACTGCAGTCCGAGCGAGGTAGCCAGGCCGACAAGCATGCCTACTAGGGACCAGACAAAAGGCGTATCGGCGACGGCAGCTTGCTGGGGTCCCTCACATGGTTTGTGCAGGTAGAGGAGCCCCGCCTGGAGAACGGAGAGGTGTGGCGTGTGGATCTCCTCGAGGAGGAGGTCGAGGGTGAGACGCCATAGGCTGGCGGTAGGTGGTGGGGAGTAGGCGTAGATGACGGAGAGGTACTCGTCGAAGTGGGCGAAGGGGAGCGCAGAGGCATAAAGTGCAGAAAGTAGGTGGACGGGAGCTGTTTGGAGGTTCTCAGAGGCGATATTGTAGGAGACGATGGGCATGCTGGGGAAAACATGCTGGCTGAAAAGGGCGAGAAGGCGCTGGCCGTATTCGACAGGGACGAGGGAATTGAGTTCCTCGCGCGCGGATGCTCTGCGCAGTGTTCTCGTGGAGGCCCTCGCGGACTCGTAGAGCGAATCCTCGGTGACGAGGAAGTGCACGGGGATCTTCTCTTCTAGCGGCACGCCACCGGCATTGCGGAAGTGGACCTGGTGGAAGAGGAGGAAGCCATGGTCGTCGAACTTGCAGTGACGCAACAGCCACGGATCAGACTCTCCAGACACGCCGATGACCTGAGCAGAGACACCTTGGAGCAGATCGAGGGTTTGAATGGCCTGTTGCGCGGTGGGTCGCTCGGGGAATTGGTATGTAAAGGACGGGTCGGGAAAGTAGGGTACAGGCTGGGGTGTGACTGGGTCTGGTTCGATGGTGGGGAGAATTGAGTCAGGCTGGTACTGGGGTGTTGCTGTAGTTCGGGGAGAAGTGATATTGTCTGGACCGCCGATGGATGGTATTTCCGGATTAGAAGGAGAGGCGTGCGCCCGGGTGAACGAACAGAGAGTGCCGCTGGAGTGGCATCGCTGGCAAGCGACCTGGTTGTTGGTCTCGCAACGGAGCTTCTTCTGACGACATTGAACACAGGGTGGGTGTCTTTTCGACCGGTAGGGACGTCCTTGAGGCGTGAGAGGGGGGGAATGGGTGTTCATCCTGATGCTGATGGGGGGCATCCAAATCCCAGCCCAGCATATACCAGATGGGTCATATAGCGATGCGTTCGGCGAACTCGGGCCGATTTTAAAGATTTTGAGAAAGATGCTGGTCCACTTGGGAAAGCCAGCCAATCATGAACTAATTTCGCCGAATTGCCAGCCAATGGGGTCGTTCGGTGCCCGAGCTTTCAACTCTCTTCCTGAAGGTTCGAAAACTTCTTGGATAAAGTAAGGCATAGTACGTGTAGGACCTTGATTGTGCTTAATAAAGTGTGCCGAATAAACTTGGCTGCCCAGTGCTGGGTGCTCTGTGCTATACTACCTCCCTTATTACCTAGTATTGGCCAACTTTACACTGAGCTACCTTCGGTAAAGGATGACCTGACTGGGCCTGAACTTTGGAGTAAATCCTTCGCCAAGTATTTCATCCTGGTATATCGGCGGTGCCTTGAAATAACCTCATAGTAAATAGTGGATCTTCGCCGAAGTCCCCCAATGTATGGGACTTCACCCTATCACGGCCGCGCTTGGCCGACCAGAGTGTGAGAAGGAATCAGGGAGGGAGCAAGTTGGGCAGAAAAACTCTATAAATACGGCCACGTTTTGATCCTCTCAAACCATGAAATTCATCTTGAATATCTATTCATCATATTTCTCAGGACATACCAAGGGAAAAGGGAAAATGAACAAAGAAACCGTCAAGGATAAGATCCGGTCTCTGCTCCACCCAGAGAAGATCTCCGATTCGGACTCGGAGAAGACTCTCTCTGTTTCTGAGTAAGCAGCTCTCTGAAGCATCCTATTGTTGAAAATAGGTTTAACTAATAGGCACTTGTAGTCGTACTCACAAACGGCGAGAAAAGACCCCCGACGTTGCTCCAGTCCCGTACAATGGTGAGTGGTTTTCCCTTCTGACTATGTCCTGACGCTAACAAGGTATAGGAGATCAATGTTTTGGCTCTTGTTGTCGCGGGAGAGGATATGCTCGTTAAATCGATCGATCCTTTAATATGGGCAAAAGAAGAAGAAAAATAAAAGTATAAATAAACGAATAATGAAAGTTCTAATGAGCATTGAGAAAGTTGCCTGGTTCCAAGGATTGATGCTTATCTACTCCACCGATGTTTTGAGAAGGCGCCTCACAGAAGAGGCAAGGAAAACTCCGTCTTGTCGAGAGAAGGCGTTCACATGTATATAAATTTCCACCTGTCCTCAGATATCACTTCTATATCAATAATAATAACAATAATATACCAAAATCAGTTTATATATTCACGTTGAACCAAATGACACTCACCAAGATCCCGCGAGTCACCCCCTCCGGCCTCAAAGTCAACGCTTCCCGCCTTTGGGAATCTATCCACGAAACTTGCAAATGGGGAGCGGCAAATCGCTGGGGAGAGTAAGTTTGCTTTTTTTGGGATTCAATTTATCTATCTATGAGTATTTATGTCCTAATAATCCATAGCAAATCCCATGAAACGGGAATGGCCCGTCTCACCCTCACAGATGATGACGCCCATGTGCGTCGTTGGTTCGCGGATGAAGTCAAGAAACTCGGCTGCTCGCTCTCCGTCGACCAAATGGGAAACATGTTTGCACGCCAGAAAGGGCAATTAAATTCCCCCGCCCCAATGATCGCCATGGGGAGCCATCTGGATACGCAGCCGCGGGGCGGCCGTTACGATGGCATCCTGGGGGTTCTCGGTGCACTGGAGGTACTGAGAACCATGAAGGAAAGCGGATTCCAAACAGGTTTTGATGTCGGTATTGTGAATTGGACTAAGTATGACCACCGCGAAACTTATTCGATATTTGTATGATATACTAACGCGAGGCACAGCGAGGAAGGTGCCCGGTTCCCTAAGTCAATGTGCTCTTCGGGGGTTTGGGCGGGCGCAATACCTATCCAGGCGGCGTGGGACCTGCGCGATATCCACGATGGGACGGTGACGCTACGATCGGAGCTGGAGCGACACGGATACCTCGGGGACATCCCTTGTTCAAATGAGGGATATCCGCTCGGGGCGCATTTCGAACTACATATCGAGCAAGGTCCGATTCTCCAAGAGTCTGGACGGTCCATTGGCGTGGTGACTGGAGCGCAGGGATATCGCTGGCTGACATTCACTGTCACGGGTCAGGACGCTCACACGGGGACAACGCCGTTGGAAGTGCGACGGGATCCTCTCCTAGCAGCGTCCAAGATGGTGGTCGCCAGTAACACGGTGGCAAAGCGGTATGGAGCACTGGCGTCGACAGGAATTATGAAGATCCCAGAGAACTCATCGACAAATACGGTGGTGTCGGAAGTGGTGTTCACCTTGGATATTCGACACCCCGAAGATCGAGTGGTGCTGGAGGTGCAGGAGGAGTGTCTACGGGTGTTCGAGGAGATTGCACATGAGGACGGTAAGGGCGTCAGTTTCCAGTGGAAAATGGACACAGATTCGTCTGCCGTCGAATTCCACCCAGATTGCGTCAAATCAATCCAAACCGCAGCGGAGGGCTTGGTCGGGAAAGAAGGCTGGCTCGAGATAACCAGCGGTGCTGGCCATGATAGCGTCTATACCAACCGCCACTGCCCAACGGCGATGATTTTCGTGCCTTGTCGCGACGGAGTGAGTCACCATCCAACTGAGTACTGCACGCCAGAAGACTGGTAAGTTCTTGTTTGATTCCGAAAGGTATAGGAGGAAACTGACCGATTTAGTGCTCTGGGGACACAAGCGTTGTTGGAGACTGTCGTTCACTACGACCAGTCTCGTATGAAACAGGGGAGTTTTTAGCTGTGGAGTAATTATATTTGGCGATTTTGAGCAACACCTATGTTTCTATGTGTATTAAATAGAATTCGATGATCTACGACAAAGATAATGGGTATGATAATTGATTATGGGAAATTGTAGGCATTTTGTTGGATCCATCATATGGATGCCTTCCCAAGAATTCGGTTCACCCCAACCGCTTACGGACTAGCGTATTGTCATTCGTCTCATTCATTCAACATCCCCTGAGAGAATTACTTTCCAACTCCATCAAGTCGAAACTTGATCGTAGCTCCTTTTTGCCGGTTTCCGACCATCGGAGACTGACTGTAGCTTTGCTCAAGAAAACACTGCACGCTGACAGGGGGGGGGGGGTTACTCTTCAAGATTGTCACATGACGCGAAGGATTGTGGCCACCGGAAGGCAAAGAAGCAACTCAAGGCAACCGTGAATTGGACTTGTG
Source organism: Aspergillus diversus (assembly GCA_027569885.1). Taxonomy (NCBI): domain Eukaryota; kingdom Fungi; phylum Ascomycota; class Eurotiomycetes; order Eurotiales; family Aspergillaceae; genus Aspergillus; species Aspergillus diversus. Next base: position 718,704 of record JAPDKZ010000018.1, read on the forward strand.
GTTGCTTTTTACTTCTGGCGATTCCCGCGGTGGATACAATCGATGGCTGAGCGTGTCGCTGGGTGTGGCCATGCTCAGACCTGACCTGGGTCTGGGGTCCAGCAACGAGAAGGGATCCTGCAATCATCAAAGAGGACTTGGAAGCGATAATCTTTATCCGATCTCACTAGTGTCCAATAGCACGATTTTTTTGGTGCCTTGGAAGTTTATTTCTTTTACAAATATCTTTCCTTTGAGCTCTCGACCTTCTAGGTAACAAGGCGATTCCTCGTATCCCTGGCTGGGATTGGGGTTCGTGTTGCCTCGGCCAGCCCGTCTGAGCGCGACGAAGGATATGGTCGGTGGCTGGTGAGCCTGCCAGCTGAGTAGAAGCCTGGCTTCAAGAAGTACGCGAGTATTGCCGATTATGGTAGGATTGACTCACTGATCGACAAGTAGACAACATCATTCTCTGAGAAGATCAGCCAAGGAGGGTTGATCTGGTTGCTGGGAGTCGCACATCGTACATCATCGAACAAGGGTCGTTTGGGGGATATTACTGGGCTTATCAATTGGAGAATCGGGAACTATATATGACTTACAGACGGGACGTCGCACCCCGTTTATTTTGCGGAGAATAGTCGACGGGCGGAATAACTCCAACTGTCTCGAGAAAGAAGGACGAGGCGAGATGCAAGTCTTTCCATCATCGATGATGCATCGATTAATATGCGTTAATCAATAAAAACAAGAAAACATACGATGTCATGTGATAAATCGTTGCATCATCCTACGTTCCTGTATTTTTCCAGGTACAGGCACATACCATCCAAACTGCCAGAAGAGCCCTGAGTGGACTTGGTGGAGCTCTTCTTGGGCAACACAAACCCCTGACTCCTTCCATCTCCCCCGAGGAGACATTTCGATGCTTGCGTGGAATGACAACAGAGAGTACGGAGTATTTTGTTTATCTTTTGATATCTATTAATACCATGTTGTAGAAGCAAATTTAAAACAATAAGAAGAGTAATAAGAATTAATCCTCCGTGATGGAACGCGACCGGGAAAACTGAAGCAACAAGTCAGGGGAACCTTGAAGCGATTCAAGCAAGCGAGCATGAAATTTGCCACAGCAGCCCTGACACGGCCGATACCAGGCGAATAATACCCGCCACGATCGGACAGGCGCTAAAAAGCAATCTATTGGAACAACTCATCCACTTTTTGCATCGTGAGCCATGAGCCACTTGATGCGTGCACTGCAGTCCCCACGCCACAAGCTGAGACACACGCACGCTTCATATTCATTTACGATGATGTAATTCGCTATTTGGCCATTTGGAATTTTTACATATCTGGTATGTCAAACAACACTGAGAGTGCGGATGATGATTGCGTTTTGTTTTGTTTTGATCAGCTCTTTCTTCCTCCTCCCGGTTTGTGGCTGCGGTGGCACTCTTTCCAGCACCCATCCGCGGTCGGTCTCGGTTGGATCAACCATAAAAAACTTACTTGAGGTAAAGTTAAAACTACTGCATCGACTAGCAATGAGCTAACTAGGGGAGGACCAGGAAACCCGACTCGTGTCTGGGTCGCGCATCGTCATCGACTTGCCGCCGTCCCAAAGATTCGCATGCTAGAACCCAAACCTGGCCCAATGAAACCCTGCAATTAGTGGAGCAAACCTTACCTCAGTTGACCTGCCGATTTTCTCCCCTCCTTTTTTCCACTCCTACCGAACTTTTCGCCAGGAGCAAATAATCATAATTCTCCCAAACTCACACTCCATCCTCCGATCACTTGGAGGAGGGACCATTCTTTCCCGTCTCCAGCTTCATTCCTGAAGCTCCAATTGGCATGCGTTCCACTCTTCAAGCTTAAGGTTTCCGATCTTTCTCTGACCCTTTTTCCCTCTTTTGGTTTTTTTTTTTTTTTTTTTTTTTTTGTCTTTTCTCTCGTTTTTGTTTAGTCCGGAGCTTTTTTGGTCTTGCTTGACCACGCGAAGGCAAGAAAAGAAAAGAAAAAAAAAAGCAAAGGAGCTGAACCAAAGATCCAGCTGCTTCCCCCTCTCACGCTCACTTGGGACCTTTTTCCCTTTTTCTTTTTCATCCTTGATCACCCTTCCTTCAATTATTATTATTTGGGTGTGTCCCTTGTCTTACATTTTTCATACTTCTTAATTTCTCTTCCCGACTTTATCTTCACCACCAGCCCCGTTCTCTGGGTGACTTTCCTTCCAGAAACTTTGGATGTTTCTTCCACTATATCTAACCTGATTGATTTTTATAAAATAACGATACCTGTCCACCGGTAGGGAAGGAAAAGGTCGAGCCAGCATGACCATCATGGATGTTGGCCGGGATGGTCTTCATCATCTCGTCCGCCGTGCGGTATGTTCCAACTAAACTACGAGGATAAGTAAAGAATAGCTAACATTGACTTTACTCAGGATGATGATGATCCATCGGCTGCCTCCGCATCCGCCTCAGGCCTGGTCACTACCTTGGTTCCTGCATTGGTGGTGGCTGGAGCCATGACCCTTGTTTTCATTATCCTGCGACGCAGCGAGCGTCGCATGTATATGCCACGAACATACCTGGGGTTTCTGCGCCCCTCTGAGCGGACGCCAGCTTCGTCGACCGGATTGTTGAACTGGATTCGTGATATGTATAAACTACCTGATGAATATGTATTGTTGCATCACTCCATGGACGCCTACCTCCTGATCCGTTTCCTCAAAATTGTCTCGACGATCTGCTTCGTTGGGTGCCTCATCACCTTCCCCGTCCTGTGGCCGGTGAATGCAACTGGTGGCGGAGGTCGAAAGCAGATGGATATCTTGAGTTTGTCTAACGTGTCGGAAGCCAACTATGGACGATTCTTTGCCCACGCTTTTATTGCGTGGATCTTTGTCGGTATGGTGGACCTGTCTCCCCATTCTGTTTTTGACCAATAATTGACCATTCTAAGGATTTGTGTTCTTTACAATCACCCGTGAGACCATTTTCTACATCAACCTCCGTCAGGCCTACTCGCTTTCTCCTTCTTATGCCAGCCGCCTGTCCTCCCGGACAGTTCTCTTCACTTCTGTTCCCACAGAGTATTTGAACCGCGACAAGATTCGCCGCATGTTTGGCACCAAAAAAGTGAAGAATGTCTGGCTCACGACCAATACGGCTGAACTAGAGGACAAAGTCAAGGAGCGTGACTCCGCCGCCATGAAGCTGGAGGGTGCGGAAACCAAGCTGATTAGACTTGCCAATGCAGCGCGCTTGAAAGCGCTCAAGAAACAAGGCAATGTGGAGGATGGGCCGGTCTCGGGCCAGGAAGCCGACGATGACGAGTCTGGTTCTGTTGCAGCGCGGTGGCTCAAACCCTCCGACCGACCTACCCACCGTCTTAAACCGATCATCGGAAAGAAAGTCGACACCATCAACTGGGCACGGTCCGAAATTGAGCGTCTCAGCCCGGAAATCGACGAATTGCAGGCAAAACACCAAGCAGGAGAAGAAAAGCTGGTCTCGTCCGTTTTTGTGGAATTTTACCACCAGGCAGATGCACAATCGGCCTACCAATCAGGTATCTCCCCTCTTGTCTTTCTCGCTATTTCTCAGCTTTGGGAACGATAACTGACTGTGGTAGTGGCCCATAACTTGCCTTTGCACATGGCCCCACGATATATTGGTCTAGATCCGACCCAAGTTATCTGGTCCAACCTGCGTATTCGTTGGTGGGAGAGAATCATTCGGTACTCGGCTACTGTTGCATTCGTCGTAGCTCTGGTTATCTTCTGGGCGATTCCCACGGCATTCGTCGGTGCTATCTCCAACATCACCTATTTGACGAAGACGGTTCACTTCCTGTCTTTCATCAACGACTGCCCCTCTTGGATCAAGGGTGCTATCACTGCCCTCCTGCCTACCATTCTGATGTCGGTCCTTATGGCATTGCTTCCTATCGTTCTTCGATGTGAGTGGAACTGCGAAATAATAGTTTGGAAGATACGAACTGACTGTTTTGGCTTTAGTGATGGCAAAGCTTGGTGGCGCCCCTACTCTGGCCGCGATCGAACTAACCACGCAAAATTTTTACTTTTCCTTCCAAGTAGTGCAGGTGTTCCTGGTGGTCACACTGGCCTCTTCGGCTAGTGGTGTTGTCTCCGATATCATCCAGGATCCTGCACTGGCGGCAAAATTACTGGCCCAAAAGATCCCCACTGTTTCCAACTTCTACATTTCGTACATCATTCTGCAGGGTCTATCCTTCAGCTCTGGTGCATTGCTTCAGATCACCGGATTGATCATCGGTAAGATTCTGGGCAGACTGCTAGACAACACACCTCGCAAGATGTACTCTCGCTGGTCCAACCTTGCCGGCCTTGGCTGGGGTACAGTTTACCCCGTTTTCACGCTTTTGGCGGTCATTGGTAAGCTTTCTCCTTTAATATTATTACTACTATGCTTGTATCTTGAACGGGGTTTAACTCTTGGACAGCCATCACGTATTCGTGCATTGCGCCTCTGGTTTTAGGATTCGCCTCGATCGGCCTGTACCTCTTCTACTTCGCCTACCGATACAACGTTTTGTACGTATCGAATGCGCACATCGACACCCAGGGCAAGAACTTTGCCCGGGCACTGCAACACCTGACGGTAGGATGCTACCTTCTTGTCGTCTGCTTGATTGGCCTCTTTGCCATCGGAACGGCGGCCAATGCGATTGCCCTCGGACCTTTGATCCTCATGATCATTTTACTTGTATTCATGCTCCTGTACCACCTCTCATTCAACCAGGCAATGGACCCACTCATCCAGTACCTGCCCAAGAACCTAGAGGCGGAAGAGGAGGCACTGCTTTCGCGTGAGGGGACATTCAGCCAGAACGGCGGGGAGTCGGGTGCGAAGAAGCAGGCGGAAGATGGAATCACGGCGGTCACCTCCGGGAACGGTGTGGCGAACGTGGAATCTGCTCAGGATGCCGCCGAGAAGGGATTAACGGCAACCGCCCCGGCGGAGGCCAAGACGAGCTTCCTGCTCAAGTACCTGCGCCCAGACAAGTACTGCGGGTACGAGCAGATGCGCGCGCTGGTGCCTAACGGACAGGATGTCATGACGTACGCTCCCGAGGTAGAACAAAATGCGTACTACCATCCCGCAATCGGTGCCCAGCCGCCTCTGCTCTGGATTCCCCGTGATGAAATGGGTATCAGCACACAGGAGGTGCGACACACTGGGAAGGTGATTCCGATCACGGACGATGATGCGTGGTTGGATGAGAAGAACCACATTGTGTGGGATGTTGACAAGGGAGTTCCTCCCGTGTTTGAAGAGAAGGTGTACTACTAGCCCTCTTTTCGAAGATTTAAATCTTTTATTTTCTGTTTTTTTTTGATACCCGCGTGACGGCTGATGGTGGGTCTGGAGCTTTACTTTACAAAGAGAATTGATGGATGATAGGTTTGGTGAAGTTAATGGAAGTTAATCTTAATATACCGAATAAATGTTTTTCCTCTTTTCAAAGAGGTAAACGATAAAATAGCGGATGTGATTATAAGCGAGGCTTATGCCATCCACTGATAGTGCTGCCTCCATCTAGAACCAAAACGTTCCCGGTCATATGAGCAGATGCGGTAGAGCTGAGGAAGAGCACGAGGCCAGCAAAGTCCTCCGGCTTTCCAATGCGCCCGGTAGGTTGGCGGGTGAGGAGGGAATCCTTGAAATTCTTGATTCCGAAGTTGGTCATTCGGGATGGGAAGACACCACTACTTTTGTTAACCATGTATATATAAAGAGAAACAGGCGGGGACGTACGGGCAGATACAATTGACCATAATATTTAATGGGGCCAATTTAGACGCTTGGATCTTGGAGAGATGAATGCACGCAGCTTTGGATGGCCCATCTAGTTTTGTCAGTCCTTTCTTTCTCTTTCAATCCACAACGGAAAAAGAATAGGAATGGATCAGGAGGAGGGACATACAACTAAACGTCCCTGTCCCTGGCGCCGCAACGCCCCCATCATCCCCCGCCGTAACATCCCCGGTCCTCACCCCCGCAGTGGAGGCAACATTAATCACCCTACCTGGATTATCCATCGTTGCCCCAACCTGTAGCAACGGCTGCAATCCGACGGTCAAATAAAACACGGCCTTGACATTCAGCGCCATGATCTTATCCCACCCGCTCTCGGGGAAATCATCATATGCGGCCCCCCACGTCGCGCCGGTGTTGTTGACCAAAACGGTGAGCCTATCCGTGCGTGCCTTGACGGCAGCGACCAGCGCATCGCACCCGGCTTTGTCCTTAAGGTCGGCAACGATATACTCTGCTTTTCCTTTGGAGGAGGAAGAGTGTTGGGGGAGGTCGTTGAGGGTATCGACGGCGCGGCGGAGCTCGGATTCTTTGCGACTGGCGATTATCACTCGAGCGCCGTTTTGGACAAAGCCTTGGGCGGCCATGAAGCCGAGCCCGGAGGCCCCGCCGGTGACGAGGACAGTGTGCGAGGAGAAGGAGAAAAGGGAAGGGAGGGTAAGGTCCGTCATTGTCAATTTTTTCAATCAATCCTTATTTAATCTTGCTTCTTGAATCTTGAATATTTTGTTAGTTAGCTGTTAGTTGCTAGTTGTGTTGGTGAAGGCATACAGAGGAGGTCTTGTCCTACCTGTTATCCCCTTTTGGCCTCGGTCCAAAACAAAATGCGGGGAAAGGCAGTTGGAGACAGCATCTCAATAACAGCACTATTGTTCTTACTAACTCCTAATAACTTCTAACCATCCTAGTGTGCCTCTCACTCAGGTAATTCATCGACTAGCTACTCCTCACTACGCACTGGACAAGTCAGTTCTGACCCAGCCGAACTCAGTATTGAGAAAGGATTCTCGCCTCGGCATTTTGAATTATAACCGCGGACCGTCCGTTGGAGACCTTACAATAAAAGACCTCCTTCTTCATCCACTTATTATTAACGGCTCCCATCTTTATTTTTTATCGTCATCTCTTGATACCCCCTTGATACCCTCTATACCCTACCATCCATTATCATCATGTCCGCCCTCCTCGTCAACAGCCCCAAGGGCCACATTCCCGCCTCGGCCAGAATCCCGGCCATCGCCCGTCCTTTTGTCAGCGACCGAGCCAAGAAGACCCTCGATTTGGTATTTCCCCTATTTTTATAAGATAAAAACTTTTTTAAAGGATAGAAAAATTAATGTTGGCTGTAGGTCGAAAAATTCGTGGAAGAAGAATGTATCCCCGCCGATGCCATCTACTCCCAACAAATCGGCAAAACCATCGAGGAGCGATTCAACGCCCACCCCGTCATCCTTGAGGACCTGAAGACTAAGGCCAAGGCTCTGGGCCTGTGGAACATGTTCCTGCCCAAGAACCACTTCACCGAGGGCGCCGGTTTCAGTAACCTCGAGTACGGACTTATGGCTGAGTGCCTGGGCCGCAGCCACGTCGCCAGCGAGGCCACCAACTGCGCTGCACCCGACACGGGCAACATGGAGGTGTTTGCCAAGTACGGCACTGAGGCACAGAAGCGGGCCTGGCTCGATCCGCTGCTCAAGGGCGAGATTCGCTCTGCGTTCCTGATGACGGAGCCGCAGGTGGCTAGCTCCGATGCGACCAATATTGAGTTGCAGATGGTGAAGGATGGGGACTACTGGGTGTTGAATGGACAGGTATTTCCCCTATTCTTTTCCCCTCTCATTCGCCCGAGTGTGTGCTAAATAAGGATAGAAATGGTGGTCCAGCGGCGCCGGAGACCCCCGATGCAAAATCTACATCGTCATGGGTAAATCCGACCCTACCAACCGTGACACCTACAAGCAGCAGACCGTCATCGCTGTTCCCGCAGACACCCCCGGAATCACCTGCCAGCGTATGCTCTCGGTCATGGGCTTCGATGACGCCCCCCACGGCCACGGCCACATGCTGTTCGAGAATGTGCGCGTGCACAAGTCCAACGTCATCCTCGGTGAGGGACGTGGATTCGAAGTCGTCCAGGGCCGATTGGGACCCGGTCGTATTCATCACGCCATGCGATCTGTTGGAGCCGTACGTTCCCCTTGCCTCCATATACAACCTCCTTTGGCTGTAGATGATAGATAACACTAATATTTGAATGTTCAGGCTGAAAAAGCTCTGGAATACCTCATCGCCCGCCTCAACGACCCCCGCAAGAAGCCCTTCGGTAAGCAACTCGGCGAACACGGCATCATGCTCGACCGCGTCGCCCGCTCCCGTATTGAGATCGACGCCGCCCGTCTCGCCGTCCTCAACGCCGCTATCATGATCGACCAGGGTAACGCCAAGGATGCGAAGAAAGAGATCGCCGAGGTCAAGGTCCAGGTGCCCGCTGTGTTGCTGGATGTCATTGACCGCGCGATCCAGGCGTACGGCGGTGCCGGTGTGTCGCAGGATACCCCTCTCGCGAAGATGTGGTCCAGTGGCCGTACGATGCGGATTGTCGATGGACCGGATGAGGTGCATATTTTGCAGCTGGGTCGCACGGAGAACAGACGGGGCGAGGCGTTGTTGAAGAAGATTGAGGCGCAGAAGGAGAAGACAAGGGAGCTGAGGAGGCAGTATGGATTGGAGGATAGGGATGTGTTGCAGTTGAATCGGCGGAGTGGGAAGCTGTGAGCTCCTTATTTTATTGGGGTTGAGGCTGCTTTATAGTGGATAATCCAGTTTGAATTTTTCCTTTGTAGTTGAATCTACTTATATCAATTGCTTATGTTGGCATTTAAGCGAATCGAAATTGTCACGTATTCACTCATCCTTCTGTAGTTCCATCTTCTCCGGCTCCCCAGCATCTTCTATACCTGCAGCTGTGGGGAGTAAAAGATAAGTATTAATGTCAATTAAGCGAGAAAATCGCATCTGGTGGCACACCCTCTTAAGCGACAATGGCCGTGTTCGCTCACCACGTATCTCTGATTAACTCTGATATGCAAAAGCTGCCTGTGGAAGAACATCACAAGGGCTATGATTATGCCGAAGTATATCTCTACTCTTCGCTGATTGGCTGCCTTGTGCTTATCGATGATAAACTACTAACCCTACAGGGTTAGATTGTGATGAGGAATGACCGCATCCCCCCATCGGCTCGAACTCTGGAGGTACCTCTGCTCCAGTTGTCCTGTCCTACCTGCCAAGCTGGTACTTGTCTCGACTGGTTACACTGGATAACGTGAACAGCGTGCCCTGGATACTAGATATTTTACTTCACTTAAATAAACATTGGGAAAATGGAGAAACTCCAACTCCCTGTACTGGAGCAACCCCCTCCCCCTCCGCCCAGATCACCCCGTTGGAGACGCGTCCTAGCTACTATCATCGCCGGAGCTCTAGTCTTCTGGTACGGCTTCACCCGGCGCACTCCCTATGATCCGGTAGAGGAGGTTCTACGCCTGGCACCACTGACTGGTAACCCAATTAATCCCACCCCTCCCCGAAAAAAAATATTTATTAAAATATTTACTAATGAGCACAGACGGTCACAATGACTTCCCTATCTTCATCCGCGCCTATTACCACAACCACATCTACCAGAGCAACTTCTCCGACGCCATCTCCCTCCCCGGCCAAGTCGACTTCCCCCGACTCAGGGAGGGCCGGCTCCGGGGTCAATTCTGGAGCGTTTACGTCCCATGGTAGCGTTCCTCAAACCTTAACCTTTACCATAAAATGGTCGGTTATATTAACAACATCAACAAAGTGACAATGAAAACCCCTCCGATGACAAAAACGTCCACATCACCCTCCAACAGATCGACCTCGTCCACCGCCTCGCATCCCTCTACCCCAAACATCTAGCCCTCGTCCCTGACACCCGCACCTTCCTCCACACCTTCCACACCACCGACCTCATCTCCTCCTTCATGGGCGTCGAAGGCCTGCACCAAGTCGGCTCCTCTGCCCCCGCCTCCACCCTCCGCCTCTACCACAAGCTAGGCGTCCGCTACACAACCCTCACCCACGCCTGCCACAATCCCTACGCCGACTCCGCCTCCCCTTCCACCCCGCTACATGGCGGCCTCAGCCCCGCCGGCCGGGACATGGTCACCGAAATGAACCGGTTAGGGATGGCGGTTGATCTCGCGCATGTTTCCGTAGACACGATGAACGACGCGTTGGATGTGAGTAGGGCGCCCGTGATGTTTTCTCATTCGTCTGCGAAGGGGGTCTGCGGGCATGAGCGGAATGTGCCGGATGGGGTGTTGGAAAGGATTAAGGAGAAAGGGGGGGTGGTGATGGTGACGTTTTTCCCGGAGTATACGCTCTGTCCTCCCCCCGATGGCCCTTCTTCTTCTTTGTCTTCTTCTGGCTCTTCGAGTGGCAAAACTGGCTATGTAGGTGGAGAAGAGAGTGTGAGGAAAGCCAGATTAAGTGATGTAGCAGACCACATCCAGTATATCGGTGACCTCATTGGATATGCGCACGTCGGCCTGGGGTCGGATTTCGATGGGATGGAGAATACAGTCGAGGGGTTGGAAGATGTGAGTAAGTATCCGGACTTGATTCGGGAGTTGTTGGATCGCGGGATCGGCGTCAAGGATGTGGCAGGGGTGATTGGGGGGAATGTACTGAGGGTGATGGATCGGGTGGAGAGGGTTGCGAGGGAGATGGAGAGGGAGGGAGTGAGTCCATTGGAGGATGAGGTCATGGACTTGTTTTAGTTCCATTGGATTTTCTTTTTCTAGTTTTCTGTCATGTTATGTTCCTGGTTTTGCTTCGTTACTTTCCGGGTTCTGTTCATGTTTATGCAAGGTTCATGGTGTGAAGAGGTAGGTAAGGAGAAGAATAGATCAGATGATGCAGGACATGAATAGTGGTGTTCTGTGACTCCTTGGTCACTTCCGTGGCTATGTATGCCTCACAATTGAAGAAGTAGGGTGGCATGATCATATATATATATATATTGAAATCTTATTCTATCTTTGCTGAATATTAGGTCAGAACTCTAGTGGTCAACCCCACTAGCCCCCTCCAAAAAACGTATGCTAGCCCGGCCTGGACCAGAAGAGAAACAAGTGTTGCGTACATCTCCACCATACTGTGCGAGCCTAGTGGGATCCTCTCAGCGAGGAGATGCACCAGCAGAGGTCGCTCGTACCCCTGCACTGACAGGTGGGGCATTTGAGCTTTGATGAACCGGTCCATGAAGGAGGTCATTTGTGTCCCACGGAGCCATGGCAGGAGATATCCCGGAAGGCCTACTTGCCGGTGGGGCGCCCTGCCAGACGACGAAGTGGGCGATGAGCCAAGAAGTGCAGCGAGGAGATCCCTGTCTGAAACGGAGAGCATACAAGATGATGGGTCCGTCGGTAGGGATGAAGGACGGGACTCTGTCATGAACGCGGAATGTGCATCTGCATAGGTGAAGACAGATGTATAAAATTGGGGCGTCAGAACTTGAATGGTGAGGGTGGCGCTGTCTGCCGTACAGGACGGAGAGCTGAAGGTTTCTCCTGATTGGAGGAGATGTGATCTCGGTGGAATGTACCGCAGTCGAACGGGAATGCTAGAGTGCTGCACGAGATATTGAAGATATTGACGAAAGGGAGTCTCCAATTTCCTGCAAAACCAACCAAAATTAGGTAACTGTATCCTAATAACCAAACTCTAATAATAATAAAAAAAGAAAAACAGCAGAGATGTGGAAAGTGGGTACCTTTCGATGGGGGTTTCATCCCGGGGTATGATGTTTGGCCGCGCTTCAGGCGCAGGGTAGAAACTTTGTGGCCCTCGGGACTGGATACGCATCGCGGACGCAATGACGATCACCATGGTGAGCACCTGCACCCCCGTCCAGTACGGGAGGAAGCGAAGGAGTCGCCAAGACGAGGCCCCAAGGGCATCAACAAACTCGTGGTCATCTGTGCACATAACCTGGCCGGTAAGACGAGCCTTTCCGCCCGTATCCAACAGGGTGGTGGTGATATGCAGTCTCCCATTTGGCGCCAACGGATCCGAGTACCGTAGGGCAATGGTACCCTCGACTTTCTCAAAAGGGGAGATGAACATGTCCTTATCCCACGTGCCCCGATAGGTGCGATAGCGAGGATTGGAATGCTGGAAGCTTACGGGAGAGCCTTGCGTTGACGCCGCGGAAAGCTTCTCGGGAAATGATGCTGGCTCGCTATACCCTGGGAGGGGTGTTTCACCCGTCAGCCGGCTGAAGGCAATTTTGCGGTGGCCCCAGTAGTTGTTGACCTCCATGATCGACGCGGTCAGCTCCCGGGAGGCCGAGTAAAGAAACCAGAAGCAGACGAGGTTCCTTTGGTACCCCACAAACTGAGGTAACGTCACCAGATAGGCATATGGCCACTCGTCCGGATCCTCTCCCTAACTCAGGTCAGTCCACAGGGAAGTTGCACAAACCCAATAGATAAAGATAAAACAAAGTGAGGGGTGAAGACAAAAGTGGTCAGCACGAACCTGCGCCTGCAGAAAGTTGCGCAATTTTCCCTGTAGCCCAATAGAGTTGTTGCCTTTGTCCAGATGATGGTGGGCATGTACGGTAAACCACATCTTGGTAGTCAGATACTGCCGCAGTTGGACATACCAAGAGGCGTCAGCTTGGATGGCAGAACTTGTCTCGTCCAGCGACAGCACCCTTCCGACACTCCCCCGTAGCCCAATAGGCGTACCAACAAGGAAATGAGGGACGGTGTAATTGTACTGGCCGGGTCCGAGCCGAGTATGTGAGACCCGCGCCCCTAGCAGGCGGGGCTGTCCCAGATAGACGGGCTTCGTGGAAGAGACATTTGTGCCATTGGAGGAGACACGGAGAGAACGTGAGGAGAACGAGACAAATGCCAGCGAGAGGGGTAAAAGAGAGATGAGAGTGGTCAAAACCAAGGTGCCAGAGAGGTTGAAGCCGATGAGCTGGGCACAGCCCATGGCGAGGAAAACCGGTACTTTCAACATGACGCCCTTTTCGTTATTATTTGCCTTCCCTCTCTGTGTATTTTCCCCGGTAAATACGGTTTATTGGATCGGGAAGGATCAGTGATTAAATTCAATAAATGCCCAATGTCGAGGCAGCGGGTATCAACGGACACAAATACGGCAAAGAGAGAGCCGGACAGGAAGATGAGTGAGGCAGCCAAAGATAACCTGATGAGAGAGGGGTAAAGAGAAGGAGGGACAATGATGAAGACAGCGGCAATTATACCCAACCCCAAGGCAACTGAGACGGTCCGCCGCTGTGTTCCCTGGGCATGGGAAATATTTCTAGAAGCATGGAAAAAACAAAAAATCACATGTATCACTTGGGAATAAAATTTAAAAAAACCCCAGCGACAGATACATGATGGAAAATTCTGCTGCAGGAAAAAGAAAAGAGAAGCAGGAAAAAAAACCAGGGTGTGAGGCTGCAGGCTTCCATATTAAAGTTTGAGCTTTCTCATTTTGAATCTGGTGTGTGATTTCTGCTCTGAATCATATTTTATTATTTTTTCCAAATCTGAAATCAAAAAAATCCCCCAATGGCATTTCATTTTTATGCTGCAACTGGGGTGGATATGCCCGAACCACCTCCTTCTCCCATGTCGATCCTTGCACTCCCTCACCAGACAACGTACAGCGTCTAAAATGGTTTCAATTAAAAGCTGCAATCACCTGAACGGTCTAATGGATATTACATAGACTCGCGATTAAAAAGCCAGTTAACGGGAAATGATCGTCCGACTGCAGGACAGGCCAGCGCCTTTGATAAGGTGTTAAGGTGTTTAAGGCATCGTTTGGGAAGGCATCTGAATAGAGCCTTGGTAGAGGGTATATTAAGAGCACCTTGAAGTAGTTAACTATTTGGATTGGTCTGGGATTTACTTAGGTGCCAGGTTAATGAATTGGTGCTTGACATTCAAATGAAGTGTTTTGATTAGATAAAAAAGGTAGGTTGAATTATGAAGAAAGACACGCAAAAAGGTGGACTTTTTGACTATTATTAATATTTCACAAAAGGTTTTATTATGAGGAACTGAATAACTATAATTTGTCGGGTTTCTACACAGTATGTGGTGGGTGTGTGGATGGAGACTGAGGGCCATTTCAGGTCCAGTGATTTTGCAGTCAACCTAAGTCTTCCTAGTCAGGGGACCTGCAATGACCGCTACTGTAACCTTAATCCTCTCGACCAATCATGGTTCCTATAGCACTGGCGTCGAGGGAGGCCTGTCGAATCCCACTTGTCATACCCTGGGGATGGGACTGAACTCAAAGCATCCGATCTCCAATTTCCCACTCCCCTGGAATTCGGGTCCTGTTTTATATTTCCTTTTTCCTTGAAAAAAAAAAATTAATTAATTAAAACGGGGGGGGAAAATCTCCCGGAAAAGTTAGTTGAGGTAAAAAAAAAAAAAAAAAAAGAAAGAAAGAAATTCAATTTCTATCTTCGATTGTGTCACTGTCTATCGGCACTCGTAGGGCTTGAACAGTATTTAATGGCCTCATGTCTTCGTCCTCGTCACCGTCTTCTTTTCTTTCTTTTCCTCGTCACTCAGCATCACTCCTTGCTTTCATTTCCTCTCTCCCTCCTCCCCCTTCTCCTCTTCCCCAATTCTCCTCATGTCTCGTTTCAGTCAGGTGGTTATCATTGGGGCTGGCTTCTCCGGCCTCACCATGGCTTGCCAACTCCAAGAAAAACTGAAGCAGTTTGACTATACGATCTATGACCGCGCTCAAGACATCGGTGGCACATGGTGCGCAAATCGATGTATGTTCTTGTTCCCTCCCCCTCCCCCCCCCTCCTCTTTCTCGCCCCTTTTTAATAGCCCCAGAATACACTCTTTATCTTTCTTAATATTCATATTAATCCATGACAGATCCTGGTTGTGCAGTGGATATCCCCGCAGCCCTCTACAGCCTCTCCTTTGCCCCATACCCGGGCTTTTCCAAGCTGTGCCCCAGTCAACAGGAGGTGCTGGCGTACATGCACAGCGTCGCAAACCGATATGGAGTCCACAAGCATGTCGTCTGCCAAACCGAATGGGTCAGTTCACAGTGGCAGGAAGCCTCTCAGACATGGCTGGTTCGTCTCAGAGATGTCCCCAGTGGGAAGGTGTTTGAGCATGAATGCAAGATCCTCATCTCCGCCGTGGGGGCCCTGACCAACCCCAACCCCTGTAACCTGCCAGGCGTAGACTCGTTCCGTGGCCGGGTTGTGCACACGGCTCGTTGGCCTGAGGATCTCTCCTTACAAGGCAAGGACGTGGTGGTGGTGGGGAACGGCGGTATGTTTTTCTCTTTTCTTTTTCTTCCCGATTTTCCCCATGTTATGTGAGGGATTTTTTCTCCCGGTGCTTTTCTGTTGAAGAATATTTTTCCCAACTGAATTTTCTAATAATAATTGTCGCAGCCTCTGCTTCCCAACTGATCCCAGCTGTTATTGATCAGACCAAATCGATCACTCAGTTTATCAGAGTAAGTTCCCTATCCAGTTGCTCCACTTGGATCTTGGAGCGGGTCGAGGGAGGAACGGGAAAATCTGACCTATGGTTGTTGACAGACTCCACAATACTACATCGCCAATGACAACATGGACATCAGCGCCTTCTGGAAGTCTGCCTTGCGATGGGTCCCTGGATTGCTCCTCCTCCTCCGCTTCCTGATCTTCCTTTACCTAGAAACTGCTATGATGATGATCGGTCTCGACGAGCAGGGCTCTCGGTCTCGTCTCGTGGCGGCAAATGGTAGCAAGGAATATGTGAAAGGATCAACGCCTGGTAAGAGTTGAACCAATTAAGTCGGAACCTTGGCACGGCGCGAGCTAACCGTCAAACTTTAAAGAAAAGTACTGGTCGCTTCTAGTGCCAAAGTATGAGATTGCCTGCAAGGTACTAAACACTCTCTTTTTCTGTGTCTGATTAAGCCCAAGTTTCAGGACTAATATTTTTCATCTGTCTATAGCGTCGGATATTCGACAAAGCAAAGTATATCCCGTGCCTGCAGAATGAGAAGCTCCATCTCACCAACGACCCAATTGTCGAAGTGCGGGAATCTTCTGTCGTAACCAAGTCAGGAAAGAGTTATCCAGCGGATACGATTGTGAGTGTTGACTATGGGGGGGGGGGGGGGGGGGGGGGGGGGGGGGGGGGGGGGGGGGGGGGCGGGGGGGGGGGGGGGGGGGGGGGGGGGGGGGGGGGGGGGGGGGGGGGGGGGGGGGGGGGGGGGGGGGGGGGGGGGGGGG